>OY735218.1:37132772-37222772 GCA_963457665.1 Thysanoteuthis rhombus
TTGGTGAGTTGTGTCCATCAATTGTCTGTCATTCTTACAACATGGCCTGCCCATAGCTATTTGAGTTTTCTTATAGATTCTACGATGTCTCTGCCTCCCGTTTTCTTCCTTATATACTGTGCTGTCTCGTGATCTTTCTTGGGTTTCATGGAGATTCGTTGTCCTAGGTAGATATAGTGGTGTACTTTCCCCAGTTTTGAATCTTCGATTTGGACAGTTATGTCTTTATTCTCAATGTGATCGTTGCACATAATTTTTGTTTTACTGAAGCTCATGTTTAAGCCAACTATTTTGCTCTCTCCATTAACAAATACATGCTCATTAATTCAGATTAGAGGACACTGTTATGTTGCAAGTGTGCGCTCGCATGTGTGTATGTGCGTGTGCGTATATGTGAATGTGTATTTGCTTCCAATATTCGTACGGCGGCAAAACATCAATGAAAGCTAATCCGACACGAGTTTCATTCATTCCGAGGATCAAATTATAGATCTCTGAATATTTGACCATTACATAACTCAGTGAGGCCATGATCCATGTCTGTCTATGACCAAAACTGATACATATTCAACATTATCTCTTTATCTATTACGAATTGTTGACTTGAATTGTCACCAAAACTGTCATTGTAGGTTTCGTCAGTTTTCAAGTTGGTCTGGCTAACTATTAATGTATATATCGCGCGTACAGGCCACATCGATGGAGGTGGAGCGCTGAAAATATAATATTCATTCCTTATTATATCTGCAAAAAACTTTTTTTGTTTCGATTTTTTCTCGAAATTCTCCCCAAATTAGGTTTTTAGTGGGATGTTCAATATAAAATGTACGTTAATGCTAAATTGGTCTCTTCGAGTATTTTTGGATACGTTCATGCTTGTTTTTTTCTTTTAAGATTTTAACTTTCTAGCTTCACAGCCAAACAAAAGGCGAGAGAACTAACTTAATAATTGATCACCGCTTTTTTTTTTTTTTTACTGATGTTTCAATTGATCAAACCCAAAATGGCACGCTACCAGAGGACTTTGGTCATGTGACAGTTTCTATCGAAAGACTAACCAGACGTGTTTTGGTTTGATTGTCACTACTATACGCACTTGCTGACGTCGCACTACCACTTACACATCTCTTTGGTGATGCAGATGAGAATGAATACCATCTTGCTATGATGCTCGTCACAAAGCAATCATCACCCATTTTCTTCAAATTTATATCGAGAGTTGTTGCCTTACTGATGGGGATGTGCAGATAGCAAAAAAAGAAATTAAAACTTTCATTCTTTGTTTTTTTTTATTTTTCCATAAAAGGTGACCATACATGTGCTTTGTTTATAATGACAACTTCATCTTGTTACCACTGACAATTTAAGTACATTTCTCCCACCTACCCAAAGATGGCGTCAATCACCCGGGAGATCCACGTTCAACATGATACGTATTTTCTTGATTTTAAACATCACTGCTTTTTTAAGCTCTTTCAGATAGATAGATAGATATGAACAGACATAGATATGAATGGACATAGATAGGCAGATGGATAAATAGACATGAACATATATGAATGTTGGTTTAGAAGAGTTTAATTAAGGCAAATGATTTTTAAATTAGTATACATATACACACATACATATACATTATAAATGCGTTAATTCTATTTGAATTACTTATTGCACCGACACCTCGTCTTTACATGATGAGTATGACAGTTGGCCAAGATAGTGTAAATAGAATAAACAATTAAAGAAATGGGCTGCGGCAATCGAACCTGCGTCCAACAGGAGTTCGACTTTTGGTGTTCTTTGCTTTTTTCGGCAATTTTTAGCTCTTTTTGACCATCAAATTAGTGCGACAGGATCTTTCAGTCGGCAAGACAGGGTGAAAAAAGTGATTTTTTCCATTGATTATTCCCTTTTCCAATTTCCTCAATTGATCATCCCCAACCGGGCATGCTGTGAATAGGCGATGGTTTTTATTGACTGACTAACCAAACCCATCTATCTATCCATCTATCTATCTATCTATCAATCTATCAATCTATCTATCTGTCTATCTATCTATTTAGCTGTACTGGAGAGGATTCAAAGTTTATTCATTATTACGAATTGCTGAAACCTGGACAAACGGCTAATGTAAGACGGTATAACAAGCAATTGGCTCGTTTGAATATCACAATTGGAAGAGAAAAGTCATTTAAATGTCAATACTGCATGACAATGCTCGACCTCATGTTGTAAACCCAACGCAATGAACAATTATGGAACGAGAAGAGGAGCTACAAGCAACCCATCCTCCAGATCTTTCACCACCATCCTCTTTTCACTTTTCACTTCATGAAACACGGCATATCTGGTCTGCTATTTCAATAAGTTGAAGATTTGCATTAAATCTTGAAGAATTCAACAAACAAAAAGGGGTTGTTCTCTCGGCTAATTTAGCTGAAATGTGGTGTAAAATCGAAACCAGAAAAATCCTTTAATGACAAAACAATGATGCTATGAAGATACCTTATACGATGGAATAAACAATTCTATAGAAAAATGGCCTGAGGGCATAGAAAAGAGAGGAAATACTTGTATGACTGGATAATGATGCAGTGAATTTATGTGAAAAAATAATCTTGTCAAAAAATCAGGAAACTTCTGAATTAAGCTGGTATTATGAAATACACAATTAAGCTGAAAAATTGGATAAGGTCAGAGGAAGCAAGGAAAAATCCTTTGATAACTTGCTCATGGTGCCATGAAGTTGAGACAGAAGGCGATGTTAGATCATAGAAAAACCATAAAAATCCTCTACTAAGGGAACAATAAGGTTGCGATAAATGAAAGAATTTACAATTATGCTGAACGTTTGCGTGCGATAATTGAAGGTGTGGGACAATACTTTGCTGACTGAATGATAAAGCTATTAATATATATGAGATATTTTTCTAATAAATATTGGGAACCGTTGCATGAAGAAGATATTTTTATTTCCATTGGTGTACCTTTCAGAAATAACTCTTGACCTGCCATCTCAGTCATTAATTGAATGACTGCAGCGTCAGAATTCAGAGTCATGTTATAAAAATCCAGCGAAAAATAAATATGATCAGAATAAATCCTACTTATGACATCATTGCTGTTTTTCCACTGGAAAACATTTGAAATAAAGTAAAAATCATCCAGAAATATTTCGATTCTAGTGAATCTTGATGTTATTAATAAACCCATAAAAAAAAATAGATAAGAATCAAAACCATTATTAGAAGGAGTGTAATGGAGTACTGATGGCAACTTTCAAGTATGTTTACAAAATGGTATGACCAGGAGTGTTGGAACACACTGACACATAAACAAGCATGAACAAATGCACAAACACGTGCACATATAAAAAGAAAGATAGAACCCTTTGCCATCTTTGATGGCTACGGTTGTTCAAATCATCATTTATATTCGATTTTATTTGCTATGGACCTAAAAGTTGTTGAAGCTTACACTCTCAAAAGGTATGTTTAAGCACTCAATAGAGACCACCAACGTTTGTTTGCAGCATACTACAATGGGGATGATCAATAAAAATTAAAAAAAAAGATGATCAATTGAAGTTGCCTTATGTTGGGTGGTGATCGCTAAAAAAAAGTCTGAATTTTCAAAAAACGAGTGTGAATGATGCCAGACACAAACTAGGTGACCAATTTAGAATAAAATCAAATTGTTAATTGAAACTAACATGAAAGCATCCTTAATGATGTAGTCCAGAAAATGGATGGAACGTTGGAATAGAAATTTCAATGATTTTTAAAACTATATATTCATTCTTTTCTCGCATGATAAGCAAATATATAAATGTTCACCTCTCAAGCTCCATCTTTACGGACTGGGTGCGTCATACATACATAGATAGCCAGCCTTCCAGACTAGCTTAAAACCTGAAGAAATCTATGTTGACAGCTTTGGTGTTTTTATTGATGGTTTGTCACAAATGATGGAAACTCTTGCATGAATCAAATATTTCTATTCTATGCCGTGTACCTTTTTAGAATAGTGGCGAAACGTATTCATGCTCTCTTTTGTAATGATTTGTTATGAACTGAAAGCTTTCGAAGCTAATATTCGTAATAACGTTACAGACTACTTTCCAAATGTCATCCCTGACCAGAAGAGATGGTAAAATATTTAGACTGCCTAGTAACTGAAATAGTTGCCTATTTCCTACCGGTGCTAGCCGTCGGTGTTCTGAGACGGGTAAAACTAGAATTTCGAATGCTGATTTTTAAGACTGGTCTTGGCCTAACATTAACTTTCTCCTCCACTTTATATGTTTCTATACTTGGTTAAGCAAAGAAATATATCAAGATACGTAGACTGATACAATTTGCGCCAGTGGTCAGTATTCGAGGTCTGGTAAAGGCACAAACTTCGAATTCTGACTTTTAAAGCAGATCTTGGCGCAACAAGATCTTCTCTCTCTGCTCAATATGTACTTATGCCTGGTCAAGCAAGACAATGTTTCAAACTAAATAAATAAATATAATTTGATCTAGATTTTTGGTGAGTACTTGCCTATTCCAACCAATGTCACTGGTCAGTCACGAAGATCTCATATGCTGATCTTCAAAGCAAATCGGTGTTACACTGTATTCCTAGTCATAAGCCATACCTAGATGGGCTTTGTAAATATCTAAAAGCCTTTCGAGTGTTATGATACCTTTCCGGAGAACCGAGTGATTGATTTTTTAAAATTCCTTTTTTCAATTAGGCCCATTGAAGGCAATAATAGACGAAAGGAACCGGAATTAGTTGAGAGGAAGGGCATAATATTCCATCAGGATAACGCTAGGCTGCATGTTTTTTGGAAAAAAAATGTCAGAATAGTTCTTTCCTTATCTACAGTATTTACCAGATATTGCATCTTCGTATTACCATTTATTCTGATCTTCACAGAATTTTCTTATAATCAAAAAACCTTTAAATTCCTTAGAAGGCTGCAAAAGGCTCCTAGAGCAGTCCTCTGATTAGAAATATGAAACACGGAAGGAAGGTATTATTAAGTTAGCTAAAAGATGGCTAAACAAAACGGTAAATATGTTATTCAATAATCATAAAAAGATAATCCTTTTTTACTTAATAAATCGAACGAAGCTTTTGGTGATCAAATGCTTCCAGATCCATTTTTGGCTACTTTCGTTAATGAATGTCATTCAATTTGGCTCAGTGGGGAGCGAGAGTTCTATTTTTCCCTTATTGATGCTGTTTATAGCCACGACAATGAAAATTACGTTCTAATGACTGAGAAAGATGTAAATGGACTTAGCTATAGGGATCGAACGTTGGATAGACTGGGCTCTTCTTAACTCAAGAAACCCGGCTAATGCCATTATAATTTAATCAATAACCATTGTGTTAGAAATATAAAATCCTTTTTTCTTGCATTGCCCAGGGAAAATACTTGGATGACCGAAAAATGATAACTCGTATGAGTGAAGAATTCAGCTTAAAAAATCAACTGATTCAACACAGTTTAGCCGAAGGGAGTCTAATGTCATAAAAAGCCGGGAAAATCCTTTGATAAGTAAATAAATACATTATAAAGATACCTGACACGATGCAGTACACAATTAAGCTCCATTCCAGGTCATTGGAAGCTAGGGAAAACCATTGCAGAAAAGAACTCTTATTTTTTACTCACCCCTTCCAAGTATATTAGCATTACGAGTGATCGCTATGAAAGGCGCTGCTACAAGTCTTTATACATTTTCGTGTTACCGGAAGTGATTTTATCTCCACTAACAGTTTCAACGTCCGACCAAAAGAGACAATGAGACATCGCATCAAAACGGGGTGATTTTGATAATCTCGGTATGCTTCACATATGCAAGCTCATATCACACTAAGCTAGGCTTAGTAAATATAATGGGTAGCGAACTAATGTAGCAGACTATTACTACTGTGTAAGGCGCCTGAGTCAGTGTGCAGTTTTCGACCGCCTACTCATTACACAAACACCTTCGTCCTTTAGTCGTTCTATTTCCATCTGCTATACAACCCTTTTCATTTCGCCATACGATATTTGCTCGATAGTAAACAATCAATGCAACCCATCTTATCAACAAACATATCTTAACGACTTGAATACTAAACTCTTGGGGCCCCTGCAAGTCTCAAGGGTCCCCCTTCAGCTCTCTCGGTACCTCCTGGGGGAATGGTGCGATGAACAGGTTGCTACCCATCACAGGGGTTGCGCTGGTACAGTGAAGTGATTTTAAACCTCACTGTATGTATCGCACTGGTGACCTTGTGTTTGACTACCCCAAACGTAGTAAATAACTCTCGAGTTGTATTGGTCCGTTGGTTTTTCTACAAGAACTGATCAAATCTTTACAGGCAGCTTTGATGATCGATGGAAAGAAACGACGAGCCGTTCAATCGAGCAATCAATTCTAACCTTCTTCACTTAACTACATATAGGCATTTGATGGAGTGATTTTGGGGTGTGTGAGCGTGCTCGTTCTTATAACCCTGTGTCAGACTAAGCTTAGCTTAATAAATATCACCACGAATACCACCACCATCACCATCTTCAGCAACAGCAGCCTTTTAGCATCCATTGTTGGACATTGACCTTCACCAGATTTCTCTATCATGTGCATCAGTGAGCTTATTCTTTCCTGACGCCATCTTTTTTTTTTTTGCTAGCCACAGTTTTGCATATTATCTCTGGGTACCCACGTTGTAAGTCGTGATGTCCAGCGGTGATCTGATATTCTCGCAACATGACAATTACATTTTTATTAGAGTTTTTCTGATGGATTCCATGAACTCCTGTCCTTTCTTTAATATACTGTGATGTAATCTCTCTGTGTATGAATCTGGGCATGATTTTCTCCACTGTTCGTTGCATGGTTCTGAGTTTGACAGTCAATCTTTTGGTTAGGTTCAGTTTATATAAATACATATCAGTTTCCGCATCGGTTATCAAAAGACACACGCAAGCACCCAAACAGACACGCACTCAAATACACGAATAGATGTGTATTTATTTCGATCAGAAGTTTATTTAATCAAAACAGTGATATAAATCAAGTACTTCTTAGGAGCAAAAGTTTATGCAATCAAAGCAAAATCAATTTTTTTCTCCAAAAATAAGTGAATGCATCTATTGGGCAATTTTGCAAAGTCGTCATAATGTACACGCAGTTCATATATAATATAGCTAATACATGTCTGAAAACATCCATCTATCTATCTATCTATCTATCTATCTATCTATCTATTCCATTCTGCTAATACCAATCTATTTATCTCATTCTGTAACTATCTATTTATCTGTCTTATTCTCTATATATCCATCTATCTATCTACCTATCTATCTCATTCTGCACCCATCCATGTATCTCATTCTGTTGATATCTATCTATCTTTTTCAGTCTTATTATCTATCTATCTTATTGTCTATCTATCTATCTATCTCATTCTGTTCATATATCTCTATCTCTCTCTCTATCTCTCTCTCTCTATCTCTCTCTCTCTCTCTCTCTCTCTATATATATATATATATATATATATAATTCTGTATCTATCTATCTATCTATCTATCTATCTATCTATCTATCTATCTATCTCTTGTTACCAAGATCTCGTAGCTTTATCTTATTGGTATTGATTGGACCTTGTCAGTTTTACTCGAGGGGCTAACACGGGCGAGTTGTTAATCATTACCCAACCCTGTCCCTGGTGTTGTAAACGATATCAAATAAATAGTCTGATTTGTTGAGGTGAAACTATGTGAGTGAAATTAATTACACTCTATCATATAAATCTTTTTTTGTCAATATGAAAAAAAAAACATCCAGTATTTAATTTCCGGTTTCGAAGTTCCTGCACAGATATCCTCGGTCAAGAGAATAAAAGCTGTCCCTTGTGAGAATTTCCCATTGCAAGATTTCATAACAATTTGCAACGAGTCGTTTCCGCTGTCCACACCCTCTTTTGGTCTTGATTCAGACGTGGGTGTTTGGTGAAAAAAAAAAAAAAAGAAAAAAAAAGAAAAAAAAGGAAGTGATTGATGCCATAATCATCAGCCTTTAAGGTTTGCTTTCGGATATGGACCTTCCGCCTGTTATCTTGTTTTCATGCATCACGATGGTTATACCTTCTGAACTTCTCTGAATCATCACGTTATCATATTTTTGCCAGACACAATTTTGCATATGATCTTGTGAGGTCCACTTTCCGAATGTGATATCCAGCGGCTGTATGATATCTTTGCTAATTGAGTTTTCTAATAATGTCAAACGCCAGTCCAACTCCTTTTGTTTTTCTAGCGTACCAAAAACAAAAAGTAAAAATGAACCATCCCATGTTGTGATTTGGAATTTTAATAAATCTTTCATCCTTTTAGCTCCATTGATGCAGCATATACGCATGGTACATAGATGACCAGCCAGTTAGAACCACCTTAAAAACTGTGGAAATCTATATTGACTGACTGTTTTAATATGCTGGTGTCTTACCGACTGCCGTAAATTGATAAGTCGTACATGTATACAAAACATTATTGTACAGATAATGTTAGGAATATTTACGTCTAATAGACAAATGAATACATTCATACTACAAAATACTTTGTGTAATGTTTTATTTATTATCTATACAATGCAATGTGTTGCAGTGATCCTGTTCAGTCGGGATAGAAGTAGAGTTGAGTCTGACCCTCCTGTAGCCGTTGTTGATTTGATCGTATCTTTGGTGCCTGTCTTCTGTCTTACATACTGTATTTCTTATGATCTCTCGTCGTGAAGTTGAACATGGTGTTCACATGTGCGTATTGAATGGTTCTCAGTTTAAGGGACAATCCTTTGGTTATGTTCAATTTTCTACTCCATAGGTTACATTCAGGAGGACACATTAATTGCAGACCCTTCTTCTCGAAACCAATGGGATCTTCCTGTTCTTGAAAGTCGAGTCTGTGATGATTCCAATAATTTTGCTAGGGATAGTAGTAATTACAGAATTTTTTGGGGAAATTGTTACCTGAAGTAATTTCACTATAATTCTTCCATTCTGATCTTGCACCGTTTGCTCTTGTGGTCGGAGAGTTTATCGACCTAGAGTGTTGCGACCAAAAAGCAAAAACAATACGATAGAATAAAAACATTCGGAAAATAACAACCGGGAAAATGCATTATATTGCCTCATCTATAAAACTGAAAAAATATAGTAGTTTTTCCGTTTTAGATCTTAATTACTATATTGATGGCATATAACTCTCCCACCAATACGTCCCTTCACCATATAAGTCAACTCTCTGTTATTCAGAGAACAACCATTTTGAATGACAAAAAGTAGCTAGACTTTTCTTAGATACTAGCTATAATTTGCTAAATTTAGTTTCGAGGTAACTGCATACGCTTCAAAAACTCATACAAAGGACCCCAAAAGTGTAAATATACAATGTATTGATCAGATATCAATAGAACATAATCATCTTATTATATAATACTTCTGTAAAACCCTTTCCTGGAAATTAGATTGCACCAATCTTAGCCATTTTTAAAGTATGTCACTGAAAGATCAAACCACTTTTGGCCATTTAATTAGTTGTTGCCGCAATTTTCAATTAATTAATTATGTTAATGGATGATGAATTGATAATTAATAATCTTTTTTATTCATTTTTTTCAGATCATTACATCCAAGTAAAAAGCATTTCATCTATATTCATCTGTATCAATCTACAAAATCACGAAGTCTTTGGATTAAATATATGGTAGCGAATTTTTGGCCACATTGAAAAAAAGAGAAGAAAAAGAGAAAATAATCCTTATAATTGAGCCAAATTTCTTCCCATCTTGTAAAACATGGAAATGGCAACAAATTCTCTAGACATGGTTTAAATACTGTGTAAATCTACAAACCCATTGATATATAATATTGACAGAAGCAGAAATATAAACTGTTTCTGAACATTGATTTGAGAGAAAAAAAACGTATTAAATCTGACAGTTCCAAAATGAATCTACAAACTTAATCCACCGTGTTTTGAATCTCATATCGATTTGATATATTTTCGGACGTGGGTTCATACAATTTTCAGATTAAAATGATCACTAAGCCTTTGCAATACACGCTGATTTTGATTGTGGCGTTTCTAATCTGGTGGACATTTGTTCTCTGGATTGGTATCAAGCCGACCGCTCTGAAATCGGTCAGATACAAAAAAGACTCTGAAAAGTTACAGGACGACTACGCTGGGCTTCGTATTATTCGTAGAAGCCTGATCCAAAAACACCCAGAACATTTAGAAGCCAATTCTTCCCTCATTCGCCTCTGTCATCTCTACAACGCGACAGACCCAAATGTTTGCTTAGTGAAGTGCTATCTTAACGAAACGAAAAACCATTGCCAGAACGTGTCTTGCTTCAACTGCAACTTCAGGTATAACCAAAAACAAACCATCTCTTTTCAATATAAAGTATTCGAAGATCCTAAGTTCATACACCGGAAAGTGTGTAGGCTCCTTGAAGACTATCAGTACCGCAGACCGCACGATATGCTGCAGGGGATACTACGTTGCGTGGCCTGCGACCATCACACGGGACAAGAAAAACTATCTACTTCTCTGGCTATGCAGGCCTTTCAATCAAACTGTAAACCCCAGTCGAAAAAGGGAACCAAGCTTCCGGAATCGAACGCTACCGCCCCGAACATACATTTGATCTATTTTCGTTTTTTCTCCCGACAAGAATTTCAGTCCAAATTTCACCGGACTAATTCCCAGCTGAAAAAAATACAATCTGGTTTATATGCCGATGTCTATAACTTTACGAAACATCAAAGCACAAAGATCAGGTACGCTGAAGGACTGAACCAGCTTCTCTGTGGCGAGTTATCGAGTTCTGGGGTCAACTCGGGAGAACCTACCTGTAACAACTCCCTCGCGCACACGGCTGCCTTGAACGGTTACAAAACCTACCTATTCGATCACACCTGCGAAGAATCTATGTCTGGTAAGATCAGGAAACTCTTCACCAATTTCTTCCGACATGCAGATCGAGAAAACCGGGATGATTTCAATGATCTTCCGCGCGGTCTTCGGGACAAGTTCTGCCGTAAACAAACGTCTAAAGTTGATGCAGACGACAACCTATCCGGGCTCTTCGATTATCATAGAATCGTTAATAAAATGGACGGGCGTCACGGTTATGTCTTACTCTCTATCATTCGGACTTCAGACATCAGGGAAGCCAATTTGGATCGCGTAGACAAACGTTTAGCATCTGTTGTGAATTTCTTGAGCCGAAAAAAGAATGCTGCTGTTATTCTGATCGGGGATATTGGACACGGTCTCAGCCCCCCAGGATGGGAAAATTTCAAGATAACACAACTCTCAAATCCACCCTTAAATATCATTCTGTCAAAGCGGCTTCAAAAGTCTCTAGGAAAGGACAAAATACAAAATATATCTCAAAACAGGCACCGACTTGTAACTCTAAAAGACGTTCACAGTACGATTAGCGGCATTTTGACGAATAATTTTCACCAGGCAGCGAAGAAAGGGACTTTTTCTGGTGATTTTAACGATAACGAAATTCATTTTGGCCTATTCAAGCCGCTACCGCAGAGTCGGTCGTGTGCATTTTTACGTGTCACACAGCCTCATATCTGTCTTACCGAAAACGAGGCTATTCCGTTCGACAATGACAGCATCCAAGTTGGATTAGCTGAATTTGTGCTCGGTCGGCTCAATGAACGAATCCAAAACGACATCGAGGCTGAGCAAAATGATTCGGATCTCTTCATGCTTTCCCCATTCGGCCATTGTCGTCGCTTGAAAGGTATCACTTTTGGTAACATCCGAAGATGGTGGGAGAGAGACCAGGTGATGACGCAAATGGATATACACGTGCTGGGCAAGGACGTGAGGAATCTGGATACGCTGACCGTTCTTTTGTCAATGAACGATAACAGTAACGAGCCGGACGTGAAACTATTGTCATACCGGCGTAACATGCTCTCGAACGATAATCCACAGATTTGCTACCGAGGAAACCTGGATTACGACCTTTGTAGGTGCATCGAAACTGGTACTCAAAGTATGGCCTCCTGGAGATCAACATACCTCAGAATAACCTTCAGTAAGTCTTTTGGTATCACTTCCAAGGTGGCGAACATTAATAACCAGTGCCTATTGCTTTTAATGAGAGACTATACAAATAGTATTGTGTTCGAAGCAACCAATATTTGTGAGGGAAGGGAATATATCATAGGCTTATACGTCGAAACCTGGAATATGATATCTCTGGAGAAATTACCTGTCCGGAAAACAATCAAACCATTTCAAGTGAAATTTCTCACGGCGATCGTACAGGCCTCATATCTGAGACCAGGACGTTTTACCAAATATCAAACTTATTTTGTTGTTAAGAAATAATTTCTATGGAATCATATAGCGTTGGATTTGAACACGATGAAAAAGTTTTTGACAAGAAACTATATGAGTGGGAAAGGGAAAAAGTTCCTGGAATCCATCGATAACGAGGAAATTCGGCTTGGGTATTGCATGAGCCGTTAGGTAGGGTAGGTGTTCATCTTTGAGAGACGGTTGGGCGAATGCAAAAGAATAAAATGGAAGTCATGTAAAAATTCGTAAGAAAAAAAGACAGCAATACACAGCCAATACACGCAGCACAATGCCTCTCGACGGACTGACTCGCTTAGCCGTGGGCGTATGCAATCTAACAGCACATCCAATAAGAAAGCCTTTCTCCAATGCGATCGATGGATTCCGGTAATTATTGACCACCCCCTTGTATTTTCCGAATGGTCTCAGGGTTTGTGTGTATTTTTCTAACTTTTGGGGTTTTAGACAAAAAAAAAAAAAAACTACGTGCCATATTGAACAATTATCTACGGTTTGGTTTGGATGGAAGGATTTGGTGAAAAAGAGTTGGAGAGTAATTCGTTTGCGTGGAATCACCTAAATTGTAAAGAAGTATGGATCCACATTTTTGCTATTTGTTCCAGAGGGCCTGCACTGATTCTACAAAGAGTGGCAGGCATGAAAACCTTCCAATCAATCGATTCTCGGGATAAAATAAGAATTCGGTATATATGAAAATGCCGTATTTCCCGGCGTCGAGGGCGCTCCAGACTCATGGGCACTCCCCACTTTTGACTTGAAAAAACGTTAAAAAATAGAAGAAAAAGTAACCTTCGGCCTTCACGCTGAAGGATAATTTTTCGAGACTCATTTTAGAAAAACAATAGCGTCTTCGATGCTGGAAAATATGGCCATGGTTACATTCCAATGAAAACCTTAAGCAACAAAACCTGTCAAATCAAAACTGTTTTAGAAATTGTTATTTTTTAAAAAATCGAATATAAAAACAAACTGAACTCATAGCTGTCTCTTCTTTCTTTATTTTTGCTCACCTTTCATAGTTATAGATCTATCTATTGTTTTCAAGTATTTAGGTTGCATATTTTGTACTGAGAAAGATTATATAGATATTTTCCCAGAAAAAAAATTAGAAGCCGTAAGCCAAAAGTGTCGTCAAAACAGCCGGCTTCAGTTTTAAATTTGGTCCGGTTGGCTGGCTAACCGGTTATAGATGTATCACGTTTTCAGGTCGCACATTGGTGCTCGAGGGCTGATATTGAAAGCATTTACTACTTGTCATCTTTAGAAAAATGTTGTTTTTTTTCTATACTATCTGAAGATCACTTCAGAATTAGGTTTCTAGTGGGAGCTTCAGTTAATTCTATGCTAAATTGATCCCTTATTTTGTGACCAGTATTAATCATGCTTGTTTATTGAAAATTCAGACTTTTTAGGCCATCACTGTCCAACAAAAGGCGAGAGAAGTAACCTATTCATTGATCACCCAATTTTCCAATCTTTTAAATTATCACTCCAAATCTGCATGCAACCAAAAGACGTTGGTCGCGTGACGATTTCTATTGTGTGACCAACCAGACCAGTGTTTTTTTAAAACTTGTTTAAATCAAGGAGAGCATTTTGTTTTTACTTTCAAGTGGAGTCATCAAATCTTATAATCATCTGTACATGCATTTAAATTCATTTTTCTGATGACAAAAATCAAGATTCTGGGATAAACAAATAGTCCCGAAGTGGGTGGACTTTGCTACCAGTGGAAGATGTTCCCGGTCATTTCCTCTTGGCCGATGCCCTAGTGATCATAGTAGGAAAAAACCTGTCCAGCTCATTCAGCATCCTAAGCTTATAAAGGATTTCTTAGTTTCTAAAGAAATTTGGATTTCATTTTGTCAAAAATGATTAGAAAAGGGTGCCTCTATTACCTATCATAAATTAAATTGAAGGAAATCGATATGATAAATTTAGACGATTAAATTCGTGATAGATAGATAGATAGATATGAGCAGACTGAGATAGATAAATAGCTAGCTAGCTAGCTAGATAGATGTGAACAAAATGAGATGGATTGATAGATATGGACAGTGAGATAAATAGATAGATATAGATAGATATGAGCAGACTGTGATAGATAGATAGAAATGAACAAAATGAGATGATTAGATAGATAGATAGATAGATAGATAGAAAGCTAGATAGATAGATAGATAGAAATGAACAAAATGAGATAGATAGATAGATAGATAGATAGATAGATAGAAAGCTAGATAGATAGATAGATAGATAGATATGAACAAAATGAGATGATTAGATCGATAAATAGGTAGATAGATAGATAGATAGATAGAAAGCTAGATAGATAGATAGATAGAAATGAACAAAATGAGATGATTAGATAGATAGATAGATAGATAGATAGAAAGCTAGATAGATAGATAGATAGAAATGAACAAAATGAGATACATAGATAGATAGATAGATAGATAGATAGAAAGCTAGATAGATAGATAGATAGATAGATAGATATGAACAAAATGAGATGATTAGATAGATAGATAGATAGATAGATAGATAGATATGAACAAAATGAGATACATAGATAGATATAGGTAGGTTATTAGGTTGGTAGGTAAGTAGGTATGAATGTAATGAGATAAATAGATATCAATAGATCGAGACAGGTAGATATGAACAGAATGAGATAGGTTGATAGATAGACATAGGTAGGTAAGTAAGTAAGTAAGTATGTATGTATGAATGAAGCGAATGGATTAATAGATATAAGTAGACCGAGACAGGCAGATATGAACAGATTGAGAAAGATAGATCGATATACGTAGGTTGGTAGGTATGAACCGAATGAGATAAATAGATAATGATAGACCGAGATAGGTTGATATGAACGTGATGAGATAAATATAGGCAGATATCAAAAGATAGAGATATATGCACAGTGGTTAAGTAAAGATGGCTAGAAGACGAAATGAAAAAGTTATTGGTTTTTAAATTAGATTTTACTGAACATGTAAATGCATTTCTTTTAATGTCGACTTCGGTTTCTCGTCTTGATTGTATTTTATGGACACAATGCAGAAGACACACAGGTGAGTAATAGGAATTTATTCAGACTCTATCTCATCAGCAAGTAGTGAAAAAAAGATAAGAAGAGGTCTGGATAGTCTTTCAATAAAAACTGTCACGTGACCAATGTCGTATAGCAACACGTGCGTTGAGGGTGATCAATAAGAAAATTGGAAAAAAGGGTGATCAATGAATAGGTTACTCCTCTCGCCTTTTGTTAGATCGCTAAAGTATCTGAATTTTCAACGAACAGACGTGAATGTTGCAAGCCTCGAGGCAAAGGACCAATTTAGAGTAAATTTGAGTTGAAAATTGAACCACTGCTAAGAAAACTATTTATAATTTTTAAAAACAACGTAAGGTTTTTTTTTCCTAGATATAATAAAGAGTAAATTTTTCAGTTCTGTACATCCATTGGTACGGCTTGTAATCGTGATAGAAAAACTTGAAAAAAAGTAACTGACTATCACAGTCAGTAATTGAACTACGGTAGAGCCAAAATTTGGAGTCATATAAAAAAAATTTAATTGAGGAATAGATATGGTCCGGATGAATTCTTTTTATGACATCACTGGAGTTTCCCACAGGAAAAAAACATTTGAAATAGAGGAAAACATCTACAAACATGTAGATACTTGAGAAAAAAAATCCCTGTAAGATCAAAAAAATTTATTTTTCTAAAAATGAAAATTTTTTTAGAAATTCTTTTTTAGAAAGGTTTTAGTGGAGTACTAATGCTGATTTTCAAGTCTGTAGACAAAACAGTATGGCCAGGAGACATGTAACGTACAAATGCATAAAAAAAAAATACCCTTTGCATTTTTTATGGCTACGGCGATTCAACGTTAGCGACAGTTTTGGTGGACGGTCTTTGATTACGGCAAACCAACGAACTAAATATTTATTTTCTCAGGCAACGATTGTCTATGACAGAAATCAATGATCTAACTGAATTTCACGAAAATCTTTTTCTTAATTTTGTTTCACCAAGTTCTCTGTGTATCGTTTTCTTTTGTGCCAGTGGCGTCAGTATGGCATATACGAATCAGTCTATATCAGTTGAGACTTCAAAAAGATTTTTTTCTCCTGCATCGACAGAGACAGAAAATTCTATTTGCTGTATTCATTCTTTCCTCAATTTTTTTTTCTGATCACAAACCTGCCCTCAATTTGGCAGCGGGAAAAGATTATGGTAAGCTGGTATATTTTGCAATTAAATATAGAGCTAAATATGGATATCTCGCCGTACAGCAATGATTAGCAAGTCAGTCTCTGAAAAATTTTGTACTAAATTGAGTTCTTTTCCTATCGTGTGCTCAGATAGAACGATTATATTGGAATCTGTCGCAGCTGTTGATCTGTGGCAGGGGAAATTAAGTCTTTTCGTTGTGGCCTCTGCTGAATGGGAAGACTAAATTGCCTCAAACTCTAGAATCTGGAAACTCAACACCAATTGATTCCGGGAATTACGTGATGGCACAATAGTACTCTATTGTGGCAGTTTATTAACATTGTAGTGGGTTCGGCCCTCATTATATGTTTCTCGTTCATGACCTTGTGTCCCACTAAGCTGAACATCCAAATACAATGTGCAGATATCTTCCTTAACGCTTAGGGATGCAACTGACGTTGTAAATTAGAATTTCATTCGTGAAATCAACGTAGTAAAACAGAATTTCATTCATGAAATCAACGCTGTAAAATAGAATTTCATTCAAGTTGCAATGACGTAATAAAAAAGATTAATCTGAAGAATGATTTAAAAATAAAGAAAAAGTAACAAAAACCCGTTTCTGGTCAACGGAACACTATTCTCCAAGCTCATCACCATCAGCATAATCATCATTATCAGTTTTTTAATGTCCAAGCCGACGTATATATATAATCCAATATCTATGCATGTATTTCATGCATGTCGTCACGTTTTACGGCACTGGTAAGCTAGTTTTAAAACATCAACTAAGGTGTTCGCTGTGAAGCAATGGTTGATGTGCTAGTTTCGCAAACCAAAACCATTATTTGGAGTTTTCTTAATCTTAAATGGCAATAGACTGGCTATGTTGCAAGACAGGACGATGGCAAACAACCGATGGACATCGCGACTCACAACATGGATCCTCGGAGATCACATGCGAAACCGAGGCCGGCAGAGTATTAGATGGAGAGACGAGCTAGACTAATGCAGAAAGTACCGGCTCCATGACGCCCACGATAGATAAGTGTGGCAAATCTTGGGGAAGGTCTATATCTAACGACAGACGTTGAAAGACTGATGATGATGATGATGATGTGCTCTACGGCAGTGGTCTTGTATCTTACTGAGTCAAGCTTCATCGTCTTCTTCCTGCTCCTTATCATCATCAACATCCTCTTCGTGTACGTCGTTGGTCATAGACCTTCTCCAAGATTAGCCAGACCTTTCTATCAATGGGCGTCACGGAGCTAGTATTTTCTTAATTCGTCTAATATATCACGCCATCTTATTTTCTGTCCGCTGCAGTTTCGCAGATGATCCCTAGGGATCGACACTAAGGATCACCGGCGTTCAGTGATCACCATGATGTTTTCACAAATTATTTACTACATTAGTGAGTTTGATATGCATTTCTAGTCTTTTCCTGTACTTATTTAAACTCTATTCGATTCTCACCAATTGTGACACACTGGTGCCTTTCTTTTTTTACTATACTAAAGTAAACTTCATATATATATCATTATCATTATCATTATTGAAATATCTTTATTACTACAGTAAGTTTGCTCTTCACTGAGTGTCCCACACTTGTGGCTTTGTATTTTACCAAGCTGAGGATTATTATTATTATTATTGCCGTATATGATTACTGAACAGATGTTTTCTTGGAACTAGAGATAGTGTAATTATATTGGTTGCTGACACACCAAAGCAGCCATCAGCCTATCATTAAAAGGATATTACATTCAATCGAACATCTATATACATGACACTTCACTTTTATCGGCAGCTTACACATCTTGACCCATGTTGAACACTTAAAGGCCCTGGTTTACATCGTATCTCATACGCCGTATACTCATTCATGTATTGACTATAAGTGAGTTGTCGGTAGTAGAAGCATACATAATGAGACTATTCAATGAATTTCAACCCCCAATATGTGACTCACACGTCCTTGATCGATCCCTATTTTATCAATCTTCTATTCCACGCACATAGAACTCTAAAACAGTCTAAAACCTGCTTCAAGTACGCAGAAATCATTTTTATTACTTGATAACAATAGAAGATAGACCCCATTCAGTAAATCTTTCTTTTGATGAACAGAGGCTCCGAAACAGTCTTAACCTTCTTCAAGTATGCAAAAATGACTTTCTATACCATTTTATATCTAGGGGTTATGTGTGCTAAATATGGTTAACATTCTTAGATATGAACAAAAACATTATGGCATATTTGGCATGTTATAAAGCAAGGTACATCAGCTTTTGAAAATATACATGCATTATTTCTGGAAGTCTTACTTTTATAAAACTTTATAACGACAGTAAACCGGCCCAACACAAACTTCCATACTAAAATCAATTATTTCAAAAGGGATCAGTATAATAATTGATAACAATAGAAACCGATCCCTTACTTTATGCCCGGCAACATTTATGTTGATATTGATTATTTCTGGTGATTATCATCCTTCGATTATAAAAATGCTCATAGTATTGCAGTATCCACACATTTAGCAATGTCCTGATGTTTTCTCTTGTGCTAGAGAACGTAACTGGTGTAGTAAAATATAACCGTATTCGCGTAACTGATGAAGTAAAAAGCATTTGATTCATGTTCTAATGACGTTATAAAAAATGCCGTAGAAAGATATGATATACAAATAAAAGAGCTAATAGAAACAGGAAAAAGAAATCAGTGTTCGACAAAACGCTATTATCCAAGATGCCATGCAAATCTCTATTATCCATGTACATAAAATTCCACGTGTATAGAAGGTTATTCTCCAAGCTCACTGCAATGCAAATCTCTAATATCCACGTATATGAAATGCAATTAGTATCCATATATTTCATCTATGTCATTTGACGGCTTACGGAACATTGATTCATGGTATTAATTGTAAGGTAATTGCTTTGGGGAGCTCGCCAATGTGATTTGATATTTCAACTTCGAAGGCCACAGACCTCCGTCACTATGGTAAGAGTGTCGGAAATTCTACCTTTATTTAAAAAGTCAGTCGGAGAGAGAATAAGAGGTTGAACAAGATATGAAATTTCTTTTTCAGTCGAAGAAGGAACCGATTCCACCCCTCGGCAGAAATATTGTAACACCCTCTTTCTGTAGATTCCGCTTCCGCTTCCAAAGACCTGGTCACTGATGCATTTTTATACGTTCTCATTGTTGGAACCACTTCCTTGTACATGTATACTTAAATCTTGTGACTTGATTACGTGCTTTCCTTTTATTCCACCTCATGTAAAAGCAGTGTGTCGTATTGACATGTATGACGATAACTTTCTGGTGCTAATCACGATATTTGACATAATACAATATCCTATATTACATTTATTTGGTTTGGGTTATCCATGGGGTCCCCACTTAGCAGGATGCTGTTTTTTTTAGATCCCTCAAATCGGGCTCCTTCAAGAGTATCTTGCTTGACATCATTAACTTTTACTGATACATTGATAATATCCTATTAATCTACTCCCAATACTTAGAATTAGAAATCGTAGTTACATTAGTAATTGCAACAGAGACATTTATACATTTCATGTATGAATGCGAATCCAATGCCACCTCACCTTTCTTCGACATGTTATTACACAAAACCAGTAGCATCCTACGGATACTAACATCGGAACCAAAGTCAAATCTAGCAGAGTGATAGATTTTTTTATTATCTAAGTGCCCTCAGAATTTGCATTCATCCAACATTTAGAAAGTGATGTAGAATACACTGAGAAATTTTCAGAATTTTTTTTACTACACTTACTTTTCAGTACAGAATACACGAAGGAAAGCGCATAAAATACACAGGGCCAATATAGGAAACAAAAGTAGGACGAACAAAAACACAGAAAGATCCATCACATTACCCACTGACCCAATAACCACACACCCCAGCCATAATTTAAAAGATTTACGTATATACATCGAATAAAAAACAACCATTCCTATCAAAAAACATTACCAGAAAAATAAAAACTACTCTCCCTCATAAACAGGCATCTAAGCAGTAACTAGCGAAAATTGTAACTTAATGTACATAGGAGAAACAGTGAAGTGTTTCAAAAAGCTAATTTATCAACACCGAACTGTCTTAATACTAGATAATCACCTCAACGCTTTGGTCCAACAACAACATTTCACACCGAAATCTCAACAAATAATCAAACAGGAACACACTTCCTGAAGACGCAGGTGCATTGAATCCGCCCTGAGATCGGTCTACAACGCGATCAGCCGATGTTCGGGTAATTTCGAAAGTTCCACTAAGAGTAAAATTATGGCAAACCCACATCTAATAACACCTCATACAAATGGCAGTAATATATTTGATGCCGGTTGCCCCCAGTGTATTTCTCAACCATTTCCCCTCTTACCACGCATTTTATACACCCACTAATTTACCACAAACCTAACCTTTCCCTCGCCAATCACTCCACCTGGACACTTATTTCCTTCCCCAAAACAACCTTATTTACCGAAAAAAGTATCCACTTGTCTAGAAACCAAACTTTTCCACCTGTAGCCAACGATTTCTTTAACCCAACTACTACCAGTTCGGTAATTTTCACTATTTTTTGCAAACCTGCTTTCGCTTTCACAGCTCTGACGGAACCTGGGACTGGTGAAACGTACGTAAGCTATTACATTCTTTCATAAAAAAAAAATGTTGTGCTGTCTGAAGTCAAGAGTCATTTCCCTTTTCCATATTTTCAACTTTTCTATAATATATATATTATATACATACATCATATATATAATACGTCTATACATTATATATATATATATATATATATATATATATATATTGGACTAAGGATTTGCAACACAAATATTTTTATGTTTGTGTCCTTTTGGGCTTCTTTAAGCGAATGATTCAGTTTATTTTAGATTATTATTGGAGACCTTTTTTGGGGGGGATGCTGTTTATTATTCTTGGTGGTAAGATCTTCCTCTTATCCTATTAATACATGTTTCTGTTTAGTGGTTGGCCATTGCTTGCTGTATTTTCAGTTTTATTTAATGGGGATGTGTATCAGTTGGTGGTTATAAATTACAAATCAGGAGAGTATGGTTTGGTGGTTTTTGTTATTAGTATGTAGTTGGTATATCATAATTCTGTGGCATGTTTCCTCTCTGAGAGTATTTTATTATGACTTGAATCTGTGTCCCAAAGTTAAACTTCCCCTTTATATGGCCTTAGTTATTAATTCTATCATATTTGATTTGGTCTGCTCCCTTATGTCTGAAATGATCATGTGTTTGGATTGTTTTTTTAAGGTGGCCATGGGGATAAAATATAAATAATGGTTATGTTTAGTAAATATATAAGTGGGTTATTGAGTTATGTTTGTTTGTAGAAATTCTGAGCGGTGCCGGCATTTTAACGCCATTTAATTTTTTCTTTTTAATAATTTTTGTTTTATGTTTTTATTTTATTGACAAAAATGAGGATTTCGAATTCTTCATTCCGGCATAGGTGGCATTGGGTTTCAATGTTTTGGCATACGTGCGTTAGTTTTTCTATTTTATTGTAGGTTTGAAATTGCTGTCACCCAGTCTCGAACAATATGTCAACGGTGATGTACTATGCCTATATTTTTTGTTTGTAAATATGTTGTTTGCTAATCTGAGTTTGAAAAGTGCTTTCGATGTTCTTACATGATATTTGACTTCTGGGGGTTTCTCCTAGGTTAATATTTCGATTGGGTGTACAATATTCGATTTGAGGCATCTGTTTTTGTTCCCACAATCGTAATCTGGTTTTAATATGCTTTCTTCGTTAGTATTAATACTAATTACTGTATTGTTATGTTTTGTAGTGAGTGTATTAAAGATTTCCGTACAATTATAGCTGATTTTCAGTTTTTTCTTGTTAAATATTTTAGTCAGTTGGTTGCTTGGGGGAAGTGTTTTTGATTATTGGATGATTGTTCTTCCTGAATTAGTTTTCACTTGTAGGTTGAATGATGGTATACATCGGATCAATTTTTCTATTTTTCTTGTTATTGTTATGCTTTTCTCTCTTGGATTTGACTTTTTTCATCATATTTAAAGTTTGTTTTAGTAAAACTGACTTTCTGTAGGGCTTTAGTTGATTTATTACTAACATTGTTGAACATCGTTTCATTTTAGAAATTATGTATTGGTCTAGTTTCTATTTACTTGGGTAGCTTTTTAATAATTTTGTTTGGGTGTTTAGTACTGGTATCAATATATCTAATGACAGAATTTTCTTTTCCATGTAGTTTATGGGTTTATCATTTGAATTGAAAGTGACATTTAGGAAATGTAGAATTTTTACTTTGGCCTTGATTTGTATTGTGAGGTATTATATATATATATATATATATATATATATATATATATATATATATATATATATATATATATATATATATATATATTTCACGATGATAAATATGGATTGACTGAGATATGTGTAAGGATATATAAGAACAGACTGGAATGTATTTAAGTATGCCATGTATCTGAGCATGCTTGTATCTATTGTTTAGATAGATGTACAGATAGTTATAAACAGATTAAATTGTATGTGCATATGTATGTGTCTGTAGATATAGCTCGATAGACTGATAGATCCGAAGTAAATATGTAATTGTGATAGCTTTTATCATCTGTAAAAATAGATATTATCGGGAGGAATACATTGTGGTAGGTGCTCAGATGGTGAGTAATGCGCTTTCTGAATATATTTCGGTGAGTTTTGCCACCGTAAATAAAGCAGATACAAAAAGAACGTTCTTAGGATTTTCCTGTACCATTTGAAATTTGGATCAGTATATTGCTTTATAACAATATGAATCTTACACCAATTCGTATGTCCAGCTACTCATGAGAGTAGCTAAAAGATTAGTTTTTTCCTAATTATCAACGATAAAAAGGCTTTGTCAAAAGACACTTTAAACTTGGTCAAGAACCAATCGGAACTGTTTAGTACAGTTTCCTCAAACATTTTTGGCCGTGACCCTGAAGATAGAATCTTTGTTCAGGCGATCCTCAGAGTGAAAGAATGATTTCAGGGTTTCTCCAGTTAGTTTTGTCTGATCAATTTAACTGAACTTAGATCAATTCAATTATCAAGTAGAAGTATCGGGCTTGGACAGGCTGAAACACTTCAGTAATCATACATTTGTAAATTCTATATTTTTCGTGGCTGTTTTAAAATTTCAACGACACTTTATATTCCGAAATTGTAAAGTAAATATATTTGCCTTTTTTTTCGCTTTTGATGTCTCTAGTTACACAGGATTTAGCTTTGTAAGTATTCTCTTCATGAACTTATGGTTGGGTGTTGATTGCAAAGATTTGATTTGGAGATGGAAGTTTTGGACACGATTGGAAGAAAGGAAATATCGGATGATAACGCATGTTGGGATAACTTTTGAAAATGACGTTCTGACGAATGGACTTGTCGAAAGAATTGGTGCATGTCATTCGAATGCCGTCATTCATGGGTTCGATCATGGTTTACAGTGCTAGTTTTGAAATGTTGCGTTCTTCGCAATTCATAATCGGTGTTTATATCCGGTCTTTCTAATATATTATGATATTTTAACATAGCAAATAAACTATGAAAACACACACAGACACACACACACAGACACATGCCCAGATGTATATGTGAATGTATATGAGTGCATAATTTTGAAATTTCAGCATTATGGTATCTTTGTATAAAAAATGACGTCACGCCTAAGGCACTGTGAAGGGGAAATAATTCTCTGAGCACAATTCCATCATCATCATCCTCATCATCAATCGGGAAGGTCAATGTTTCGATCATGCCTTTCCATTGAATACTGTCTCCGATCAAAATTTTCAGTTCATTGGCATCTGCACTGTCGTCCTTCTCCAGCATGGAGGGTTCAGTGAGTGCTGGGTTTCCATACTTTTTTGTCGAACTGTCGTCCCCAAAATAAGACTTTTGATGCCACAACTAAATGTTCCCTAAACGTTACCTGGCAAAGAAGAGTGTTCTTTTCAATCGGTTGTTAACTACATTTAAAATACCTGTCCCTTGATAGAATATTCAGATCTATCTATCTATCTATATATCCATCTATCTATCTATATAATATCAAACTATCTACAGATATAATACTTATCTATTGATATGATATCAATCTGAGACATAATACCTATCTATTTATCAATATAATATCGATCTATCTACAGATAAAATACTTATCTATAGATATGATATCAAACTGAGACATAACATCTATTTATATATCTATCTATAGATGTAATATCTAGATATAGATGCATACATCTCTCACTCTTTACTCCTTTCTTCTCTCTCTTTATCAATAGATGTAAGATCTATCTATTTATCTATCTATCTCTCTTTGTTCAGAGAATTGGTCCAGTAAATATTCACCACCGAGTGATCAACAACTTCCAGGATAATAAATTGTTTGGCCTGCAGTCCACTCATTCGGAAAGAGCTCAATTCTAGAATCAAATAGAGACAGCAACCTGATACCGTAATTGGCTCCATTCTACAGACACATAGATGCTGATACAAGGATATGAGTGTTGTCCTCTCTATGGATTCTGCGAGTGTTCATTGCAAACGGAAATAGGATGATGGTCAACGGACAGGTTAAGGAGGTAGAGAGAGAAACACTTCAGGATGATCATTATCAGAAAGCCTAGCCAAAGGCACAACATATATTATCTTTCACTGATAATTAGTTAAACATAGGGAAAATATACATGGCTTCATTCAAATCGAAAAGGACTTGCAGCAATAACAACCATTCTATCTATCTATCTATCTATCTATCTATCTATCTATCTATCTCAGTCATTATCTGTCTTTATGGTGCCCCCTCCCCCCATCGCATCAGCTATAAACCTGAATATCTTGTCGATATTTTACCCTGTAAACCCAGAAGATTCCGACTTATACAGTTTTCATGTTCTTGAGCTTATATCTCTGAGTATATTTATTTTAATGAATATGTGAGTACAGTATCCGTTGACAACAGTTTATACAAACAAATGTTTTACCTTTTTTTTAACCCTTTCGCATTTTTCTTTATCACAGCATTCGCCGCTTGTTATTGTATTCATTTGTCTTCATCTTTATTCCTTGTTTCCTCTCTTCTCATTTAGCTTGTTTTTTACCTTCTTCTGGTCGTCCTGCCCGTGATGGCTTCAGCTATATCTGCCTGTTCCCCCTTTAAATTCTAGTTTTGACATGAAAGAAAATGACCAAAGCAAAGGCCACTATGCCTTATAGCATTCCAGAGTGCATCCCTATAAATCCTGTGTAAAGATTTTGCTGCATTAAAAAAAAAAAAACTTGATACTCTAAGTTTTTAGACCAGTGATTTGCAAAATCGCAAAAAATGCTTCAAAGTAAAAGGTTTAAACGGAAGGTGGAAAGATGGTAAAGAAGAAACAAGAAGGAAACAGAAAAAGTGAGGAAAAAGGAGATGAGGGGAAAAAGAGGATAGAAGAGAAATGAAAAAAAGGAAAAGAAAATGAAAGAGAAAAGGAAGAAGTGTCAAAAGAGGCAATAACGTAGAGTAGAGGTGTTTGAAAAGGGGGGAGGAGAAAGATGAATGATTAGAAGAAAAAAGAAGAAAATTGAGAAAGGGAAAGAAAAAGAAGAATAAATAATAGCAGAAGAAGAGAACAAAGAAGATGAAAACGTAGCGATAAAGAAGAAAGAAAAAGAGAAACAAAGAGAGAAAGAAGAGAGAGTAGAAGAAAAAACAATTGTCCAAGTAAGGAGAAAGCTTAAAGGGAAGGAGATGAAAAAAATAACGAATGAGAAGAAGAAAAAGCAGTGTCGAAGATGAAGAGGAAGAAGTGTCGAATTTAAATAAGAAGGGTAGCCAGTGTCACAGATGAAGAAAATTATTCAAAACAAAGAAGAAGATCGAAGTAAAATGAAGATGATTCAGAGAAAAAAAAAGTATTTGTAACTGACATATCTTCACAAAGAACAGTCTTTTTGATAACCACTGAGATGGAAAAGTTTTAATTCTGAAAATGTCGAGAAAGAATAAAACTCTTTATTTACAGCCATTTATTGTGGTCAAGCTCGCCTTTAAGAAAGATAACTACAAAACATTCGTATTCATTAAAATCACTCATTGGAACATCCTTAATTTGTCTGGAACTTTCTTCTTATTGAAAACTGTCGTTTTGGAACGATCTGATCGCCAATGGCGCATTCACCTCAAAGTTATTCTTTCCAAGAAGGAATTATACGAGTCAAGTCTAAACGAATCTCTTTACCCCCTACAACGAAACAAATGCATTTGTTCTTGTGCCAAAGGGTCGTTTCCAAGTACAAGATTAATTCTGTGTCGTCAATTTATCGATGTGATTAAATTGACACTCACTGAACTGCTTAGAAAAGGACTAATCGCATGGGTTTAGCTATATATTACTAAACTTTGCCAAGTATGCCACAAGACCAAACAGAAAAAGGAAAATTGAAATATTAACCCGATATTAGCTCTATGGCCAACTCAATTAAATTTCCTTTCTATTGCGATTGATGGCGACCGGGTTCTATCGTTGAGTCATGGCTCCCATCCTTGCGATGTATAACTTGCTATGCATACTTGGTACTGAATTATATTAAATGAACAAGAGCATCCATCTTGCAAGGGAATAGTATTATTCTACGCCGCTTATCACATTAAATGGGTTAAAGATATGAAGCTTTTGTTGTATTAAATTTCCAAGTGTGGAAAGCCTGCTTGTCTACATTCGAAATCATGGCTCTTATCTGGGCCCTATACTACTAAGCATAGCATCTACTGCATAAACGCAAATTGCTGTGGAAAAACGGAGACAGGAAGGTAGTATAGCGCAATCGTCCAAGTAAACTACCTGGCTAGAAAATCAGCATCTGACTTTTACTATGGTTCAAACAGTAATCAATGTTTCTGGTTAGAAATCTCAATTCATCCAGCCACGAGGCAGACAATGTTAGATATTGCTTAAACGTAGCCTAACTAAAAATCATCAACAAAAAGTACCAACCGAAACATAGTCAAGATTAACACACGTTTCATCAGTTTTCAAGTTAGTGTGGCTGAATATGTATGTGATATCATGTACTGGCTGTACCAATTGAACTAGATGGCTCACATTTTGAACATTTATTCATTATTATTTTTTTGGTTTAAAAAAAAAAAATTCCCCACATCCAAAATATGACTTCGGTGAGTGTTCAATTTACAAAGTAGGTCTATGCCAAATTGGTCCCTCCAAGATTAACGCTTTTTTTTTCTTTTGACATTTCTGGCCTTTTCACAATTTCAGTGATCACCGACCAATAAAAGGTAAGAGAAATTACTTATTTATTGATCACCGTTTTTTTTTCCAATTTTTTGATTAATCACTCCCAAAAGTCAGTTCAAGGAAATTAGTTGGCGGGATAAGCTAGTTAACCATTGCTTTTAGTTAAAACTGATAGTTGTTTACTAAGAGCAACCTAGTCTAGAAACAAGGTCGCAACAGTGAACTAACTAGACTAGCGAATTGGTCTACCAGACTGGCTTACTAAACATTGTACCTAGGTACTAATAATCTTGCTTTACTAAATCGCAACGCAGTGTTGGTCACCGTCTCATGTACCGACTGAGTCAAACTGCAAACCTCACTTTTTTATGAAAATTTATCCCACGGATATGTAAGAGCTTATCATATATTTATATATATATATATATATTTATAAAATTTATCATATACAATTGAAAAGTTGCAGTGATTATCTTCGGTCGGAATATAAGTAGGCGTGGAGCTTGCCAGGCTTGTTATCCATTGTTAGGTGATGTCTTCGTAAAAATACTGATGTATGGAACTTACTGGCTTTTTTGTAATTCTTTCACGGTGTGAATTTTTTAGGAACAACCACGTAATTATTTCAATGCTGCTTTTCATACCTCATTAGTCAATAGATTAGTCATTAGTTACCATGGAAATTATTTCAAAATTAGTAAGTAATCAAAACATTGTGCAATCAAAAATTAATCATCATCATAATTATCATCATCATCACCATCACCACCACCACCATCATCATCATCATCATCATCATCATCATCAATCGGCATAAGTTCCCTGCTGGACAGCTACTCAATTTTGAGCAACGGACCACTTTTGACTCTCCGTGCCCAAATTCCAATCACCCCCTAATATATCTATATTGCCCCCTTGTGGAGCATGCGACAGACGTTCAGAATCACTGAACTCTATAGAGTCACTGACTTGCTTGCAATCGCAATAGCAGTTATTTATTAGATCTGACAATATGGCACACTGGTAGATTATCTGGTCTGCGATGCGAACTTGCTAAACCTTTCTCCTCTACTTGTCTCTCATCCTATGGAGAAATATGACACGAAGTTGGTGATTTCGAGTAAGGATTCATTCAGTATACCCAACCTATAGGTCACAAGACTTAATTTAAAAGGTCAAGGTACATTAAACCGAGACAGATATCACCCGAGAAATATTGAAATAAAGTTCAGCGTTTATTTAGTAGCGAACTCTTATAGTAGCACCGTACGCCATCTTCCTGTTTTCTCCAACACACCAAACCTCTGCACCTTCCATGACTTCAGTAAACGACGAAACAGCGTAACATATCATTCATAGAGTCAGGAAACGGAAAAAAAATATTTCCCATATAAATTAATGGTAGTTGCCTCTTCACTTTACGCCATTTCGGCTTACAGATGTTAAAAAAATACGAACACTTTATTTCCTGATAGCATAAGAAACCTGCATTCCCTTTGATATCAGTGTATCACTAAGCCTCCCCATCTTAGTACAATGGGGAGGTGCTGTTTGCAGGACAGATTCCCAGTTGCAATCAATTTATGGCATATTCGGCCTGATCGCAGCTCAGCCTATTGTCTGAAGGGGGCAAGTGTAATAATTATTCATTATAAGATAGATGCTTTTGCCAATAGCAAGATAATCCACTGAAGGTTATCTATTACAAGATAAATCCCCTTAGTCATGGATATAGCTGAGTTGCTATGTATATTAATCAAACAAAAGTTAGTTATAGATCTGCAATGACAGAAATGTCCGTCATCTGCAGTTATTGGGTTAAGATAGGACGGTGTCCAAAATTAGTCGACAGGATATCAGAAAGTCAATTGGTCACAGCGAGGTCGCCACTTGAAAGAGTTGTTGCCAAGCGGGGACATTTGATTGGACGATTCTACCTCTGTCTGGGTGGGGGAATAACGCCATCAATGCCCTATAACCCTGACAGGGAGAAGCAGTGGTTCAGAAGCAAATAATAAATCGAAATCTTAACGATTGTCTCGAAGCCAAAGAAAGAAAAAAAAATAAAATCTCGAATAGGAAAATGGCCGATCAATAAAACACGCTGACCCTCACAGTTTGAACCCGCTTTCTTTCGATGGTCCATGCAAGAGCTCTTTGTTATTTTTGTCATAGTCCAACATTCTGATCGAGATAGATTTCCGTCGCTAAACTTAAGAAGCGGGCTTGAGTTCAAATAAGTATTGTTAGAATCTAAGAGTATCAGATACGGGGGGGGGGGCGAGTGGTGTGTGTGTGCGCTTTAATTCAGAATGTTCAGTCAGAATTCTAAGAAGTTATTTGATTTGTGTGATAGCTCCACGGGAAGTAATTGCTATTTTGACAGTGCTGTTGAAATTGATAGTTAGTAATCGTGTCAGAGGTCAAACGAGAGTCTACTGTTGATTTTGCCTAGAGGCAAACATGAAGATATCGAATGTGGAGGCCGAATTACAAGGTGGCGCAAAATGAGCCGAATATTTTGATTTCAGACCGCTGTGTTTTTAGATGCGTTTTTCTCCAGCGACAGAAGTTTTAATAGTGAAAGTCGCAGAAACTATTTCTACCATACCTGACTAATTATTGCTAGTTACGTTATTGTTGATCGAGACCGAAGCAATTTTTAGAATTTCGGTTATATCAATTGAAAAAGCACACAAAACAGTGACGCGCCTTATTGTAATGTTGGTGCTGACAAGTATAAAAACACGTAATGATATACTTCTTTATTCAGAACAATTTGGTCGTCTTTTTTTTTTTATATCGTTTCTGTGGTTTCGCCGTCCATCTTTCTTTCTCCTATCCGAGACGAGATTTTGTTGCTATTATACATTGATCTTTTAAGTACAAGTTTCCTTACCTTTGTTGTTTTTATCATAACATGTCAATCACAATACCTTCCAGTCTTCTACCTGCTGGAAATTCAAAGTGGTAGGAATTCAAAGTTTTCATATGTGTTAGTCTTAGAGGGTTCCACTGCTCTTTGCCATTCTGTTCTGTCTCCAAACTTGAAAATTGGCATCGGTACTCACCAGATCCTTTAACTGTTTTTTTTTTATTCGGGGGCAAAAAAGCTATTTGGCCTTTTGAGGCCTTATTTTGACGGGTTGATTAATCACATCTGCATTCTACAGAAATCTAGATATTTTTTTCAAAAACTCTATTATTTTAGATGATTTCCAGTGAAAGACACCAGAGATGTCATGAATAGGATGTAATCTGGCCATATCTATTCTAAGATAGGATTATTTTTACATGACACCGAATTTTGACGCTACGGTTGTTCAATTGCTGACAGTAATGTCGATTTGTTCTTATTGTCAAATGCCAATCCAAATTAGAATTTATTTTTCCCCGTAAAAAGAATAACAACCACAACAATCCTCACTAAATTTGGAGGAGTAACTCTTTACTATATCTCGGAATTTTTGAGATGAGGTATTATTATTATTTCTATTGATATGCGGACCATCCTCATCTTGTATGAAAAACAACAGAGATGAGGATGGTCCGAATATCAATAGAAATAACTCTATACTATTAGTCCATCATTCCATGTTAAACCATATATATATATATATATATATATATATATATATATATATATATATATATATATATATATAATTAACATTTGCGTACCGTGATTTGAAATCATAATCATGTAATTCGAAGGTGGATCTTTTCTAACACAGGTGAACTGACAAGATTTATATAAGTATAGATTTATATATTATATATATAATACAGACGTTGCTGTCCTAATAGAAGTCGGAGCGGAGTTTGACCCTGCAACAACCAAGCATCTTATCAATTGATCAATTGCTCCTCTGTTCTCATCTCTGTTGTGTTTATCACAACATTCTGCCTTGAAGTGTTGGATTCATAACCATTCATGATTTGGTGCTCCCCGGATGGATTCAAGTAGATGTTTATTCTATCCGATTATTTGTTATTGTAAATCTAGATATTCAGCTGCTGTGTTATAACACATGAAGGAGAGTCGAATTCGAACTCATTGAAGATTTGATGCTATCAAAATGGTTTTAACAGAGTATGTACTGTGTTCTATAATTTGCTGTTATATATCCGGCTATTCGACGGTTGCATTAGGTTAGTGTGCGTGAATTTATAGATTCGCAGGTTTGGTGGTTTCAAGACGAACTAAAGTTGATGTGTATTGTATGGAATATTTCCATACTGTAAATTTGTCTCTTCTGCTGCTATAAATCACTTTCCAGATTGTCTGTTTATCATGAACATTTTTTTCACCAATGAAAACATATTTTTGGCAAGCACAGCCAGTCTTTTTGCGTGAGTTGAAAGTGGAACAACGCGCTGTTAAACCAGGGAGAAGGCTCAATTTTGTATTTAGGGAAGGAAATCGACGTAACTGTCAAAATCGAAGATGCAAAACTGGGGAAAAGAAGACCACTGCATCTACCTAAGGAAACGAATCTCTATGAAATCTACAAAAGAAGAGGAAATCAAGCGGAGAATCACCCTAGGATATTAAGCCTTCGGCAGAGCAGGCTCAACCTTCAAAAACAAGGTGATCGCGATAATCCTAAAAAGAAGAGCGTACAACCAATGCATTCTCCCGATAGTCACTTATAGAGATGAAAAATTGAGCCTAACCAAGAAACAAACCCGCAAACTGGGGAGCATGCAGCGTGCGTATGAAAAAATCATGCTCAACTTCACATGGAGTGATCACAAGACAGTTCAATATATCAGGAAAAAAACAGGGGGCAGATACATCATAGAATCTATTAGAAAACACAAATGGCAATGCAGCTGGCCATGTTGCGAGAATGACAAACAACCGATGGACATCACGACTCACAACATGGATCCCCCAAAATCACATGCGAAACCGAGGCCGTAAAATAGAAGATGGAGAGAATAAGTAGACAAATTCAGAAAATACTGGCTCTGTGACACCAATGATCGAGAAATTCGGCGGATCCTGGGAAGTTTTTTGTCCAACGACGGACGTTAAAAGACTGACGATGATGATGATGATGATGATAATGAGCGAACATTAGTCTTGGTGATATGGAGAAAAAAAACTCGCCCAGGAGATGAGAATATTCAAAATGATCTTTTCGGAAAACTCACGATCAAATTGTCTAAAAATCTTACTACTTTCGCCACTTCAATTGACCATTCTTACATCTAAAGAAACAATTTTTAGTTTAAAATCAAAAAATATAAGAGCAGCTCAAGCTATTCTCAAATATTCTGATAATATTGTTCCGCAGAATATATAAGCTGGAATATTCAATTAACTTACTTATATATACACACACACATATATGTATGTGTGTTTGTATATATGTGTGTGTGTGTGTGTGTGTGTGTGAGTGACGAAGAATGTGTCCATTCATTTCCAGTCTATCAAATCTTTTATCCAGTTTTCTGAAAAAAATTTTTTTACTTGATGTCATTCGATGTATCTCACTTCTTCGACGTAGAAACAAATCGGAAATGTTTTGTTAAAGCAATTTCGCCCGAAGTTCAACGAAGACACACGAGAAAGAACGTTGAAAGATGAGATCTAATCGAATCATTTGGCAGTTGGTCCTTGGCACACAACCCGACAAGCCGACTTCGCCAAGTAAGCCTTTATGACAAATTAATTTCCGACCGCCTTTCCTGCGTCTTTTAATCTTTTTACTTGATTCGTATTCCTATTTTGATACATTGTGCTATAAGCAAATAGCCTGTGGTGGACGCTGAACGTTTTTCTTCTCATAGATTGCTATTCCTGATTTGTGTGTGTAAAAACTGACCCCGTGTTAAGATTTCGTGAAGCATGGATTATGTACACTAAGTCTTGGAAATGCAACGGCAGTATCCATCGACGTGTTTCGAAAAGGCGGATATCTATTTCTGGGCTTCGGGCCAAATGGTTTATTACGGTAATATTTCTTGTTGTAGTTCATCCATCTACAGAATTCTCGTAGCGATGTCTTCGTGACTAAATGCATTATTTAGAATATTAATTTGTATGACTTATTTCCAAATTCTCATAGATGTCTACACAAGTCCAAGAACATACTCTGCCTAAATTAAAGTATTCCCGAAGCTGAGCAGAAAATCGCTTATATATGTCACCTAGTGAGGAAACGACAAAATAATTCTAATGGTGATATCTTCACGGTCAAATTATATATTTAGCATTTTAATTTTTACGACGTACATAACAAGAAATATAGATTTCCATATTGTCATCGATGACTACATAAGTCTAAAAATATATTCTTTTCAAAGTAAAGTATTCACAAAGCGAAATGCACAGATTACTTTATGTATTTATCATGTTCCGTTTAATTGGGCACAAGTCTCCAAGTAACGGGTTTCTAGTGAGGGTAGAACTCACAACGGTAAAAAAAACCCTTGCAAAACTAGCACGCTAAACACTAATCCGCGGCAAGGTATGCCTCAGATATTCACTATGATCCACTAATTCTGGCTCAAGGCCACGAGTATTGAGTAGCCAGTGAGGTTAAAACACACTATCTTGGGAATTGTTTGAAAGACTAGCTCTCTGAACACTACTCAACGACGATGTGCATAAGATGTTTATAGTGTTAGGCAGTCACGACAATAAAATTCTATTAATGTTTTTAGTATCTGCTACATCACCGTATATGATGTCTTTGATGGGGATTTTTACGTCATTGGTTTATTAATCCTAACCGTGATATCACATATTGTATAAGCAGTTGGTGCCTATGTAACCATTGAGATATTCTAAACAAGAACAGAATTCCAATGATATGTCTACATACTACTGAAAGGGAATTCATAGATGAGAGGCCTATTGAAAGAGAAATTGCGAATAGGAGGCCCACTGAAAGTGAAACCGCAGGTGTGAGGCCGAGTAAAAAAGAATTCAGAGAAAGAGGCCTACTGAAAGGGAATTCGCAGATAGCAGGCCTAATGGAAGAGAAATCGCAGATAAGAAGCCCAGTGAAAGGGAAATCAGAAAAAGGAATCTAACTGAAATGGAAATCGCAGATAAAAGGCCCACTGAGAGGGAATTTGCAGATAAGAAGCCCACTAAAATAATATTTTTTGAATGAATGGATGGCCCACTAAAAAGGAAATCGAAGATAAGACGCATAATGAAAGGGGATTTGCATATAGGAGTCCCAATTAAAGAGAAATCACAGATAAGTGGCCCACTGAGAGGGAATTTGCAGATAAGAGGCCCATTGAAAATGAATTTGCAAATATTAGGCCCATTGGAAAGGAATTTGCAAATAAGTGGCCCATTGAATAGGAAATCGCAGATAAGAGGCCCACTGAAAAGGAATTCAATGATAGGAGACTCACTGAACGGGAAATCGCAGATAAGAGGCCTAATGAAAGGGAAATCGCAGATAAGAGGCCTACTTAAATCGCAGATAAAAGGCCCACCGAAAGGGAATTCGCAGATAGGTGTCCCACAGAGAAGGAAATTGCAGGTAAGAGGCCCACTGAAAAAGAATTTGAAGATATGAGGCTCATTGAAAGAGAAATCGCAGATAGGAAGCCTATTGATAGAGAATTCGCAGATAAGTGGCCCAAGGAGAGGGAAATCGCAGATAAGTGGCCCACTAAAAAGGAAATCGTAGATAGGACGCCTTATGAAAGGGGAATCGCAGATAAGGGTCGCAATGAAAGGGAATACGAAGATAATAGGCCCGCTGAAAGGGAAATCGTAGATAAGAGGCCCACTGAAGGGGAAATTGCAGGTAAGAGGCCCACTGAAAGGGAAATTATAGGTAAGAGGATTACTGTAAGGGAAATTGCAGGTAAGAGGCCAACTGAAGGGGGAACCGCAGGTAAGAGGCCAACTGAAAGACCATGAAAAGAATGACTAACCCTAACTCCTAGTTTCCATCTTCTCCCAAATAGTCCCCGAGGGCATTCCTATAGCAATCTCACAAAGAATAAAAGCTTACAGGAAATATTCGTACAATATTCAATTCGCATGTGCTGTACGGATTCCAAGAACTGTTGGATAGCATCTCGTATCAAAAGTCTCCTTTTGTCTCGGAAGACAATAGAGTATGAGCCTAGAATCATTTTGTAATTGACTTGCTGTATCCGTAGTAAATGTACAGCCCAATTCTCGACCGACAGATTCTGGAGTCGTTTCTGCTGGTGGAAATCGCGTCTAGCTCCGTGGTTACTGTTTCCTCCTCCAAACACCGGTCTCTCTTCTCGATAGCCCTCTCTTTCCTCCTCGTTTGTCTGGGTGGCTACCTTGACGGTCAGCTACAGTCTGTAAAGTTTCGGATAGTATCGTAAAGAAAGGGCAATATTCTATGCTTTGAACTCTGAGCAGTAATAGGCATGAAAGAAGAATGATTTTCTGTAACATGAAAAATCAGTTGGTTAAATTGATATGAACAAACGTTCTTGGGATTTGCTGAATTCTTGGAGAATGTCAGCGGTCGCATCAATTATTAGGAGTGAATGGATATCAACCAAACTCTCACTATAGCTTGGCAAAATTTTGATAGGGCTAGCTCAAGTTTCAAGAGCAAGAAAATCCCAATAATCATAAAAATAAGAGTATACAACCGATGCATTCTCTTGATAGTCCCGTGTGGAGCTGAAACATGGGACTTAGACAAAATATTGGTCCTCAGACTCAGAACCATGCAACATGCACAAGAGAGCATCAACAACATAAGGAAAGATCACAAGACAGCAGAGTGCACTGGAGAAAAAAAAAGAGGAGCAAGAAATATCATAGAAACCATTAGAAAACTCAAATGGTAATGGGCTGGTCATGTTACGAGAACGTCAGACAAACGCTGAACATCATGACTTACAAAGTGGATCTCCCGAGATACTATACAAAAATGCAGCTGGCAAAATATGAGATGACCTGACAAGTTCGGAGAGCATTGGCTCCGCGACATCCATGGTAGAGAGTTCTGGCGTATCTCAGGGGAAGTCTATGTCCAACAACAGACGCTAAAATGCTGCTGGATGATATGACACTTCTTTTTTTTCCATACTTAGATTAGTTGGCGGACTCTAAGCGGTGACTAAGGCAGGTGGAGAACCCAAGCTAAATCAACGTGAAATTCTCTCTGAACGTTTAATACTCGCTGGTGTTTGATTCATTGGATTTATCTTTTCGATTCCTGGCCCAGAATTATTTTCCAGCTCCTATTGATTCAACAATAATGTCTCCTTCAGACGGGAGCATATCTTGTTTATTGTGGGATAATAATGATTGTCGGAGATTTATTTCAAAGAAAATAAACCAAAAGTCTTTTTTGAATTTGTTTTTCTTGTTATGGGCTTCAAACAAGGCAACCGTTATATTTTTTTCAGCTCGATAAAGACTGAAAACTTTGAAGCTCTGGAAGATTTTACGGATTAAAAATGAAGTGATAAACTTGAGTTCTTCGAGTGCTAGATTCGCAGTATTCTGATGGCACTAAAATCGAAATCAATTTGAGAGATTTTCAGGTATGTAATGTCCTCGGTAACATTTTTGTGCGGTGTTGTCGGATTCGAAGATAATAAATCGTCTGAATTTTGTTAGACACGGAGTTTCAGTTGTCAGACTTCCAGAGTTGACTTTATTATCAAATATAGTCAGATCTAGAATTTAAGATGTATGAATTTCAGACAGAAAAGGAACAGTGATTCCGTGACGTCATGTCGCGCCAAGATGCATTTCTGAGTTCTCTATTTTTTTTGTAAACATTGAATATATATATATATATATATATATATATATATATATATATATATATATATATATATATATATATATATATATATAAAATTTATTTTTTCATTTTCGGAGAAAAATACCTTGTTAGTAAGGATGTCATTTAAACATTTGATATATTAATAGAATCATTAACCCATTTAAAAACATTAGATTTTTTTAAAAAGCAATAGATATTCGTCTGTGATTTTGAGGTATTAGTTAGACTACGTTATTTCAAATTACAAATAAACTAAGAATTCCAGTAGTGTTTCGGCAGCGCAGTTGTCTAGGGCGTTCTGCTAGACATCAGTACACTTTGGGACCAAAGCAATTTTTATCCTTGCTTTCGAGGTCAGTTGCATATTGACTATCAAGTTGAGTAGGCTTTTCCTTTCTTTCTTTCTCTCGGCGCTAGTGGCAGATTAAGCTATAGGTTGAATAGGCCTTTTCTTTCTTCTGTTCAACTCTTACTATTGAGTTTCGACCTTATTTTTGTGTGTAACAATGACCAAAAGAAAATCGAGTGACATCATGCAAAAATTACAGTGACACAGAGACATACTGATGAGGATTTCACGCCCACCTCTAAAGCTCTACTCAGGTTGACTCGTTCAGCTGAAATCAGCAAATCCCATCCTCAGATAGTGATAATAAAGGCATTGGAATAAGACACATAGCTTTGGAATAGTATTGTACGGAAAAAATTAATTCTGTTTTGTTTACTTTTCAGATTTTGAATAAGCAAGGGAATTTGACCTCAGTGCAGCCAAGCTTGTTACGTGTTATACCTGAATTATTTTCCACATCTATGTTGCAAATCCTTCCACATCGTCAAACCTTCTTTGCATATTCTTTGTTTTCTTCCTCAAGGGTAAATCAACAAAAGATTTTCGTTATGAGCACAAAACAGACGAAAGGAAAAAGAAAGTAAATAAAAAAACAAAAACAACAACACAAGAACGAATGAAGAAGGCAGTAGGGTACCCAACCAAAATATTGTGAGAGATATGTTAACATAATTGAGGGGAATAATCGAACTACATTACACACAATGATTCATAATACATGCGAAAATCACTGCGAAGTTTTGTCATGACTGGCGAATATTGAGTATGAGGCAGAAAGTCGCGTATCGTCCCTCAGGGGGAAGTTAGAACGTAGCCCAAAATCCAGGTTTGCCAAATTAACCATCTTCCAACCAGAACCCTCTTTTTCTTATCTAGCCACTAAGAATATATATGACAGCCAAAAATCTGGCAATTCAAAAAAAAAAAATGATCAGTAAGTTTGATAAAAGTGAATAAACAATTTTATTGATCATTTGTTCAGGAGTCTTAGTGCGTAAGTGACCATAAGTTCTCTGCAATAAAGTTGGCAGGAAATGAGAAAAAATAGCCAATTTTAGCCGTAAATAACAACATATACTTGGCAACACTGCAAAAATCTGACATCATTTGGAAATATCTTCAGGTGATTTGCATTGTAAATGTAATTAAATCTCGATTGGCAAAAACATATTTCAGTTTTTACATAAAGTTAGTTTAAACATAGGTTGTCGGCTTTATCTCACAATATTATGTGATTAATATTCATCACTGAATTAATCATGTTGACAAGGGAGAGAATCATATTAGAAAATAAGTATTTGTGCAAGATAAATGATTTTCCTATCATTACGCTTGGCTCTTGGTAATTTAACCCCCATATATATATATATATATATATATATATATATATATTGTGTCATCCACAGATGTATTACATCTCTTCAGTGTGGCTATAAGACTTTCCATTATCTCATCCAGTACCACGAGGCAGGATTGAAACCTTCGCTTCAGACCCGGGGGCAGAAATCCTACCTCAGTAAGGCCGAATTTAAGTGATATATTTATTTACGCATAGATTGCCCATCCACCAGAGTACTCCATTCCTATGGAAGAGCATCGCATAAGCTTACAATGGATGAGTTACCTCACTTAAAGAGTGTTCAGTAGAAAAGAGGAGCATTAATTATTGTGTCATATATATATATATATATATATATATATATATATATATATATAGATATAGATATAGATCGATAGATAGATAGAGAGAGAGAGAGAGAAATAGATAGAAAACCAACAACAGAGTCAAAATCTCGATTTTCAGGGTGGCTGGCCTCCTCGACTTTGAGGATCAGTGCAAGATTATTTTTCAAACCCTTTATTTCTTTTTGAACCAGAAGAAGATGGGCTCTTTATACATCTTCCAACTCACATAGCAGTCTTCTAGCGTCCGTCGTTGGACATAGACTTCTCAACCATGGGTGTCACAGAGCCAGTAATTTTCAAATCTGTCTAGTTTGTCATGCCATATAATATTTTGCCTGTCACAGTTTTGCATTTGATCTCTGGGGTTCGACGTTTTGAGTCGATATGTCCAGTGGCTGCCTGATGTTCTCGCAACAAAACCAGCCTATTGCCAATTCATTTGAAAAAATTTTGTTTGGAAGGGATGGGACTTCATGATATTCAGAACAAACTGTTATAGTTGTTATGTTGAATAATTTTTTGTCCGTCGGTTCTTCAGAGTTGCCAATCTGGATATTTTATGTCTAAATCTAGATAATTCTCAAGAGCGGAGGTCAAAAGGAGATAATCCCTAAGTACTATGGGGAAATGATCATTGAGTACCACTACAGGTAATTTTTCATTGATTATTAACAGATTTCTGAAGAACTTCGAATCCGTGCAATTTAATTCTCGACACTGACGTATATGTATATCTGGCAAATGTCGACTTTGTACAATGGCCAGTTGTGGAGTAATCGCAATACACACACACGCACACATACACATAGACGCAGGCACACCCATACACACACAATTGTTGTGTGATAGGTATCATTTTTATTCTTCAATCTTTTTGTATGAATAAAACATACGATACTCATGCTGTTTACTCTTTCTCGGTGTATGCAGTCATTTGATTATTTCTCTATGTTTTGCCGATGAAAAGAAATACTTGGCAAATTAAGAGTCTGAATTATTTATTAATAAACTCAGCGCTGATAGCTTGCTATTAGAAACTGTCAACTTTAACTGTCATCAAAATTGTCAACATAGGTTTCTTCAGTTTTTTACTTCGTCTGGCTGGCTGTATGTTCTTTTTGCGCGTTACAGGTCACATCAATGGAGTGACAGGACTGAAAATTTTAAACGTTCACTTCTTATTACGTCCAGAAAAAAAAGTGTTTTTTTCTCTATTTTCATTTCTCCCCCAAACGGTCTTTAATGAAGGGTTTTTTTCCCCAAAGTAAGTTCATGCTAATTTTAATACCTCAGTTTGTGCGCGACGGTATTCACGCTTGTTTTTTTTTAATTTTAAAAAAATTAATTTTATAATTTGAATTTTTTTGTGATCACTGCTCTAAAAAAGGTGAGAGAAGTAACTTGATAATTGATCACCCCTTTTCCGATTTTTTTGAATGAAGCAACCAACACAGCATGCTGCCAAAAGACGTTGGTCAGGTAACAGTCTCTAGAGAGTGACTAACTAGACCTGTTCGAAAATGGAAAGCACCAGCTATTTTGATGAAGTCAACAATCAGATAACTATATAAAAAAAATACTGCACCCAGACATCATTTCGAACGAGATAAGAAACGAATAGTCTTCCATTCTTCGCTTCTGCCACAACTGATACCCCGGTTAAGACGGAAGGAAAATGGATATCCAGTGTTACCCAGGAATTAACCCATCAGCTGCAGTCAAGGGCTTTTATCTTGTAATGGATAAATATTAATACCAACTGCTGCAGTTAATCGATTAACAAAGCAAATAGATACTAAAAAAAGTAGGAGTTTGAATTGTTTCGTATATTGACTATTAATTTCTTTTCTTCCATAATTCGGACAAATGTCCTCATCTTCGGTATCAACCAACACTGAGATCAAAATCGAAGACAGAACTAGAGAAAGTAGACCCCTACATTTACCTAGGACAATGAATCTCCAAGAGACCCTCAAAAGAAGAAGAAATCAAGCGAAGAATCACACTAGGATGGCAAGCCTTTGGCAGAGCCAACTCAACCTTCACAAATTAGAAGATTCCATTAATCCTAAAAAGAAGGGTGTATAACCAATACATCCTCCCAATAGTCACTTATGGAGCTGAAACATGGAACCTAACCAAGAGACAGATCTGCTAATTGAGAAATATGCCACGTGCACATGAAAAAATTATGCTGGGCCGTACGTAGAGAGACCACAAAGTGGCACAGTACATCTGGGAATAGATAAGTGTCAGGGACATCATAGAATCCATTAAAATCTCAAATGGGAGTGGGCTGGCCATGTTGCACGAATGGCGGACAACTGATGGACATCGTGACTCACGACAAGGATCCCCGAGATCAAATGCAGAACTGTGGCTAGCGGAATATTAGATGGAGAGACGAGCTAGACAAATTCAGAGAGCACTGGCTCTGCGACGCCCATGATAGAGAAGTGTGGTGAATCCTGGGGAAGATCTATGTCCAACGACGGACGTTAAAAGACTGATGATGATGATGATGATGATGATGATGATGATGATGATGATGATGATGATGATGATGATGGTATCTAATGTCAAATATGTAAAAATAAAAACAGTGTACAGTCGGCTTCAATTTTCGGGGAAATATCTAAAAAGTAAGAAAGAAAGAAATCAAGATAAAACAGATCCCAAAAAGCGACAAAAGATGGATGAATAGTCCACAAAGACAGTAAAGGAAGCAAGTTCAAATCTCACTGGAAGCTTATTCTTTTTTCCAACTTCAGCTACTCATTCAACAGTTGTAGAATAATGACTTGGGAGTTGCAATAAGAAGCAACAACAACGAGACGAAATAGAAAATAATAAAAATTAATCATAATGATAATGCTGATTATCAGAAATTCAGACAACTTAACACTATTACATTTACTTTCTATGAGATGCATTCCCCTGATCGCTTGGCGCCATATTTTTTATTGATCTATGTACACTTGACCAACTGTTGCAATGGAAAACAATAAGAATTAAGGTGAAAGGAATAGTAAAAAATTAATGGTTGGCAATGCTTTATGTGATAAATAAATCACGCCATCATTTAAATGCGCGGTTTTGTGATAATATCTGCCTTGATTACAACTATTTCTTTTCTCATCAAAGTTGTTTGTACAACCTTTTGAAACCAATGTTCCAAGCAAGATTACGATTTTCGAATCTGTTTTTCTCCTGCTCGTCTATTTTTGTCACTTCTACTTTGCACAAGGAAATAAAGGCAGAAGTTAAATCTGGACAATATCAGTGTCAGTCTAAATTTATCAATGCAGAGAATAAAAATGTCAATGTACAAAATAGAGAAGGCAGATACGATGCAGAAGGACAAGTTGAAAACGTTGAGCTTTAAAACTCTTCATTGTGCTCTATTAGGGTCACATGCAAGAAAAACAAACTTGAATCTCATCATGAAAGCGAGGTGTGATACAAGAAAACTAATTACATTTTTTTTCAATCAGAATTCAAAACTACTTAAAGTACACCACAACATGTGCCGAATAAAAATTTGTTTTTGACCAGTGTTATCAGACCAAGTAAAACAAAGATTTCGAATACTGATTTTTCAGGCAAGCATCTCTGCTTGGAAGATAAGCATAAAGAAAACATTCTGAGGCCTTGCCATGGAGCAGTGGCTTGCAGGCAAGTGTTGCATACCATTACCACCGTTGTGAATTCAATCTTCACTGAATGCCCTGCACTTTTGCATTTGTGCCACACTAATATGCGCTTGATAAATACTTAGTAATTTGTGTGATAACTGAAGTGTCTCAGACTGCTAAGGGCAAGGATCTCGAATGCTGATTTTCAAAGTAGGAAGACACTTCCTGACATGCCACACATCTGAACTCTTGTTTCACCTCATTCAGCGTTGTCTTGTAATAAACTACACAGAGGAGATGAATAGTGGGATTACCCTGTGACTAAAATAGTTACTTACTTTAACAGTTACTGCTTCTTCATCGTAGCTATATATGAACTGATTTTCATTCCATTTTTACTCAGTGTAGGCGCTCCCTGCATGTTTTCTATTTTTCATTGATAATGTGCCCATCTGTGTCAATATTAAAAGATACATTCTTATCGACTACCTCATTTTTTCGGCCGGAAAGGTGGCTGAGATCAACTCTGCATTGGTCTCAAGCGAGTTTTGGAGAGACCGTCAACCAAAACTGTCAGCACAAGTTTCCTGTGTTACTAAGTGATTCTGGCTGACTGACAGGAAGGTTGTGTATGTGATTTGCATACAAACAATATCAATGGAACTAGAGGGCAGAAAATTTGAACATTAACTCTTTATCATGTCTGGGAAATTTTTTTTTGAAAAATTCCTCCCCCTTAACTTGAATAGTTTTTATTTTTTCAATGTATCCTTATACTAAATTGTCCCCTTTTTCATGCCTGGCTGTTGTTTTTTTCCCTATTTTTTTGTGATCACTAGCCAACAAAAACGTGAAAGTAACTTATTCATTGATCACCTCTTCTCCCGGTTTAGTTGTTCATCCCAAACATGGCATCATGCATATTGGTTATGTGACAGTTTCTTTTAGGCAACTAGCCCGACCCGTGAATATCAAAAAGTATTCACTCATCAATCATCCTATTCTCCCGTATGAAAAGTTAGTCTGCATAAATCTTGGGCCAGTGTACAGTTTAAAATCTATAATGAATATTCAGAACGGAAATAGACGTTGAAATAACGAGAATTGACGTAGCCCGTTAAAGAGTCTGGCACTCAAGCATCAGACAAGGGGCATACCAGTGAGAGTCAGATTGAGTTTATCGCGAAGTAAATGTCTGGCATCTCACCATAAGTTGCATCAGTTGCCATGAAAATCGCTGGGTCTGGCCGTTTTGGGAAGCAGGGAATTGGTTAGGGGTTCCTCATCAACTCATGGCTCCCCAGGATTGAAACAACTTATTAGCGTCACCTAGAATAATTATTATAGAGTAGATGTTTAATCAGCACAATTTATCCAGGAACAAAGCCAGATAATAGGGCCAGGTGTTTAATGTTAGGGGAACGGGTCTGGCTGGACTCTGAACAGAAATCATTATATGACCTACGTCTTTTTGAGGTGATACTGAAGTTTCGGGATTTGACTGTAAAAAGAAAACAGGTCTGGTTAGTCGCTCTATAGAAACCATCTTTTGGTAGCATGCCGTATTGGGGTGATCAGTGGAGAAATTTTAAAAAGGGAGATCCATGAATATTACTTCTCACGTCTTTTGTTGGTCAGCGATCATTAGAAATGTCTGGATTTGGAATACAAGAAAATCCAAACGTAAATAAATCGTTAGCACGGGCCAATTTTGCTTGCCGATTCAGCCTTCACTAAAAAGCTTATTTAGGGGGCGATGTTTTAAAAACTTTTTCTAGACATAATAAAGATGGGATGTCAAACATTTCAACTATCTAGCTCCATTGTGCAGCCTATAGACGTGATACATAGCAAGTCAGTCGGACTAACTTGAAAAGTGAAGAAGTCAGTTTTGATAGGGCTGCTTCGACGAATCTACGTGTCGAGGAGTTGTGAATTTTCTTGATGAGATGGGTTTGGTGAAAGTTAAATTTGCGGTTGTGTATGCTCCTGTGTTCGACCAGGGCATTTGTCTTTTCATCCAGTCTTAGGGCTCTCTCATGTTCGTATATTCTTTCCTTGAGAGATCTTGATATATATATATATATATATATATATATATATATATATATATATATATATATATATATATAAGGGAAAATATGAGCACATTTGTGATGCAAAGCACCATAGACACTGATTCTATTCAGTTTTGACGACGATTTTTCAAATTCATTTTGAGAATGCTACCTGTTTTTGGTTTTCGTACCATCGGAACATTGCAACTGTAACCCTCGAGGAACTAAAGGTTAAAATCTTGCATGGCTCCAAAAGTTTTCTTTCTTTATTATATAAAAATTTCACATTTTTTCTCTAGACAAAATACGCTTTGTTTTTTCTTATGTGACATAATAATAAAAAAAAAACAAGCCCAAACCTTTAGGTTATCGTCTCGAGGATACTTCTACGCTAATTTTGATTTCTTCAAACAAAACAAGATATGTTCCCGTCTGAGAGAAGACAGTATCTGAAGATCAACAGAAGCCAGACAATAGCCAAGAACCGTGTCAAGAAGATAAATTGAACACAGCTGGCATTTGAGTTTCTGATATAATATCTAATGGAAGTTCACGAAGTGATACCCAAAGGTTCCAGGAAATTGAACGGCGCACGCGAAATGGATATGCTCCTATCTGCGAGCAATACCTTTTGTGAGAGGGGGTTACTTTAGAGTTAAAGCTACAAAATTAAGTGTGAGTTATTAGAAACTGTCCACATTGGTTGTTCTCAGTTTTCAAGTTGATCCAGCTGACTGTCTGGCTATGTATGTATCACGCGTATAGGCTCCGTCAATATAGCTATAGGGCTGAAAATTCGAAAATTCACACCTTTATATGCCTGGAAGAATTTTTTTAGGGGCGGGGTTCAATCTGCAGTGTACATTTATGCTAGATCGATCCCTTAGTTTGTAATTGCCTGTTTTTTTAGTGATCTCCCAACACGGTATTCCTTGCATGACAGTTTCTATTGAGTCACTAACCAGACCTGTTATTTTTTTTTCGCCAAATCCCGAAACTTTTCGATAGCCTCTTGTATTAAATCAGGAAATCTTATCTCATTTAAAGATCTATATTAGCCATCTGTAATAGCATGAATACTAGTAATTTTGAATAGCAGCCAGTAACATATTCTAGTCAAGATAAAGTTCTAAAATGTTATCTAAACAAAATCTGTTTAGATCTTCATCTTTAGGTTTTTACTAAAGAAAAATAAGTTTTATTTTCTCCCCAATTAAGATATTGCAGTAGGATGACTTCACATCATTGTCAACCATTAAACAATAGTGGCGTCAAAATCTGAAGTTTTGTTAAATAATTCCATTGAAAAATAAATATGGTCACAATGAATTCTATTCATGACATACTGCATTACTGACGTTTTTCATTGGAGAACATCAAAAATATAGTGAAAAAACAAACATCTAAAAACGTTTTGGGGAATGTAGCTGTTATTAATAAGCCCGTCAGTATAGGACCCCCAAAAGTAATAAAAAGCTAACTCCCCCGATTTTTTAAAGAGGCCTAGTGGAGTACTGATGCCATTTCCAAGTCTGTGGACTAAATGATATAGCCAGGAGCGCTGGAACACACGAACATATAAACAGACACATAAGCACACGCACACGTAAAAAGATAGAACTAATGTTCTCTGAATCCTATCCCTCCTTTCATTCTTTCTGTTATCTCTTTTTCTAACAAAAAGACTCTCTTCCTCGTCCCTTCTCTCTCTCTCTCTATATATATATCCATATATCCATATATATATATATATATATATATATATATATATATATATATATATAGAGAGAGAGAGAGAGAGAGAGAGAGATAGGGAGAGAGAGAGAGGACGAGGAAGAGAATCCTTTTTTTTCTATTCTTACTGAAGATGATTACTGCAACTTTCGTAAATTCGTACATATACTCTCTTTCATACACACACAAGGACACACACACACACACACACACACATTCCAACCTCTCTTTCTCTCTCTCTCTCTCTCTCTCTCTCTCTACATATATATATATATATATATATATACGGAGAGAGAGAGAGAGAGAGAAAAGAGAGTGAGAGAGAGAGAGAGATTGGAATATGTGTGCGTATGTGTGTGAAAGAGAGTATACGTACGAATTTACGAAAGTTGCAGTAATCATCTTCAGTTAGAATAGAAGGAGAGGAGTTTGACCCTCCATCAGTCAGGTTCATCTTTTTCTTCACTTTTTCTCTTTTTCGTTCCTTCTTTCCTTCCTTCCTGTTTTCCATGTTTTCTTTCTTTCTTCTTTTTTACCTCTTTCCTTCCTTCCTTCCTACTTTCCAATTGTCACTTCTTAGTTTCCATCTTTTCTTTCTTTTTTCCCCTTTCCCTTCCTTCCTTCCTACTTTACTGTCCTCCATTTTTAGTTTCCTCTTGTCCACTATTCTCCCCATCCTTCCTTCCTGTACTATTGATATCACAGTTAACGAACCTCTATTAACATGATTTCATCTCTCAATCGGGGAATACCACCACACTTAATGGGGCCACACACACTTAGTTAAGTCCCTATCTGCATAAATCAGACAGGTACCGCTCGATAGAATCCCGTTAATCATTCCCCGGTGGCGTTCCGCCATTTTAATTCTCCGAAGCTCTCTCATGCGTAATTCAAACCAGAGTGAAGACGTTCGATGCAAGATCTGTAGCGAGTCAAGTAAATTTTACAAATCACTTCGTTGTCCTGTCTCCTTTCAGTATTCAGACTAGTTCGGGGCTCGTTCGAACGGAAACGAGAGGACTGGAACTACAATTAGATTATGCAGATAGTCAGGAAGAACTAGGCGTAGGACGAGAAAGGAAAACAAGCCTGGCAGCTGTAGGGTCAAACTCCACTCCTACTTCTATTCTGATCGAAGATACTGTAGCTTTTGCATTGTATATATAATTAAAAAAGCATTCAGAGGGCGCATGTCTTTAACAACGCCATTGTCAGGGGAAAATAATTATGCATGGATCCATCCCCAAATCCAATCACTTCTGTGCTGCAATGCCAAGCCGTCTACAAAATCTCATTTAATTTCATTGAAAACCGTGGACATTCATGAGCGTAGACACAAATCTATTGGAAAAATATCTCCTCCTCCTCCTCCTCCTCATCATCATCATCAGTCTTTCAACGTCCGTCGTTAGACATAAACCTTCCCCAGGATTTGCCACTCGTCTCTATCGTGGGCATCACAGAGTCAGTATTTCCTGAATCTGTCTAGCTCGTCTCTCCATCTAATATTCTGCCAGCCTCGGTTGCACATGTGATCTCAGGGGATCCGTGTCGTGAGTCACGATGTCTATCGGTTGTCTGCCATTCTTGCAACATGGCCAGCCCACTGACATTTGTGATTTTAATGGATTCTATGATGTCCCTGACTCTTGTCTTTTCTCGGATGTACTGTGCTGTCTTGTGGTCTCTCCATGTGAGGCCCAGCATAATTGTTTCATGTGCACGTTGCATGGTTCTCAATTTGCAGGTCTGTCTCTTGGTTAGGTCCCATGTTTCAGCTCCATAAGTGACTAATTGGTGGAAGTATTGGTTATGTACCTTTCTGTTAATGATCATAAAAAAATCCTGGATCTGCCCGCAAATTCAACAAGCTTTTCAACATCCCATCGTCCAACTCGCTACAAAATTCCATTTAAATCCATTCAGTACTTTTGGACGCATCACATGGACATACTGACGGACATAAAAACAGGAAGACACTCGGAAAGACGCGACAAGATACATATACCTCTTCAACTTTGTTAACAGGGGTAGGTAAATTTGTAGGTATATAAAGACAGTCAATTTGAGTCACTTGGTAATACGGCCGCCTTCCAATCACGTTAGCGAAAATGTTAGTTTTATTTATAGGTTTGGTTTAACGTGAAATGATGAACAAAAAGTCAAGAGTTTGCTCCCCTAACTTTGGAGAGGATTGTTCTTGTCCTTGTTCTTTTTAACTGAAGAAAATAAAATCAACTTTGACTGGAGTTTGAATTAATTCATAGAAGTGATCTCGTGGGATCCATACCATTAGTCGTGATGTCCAATGGTTGTCCGCCATTCCTGCTGTGGATTCGACCAGAAAGAAATTCCAGATTATCAATGTCTGGATCTACACTCCTATCGAGGATCAGTGTATCTTTGCGCCCTGCCTATGTTCAAAGTGTTGCTCCCCATGTCCTTGCGTGCTCAGCCTAGGATCAAAGTGGTACTTCTCGTCTATTCTGCCTCGGGTCAGATTGTCGTATCCAACACTAATTTGCGTTCTATACATATGGATTGTCCTTCATACGAGGAACCGTTTGATGAAAATTTGTCTATGAATCCACTTGTCTCACTTCCAGATTCCTTGGCATAATATATTTACGCTACTTGCACGCCATGACGGTTGAAGGAGAAGAGAGCGGGAAAAAAACACTTTCCCATAATTGAATTATTTGCCCAAGGAGAAGTAACAGTGTAAAAAAAGCTCTTACATGTATTATCAACCAGATGGTTAGATAGGTAGATTAGTAGTGACATATCTAGTGGTGTATATTTTGGTGCCATTGTTTGCGAGCTCGTCTGATTAATCTGTAGATTACGCTACTAACTATTGTACTCATGCAAGACTACGTTAAGCTTACTAGTTATATGGATAGTAAGTTTGTACGTCGACTGATTCGCTATTGTAGCGAAGTCAATCCTGACTGGGTACTCCACTAGTGTTCCAGATAACGTTAATCTTGGTGATAAACTTTCTAGCTGCGCTTACTTTAGGGCGATAGCTGGAAATTTCGTCTCAAAGACCGATTCGCTGGTGCAGTAAAGTTGCTTCTCATTTGACAAGCCACTTGTGAAGCCCCGTGTCAAACTTAGCAAAAAATTAATCTTCGCCCCAAGAGTGTCTCAAAAAATGAACACATACTTTCACCAAGAATTAATCCCCTGGGAAGTTAAGGGGGTAAGTCAGTATTTTCTTCGGAAAAAAAAACATGCATATGTTTTTGTTTCTAAATTTCAAAGGGCTTAACTCTTAAAAGTGTGTGTACATTTATGAGACACCCTGTATTTAATGTTTTTTTTCGTCTTATTTCAAAATTTTGGAGGATGAAGGATTGCAACACTATTATTAATTTGACTAGGTTTTATCTTCATCCTAACCTTCTGTTGCTTTTTATCGCAATTTTAAATCGGACTGTGGATCTACGGCAATCGAAAAATAATGAGCAAGCCAACAGTAGGGACCGAAAGTACACCCCATAGCCAGAGGGGGCTCAGTATACACCTGGCCGTTTTCAACCATTCATTTCAAACTTTCTACCATGGGGAATTCAGCACTTCAAAATTAGCTCCTTACCAACCATAGTCAACGTTTGTTGATATTTATAATTGAAACTAAGTAGTACTTTGATACAACGATATTCTTTTCATTATATTCAGCTGTGACTATTCTAGAGCAATGGCTAGCAAGTTAGATCTTATATATAACTCCGCTAAGCTAACAATTGTAGACAGAGAAGGAAAGAAATGAATGCAAGTGGTGAACGCCAATACAAGTGGCAATCTTCAAGTTTGGTTGAAAGCCGTTTTTTCTGTAACAATCCATGGCGACTGCCATCATTAATATAATTCCGGTGCATTGATATGTTTCTCGCACAGATTTGCAGATAGCTTAACATGGTCAATTTGATGGCTAAATTCCAACCTTATTTTTCACACAAGATAATGACACATAGATTTTAATACATTCCGTCTACTATCTTAAATAACTGGCCATTTCTCATTATGCTGAGGAAACTTAAGGGGACGAATGTTGCCAGTAATTTTCTACGAAATTATAAAATACAGTATCAGTCTTTTATAACTACCGTTCCATTTCGGGAGATACTAAAACCGTCAACATTTTTGTCTAAATTTCTAATACAAGCTAAAATTAATATTACACATTGATTCCGTTTTGAATATGTTTTCCCATCCTCATTGTCTCTACTACAACTTTTTAACCGCTTTAACTGCTAGCCTTCTTTTTATCTTGATTTTCGAGAAGAGGTGTAGCTACTATTATGCAATGGTTCTTTCGGGCTAGTTTTCTTGTCTTTGTTGCTTTTTGCTACAATGTTTCAGCCGCTGTACTCTCAGACCTTCGTCCCGTCTGAATTCCTGATGGAAGCTTTTGTTACTAATATACATTGATTCGTTCGGGTCATTTTTCTCCTCTTTGTTGTTTTTATCACAGTATGTTGGCCGTCGTACATTCCGGTCATTTTTCTATCGGAATTTCTGAAACGGTGTGTTTTAGTATTATACATTGATTCATTTGGAACAATTTTCTTGGCTTTGTTTTATTTATTACAACGTTTTTTTCCACTGTACTTTGAAATAGCTTCCGCCGAATTTCTGAGATGATATCTTGTTGCTATTATGTTTTGATTCGTTTGAATCAGTTTTTTGCCTCGTTCTTTTTTATTAAAACGTTTCAGCTGCTTTACTCCCCGTCCCTTATCAGATACCTACTGCATTCAGTAACCTTCAGAGAATGTTAAACAGAACCCCTTAATTTAATCGTATTGGTTATGCTTGTTTCATTCCTATATCTGCTAGGTCAGTTGTCCTTCTTAATGAATTTCAAAACTCGTAACCATCATCTTTATGATTTTGCTCTGCTTTTTTTGCTGTATATTCTTTGTACCAGACGATACAAAGATTGAACTGACGACTTCTGAAAATCATATATGCTTTACCGACGCCTTTATACACTAATTAAGACACTGGAAGCATTGGTACACAATATAACAAGTTAAGTTCCTGTGACCAGTTTTCAAATTGTACGAAGTTACTTCGTCCAGATACAGGCAAACCTTTAGATGCCGAAGAAAATATTTTATCGTTGCCAACAAAGTTGGAGAGGAAGACGTATTCGGTCGAGTCATTGCGTCTGTCTTTAGGTCTCTCTGTCCATCCAAACGATATCTCCGAAAATTCCCAACGAATTTCGATGATATTTTGTGGAAAGGTGAGTAATGGGCCATGGGAAAGGTGATACAAATTTTGTGTCGGATCAATTCACATTTATTTCCCCTGACAATGGTGTTGGCAGAGGTGCACACTCTCTGAGTGCTTCCTAGCTGATAAATGCGTTCTGATGAACAACACAAAAAGAGAAAAATTGTGAATTGAGGGACATTTTTACCAATAACTCCAATGATAAGGTTCCTTCTCCTGGGGTTTCAGGTTGATTCTATAATTCAGATGTCGTTAACATTGTTCCGTTTGATTACACGAACACAATATGTGGGTTACTGTACTTTCCAGTCGTCTTTCTATTAGAATTTCTGAAACAGCGTGTTTTACTATTATCCATTGATTCATTTTTGCGAAGGAAGACATAAAATTGGAATGAACGCTGGAGAGGGGCACAGTGTATCTTTGTTGTTTACGGCATGTCAGGGGGTAAAAAGAGATACGGGTTAAATTGTATTACGTGTGACATGAGAGAATAATTCCTGACTGGAATTACGTCCTCCACTATATCATCAGTTTATTATTAGAAATTTGTCGACTGAAACTATCAACATAAGTTTCTTTAGTCTTTAAGTGAGTCTGACTGGCTGGCTATCTGTGTATGTATGTGTCGCACGTATATGTTGCATCAATAGCGATCGAGGGGTAACAATTAGAACATTTGCCCCTTATTTTCTCTAGAAACAGAAGTTACTTCTCTCTATTTAAAATACCCATTTCCCTATAATGGGGTTTTTGTGGGATGTTGATTTACAGAGTAAATTCATGCTAAATTGACCCATAGCATTCAAGTTTAATTTCCTTTTTTGATATTCAAACTTTTCAGTGATTGTTGAAAAGTCAAGATAAGTAATTGATTGTTTGATCACCCTGTTTCTAATCTTTTTTATTGATCACCTCCAGCACAGCATACTGCTAAATATGTTTGTCACGTGACAGTTTCTATAGTCGATTAACCAGACCTGCGTTGACTTCATTATATGAAGGATCATGGAATGAAGTCAATATAATAGTCAGCGGGAAACATGCCGAATAAGAAGAATTAGAGAATCTCCCCTCATATTTATCATAACGTTTTTTTCCCACTGTGCCTTGAAAACAATATCTGTGAGGATATCTAGAAAGATAATGGCTTCCATAAAACCGCTGCGATTTCTTGTAACCTGAAGAAAAGAGCTAATACGCCAGAAGATCATGTCTTTTTTGTATGAATTGCAAATTGTCTGGGGAATCTTTTTACATTATTAATGTATCCATTTCTTCTTTGCACTGAGATTGTTGAGAGATGTTAATTTCATCAGCAGACCGAGCATAGTCATTATTAACGTTTCGGAAACTTTAACTAGGTGCAAACAAGGAACAAAGATAGAATTCCATAGCCTGTGAGATGGGAGCAAATGTCAAGTTCAACAGGAGGCCATGTCCATCATAGAGGTCAGGGGAAGAAAATCCCAAAAATACACACGCAACAACCGGAAGTGAAATATATGAGAGGAGATGCGCATTCTCACCCATAACAGGATTCAACAACGTTCTAGAACAAAACAGATCCACGATGAAGATCAGAACGTCCACAGCCGAAACGTTGTGAAAAACAAACAAACTACATGGGCAATTAAACTATTTCAAATCAACCACTTACAATGATTAAAACGCCTTGTCTAACGAAATTCCAACGAGAACTAGTGTTTCTTCTCTCCAAATTTCCGTTGTTTTTTCTGATTTCATCTTTCGGATGGCCATTTCGTAGCCGCCAGCATGCTGCATGGATAGGAAATAAAGAATAAGCCTACGACGATACACACATCACATTTTTTCTCAGGAAGCCTTTGATACGTCAGCTGCATTAGCGATTATAATTAGATTGTCCTCGAGAGCTGATTGATAAGGCAACAATATTTCATCATCAATTTTTCAATTAGCATTTCTTTCAGCGTGATATCAGATGCTTTCTCTTGCGACAAAAATAGCTCAAGCTGAGCTGAAAGGAAGGCTACTTGAAAAATCAATGAAGAAAAAACAAGTAAAAACATAATTGATTTTGGCATTGCGAATAATAATATTTGAAAGATTGGTTGAATCAATATCTGTGAGGATATCTTGAAAGATAATGGCTTCCATAAAACCGCTGCGATTTCTTGTAACATGAAGAAAAGAACTAATACGCCAGAAGATCATGTCTTTTTTGTATGAATTGCAAATTGTCTTGGGAATCTTTTACATCATTAATGTATTTATTTCTTCTTTTTACTGGAAGTGTTGAGAGATAGACGAACAGGGAGTCAGATAAAGAAACTGGTGTTGGCTTTTACCTACACCCACATTTCAAAGGTTATCAATTGTTTGCCAGAAACTGCCAACCAAAACTGTCATCTTAAACCTAGGTTTCTCCAATTTTCAGGTCGTTCTAGATGGCTATGTACGTATGTATGTATGAAGCTTCTTTTTTTTTTCACTCCCCGCCAAGATATGTTTTTAGAAGCAGATGGTGAGATCTGTAAGTTTATGCAGGATCAATCCGGAGCTTGTGGCTGAATCAATGCTTGACTTTTGAAAATTCTGACCTTTTTAGTGAATTAGCAAAAGGTGAGAGAAGTGACTTCATCTAGATCACCCTTTACTCTATTTTTTTTAATTATTCATCCCCAACACAGCATGTTGCCAAAATTCGTTGGTTATGCGACGTTTTTTATTACGTTACTAACCGGACCTATTTTTTTTTCTTCAAACCGATTTATTTGTCTTGGTTTCAAACATCATTTAGATGTTTAATATTCATGCTTAAGTATTGAAATTTATTGTTGTATTCTGATTTGTACGCATCCTTTCAGTTCCGAATAAATTAATTTACTATTCCAGCTCCGTTATCTCCACAATGCACCAGCATATATTTTCTGTAAATCATTGCATTTTTTGTTTTAGATTTTACCATATTTAAGTTGAATAAAAACTTGAAACACGATTCTGTTGTTACTTTGACCAGAACAGAAACATTAAACTAAATCTAGGTCAGGATTTTTTTTACTGAATTTGATTTTGTAGTCATTTGTTAGTTCCAGATTTGCAAATTTAAAATTCCCTGATAAGATTGAATTTTGCCTTTAAAAGAACCATATTGGCTTGTTTGAGGCTGCTGTACGTTGCCACGATGGCATTGGACGGTGTTCAAGTTGAGATGAAAAGATAGGATTTGGAATGCTGATTTTGGAAGATTAGCGAGACGAAATCTTATAAAACCTCATTTTCTTACATCTGAGTTTCTGCTGTACATATATGAGATGACATTTATGTGGCTGATCGGCATAATACAAACTTCTAAAACTGCATTCTCCCAGTTAGGGACGTGTTATTTATATATCAAGAGACATGGATATATCTAGTCGGTATAAGATGAAAACTTAGTATTTCGAATGCTGATTTTCAAAGCAGATCATCTTTAATTGGATTCTTGGCGTAACAAAATCTTCCAAAACCCAATTATCCTCTATTTGGCCTCAATACAAATATCGAGAGACTTGTTGTATATGGTTGGTATTCGACTTGAGATGAAAAGCTAGGATTTCGAATGCTGATTTTGGAATATTAGCGAGACGAAATCTTCTAAAACCTTATTTTCTTACATTTGAGCTCATGCCGTACAGATATGAGATGGCATTTCTGTTTGAAATTAGTCCGTATAGTAAGTTTTAATGTGATCTATTTCAGTTTTTAAGCCGAGATAGAATCTGAAATTTGAGATGCTTTTTTTTGCGACGAATCGATCCTAAAATTCCTAGAAGAATGCATCCTCCCTATTGTCACTTATGGAGCTGAAACATAGAACCTAACCAAGAGACAGACTTGCAAACTGAGAAACATGCAAGGCGCATATGAGAGAATCATGCTCAATCTCGCATGGTGAGATCACAAGACGGCACAGTATATAAGCAAGAAAACAGGAGTCAGAGACACTATAGAATCTATTAGAAAACTTAAATGGCAATGGGCAAGCAATGATGCAAGAATGACAGACAACCGATGAGCATCACGACTCACAATATGGATCACCAGAGATCACATGCGAAACCAAGGTCGATAGAATACAAGATGGAGAGATGAACTAGAAAAATTTAGAAAATACTAGCTCTGTGACGCCCACAATAGGTAAAATATAAATGTACGGAAGAATCTCTGTATTCGGTGTCTATCATGACACATATACAAATTGGCTAGTTTGAGTTCTATCCTCGTGCGTGCAGCGCTTTTATAGTTATGAGCCGGCCAAGCTACGTTACGTAAATCAGTAATGTGCATTCATGAGGTGAATTTACGAGGTGATAACCAGAAGTTGGAAGACTACGAAAAGATCGATCAATCTGTTGGCCTGCCAAGTTATCCAGCGTTTCCCGTGTCATTTTGAACTTAGCTTGAATTTCAACTCAAGATTTCACGAGTAAAGATCTCTCCCTGTCTTCCTGTCTTTGCTCTCTCTCTCACTCACTCTCCCCCTCTTTCTCTCTACCTCTTTCTTATATCCACTTGAAATTATCGGTAAGACTAGAACTGAAATTTCTTATGGTTTATCGCTGTAAATTTGAAACAAAATAAAACAAATAAAAAGCGTGTGTGTGGGGGGAATCGAGCCAGTATATAGATGCCCATCGCCTACTTTCCAGCAGGGAGGATTTTTGTAGATATACATTTAAGGACAATTAATAAAAAAATCTTCAGAACATCCAAGTAAGGTTGAAAAGCATAGCGAGGTCCATTGACAAAGTAACGAATTGTTGAATTCTAGAAACTTCGAATTGTGACTGTTGTATGGAAAAATGACTCAACTTTAAAACCAAAAGCCATAGTCTGACTACAAATAAGTAATACTTGATCTTGATTTTATTTTCAAATTATACTTACTATATTTTGCCAGAATTTTAACTCTAGATTCCACAGGTAAATATCTCTCTGTGTCTTTCTGTATTTGCCCCCCCCCCTCTCTCTCTTTCTCTCTCTCACCCACCCGAAGAGATCGGCAAGGCTAGAACTGAAATTTCTCTAAAATCCAACCTTGGGACTTAGAATAAGTTAAAAACTTCGAAAAAATAAGGGAGACAAATGATGAACAAACTATCTTTTTCAAGTACACTTATAAGACCAATCAGGAAATTACTTACTTGGTAAAGAGAGGGGGAAAGAGAGGGAGAACAAAACATATCTCTCTTATTTTTTTAGCGTTTTGGACACCCATACCTACCTTCTAAGAACAGACGAGAAGGATGCAACACGTCATGGGCCAGCGTGGCAGGGTATGGCCCAGCACTCCTCATAGTTCGGACACTGAAAATCATACCAGCCGTTCCTGCTGCCTCCTCGGACAACATTATACACTGTCATCTATTACGTCAGAACACTGTCAATTGACATGCACCTAACTGATCTAGAAATTGAAATCAAAAACGTCAAATGACACATTATAGGCATTAGTGAGATGAGAAGATCCAGCAAAGAACTAATCGAACTGAGGAGCCCACACCCTCTTTACAGCTACGGAAAAGAAAAAGTTGAACAAAGTGGAGTAGGCCTCCTCATAAAAAAGGACCCCAAAGACAACGTGATAGGCTTCAAAGCCGTCTCTGACCAAATAGCTGGCGTCACCATACAACTTTCAAAGAGGTACAAACTTAATATCAGCCAAGTCTTGGCTCCTACTTCGTAATCAACCCAAGTAGGAATAGATAACTTCTATGATGACTTGAACTCCCTACTCCAAGACACCAGAAAGTATTTCGATGTCATTATGGGAGACTTCAACGTGCAGGTAGGACTAGGAAATTAAGATTGCGTCGGCAAATTTGGATATAAAGTACGGAACGAGAGAGGAGAAGATCTTGTAAACTTTGCAATGGCAAACGGGTTCAAAATGATGAACACCTCCTTCAAGAAGGGGCCCAATAGGAAATGGATTTGGAAGAGTCCCAATAACAGAACAAAAAACGAAATAGACTATATCCTAACGGTCAAAGGCGATACCGTCAAGGACATCCAAATCCTGATTTAAGTCTACGTAGGAAGTGACCATAGAATGGTAAGATGTAAGATATAAGTAAACATCGAAAAAGAACGCAGAAAAATGTTCCACACTTAACTGCAACCGCTGAACATACCAAAAGAGCACATTCGATCCTTCAACCTTGAACTGAAAAACAGATTAAGAATTCTTACTGAACAAGACGACGCCAACATTAACGAACTAAAGAACAAAATGTCAGCATTCATAATGGAAGTCGCCATCATATTTGAACTAACAAAAACACACAAAGGCATTTGTGAAATCTCAGATGAAATCAAGAATCTCATGGAAAAACGCAGAAACCCCAAGCCTTAACAACAAGAGAGAAAATTGAAGAGACCAAACTAAATTGAATAGTCAAGAAGAAACGAAAGGAAGACAGAAGATACAGGACTGCAGTCATCAATTCAACCCTCGAAAAAGATCGGGGTTTCAAAGCTATAAGCAAAGGCCTCAATTCTGGACGGAAGCAAATAATTAGCATACCCGACAAATTTGGAGACTCAACCACGGAGACAGAATTGACGGAGGTGCCAACAAATTTAATCCCCAAAAGGGCTAAAAAGCAATGAACAGGATAAACAAGACGCAAGCAATCAACTCGATGATTTCTCAAAAGTAACCCGGGAGAGGGAAACAAACCATCAAACAGACGAGGAGAGAAAAGGCCCCTAGACCAGACGACATCACCGTCGACCTAATCCGAAAAGCGGGTAAAACCATCACTAGGAAACTGGCCGTCCTTTCCAACTTGTGTCTAAAACACATTAAAGTCCCAGATTTTTGGGACACTGCAATCATTATGCTTTTATATAAAATAGGGAAATAGGTGAAGATCCAGTATATGTCGGAGTGCTGAAACATATATGCAGTCACAGCAGATCCTTTATCAGGCTACATAATGCCTCGGACCCCTTTCAACAACGAAAGGATGACACCAGCTCACCTAAACTCTTCACAGCCTGCCTCTTCAGAAGACTACACTGGGAGAATAAAGGAATCAGAATGGACAGCAAATATCTGAGCAACCTCAGATTTGCAGACGACATCGCCATTTTTGCAGATCACCTACACGACCTCCAACTATTAATAGATGAACTAAATGAAGAAAGCAAGAAAGTCGGCCTACACATGAACTTCAGCAAGACAAAGATCATGTGCAACAACTATATCGGAAATAAAAACACTTAGATCAAATCGAAGACAGAACTGGAGAAAGTAGACCACAACATCTACCTAGGACAACGAATCTCCATGAGACCCCCAAAAGAAGAAATCCTGCGAAGAACTACCCTAGGATTGCAAGCCTTTGGCAGAGCAAGCTGACCTTTCAATAACAAGATGATCCCATTAATCCTAAAAGGAATGATGCACAACCAGTGCATTCTCCAAATAGTCACTTAAAGTGCTGAAACATAGAACCTAACCAAGAGACAGATCCGCCAATTGAGAACCATGCAACGTGCACTTGAAAGAATTATGCTTGATCGCACATGGAGAGACCACAAGATATCACCGTACATCTGAGAAACAACAAGAGTCAGGGACATCATAAAATCCATTAAAAATCTCAAATGGCGGTAGGCTGGCCATGTCGCAAGAATAAAATCTAACCAAAAGACAGACCCACAAATTGAGAACCATGCAACGTACACATGAAAAGAATATGCTCAACCTCACATGGAGAGACCACAAAACAATACGTTTGGGAGAAAGACAAGAGTCGAGGACATCCATGTTGCAAGAATGGCAGACAATCGATGGACATCGCAACTCACGACGAGGATCCCCAGAGATCACATGCGCGGCTGAGGCCGGCAGATTATTAAATGGAGAGACAAGTTAGACAAATTCAGAAAGTACTGGCTCCGCAAGGCCTATGATAGAGAAATGTGGCGAATCCTGGGGAAGGTCTATGTCCAACGACGGACATTAAAAGACTGATGATGATGATGATGATGATGATGATATACCACGCCAGGCAACGTGCATAAGATAGAATAATGCTCAACATAACATGGAGAGATCACAAGATAGCACAATGTACAGAAGAAAAACAAGAGCCTGAGATATTATAGAATCCACGAAAAACTAAATGAAAATGAGCTGGTCATGTTGCGAGAATAACGGACAACTGCTGGACATCCTGGCTCATAACGTGGATCCCAAGAGATCACATGCGAAACCAAACTAGATATTAGAAAGTACTAGCTCCGTGACGCACTCGATAGAGAGGTCTGACGAATTTTGGGTATGATCTATGTCCAACGACGGACGTTGAAAGGCTGATAATGACGATATCTCGACTTTATGGTGTGCTGGATCAGCCTTCCATAATAGTCATATGAAAAAATTTTCTGCGTCGTACGAAACTGTGACATCTGAATCTAGATGAATTGCCAATTTAGATATTTTATATCTAAATTCAGATTTATAATTGTTGGTGGAAGAGCTATATAATCTGACTGTTTTAATTCATTTTCATTTGATTCCTTGAAAATAAGTATCGCTGATCCAAACAACTTCAAACTCGATGCTACAATACCATGTATGCTGTCTAATAAATCTGATGAATGTCACTTTTAGACAATGGCTAGTTGTGGGATTATCGCAGTGTATACACTCATGCAGACACAAGATTTCATCAACTATAGTTAGATAAATCATTAAGGAATAAATAATCTCGTTCTTTATCAAGTCCTTCTATTCCAGTTTTCCTTAAGTTTAGGGCTAGATCTTCCTATAATGAGAGCAAAGGTGGGAAAGAGACTCTCAGAAAAAAAAATGTCTATTTTCAGTAGCGCCAATGGTATATGCCAGGATTTCCAATACTGATCTTCAAAGCTGATCTTGGTGCAACTCAATTTTCCTCCTCCACCTAATATGATCCCATGCCAGGCTGCGATGGATAGATAGGCGGATAAAAATTTGGTTTCACTTGGTATGTGAGATAGTAGCGAATTTCTAATTGTTGTGTAAAGCCAGTGTTACAGTCTTGAAAGTAACCAGGATTTCAATAATTGATTTCCTACGCTGTCACACCATCTCTACTTTGATGGTTAGCGCAGCACAGTCTTCCCCACTCATGTGTCTGTCAGTTTGGACAACTTTTGAGTGCAATTACTTACTGAGAAATGCTCAAAAGTATCGGAATAACTAATGTCGGGAACATGAATTTTATTTGGTAAGAGTGGACAGTATTTAGACACGATAGTGCTGAGTAGCTAAAGATTGTGTCTCGAAAGTATCGGCGAGACAATGGATCTTATGGAATTATCCGATTAATGATGCAATGCATCAGTAGAGGTTGCTATTTAGTTATCATTTTCTTATGTGAACAAAATGTAGAATCTTTGTGATGGATTTTAGTTGGTAGGGTTGATAGTGTCAGAATATTCGCCACAATGTATCTAAATGTATTCGTCTTGATCCCCGATGAGAAGGATCGACGTGAGATTTCATAAAAATCGAAACATCTGAAAAGGGAAGCAAATAGGCTTAATGATATATAACGGGAAATCAAATATTTAAAATCAATATTTTCATCTTGCAGGGAAAAGGCGGCAGCATTACCACGTTCTCTCGTCAGGCAAATCAGGATCTATAGTCGCTCTCGGCTGTTTTACATAGTGTGATAATTTTCTCTAGAGATATTTCTTTTGGAGTCGAGTTGTCGGTGGAGGTCGAATGTCTCGAGGCACTTACTGAGTCTCTCAGGTCAGGCTGTCACTATGACATGTTTTCTACAATAAATGCATTCTGTTCCCCGCAAAATAATCAAAGAGTAGCTCTTATGAGATTCGTGTAACTGAAAGAAATAAAAAAAGACGTGGGAAGAAGAATGTGTTAACTTAGATGTTACCTTTCATTTCTCTCGTGGTTTCAAGTTAGTTTCCTGTATAAACAAAATGGAGGATCTTTGTAGTGGGTTTTTGGTTCATGGAGTTGTATGTGTTGAAATATTTGCTGTTAGGCGTCGTTAAGATATTCGTAAAATAGTCTTCGTTTTAAACTCCGAAAACAGGTAGGTTTGACTACTGCTCGTTGGGCTTGTCTCTTCCACTGGGGTGGGTCACTTCCTTGCTTAAGACACCGAACAACCACATCGGGGATAAAAGCACTAAGATCAAAATCGAGGACACAGAACTGGAGGAAATAGACCACTACATCTACCTAAGACAACGATTCTCTATGATATCCTCAAAAGAGGAAGAAATCAAGCGAATAATCACACTAGGATGGCAAGCCTTTGGCAGAGCTAGCTCAACCTTCAAAAATAAGATCCCTTTAATCCTAAAGAGAAGGGTGTATAACCAATGCATCCTCCCAATAGTCACTTATGGAGCTGAAACATGGAACCTAACCAAGAGACAGATCTGCAAATTGAGAACCATGCAACGTGCACATGAAAGAATTATGCTGGGCCTCACATGGAGAGACCACAAGACAGCACAGTACATCTGAGAAACGACAAGAGTCAGGGACATCATAGAATCCATTAAAAATCTCAAATGCCAGTGGGCTGGCCATGTTGCAAGAATGGCAGACAATCGATGGACATCACGACTCACGACAAGGATCCCCCGATATCACATGCGCAACCGAGGCCGGCAGAATATTAGATGGAGAGACGAGCTAGACAAGTTCAGGAAGTACTGGCTCCGTGAAGCCCATGATAGAGAAGTGAGGCTAATCCTGGGGAAGATCCATGTCCAACGACGGACGTCAAAAGACTGATGATGATGATTAATCTTGGCTTTGTGTTTATAATAAAACGCCTTATTATCCCAAAGTTCATCCATCCTTGGCGTAGATATGTTCACGTTTGGTGCTGCTCCTACATCTTTAGGAAGGCTGTTCAAAATTGGCTTAATGCGCTCTGAAGGTGTTTCTCTCGGCTGTTTTACATCACTTCATCTCAAGCGATTTTGGGCTTCCCGTACTTCTAATCTTGGTTTCTTTTGATTCCACCTTCAGTGTACATGCTGTGTCTTACATTTCGCTTATGATTTCAAACGTTCCAATCATGTCCATCCTCAATCTCCTGTATCTTTGTGAAAGTCCAGTAATCTATCTCTCTCTTCATATTTTGTCTTTTGATAGCTCTCCGCTGTACTGTTTCAATCGCATTGAACATTCCAAGGCAGACGGGCTTCACTCACTCACCGATCAACGCGAATTGTTATAGATTTTTAAAAGCTAGAACTAAAACACGAATAGGTTTCACGATATCTAGGATGAAATCAATTTTGTGAAATCAATATTTGGATCTTTTGGGGAAAAGAACTGTTACCATAATCTCTCGTCAGACAAATCAGAAACTGTTGACGCTTTCGTTGACATCGAATAGTGTGATGTTCACGCTGGTAGTACTTCTGTTTGCAGAGTTGAATGGCTCGTGGGGGCATCAAAGGTCTAGAGGCACTTATGAATTCTTACAGTTCGGAGAGTCAGTATGATATATTTTCTGTGAGAAATGAGTTCTATTCTATTCAAATAGGTAGTTTTCACTAGAGATTATTTCATAAAAAACTACCAGAAAGACACCAAGTTGTAAGAACCAAAAGAGATGATCAACTTTTCTTTGAATAACCTAAACTTTCTTTCTAATCTTCGATGTAGTCACGACATTTTGGCTGATTCGTTTCTACGGCCTTCTTCCGGTGTATAATGTAATATCTATAACGAAAGAGAGTCTCTCCTGTCGGTCTTTTTTTTTTTTTTTAAGGAAGGAAATGGGAGCTTTTCTATCTTTTGAGGTGTCTTAATTGAAAGGACTCCACAATAAAGTGGGAAATTCACGACTTTACGCAGTCAAAGGTGAAGAAAGAACTTCCCACCCTTTGAGGGGTCAAATTGGAAGGAGACTTTCCCAGGGTTGAAAGGGTAAAAAAATCCTGTAGTGATATGCGATATAGACCAAGTCTATGAAACCAAGCTTTATCATCTTCAGATAGCCAAAAGCCTTTCTTTTCTTCTTATGTACAAATCTGAATTTGTTTACATTGACCGAGCGTATTAAGCATTGTTATCAAGAACTTCCCTCAATTAATTTACGATCTTCATTTGTCACATTATTCTCTTTTCTGGTGTAAACTGTGATCTTTTGTAAATTTCAATGAGGAGTTTAGTAATAGGAAGAATAGTTCCATTCTATGCAGAACTCCCGAGATTCTCCATCGTCCTGAAATCTCGTCATGTCTTGCAACTGGTCAACACATCTCTTGTCATAAAGAGTCTCGCTGTGGCTCAGCCTTATCAAACAAATATTTGATCATAAAATAGTAAGTATTCAATTTCAGCAAGGCACACAGCATGGATTGACCGATAGTTTCCAAAATGGAAACGTTTTGATTTTTAAATTTTTTCCCGTTTCGTGTCTGTGTTTAGCAGAGAAAAAAAAATTTTGCTCGTTAATGTACCAACAATCCATTTTTAGGTATAGATACTTAACCATACCATAACGTCTATTACACACTTACGCAATTCCACAAAAGAATACACGACAATGGCTAAGTATAATACGGTGACACAAAATCTTCTCCTTTCTCCCCTCAGTAATATGCTAATTATAGGGGAGCTGTCGTGTGATATACTTCTAAGCAAAAGCTACAAGTAACTGAATTGAATAGCAGACATAATAATAATAATAATAATAATAATAATAATAATGATAATAATAATAATAATGAATGAAAATGAAACAGTTCGGTCACCCAATAGAAAACGCAATGCTGTGTTGGGGGTGATCAATGAAAAATGAAACGGTTGATCAATGAATTAGTTACTTCTCTCACCGTTTGTTGGGCAGTCATTGATCACTAAAATAACAGAATCATAAAAAAAATACAAGTATGAATGTTACAAACTAAGGGCCCAATTTAGCATGTAATTACATTGCAAATTGACCCCCATCCAAGAATCTATTTTGAGGTGAATTTTAAAAACAGAAAAAAAAAACTGATTTTCGTAAGCTTGGGGAGAGATTTTTTTACGCTCTAGCTCGATTGGCGTAGCATGTACACGTGATGCTCATATATTCAGTCAGCTAGCCAGCCAGACCAGTTTCAAAACTTTAAAAAAAACCTATGTTGATGCTTTTTGTTAACGTTTTCTAATACTGAATGAAAACAAAGTGAAGTGAATGTCTGGAATAAAACAGTTTCCAAGTGATTGAGATAAAAATGAAAAAAAAAACCAACAAAACACAATAACTATGAATATGTCTACTTAGCTATTTCTGAGAGCCAGGAAACACCTGTTAATTCCCTCAATAAATGGTTAAATTGACACACCTTTCAAAGCTCCCGGAAAGAGATAAGTACTTTACTTTACTTTTTCTATTCCTTTTTTTCTCAATCTATGAAAATCTCAGCGCACTAAACGAAGCCAAGATATATGTTTATATAATTTGTGTTTTGTTCAAATACATAGAGACAAATATACAAAAATACTATATATCTATATCTATCTATCTATCTTCCTCTGTTCACAGCTATCAATCTATCTATATTCATATCTGTGTGTGTGTATCTATGTATGTATGTATATCTGTATATCTAGCTATCTATCTATATTCATATCTCTGTGTGTATCTATGTATGTATGTATATCTGTATATCTATCTATCTATCTTCCTCTGTTCACAGCTATCTATCTATATTCATATCTGTGTGTGTATCTATGTATGTATGTATATCTGTATATCTATCTATCTTCCTCTGTTCACAGCTATCTATATTCATATCTGTGTGTGTATGTATGTATGTATGTATATCTGTATATCTATCTATCTATCTTCCTCTGTTCACAGCTATCTATCTATATTCATATCTGTGTGTGTATCTATGTATGTATGTATGTATGTATGTCTATCTATCTATCTATCTATCTATCTATCTATATATATATATATATATATATATGTATATATACATATATATATAGTACTGTTTATACGTATTTGAACATAAGTTTTGCTTATATGGCTTGGTTTTAAGAGTTGAAAGCAGGAAACTTATGCAAGAATTGATGAATTTATAGAAAAAGAATTTATGGAAAAAAAACACGTTTATTTCAAAAGAACCAAATTTTAAAAGTATTTTTCTCTCCTGCTGAAATGCATTTAGAAGAGTTGCCAAATTATCTAGATAGCCTTAAGCTACACCAATGCATACTTTGGAAAAAATGTACGTGTTACACAGATATAATATAGTTATATGGTTTATACATGCGTGTTAGGTGGATATAAAATAATTATTAAGCATATATATATATATATATATATATATATATATATATATATATATACAAACTATTGTTTATGCAAAAAAATTACTACGCATAAGTATTTGAACAAGCATATTTTTGCTCACTGATTCTAACTCTGAAGATAGAATCTAATAATATTCGTTTTCTTCAAAGAAGTTAAAAATTGACACAGACACCAAAAATGATTTGTGCGGGTTATGGAGAGGGAGTTATGAATGGTACAACCAATCAAAAGTGTTTTGCGAATGCTGATCTTCAAGGCTGATCTTGGTGCAACACAATCCTCCTTCACCTCCTAATATGTTCGTATGGTTGGCTAAAATAGATAGATAGATTAACTGATGGATAAGATCTGGTTTCACTTGGTGGGCGAACTAGTTGCGTATTTCCCGTCGGCATCAAGAGTCAGTGTTCAAAGGCTTCGAAATAACAACGATTTCAACAGATGATTCTCAACGCTGTCACGCTGTCTTAGGTGATTTGGTACAACTCAATATCAATACTCACATGTCTCTCGATTGGGCGTTGTGTCAAACCAAGGTGACATCAATATATTCTCATACTAAGAAATGATCAAATACATCTGAAAAGCTAATGTCGGAAACTTGAACTTAATCGAAAAGAATGGGAAGTGTTTGGACATGACAGTACTCTGTAGCCAAAGACTGTGTAGCCAAAGACTGCGTCTCGAAAGTGTTTCCCAGACAAGAGATCTAATGAGATCAAACAAATATCTGAAATACGAGTGATGGTGAAGTGAGTCTTGAGGGGTTTTTCAAGTTAGTTTGCTATGTAAACAAAATGGAGAATCTCAGTGATGGATTTTGGTTGATGGAGCTAATAGCGTTTAAATATTCGCTGCTCAGCATCACTAAGATGATCATAAAAAAAAACTCTGCGCCTTTAAGTCCAGTGGGTGATGGAGACATGTAATGAAAATGGAAACACCAGAAGAGATCAACAAATAGGTTTAACGTTATGTAAACAGAAAATCAAGTACGAAAAATCAATATTTAGACGGAGAAAAGTATTATTACAACGTTCTTCCGTCGGGAAAATTGAGAACTGATGTCGCTTTTGGTGTTATCGAATAGAGTGGCGTTTTCGCTGGTATTTCTTTTTGTTGACTAGAGTTGTTCGTACAGGCTGATGTCGAAGGTTTGGAAGTGTCTTCGTGATTGATAAATCACCGAAGAATCATCAAAGGGTGACTTCCAGGAATAGATATACAACTGAGAAACGGACTGTGGATTAAAAAAAAAAGAGTTATAAACTGCAGATGTAACCCTTTCATATACCCCTACTCAAAGAACAATTTGAACACGACGTAGTGAAAAATTCAGCAACTTTCGTTTATTTTTTGTATATTTGAAAATACGTATCCGACTTTTCGATGCTTTGCTTCGCATAAACAGAAAAAAATGTGCAATTAAGCCTACCTTTCCCATTCCTGTTGTGTCTTGTCTTACCGAGATCTGCAGTGTATGGAAGGTGCTTAAATAATGAATAATCACTAGTAAAATCACTTCTACCGTTCTAATCCCATATATAGTGATATAGTGGAGGAATCTAAATGCGTAGATATGAACGTTAGGGGCGAGGTGACACCAGGATAGATGGAGGTGTAGCTGAATCAAATATGCTATATGTGTGAAGTGGCTTCAGTAAACGTTTGCGTAATATTTGCTATCTATACGTGAAAATATCATTTTACAATTTGATTTTTTTTATTAATAGAGAAATTCAAAATCCTATAAAACGATATAATATTGCATTTTTAAATAGAAATCTACTTAAATCAACTCACTAGCAATCATTATCGATGTGGAATTATTTTCCCATAGGAATTATTACATTTTCCATCGAAAAATATACAAGATAAAAATGCAAAGTTTATTTTGAGGTTTAATGCCAAACTTATAGCCAGGTTTACATCAGATAGAGTCAGAGACATAAATGAACATATTATTCTAGCAAAAATCATCTAAATAGCAATATTTGACGAAATCAAAGACATTTGAATCCAGATACAAACCATCCAAATAATCTGCAGGGTGTATTCCAGTTACCTCCCTTTCTGTCACCTGCTATATTTGTTATAGACTTTGACACTGTTACTGCCTTGTCGTGCTGTGAGGACTCGTTGCTTCACTCCGTTGAACGCTCTTAGATTTAGACTTGTTGAGGCCTTAAGCTAGATAAAGCTGAGGCGGCCATTGCATATTGAAAAGATGCTAAGGTTTTCATCATTGCTGAAAACTGTTAACCAAAACTATCATCTACACTGTCAACAAAGGTCTCTCCAGTTCACAAGTAGGTTTGGCTGGTTGGTTGGCTATGTAAGAATCACGCGTATAAACAGATCCAATGGAATTAAAGGGTTAAAAATACATGTCTAGAAAAACGTTTACCCTCAAAAAAATAACAACAAAAAATAAACAAAACAAAACAACAAAAAACGAAGACAAACCCTCCTTTAAATATGTGTTCAATTGGTAATTCAATTAACAATTGAAAAAAAAAATTCCTCCATGAATAGGTTTTTTAGTAGGGGGCGATTTCAATCTGTTAGAATCCGGGCTTGTTTTTTGAAAACTTCAGTGTTTTTGAGCATTCACTTGTCAACAAACGACACTAAAGTAACTAATTGAAGTAATTTATTGATCATCCTTTTCCCCAATTTTTAATTGATTACTTCCAACACGACATGTTGCCAAAACAGTTGATCACTTGTCGATATCTATTGGGTAACTAACCAGCCCTGTCGGTCTTTCTGATATTTTGATTTGCAACATTCAAGGTTACGAAATTCAATATCGATTTTGCATCCACAATAATATTTTCTTCTTCATTAACAACAGCAGTCGCTGCAACAGTAACAGCAGTAGCCTTTTAGGGTCCGTCGTTTAACATAAACCTCCAGGAGTTCTATCCCAAACGATGAATGCAGTAGGCTAACCTTTCTATGATTGGCGCGGAGTCAATACTTTCTGAATTTGTCTGGTTTGTAACGCTATTTCATTTTTCGCTGGCTAAAGTTCTGCATATGATCACTGGAGTCCACGTTGCGAGTCGTTATGACAAGCAGTTGTCTTCCATTCTTGCAACATGACCAGCCCATTGCCATTCGAGTTTTTTAATGGACTCTATGATGTCTCTAAGTGTTGTTTTTCTCCGATATACTCTGTTGTCTTTTGACCCCGCCCCCAATTTGATATTGTAAGAAAGTATTGGCAACAACCACGATAGAGGGGTGTGGCGAATCCTGGGGGAGATCTATGTACGACAACGGACGTTAAAAGACTGATGATGATGATGATGATGATCATCATCATCATAATTCTCTTCTGCAGCTGTTTAATTGGGCCGCATCGATCTATTCACAGGGCATCCCAATTAACCGGGGTATGTTATTTCCCGATGTTATCATCACTCTGATTACTGAGGTGAAAGTGGGACTTGGAAAACCGGGCTAGAAAAGACCTTGAAGGAAAAGAAGATGAGAATTGTATGAATCAAGACATAGTGTCAGTTCGATGAATTGATTCATTAAATTCAAAAGGATTCACGTCAGAAAATCATCTCAGAAATAAACTTATCGTGAATATAAGGAGACGTCTTAAGCTGGTTTTATTTTTATCAAAAAAAAAAAAAAAAGAAATTCAAAAATTCACAGGCAGTTAAACTTTTGGCTTTTATTCTGAAAAGATATTGATTTGTTTCAGAGAAATCAATGATGATTTGAAGTGATGGAGTAGTTATTTACGAACATACTTGAAAAATTGACCGAGAGCGACAAGCCAAAAGTGTTTTGCCTCGTAATTGGTCCACGACGGCTCTTCACTCCTTTCTTTTCCGTTCCTTAAATCAAAAGATAATGACAGATTCACACTTGATATATAAAACTGAAGAGAGCGTATAGTCATATTTTCTCCAACAGGCCATTAAATTGGCGCGTATGTTTTCCAGCCCCTCGGAAGGAGCGAAGTAGCTTACCTGATTTTGATTCCATTCTCAATCTCTTCATATATATTTTGCACAATTATTAATTAATTTTTGTATTCAGTTTATTATTTTTATCATTATTATTATTATTATTTGGAATCTCACACCAGTTGCCTGGTGGTAACCGCTGGAGTTTGAGTGACAGCAAGTCTCCTCAAGTCTCCAACCCTCCTCTCCTAGTACTCATAGGTCGCAGTAATTCTGCGATTTACAGTTTCACACCGGTTGCCCAGTGGTTATCGCTGAAGGCTGAGTGACAATAAGTCTCCTCAGGTCTTCAGCTGATGTCTCCTCTCTCTTTCACCTATTATGTCAGGGCTAAAATTCGTTGCAGTATTTATAACTCTAGCACCTTCCTCAGTATCCGTGCAGTTCCCAGTAGTGCTGTGGTCTGTACGGTCTCAATCCTCCCCCTAACCCCGATCTCCTCCAGTCTCACCCTCAGCGTTTTGGGGACTGCTCCTATTGCGCCCACTATGACCGGTACTGCCCTAGTTTTCATGTTCCACATCTTCTTTAACTCTATTGCTAGGTCCTGGTATTTTTCCCGTTTTTCACTCTCCTTCTTTTTAACTCTATGGTCTGCAGGTACAGCAACGTCTACTATCTGGCAGGCCTTCCTTTTTTGTCTACTATTACTAAGTCCGGTCTTTTTGTCTGGATGAGGTGGTCAGTTTGTTGTTGTTATTGTTATTGTTATTGTTATTGTTGTTGTTATTGTTATTGTTGTTGTTGTTGTTGTTGTTGTTGTTATTATTATTATTATTATTATTATTATTATTATTATTATGATGATGATGATGATGATGATGATGATGATGATGATGATGATGATGAATCTCACACCAGTTGCCTGGTGGTAACCGCTGGAGTTTGAGTGACAGCAAGTCTCCTCAAGTCTCCAGCCCTCCTCTCCTAGTACTCATAGGTCGCAGTAATTCTGCGATTTACAGTTTCACACCGGTTGCCCAGTGGTTATCGCTGAAGGCTGAGTGACAATAAGTCTCCTCAGGTCTTCAGCTAACGTCTCCTCTCTCTTTCGCATATCATGACAGAGCTACGATTCGTTGCAGTACTTATATCTCTAGCACCTTCCTCAGTACCCGTGCAGTTCCCAGTAGTGCTGTGGTCTGTACGGTCTCTATCCTCCCCCTAATCCCGATCTCCTCCAGTCTCTCCCTCAGCGTTTTGGGGACAGTTCCTAGTGCTCCCACTATGACCGGTACTACCCTGGTTTTCATGTTCCACATCTTCTTCAACTCCCTTGCTAGGTCCTGGTATTTTTCCCTTTTTTCACCCTCCTTCTTTTTTACTCTATGGTCTGCAGGCACAGCAACGTCTATTATTTGGCTGGTCTTCCTTTTTTTGTCTACTATTACTAAGTCCGGCCTTCTTGCCTGGATGAGGTGGTCAGTTTGAATGTCAAAGTCCCACAGTAGTTTGTGGTTGTCATTCTCCAAAACTGCCTCTGGCTTGTGCTGATACCACTTTTCCCCATGGTTGAATCCCATTTGTTTACTTAGTTCCCAGTGTATCATCGTTGCTACTCTATCGTGTCTATGCTTATACTCCTTCTGGGCGAGTTGACTACATTCACTAGTTATGTGGTTTACTGTCTCATCTCTTTCACCGCACATGCGGCATTTGCTGTTTGTCTGTGTTCTGTCGATTTTTGCTTTTATGTAGTTTGTCCTTATGCTTTTGTTTTGGGCTGCCATGATGAGCGATTCTGTTTCTCTCTTAAGGTTTCCCTTTCGTAACCACGTCCATGATTTCTCGTCTACTATATCTTTTATCTGTCTTTTAAACTCGCCGTACAATTTTTTCCCTTCCCACTTTTCTTTTCTAGTTTGCTGTACCGTTCCATTACTTTCTACTTTGTTTGTTGCACTATCCTTCGCGCTCTTTATGATTTCTTCACTATTTGTTTGCACATATCTATCTAGGACTACTTTAGCTCTCTGGACACAATCTTCTATGCTGATGAGCCCCCTACCACCTTCTTTTCTCTTAACGTATAGTCTATCTGTATCATCCCTAGGGTGTAATGCTTTATGCATCGTCATAAGTTTCCTTGTTCGCCTATCCATTGATTGGAGCTCTTCCTTTGTCCATCCTAGGAATGGTCCTGTATACCTAACTACTGACACAGCCCAGGTGTTCATTCCTTTTATTAGATTTCTGCTATTTAATTTGGTTTCTAAAATTTTCCTTATCCTTCTAAGGTATTCCCTCTTAATCTTCTCCTTCATCTCTTCCCGTTTTATCGTGTCACATTCAAGGACACCTAGGTACTTGTATCGGTCTTGTGCAGTCAATGCCCTAATCTTGTTGTTGTCCGGAAGTTCAATTCCCTCAGTCATTGAAAGCCTTCCTTTGTGCATCACCATGATTGCGCATTTTTCTATCCCAAACTCCATTCCTATGTCCTCACTATATTCCCTTACTTCGTTGAACAGGTCTCAAGCTCTCCCCTGTTTTTCGCAAACAATTTAATATCGTCCATGTACATTAAGTGGTTGACCTTTCCTTTTGTTTTAGAGAAGTGGTATCCTTTGCTGTTTTTCAGGATTCTGTTAAGCGGTATCATTGTTAGAACAAATAATAGTGGGGACAACGAGTCTCCTTGGAAGATCCCCCTTTTTATCCCTACCTCGGCTAGTTTGTCCCCTGCGGCTGTCAAATCTACTTTCCAGTCTTTCATTGAATTACCAATGAATTTAACCACCGGTTCGCTAATTTTGAACATTCTAAGGCATTCGAGTATCCAGCTATGTGGAATCATATCGTATGCCTTTTTGTAATCTATCCATCCCATTGCGATATTCTTTCTCCTTTTCCTTACTTCTTTTAAGATCATCTGGTCTATGTAGAGTAAATCGTTTGCCCCTTTGGTTCCTATCCTACACCCTTTCTGTTCTTCTGGTAGTAGCCCCCTTCTATCCATTGACATGTATATTCTCTCTGCTATTTGCCCGGTCAGGATTTTCCACATAAGTGGCAGGCAAGTGATTGGTCTATAGTTGCTTGCTATGTTCCCCTTTCCCGGGTCTTTTTGGATGAGGGTGGTTCTGCCTTTAGTCATCCATTCTGGTGCTTTGCCTTCATTCAGACAATTTTGGAGTAGGTGAGTGAGTCTGCCGTGTAACGTGGTAAATTTTTTGAACCAATACCCATGGATCCCGTCGGGACCCGGTGCTTTCCAGTTGGCTACTTTCCTAAGAGTATGTTTCAATGTGGTTTCATTCAGTACTATTGGTTCTCCCTTGTCTATATTTTCTAGTTCTTTTCTCATGTTTCCTAACCATTGCGGTGTTACGTTATGTCTTTTTGGGTGCCCCCATATGCTATTCCAATAGTTCTTGGCCTCTGTGGCATCTGGTTTCATGTCCTGCCTTCTTTCCCCATTTAAATCTCGGTAAAACTTTTTCTCATTGTTTTGGAATGTGCGGTTTTGTGTGTATTGGGCCGTTCTTAGTCTGTATCTTTTTAGTCTTGCCTCTTTGGCTAGTCTTTTCTGGTGTAACTCTTCGACTACAGTTGCGATGCCTTTTTGCGTTACCTTGTATTTGTTATAAAGTCTTACTCGTGGTCTGTCTGTGTGTGGTGTATTTCTAAGCAGTACTTCGTCTCTCTGTAGTTGGGAGATCTGCCTTTGTAACCTTCTCTCCCAGTTGGGTTTCCCTTCCCTATTAGTGCCCAGGTTCCTATCTTGGTTTGTGAAGCTTTGTGCTACCATTTTCGCCCCTGCATAAATTAGGTTGTTGAGTTCTAGGAGGGTGTTTGTTTCTATGTGCTGTAAGAGGCAGTTGACCTGCTCGGTCACTTCTCCGACTTTCTTTCTGTCTTTGTCTCTTAGGGAGGGGAGTGTTGTTTTCTCTCCTCGCATGATCTCTTTCAAAGCTTGTATTTTGGTGTTCTCTTCTTCCGTAGGTGCCTCGTCATCACCCTCTGATACATACCTTACTGTGGGGGTCTCATGGGGAATTATTCTAGTTTTGTTATTGGTACTAATTGTGCTGGGGGGGGGGGGCATTCTTCAGATGTGTCACCTGAACCTCTCTCTACATTAATGCGAATCTCTAGTAGTTCAGTCTCAGACAGCCATTTCTTCTTTTGAATTTGCTTTGCTTGGTCAGCAAGGCGTTGGTTCGATACTTCCACATCAGATTTTTCCCTCCATATTCGGAGCATACGCTCCCTAAAAGATCGCACTGAAGGCTTGCTTTTATAGTAACAATACATAACTAGTCTATTCTCCTCCCTTGTCCATCTCTTCCTCTTGTTTTTTATAGCAGTCACTCCGTGAGGACCGCGCCTTCCCTGGGTGTCGTTAGTGGTATATGAGTCTTGGCCAACAGTAGCTATGTGACGACTGTGTCCCTCCTGAAGGCCATTAAGGGTACACGAGCCGAGATTTTGGCCAGCAGTCACAGGATGACGACTGGGTCCCTCCTGGTGGCTAACAAGGGAACACCTGCCGGTTACGACACACAAATCTTGAATTTGTGCCCCGTTTTTTGCGGTAAAATGGTTTGGTTGTACTGTCATGATAGGGGTTTTTGGTTCTTTGAGGTAGCGCCAGACCTTGGTGGGTTGGTTAAGACCGATGTGGTTCAGAAATAACCAAAGAGCCCCACCAGCTCTTTTTGGTTCTTTTAAGGTAGCACCAGACCTTGGTGGGTTCGTTGAGGGCAATGAGCTCAGTGGCATTCTCAGAGTTCCACCAGTTCTTACAACCAATGGTATGACCTTACATGGATAGGCCATTCTACTGCACAGCTGTATCTATTTGGTGGTATGACCATCCCTCCTAAATTCAGGCCTAAAAATTAGCACTAAGCTTCGTCTGGATGAAATTAACAACCTTGGAGATCATACGTCTCCCTTAAATCTTCTAAGTCTTGACTTAGTAGAAGTCTCGCAATCTGTGTTCTTCTCCCACGGTGGATTTCCCCCTGCCAGCCTATATCTACTGAGGGGTCCTAACGGTCAGTGGTGGACAGACTCCATTCATTCATACTCGGGGGGGGGGGGGTAGCTAGGCATTACTTTCCCATAAGACACCTCTTATCTCGGTGGGAGGGTGGAGAATTATTAATTTTAAACTATAAATTATAAATTTAATTCCACTTACCCACGTGCAGCTCCAAGAAACAACAGACCACTCTCTCAACTTTTTTTTTTTTTTGTCTTTTTCATTAGGCAGAATTTGGCAGTGGGCAATTCATCGAGGTGAAAACTTATCGGAATCGCAAAGAAAACCTTCTCAGAAGTAGAAATATCAATATGTCAAGAATAATCATTCTTAAAGCCTAAAGTAAAATATCTTTTGAACCTTCGAAAATCATCAAAATATCAAGAATAATCACTTAAAGCCTAAAGTAAAATATCTTTTGAACCTTCGAAAATCATCAAAATATCAAGAATAATCACTTAAAGCCCAAAGTAAAATATTATTATTATTATTATTAGCAATCTAACACCAGTTGCCTGGTTGGTTACTGCTGGAGTTTGAGTGACAGCGAGTCTCCTCAAGTCTCCAGCCCTTCTCTCCTAGTTCTCAAAGGCCAAAGTAATACTGCGGTTTACAGTTTCACACCGGTTGCCCTGTGGTCATTGCTGAAGGCTGAGTGACAATAAGTCTCCTCAGGTCTTCAGCTAACACCTCTTCTCTATAATTATTTTAATTATCACAATTATTATTATTATTATTATTATTATTGTTATTATTATTATTATTATTATTATTATTATGATGATGATGATGATGATGATGATGATGATGATGATGCTTTTGTTTTATTTTATTTCAGTTGATGTAAGTCACCAGCCGGGTCTCAATCAGAAACCTAGGCTATGCAACCTTGTAAGACATGGCAGTTCGGGGTTTAGAGAGATGGATAGAGAGAGAGAAAGAGAGAAAGAGAGAGAGAAAGAGAGAGAGAGAGAGAGAATAGAGGAGGCAGCAGGGCTTTTACATATACAGATGACACAAGACTTTCATAAACGTGCTTCTAGATATACATAAAGTAACGTATGCTAGGCATGTAATCACATTCGCAATACTTTTTTTAATAATGTGCGCAGTGGAGGTAAAAGCCATTTTCTGTATATCATATATGCTAGGCTTTCCAAGTTTGCTGTCGGCAAGTTCACTGGTTCCTTTTTCGATTAATCGAAGGACTCTTACAATAATCAGCATTATTTTGATCCTGAGTTGCCACATGCTACTGACTTCTATCTCAAGGTCTTTATATTTTGAGAGTTTCTTGAATTCATTGAAAACAATATTTTTATCCGCTAGGAGAGTCATATCTATTAGAAAGCACATTTTTTTCTTTGAAATCGTTCTCAATAATATCTGACCGTTGATAGTTCCATTAGTGTGCACAGTGAAATAATATAGTGAAATAATAATAATAATAATAATAATAATAATAATAATAATAATAATAATAATAATAATAATAATAATAATAATAATAATAGTCCCATAGAAGTATAGAAAAGCGAGGGGCGAGTATACATATATATGTGTGTGTGTGAATGAACTTTTCCACTTGCAACCTCCTCCCCCCCGCCCCCGAGATTAGTATAGTATAAATTGGCGGTGGTCGCTTGGCCATCTATCTACCCAGCGGGCATTGGAAGAAGAAGAAGAAGAAAAAAAAACAACGAATATCGAAACTTATACTAAGTCAAGACTTATAACATTTAAGGGAGACATATGATCTTTTATGTACGCAACCCCCCCTCCCCAAGAAAAAGGCTTAGTGTTATTTCTTTAGTTCAACAATCAGGCAAATGTCATATCACTAGATAGATATCTCTGCAAGCCTGAATGGCTTGTCCTTGTGAGGCCATACCCTGGGTGGTAGGAGCTGGTGGGGCTCTTTGATTACCACTGTGCACATAGGTCTCAATGAACCCACCAAGGTATGGCGCTACCTTAAAAGAACCAAAAGGGCCGGTGGGGCTCTTGGGCTATTTCCGACTCACATCGGTCTTAACCAACCCACCAAGGTCTGGTACTACCTCCAAAGAACCAAAAACCCCAATCATGACAGTACAACCAAACCATTTTACCGCAAAAAACGGGGCACAGATCCAAGACCTGTGTGTCGTAACCGGCAGGTGTTCCCTTGTTAGCCACCAGGAGGGACCCGGTCGTCATCCTGTGACTGCTGGCCAAAATCTCGGCTCGTGTACCCTTAATGGCCTTCAGGAGGGACACAGTCGTCACACAGCTACTGTTGGCCAAAACTCGTATACCACTAGCGATATCCAGGGGAAGCGCAGTCCTCATGGGGCGACTGCTATAAAGAACAAGAGAAAGAGATGGACAAGGGAAGAGAATAGACTAGTTATGTACTGTTACTATAAAAGCAAGCCTTCAGTGCGATCTTATAGGGAGCGTATGCTCCAAATATGGAGGGAAAAATCTGCTGTGGAAGTATCGAACCAACGCCTTGCTGACCAAGTAAAGCAAATTCAAAAGAAGAAATGGTTGTCTGAGACTGAACTACTAGAGATTCGCATTAATGTAGAGAGAGATTCAGGTGACACATCTGAAAAATGCCCCCCCAGCACAACTAATACCAATAACAAAACTAGAATAATCCCCCATGAGACCCCCACAGTAAGCTACGCACCAGAGGGTGATGACGAGGCACCAACGGAAGAAGAGAAAAGCAAAATACAAGCTTTGAAAGAGATCATGCGAGGAGAGAAAACAACACTCCCCTCCCTAAGAGACAAAGACAGAAAGAAAGTCGGAGAAGTGACCGAACAGGTCAACTGCCTCTTACAGCACATAGAAACAAACACCCTCCTAGAACTCAACAACCTAATTTATGCAGGGGCGAAAATGGTAGCACAAAGCTTCACAAACCAAGATAGGAACCTGGGCACTAATAGGGAAGGGAAACCCAACTGGGAGAGAAGGTTACAAAGGCAGATCTCCCAACTACAGAGAGACGAAGTACTGCTTAGAAATACACCACACACAGACAGACCACGAGTAAGACTTTATAACAAATATACGGTAGCGCAAAAAGGCATCGCAACTGTAGTCGAAGAGTTACACCAGAAAAGACTAGCTAAAGAGGCAAGACTAAAAAGATACAGACTAAGATCGGCCCAATACACACAAAACCGCACATTCCAAAACAATGAGAAAAAGTTTTACCAAGATTTAAATGGGGAAAGAAGGCAGGACATAAAACCAGATGCCACAGAGGCCAAGAACTATTGGAATAGCATATGGGGGCACCCAAAAAGACACAATGTAACACCGCAATGGTTAGGAAACATGAGAAAAGAACTAGAAAATATAGACAAGGGAGAACCAATAGTACTGAATGAAACCACATTGAAACATACTCTTAGGAAAGTAGCCAACTGGAAAGCACCGGGTCCCGACGGGATCCATGGGTATTGGTTCAAAAAGTTCACCACGTTACACGGCAGACTCACCCACCTACTCCAAAATTGTCTAAATGAAGGCAAAGCAACAGAATGGATGACTAAAGGCAGAACCACCCTCATCCAAAAAGACCTGGGGAAGGGGAACATAGCAAGCAACTATAGACCAATCACTTGCCTACCACTTATGTGGAAAATCCTGACCGGGCAAATAGCAGAGAGAATATACATGTCAATGGATAGAAGGGGGCTACTACCAGAAGAACAGAAAGGGTGTAGGATAGGAACCAAAGGGGCAAACGATTTACTCTACATAGACCAGATGATCTTAAAAGAAGTAAGGAAAAGGAGAAAGAATATCGCAATGGGATGGATAGATTACAAAAAGGCATACGATATGATTCCACATAGCTGGATACTCGAATGCCTTAGAATGTTCAAAATTAGCGAACCGGTGGTTAAATTTATTGGTAATTCAATGAAAGACTGGAAAGTAGATTTGACAGCCGCAGGGGACAAACTAGCCGAGGTAGGGATAAAAAGGGGAATCTTCCAAGGAGACTCGTTGTCCCCACTATTATTTGTTCTAACAATGATACCGCTTAACAGAATCCTGAGAAACAGCAAAGGATACCACTTCTCTAAAACAAAAGGAAAGGTCAACCACTTAATGTACATGGACGATATTAAATTGTTTGCAAAAAACAGGGGAGAGCTTGAGACTCTGTTCAACGAAGTAAGGGAATATAGTGAGGACATAGGAATGGAGTTTGGGATAGAAAAATGCGCAATCATGGTGATGCATAAAGGAAGGCTTTCAATGACTGAGGGAATTGAACTTCCGGACAACAACAAGATTAGGGCATTGACTGCACAAGACCGATACAAGTACCTAGGTGTCCTTGAATGTGACACGATAAAACGGGAAGAGATGAAGGAGAAAATTAAGAGAGAATACTTCAGAAGGATAAGGAAAATATTAGAAACCAAATTAAATAGAAATCTAATAAAAGGAATGAACACCTGGGCTGTGTCAGTAGTTAGGTATACAGGACCATTCCTAGGATGGACAAAGGAAGAGCTCCAATCAATGGATAGGCGAACAAGGAAACTTATGACGATGCATAAAGCATTACATCCTAGGGATGATACAGATAGGCTATACGTTAAGAGAAAAGAAGGTGGTAGGGGGCTCATCAGCATAGAAGATTGTGTCCAGAGAGCTAAAGTAGTCCTAGATAGATATGTGCAAACAAATAGTGAAGAAATCATAAAGAGCGCGAGGGATAGTGCGACAAACAATAAAGTAGAAAACAATGGAACAGTACAGCAAACTAGAAAAGAAAAGTGGGAAGGGAAAAAATTGTACGGCGAGTTTAAAAGACAGATAAAAGATATAGCAGACGAGAAATCATGGACGTGGTTACGAAAGGGAAACCTTAAGAGAGAAACAGAATCGCTCATCATGGCAGCCCAAAACAAAAGCATAAGGACAAACTACATAAAAGCAAAAATCGATAGAACACAGACAAACAGCAAATGCCGCATGTGCGGTGAAAGAGATGAGACAGTAAACCACATAACTAGTGAATGTAGCCAACTCGCCCAGAAGGAGTATAAGCATAGACACGATAGAGTAGCAACGATGATACACTGGGAACTAAGTAAACAAATGGGATTCAACCATGGGGAAAAGTGGTATCAGCACAAGCCAGAGGCAGTTTTGGAGAATGACAACCACAAACTACTGTGGGACTTCGACATCCAAACTGACCACCTCATCCAGGCAAGAAGGCCGGACTTAGTAATAGTAGACAAAAAAAGGAGGGCCTGCCAAATAGTAGACGTTGCTGTACCTGCAGACCATAGAGTAAAGAAGAAGGAGGGTGAGAAAAGGGAAAAATACCAGGACCTAGCAAGGGAGTTAAAGAAAATGTGGAACATGAAAACCAGGGTAGTACCGGTCATAGTGGGAGCACTAGGAACTGTCCCCAAAACGCTGAGGGAGAGACTGGAGGAGATCGGGATTAGGGGGAGGATAGAGACCGTACAGACCACAGCACTGCTGGGCACTGGACGGATACTGAGGAAGGTGCTAGAGATATAAGTACTGCAACGAATCGTAGCTCTGTCATGATATGCGAAAGAGAGAGGAGACGTTAGCTGAAGACCTGAGGAGACTTATTGTCATTCAGCCTTCAGCGATAACCACTGGGCAACCGGTGTGAAACTGTAAATCGCAAAATTACTGCGATCTATGAGTACGAGGAGAGGAGGGCTGGAGACTTGAGGAGACTTGCTGTCACTCAAACTCCAGCGGTTACCACCAGGCAACTGGTGTGAGATTCCTAATAATAATAATAATAATAATAATAATAATAATAATAATAATAATAATAGCAGTTGTGCATATGATCACTGAGTGAGTCCTTAGGTCCAGCATTTGTGTGACATTCTTGGAACATAGCCTGCCCATTGCCATTTTCAAATGGATTTTATCATATCTCTGACTCCGGTTTTTTTCCTTTAATATTTCTCTCTCTTTTGAGGCTTTCATTGAGTCTCGTTGTCCTTCAACTGGCGTAAACATGCAGTAACGATAATAATTTGACTGAAAGTAGAAACCGTTTTTGTATTCTCAATACACTGTTACCATGAACGAACATTAAATATCATTAACATATCGAGAGAACACATTAGAATTTCTCAATCCCGCTTTGTACTAGAAGCGAAAGCCAATGACAGATGCTTTTAACATTTGATTGCTAAACAAAAAGATCATTGGCGTACTTTCTAAAAGATTCTACTGTAATTGAAAACCATCGCCAAAGAGCAAAGAACAGCGCTTCAACAAAAATTGCATACGTTTATAAATACATGGCAAATCTATGAAAAAATAGATGCAAGTCTTTGATAAATTGAATCTAAAAAATGGAAAATATAGTGAAGATTCTCGAAGTAAAAGATAGGCATTTGTACTTGCATGCACACATACACACACAAATATGTGAGGAGAAAGGATGCATTTCTGAGAGGAAGTTGTGAAAAGATTGACAGTGTGGAAAAGGAAAAATTCTTTTTTTTTAAATCATTAAAAAGTGTAATTATTTACATGCGTTTCACCCGTGTCGGGCTTCTTCAGAGCTTCAAAGGCGAAAGTTTGAATGCCAAAAAAATGGTAAAAACTATAGAAATATCTAGATGGGTGTTGGGGTAAAAAATTATTCGGTTTAGGTTGAGTAAAGTAAGGGTTTTATTACTGTAATCAAAGGGGAAGGGATTTCATGAATTGTGGGATTCCGTATATATATATATATATATATATATATATATATATATATATATATATATATACATATATATATATATATATATATATATATATATATATATATATGGTCGGGCTACGAGTGATTTTATGAAATCCCAAGGAATTCTGGAAATTTCACTAAATTTTCAGTTTAAAAATCAGTGTAATGGTTAACAAGCTCGTGATGCGGACCATTACTATTGTAATGAGTTCAATCCTCACTTGGGGCCACATAAAAGTAGCCTTGTGTCAAACTTGACTGTATATATTGCAAAATGCACTTGATATTTACCATAGATGATTGATAGTTTGATCCAAGCTCGTTAACCATTACTACTCAGGTTATGAAACTAGGGATTTCATGAACTTACTGAAATGTCCATGGATTTCACAAAATCCTCAGGAATTTCGTGAAATCAGTGGTTTCATAATCTTATCTTAATACATACTTTGTAGATCTGTGGAAAAGGCAAAAATCTTCATCACAAGATTGAACTAGAAAGCACCCGGAGAGCACATACCTCTGTTCACGCCATTGTCTGAGGAAGTAATTGTGTATGGATTCACCCTAAAGTTTTATCTCTTCTTCCTTACACCGTGGCCTATCCTTTCACAAGATTCAATCGAAATCCATTGAGAACTTTTGAAGACATCTTGTACATAGACATGAAATTCTGAAGACATTGTGCGGTGGATATATAACTATGGTAGAGGGAAGGTAATTGTGCATTGATACGCCTCCAAATCTTATCACCTCTTCCTTAGCCAACAAGACACGACAGAATACACACATCTCTCGAACTTCGTTGGCGGAGATAAATTATCTAAGAATAATTAACTGATATAGGATATCGCCTAGAATGGACAGCGGAATGAGAGTAATATATCCCCGTAGATTGAAGAGAGGATTTGTTTCGAAATTCCCACTTGGTTACTGGATGCAGTATACAGATTATTATCAAGCCTCGTAATAAATCATTTATCCAGACTATATGCGTTGGTTAATATTGAAATGGAAAAATAGAAGAGTTAACTGACTAGACGTAAGTCAGCGGCAGTACTTTTATCCTTGCCACTCCCTGCCATTCCATGACATCTCCCTGCCACTTGTTAATGGAATATTCTGATGCAAAAACTATCCTTGTCACTTCTTAAAACTGCTAGTTCTCAAACGCTGATGAAATGGATTGAAGGGAATGGCAGGAAGTTTGATTATGTTTTTGAACGAGTAACATTACAAGGTGGCAGGGAATGGCAGGAAATTCGTTTATGCTTGAGAACTAGAAATATCAATAGGTGGAAGGAAATGACTGGGAGTTTGTTCATGTTTTTTAGCTAGTTATATTTTGAAATGGCAGATGATTGGTTGGGGATGAATAGCAGGGATAAAAATACTACCCTGAAGTCGGCATCTCGTAGACTATAGAAATGCATAATGCAACTTTGATGTGAATTTAGGCTTTCTAATACTGATATTTGACCAGACTTGATGAGCTGTAGTAGACTGTATATAACACCCCAATACGTCAAATGAATGTCCTACTAATATACCGAAAGGAGGGCACTTAGTTTTGAGACCTCTTTGACATAAAAAACAGATAAACATTTGTCAGAACATGCCTCGTGAGATGCTAATTTCTTATAAAGTAAAAAAACAAAAAAAAAAACAAACAAAAATATAAAACAAGATCAAGCGTTTCTTTATTTTTTTAAAGCTCGGTAGAAGAGTCAGGTTTGGCAATCATTTGTATTTGTATCATTCATAACCAGTTATTTTGAAGTGTTTGCTTAGAAAATCTCATCTGAGTAATTACGAAGAAAAAGTTCAGCTGGAAAAGTCTCCGGAAAATACGAAAGTTTTCGAGGAAAAATGACAGCAAGAAAGAAAGAAAAAGAAAAAAGAAATTAAACACCTAATCTCAAAAAGATGACACTTGAAAGAGATCGTGTATTGTCTGACATACAACTGACAAAATTCCAATCGTCAGACAGTTTGAATACACGTTAACTTTGAAAGCTGTTCCCGGTGAAAATTAAGTTGTCATAGCATCTTGCTGTATTGGAATGAAGTCAATGGGTAAAATCAGGAAGAGGGTATGCCTGCTTCTGCAAAAAATATACGAATGGTGAGAAACGTGAAGAATAAGGTGTAAAGAAAACAAGCCAAAAGGAAACGATGAGTAACTTTGGCTAAGATTAGACCTATTGAAAAGATGAAAATATTTATAAACATACCTCAAAGGATACTTTTTAGTCTTCATGTCTTCGGAGCTGCCAATTCTTGAGCATTGAATGTGATTTGCAAGACAGGAATTTATGAAAGAAACATTCTAAAAATGAAATAAAATAAGAAAATCGAGTTTGTTACTCCATAGAAAACGTCATATGACCAATTCTTTTAGCAGCATGCAACGTCAGGGATGATTTCAATTAGAATATTTGAGAAACAGTTTATCAATGGACACGTTACTTCTCTTCCATTTTTGCTTGACAGTAATCACTAAAAAAAAGTCTGATTATTCAAAAACAAGTATGACACTAACTGGGGACCAATTTTGCATAAAATTACATTACAAATTAAACCCTGACTAAAAACCCATTCAGCAGGATATTTTTTTAAAAATTCCATTTTTTTTTTTAGACATAAAAAGTAAATGTTGAAATTTATAGCCCTGTAGTTACTTTTAATGTAACCTGTGTGTGCGATACTTACATTCATAAATAGCCGCCCGGACAAACTCAAAAACTGGAGAAATCTATCCTGACAGTTCTGGTTGACGGTTTCTAATCACTCAATAGAAACCATCACTTGACCGACCATGTGGGGATGATCAATGAATAAGTCACTTCCCGCGCCTTTTGTTGGGCAGAGAGAAGTAAGAAAGGGTCGGGTTAGTCACTCGTTGGTAAACCGTCACATGACTGACGTCTTTTGGAAAGATGCTGTGTTGCAGGTGATCAATTGAAATTCAGAAAAAGGGTTGATCGATGAATAAATCACTTCACTGGCCTTTTATTGGACAGTGATCACTAATTAAGTCCGAATTAAAAAAAAATAGGTGTGGACGTTGCCAGACATAAGCATTTAGCATGAACCTACATTGTGAATTGAATCCTTCACTTAGACCAATTCGGGGGGGGGGGGTATTTGTCAGAGAAGAAAAACGTTTTTTTTCTAAACGTAACAAGGAGTAGATGTTTATTTCAAATTTCATTGGTACGATTGTACGCGTGACACGTACATAGACAGGCAGCCAGATCGACTTGAGAACTGTAGAAACTTATGTTGACAATTTTGGTTGTCGGCTTCTAATTCCTGTGTGGCCTGCTTTGAACACCGAGTTCGAACCCAAATAAAAGTCAAGGCTTTGTACAATATTAGACTCTATACTAAATTGACTTTCTGATCGGTCACAGAAATAATTGAGTATTTCCCTCTCACTCTAGAAGTCGATGTTCGAGACGAGGTTACAAAAAAAAAAGGCTTAATTTTGGTCGCAGATTTCCTCGCTAAGCAATCTTTCCTCACGATCAACACATACTTATACTGAACCAAACTTAGAGTCGTATTCGCTAATAAATAAGCACTAGATTCTGGCTCGTGGTTAAGAAGACCGTAGCTGTATTTATAGTGGTGACCGCTGCTGCATGTAAGCGCTTCAATACGATTACTAATTTGTGCATGCGACGCTTTAAAAAAAAAAACAAGATTCCGATTGCTGATTTTCTAGGCAATTTTCACTTGGAAGACTGAAAGAGCAAATCTTTTTTCAGACCAATCAACCCATTTCCCCTATCTGCCGTACTAACTAAGCTGGGTAAATATCAATGGTAACAGGTGTTAGTGTTCGAACCCAGCTAAAAAAAAACGAGCACTAATTTTTAGGCAGGCAATACCTCTTCACTTGACGGATTGGCAGGGCACAAGCTTTATGAGTCCATTTGCGACACGTATGATAGTGAAATGTGGCGGATCCTAGGGAAAGTCTCCTGGGGGAGGTCTATGTCCAACAACGGACGTTAAAAGACTGATGATGATGATGATGTTGATGCTCAATTTAGTAAATATGAATATTGCCCAGGGTAAGTAAGTGTTCAAGCCGAGGCAAAAGCCAAGATTTTGGATTCCGCTTTTCTGAGTGGGTAGCCGCCTCTTAACTTGAAAGATTGGCGCAACAATCTTACTCACTCTTGTTATTTGTTTGAAAGGAGATCAAGAGGAGACAGTCGAAACATTCAACATATCAAATGGTTTAACCAATCAAGGAATTTTAATGTTTTGTATGTCGGATGAGACGGTCAGCTAGGTCTATTACAATAACTAAAGTCCATGAACAAATTAATTTTTTTCTTCCGAAGAATTTCGAAATACTAGAATAGTTCACCATATTATGTGATAAGATGTAGTATAAATGATTTGAGAATAACCTCGGCAAATGTACGTCAGCTGGGAAAAAATGAATCAATAGGGCATATTCAGGAGTTATCGACGGAAATATGTAGGATTTTAGGAAGAAGACATGCCTTGTAAATGTTTCTCGGAAATGACAAGTTAATAAGTTCTTATAAAGTTTTCTGCTCATTATATCAATAGAAATAATGTGTATTCTAATGTCGGATACGTATTTTCAATGTAAATTGTATATGGAGATACCCATAGAAGCATTTTTATCTGTTGAATAAAAACTAGAGTCACACACATTTTACTCCGTGTGGTACTTAGTTGAGCTTAGAACATTAGAAGATACGAACTCTTTCAACAAATCAATCCATGCAATTTCTTTCCAACTTCGACCCCCAGATTTGTCATGATTAAATCTTCAACTTCAAGGATTTATCATTGATTGAATCTTTAACTCTCTATGCATGTAACCACGCTCACAAGTGCAAAGAATTGTTTGGAAAATTGCAACAAATAGAAAACCTTATTCAATCTCTTAAACAGAGAAGAACGAGTGTTTGCACGTGCGTCGAACCAAGGCTATTAAATCGATTGATCTGAGCTTCCACCATCTGGTCTTAAAGGTTGAATTACTGTCAATAGTTACTGGAAATTAATAATTATCTCTTGTATCAGACATAAAAAAGGTTTTCCTGTTATCCAATAGGAGAACGTGCCAATGAAACTTTTCGTAAGCTGAAATGGCATAAAAGGAAGAAGTAATTACAATTAATTCATACATGTAGGATCTGTAGCTTTCCCAGACCCCCAAATAACCTTTTGCAAGGTTTTCACTTCAATTTAGGGTGCTGCAATGATTGTAGAAAAGTGTGACTGTAATTCTGAAAGGGCATATAAATCTGAGGCAGATTTGTCGGATGTTTTCTGCGTCTATGAAGGACTGTATTATAGGAAAATGCGCGAGGCTCAGCAGCTAAACTTAGTGCCCTGTAACAAGTCTTCTTCATTAGCTGCAATAGACGACAAGCTTTGATCTTTGCCATCGAGGTAGGCAGACACAGAAGAAAATTATTTGGGGTTAGAGAACGCTCATATTTTTTTATATAAAACTATGGTAATTCGCTTTACACCATTTTTAGATTTCGTTGAAACCTATATCAATGAAGGTATTTCATAAAAATGACGTGGAATTTGGTGACAATTAAAAAGAGTGGGGATACGTGTATCATTGAGACGGATTACCCTGAGAGTAATGTCGTAATTGTTGGAGAAGGCACCAAATCTTCTTCGAAGATAACAATCATTAAATTCGTTTTTCATGATTATTAGCGACTGGTTTACCCGTCCCGTCAAAAATGACGGCATATATGAAATATATACATATTGCATTTTATATATGTAGATAGTTGTTATCTCAGAGAAGTACCATCTGTTGACTACAAACGGATTTTAATTTATTCATCTTGTTTGTTCTTTTAATTCAGCATTTTTATTACGTCATCAAAACATGAAATTATTTTTTTTTTATTCCAGGCTCTTCGCAAAATTGAAATTCTATTTTACTTCGTCCGTTGTATCCATTACTGTGATAGATGACACCAGCACTTCAAAAATTATCATACGTGAGAACAAAAAAGTCCATTGTGGAAGAGGATCTTTCATCCCTTGTTGAAAGAATCTGGAATTTCGAACAAAAAGTTTCTAAGAATTCAGAATCGATATCTCCTTTTTGTTTAAAAGTTTTGCATGCACATCAACCCTTATAATAGCTCTCAGGGCTATCACACCCGTTCACTGCCGGAACCGTCATATATATATATATATATATATATATATATATATATATGGTGGTAGACGGCTACATGATTAGATGAGATCATTTGAAATAAGAATAGGGGAAGGTCAGTTTCAGACCAGAAGTCAGATTGGAAGAGAAGGAAGTAATTTATCACAGCATCCGGTACTGGAATGTATTAATCAATTTCAACAATTATATGATTCGGCCATTTACGGCATACGACTTCATTACCCAACTCAAAGGAAAGATATCGCCTACAGTAAAATATCATAAACACATCCAATGTCGAATTCGCAAACTAACACGAATATAAAACAATCAGGGAAAGCATAGATATCGACGAAAATTTGAAAAGAACGTGTGGACAAAAACGTTGAAAATCGAGGTTGTGATGTTTCTTTTCTCCAAGTGAGATAATGATGCAAATACGATATAGAAGATAGCTGAAGAATATTTTTAGATATGTTGCTAATCCTCGGATAGGAAAATGAAGTAAATCTGATTTCCCTACTTTGGTTATCACAGCAAAGTATATCCAGTTTAATGTGTATCTTTCTAGTGGTACTTATTTTGGAGTCATACTGCTGGTGTGTCAAAATTTGGGAACTCTTAAAAGTTTAGAGGTACTTGACCAGGTAATTTTTGAAATTTGAGGTTAAGGGGTTTGCGGGGAGATGACTTCTATAAGAGAAGCATCATATTCGTCAAAGAACTTCACAGATTAACTTCTGAAAAAAAAAAAAGAAACAAACCCTGAGACTAACAGTGGAATATATATATATATATATATATATATATATATATATATATATATATATATATATATATATATATATATATATATATCCGCCATTGCAGTCAACAATTGAACAACTATGGCGTCAATATTTGAGGTAATATAAAAGATTCAATCTAAGAATGAAGAGTAGAGTCGACAATCGGGAACTACTTATTTCAGAACACCACTAATATCTGAGGCGGGAAAACGTGGTTGTAGGAAATGAAAGGTTGTAGATGCATGCGTCTGTGTGCATAAGTGTGTGTACGTGTGAGTATGTATGTGTGTATGTGTATGATCACTACAGCCTCACTTTACTGTTACACAGCGTCAGGCTAAGTCTGAATGGGCTTATCCTTGATAGCCTTGTGTAGGTTCTTTTTTTTTTATCTAACCTGCCATCAAAATATATGTGTGATCCCTTTATCCGTCTAACCACGAAAACACAACCTTATCTTGAAAAATTCTATACACACGCATACGAAAAAAACGATTTCAA
>OY735218.1:37227772-37230272 GCA_963457665.1 Thysanoteuthis rhombus
AGTCGTGATGTCTAGCGGTTATCTGACATTCTTGCAGCATGTCCAGCCCATTGCTATTAGAGTTTTCTTACTGTTTCTATGATGTCTCAAACTCCTGACTTTTCACTAATATATTGTGCTGTCTTATGATCTCTCCATGTAAGGTTGAGCATGATTCTCTCGGGTGCATATTGCATGGTTCTCAGTTTGACGGTCAGTCTCTTGATTAGGTTCCATGTTTCAGCTTCATATGTGACTATCACATTGATTGTATACCCTCCTTTTTAGGACTAGTGGGATTTTCTTGTTCTTAAAAGTCGAGCTTGCTCTACCAAAAGCATGCCACCGAGTGTGATTCTTTGTGTGAAGGTTCTTAACAAAGAGAACAATGCCGTCAGCAAATCTGAGGTTACTTTGGTATTCTCCATCTATCCTAATCCTTTGTGTTCCCCCTTAAAGTTCTGGAAGACCATCTCAAGGCAGGCTGCGAAGGGTTTGGGTCAGCTGATATCACCTTGTCTCACTCCTTTTTTGGCAAGAGAGCGCTCTGAAATACACAAATGAACACATAAATACATGCATATATAAGAAAAGGATAGAAGCCTTTACCATCTCAGTTGGTTACCGTCATTCAACCATTCACCATCTTTTATAACTTCGGTCGTTCAATTGATTCAATACTTCATACAAAAATTATAAATAGAGAACTGAAAAATCAATATAATAAGGTATATATGTAGATCTTTTTTTTTCTTTTTTGAATTTATTTTTGTGGAAGTATCAAATTTCCCTCCTTCGGGGATTATTTTCATCTGTATATTCTTTTTAGATGTATCATAGTTTTAAAATAACCGTGAGATTTCCACGGGTCCTACCTGTGAATATATATGATTATCTTTTTCTTTTATTTATCATTTCTCCAGTTAACCAATATATATTCTTTGAAAATTATTCTTATCTCATGTGGTGGACTTGGCACCAACGTTAATTTCCAGCTTTTCTTTGGTTCCAAGCAATGTATCATTATCAATAGAAGGGAGTATATTTTTATTCTCTTCGTTGTCATTTAAAAGACGAATTATATTCTTTAGAATAATGATATGGAACAACACACCATCACAGTCAATAAGTTAGCAGCAGTGGCGTCAAAACATGTACGAAAATTCCTTTGTATAATAAATGCAGTTAGAGAATCCAGACGTTTTTTTCCACTGGAAAGCATCTACAATAGGGAAGAAAATAAAGCATCTGGACACTTCAAAGTACTTGAGAATCTAGTTGTTATCAATAAACCCGTCAAAATAAAGCCTCCCCCCTCCAGAAAGAAAAGTTTTTCTAAAATAAAAATAAAAACATTTTTAGCTGTCTAGTAGAGTACTGATATCAATTTATAAGTGTATACACAAAATAGTATGACCAGAAGCACTTGAACACTCACACGTATATATATATATATATATATATATATATATATATATATATATAATTATTGTGCCATCCACAGACAACTGTTTCGTTGTATTACAACTCTTCAGTGTGGCTATAGACAATCCATTTTCCCATCAAGTACCTCGAGGCAGGATTGAATCCTTCGCTTCAGACACGGAGGCCAGTATCCTACCGCTGAGCCTGGGTCCGTAAGGCTGAATTTAAGCGATATATTTCATCTAACTAAAATTCCCCATCCATCAAAGTGCTCTATTTCTATTGAATAAACATAAGCTTACAATGAACGAGTTACCCCATATAAAGAGTGCTCAACCCTGAAAAGAGGAGCGTTAATTATTGTTTACTCACACACATGCACACACACACACATACACATATATATATATATATATATAATATAACACAATTCATTACTCATTCTCTCTGACCAAATATGTCCATCTCTTAATATATATATATATATATATATATATATATATATATATGTGTGTGTGTGTGTGTGTGTGTGTGTGTGTATTAAGAAATGGACATATTTGGTCAGAGAGGATGAATAATGAATTGTGTTATATCATATAGAAACTTATTTGAAATGATATCTTGTCATCACACTGTTGATCTATCACTCAATGTAGACAACGTAAATAGAATAAACAACAGCCCAATTTTCTTTAATTGTTCATTTCATTTGTAATATCTTAATTGCGTAATGACGGGAGATCATTTCAAATAAGTTTTTCTTCAGATATAACACAATTCATAGATCATATATATCTATAAAGGATAGAATCCTTTGGCATTTTTGATGGCAACAGTTGTTCAACAAGCAAACTCCACTCCTGCTAATATTCTAACAGAAGATGATTTCTGCAACTTTTGTATTTTGTTTGTGGGTCCTCCTTGTTTTTACCTTTTGTCAACTCAACGCCCGTTACCGGAGACGCTCCGACTGAAGCATTTGTGCTTCATCCCTGATCTTTCACACATCATGGGAAGGGCGATGGTTGGTGTAGAGAGACCTATGGCAAGCGGTCAAGTTTGATATTTTTTATTCGACCTCATATTCTGGTAACGC
>OY735218.1:37235272-37247772 GCA_963457665.1 Thysanoteuthis rhombus
GCTTGATTTCTTTTTCTTTTGAGGGTCTCATGGAGATTCGTTGCCCTAGGTAGATGTAGTGATCTACTTTCTCCAGTTCTGTGTCCTCAATTTTGATCACCGATGTGATTGTTGCACATGATATTCGTCTAGATGAAATTCATGTGTAAGCTGACTTTCTTGCTCTCTTCATTTAGTTCATCTGTCATTAGTTGGAGGTTGTGTAGGTTCTCTGTGAAAAAGGCAATGTTGTCTGCAAATCTGAGATTGCTCAGATATTCACCGTCTATTCTGATTTCTATACTCTCCCAGGAAAGGTAAAATGTAGCAGAGACGAAAAAGAAAAGAAAAATGCCGTCGTTACAATCTACTATCTTGTTTATTTCTCCCTTTCTCAACCTCATGGTTCTGCGGCTTATATATGATTTCAGAAAGTCCAACACAGCAGATATGAGGTACAAGGCGAGGAAAACGGGCGGAAGACAGGGAAATCGACTACGGTGCGGTCGAAAGGTCGAAGATTTCAGCTTTCGGTGAAAGTAACAACAGTAGCTCCGATTGTCAGTGTCCCCAGTTGACCACGACTTTGAACATTTTGGGGGGATGGGGGTGGGGGGAAGATCCTTTGTTCAAAATGTAGATAACATACACCGCGTGTCTAGGTTAGTTAAGCCATGGGAGTAAACGAATCTTTTTTTTCCAGCGACAAACATCACTTGATGATAATTGTTTCACCCAAAAAGATTTGCGGGCCAGCAAAACATTTATCAAGTACCCGTCCTTATAGATATATGTTTGAAATATCGTAGTGACACCTGAATTCTACGGTTCGTCATTCCATAAGGACCTGTCATCGTTGATCACCCTGAATTCATGCAGCACATAAATGAAACTACCACAGGCAACAAGTAGCTTCACGACGTGCAAACAAGCTTTCACACACACAGCAGTGTAGACTAAGACATACGTTCGGTTGATAGAAAGGTTCCCGGTACCAGTTTTAGCATAAAGCCTGGGGAATGTCTTTGGAGTTTAACTCAGTTCTTTACTACTAGTGGAATCAGTCAACTTTAGTACGTCACTTACAAGCCCGAGGGAAAAGTCCAGAAGCTAGGAAAATAGCTTCATGATGAACTTACGGAAACAGAATATCTAATTGTTTCTAAGAGGGTGGTCCAGAAAATATTCACCTATTTGGTATTAACGAAGAATAGCCTACTTGAAACAATGGTACTGTAGTTACCATGCAGTTCCACGCACTTATTTCAGCGTCTCTTCCATTCTTAAAGACAGCGAATCTCACCTCCATTAATCTTGTCTTCGGTCGGAAATCTGTTTGGGAAGAGCCAGTAGTCACAGAGAGAAAAATGGAGACAATAGAGGCACCGGACGATGCAAAGATTTGCGGAAAGAAACCCTACATGCGACAAGAACATGACTCACTCAGCCATTGTAAATGTAACAGTCACATGGTACTGAAACTCGTCAAATTTATATATATATATATATATATATATATATATATATATATATATATATATATATATATATATATATATATATATATATATATATAATGTGTATGCGTGTGTGGAAAAAATGTCCGGAAATATTGAGTAAACTATAGAATAGAGCAATAAGTTATTCTCATTTATTTCACTTCGCTGTTCCATTATCTTACGGAGTTGTTCTATCTGGATTCGTGCCAGAGAACATTTACCATTCCCAAAGATCTATTTACCGTACCGATATTGCGACAGCTAAGTCGGATTTAGTAAACGTTTTTTCTATTAAAATGAATACCACCTTAATTAATCATCCGTTTAGTATCAACAGAGACCAGGTTGAATCGAAGTAAAGGTCAAAACGGCTTTGCAACCTATGCAAATGATACCATTACATTTTAGACGTACTTCTTTTTCTTCTCTGTGCATTTATCCCGTAATAAGTTGGGGGCTAAACTGATACAAACATTAACATCAAACAAAAGGTCAACTCTTACTGGAACAGGTCTCTAATTATCACCAGGCACGCGTGGGTTTGAATTCTATTCACTGTGAGCTTCTCTGTAGCATACAATATCACTCATGAATGAGTACACCCCTTCCGATGCAAAATATATATATATATATATATATATATATATATATATATATATATATATATATATATATATATATATATATATATATATAAAGTTTATTTCATTATGAATAATTGTTTTGGGTGTGTTCATATCTTGAACATCGACTGTTGTACTTTATAATGAGAACTGACCGAACCCATTTATACATGATGCTAATCCCTCATCTAGAGAAAATAGCAATTTTTCTCCAAAACAAACATAGGATATAATTATTTCCAATCGAACATTACAATATCAAAACGGATATTATCCTGCATCATTCATTACCCAACTATTGTTTTTTTTAAAAAAACTTTTTATTCAACACTCATTTTTGGACGGCAACGTTTTCCTATATCCACGGCAGAGTTTTGATGCTGTAGAGTCAGGTTCATAAATAATACCTGTTTTGATTGTGTAATGTTCCTTAGAAAAAATGAAATCTTGCGGTTTAGTGGCAACAATGTAATCATTTATGGGTGACACTACATGTATGGGAGGATGAAGACATTTCCCGATGTTTGCAGTTACTAATATGATTGATAGTAATGACTTTGTTCGTCTTACCGTGGTTCTGTTTACTTTCATGATACAATAAGGAATATAGCTTGCCCTTGAGTATTCTTCGTAATTTAAAAAGAGATATGCTTTTAGATTACATACTGGCCGGTCCATTCTCTACCCTATTTCATGTGTGATCAATCCAGTGTCGATTCAGTTTTTGTCTGTGGACTCAGATACAACGACGGGGATACTGGTTCGAATTATTCATAGAATAATCACATGTTTACAATTCAGTCTACAGTGCTTGTTTGTCTATCCACGCATATCTCCAAAAGTTCTCAATGAATTTTCAAGACATTTTCGGCAAGGATGGTCCATAGAACAGCTGATTAAATTTATGGTGGTTTTCTTTGTGATGATGTTATTAACAGAGGTATTCGGTCTCTGAGTGCTTTCCAATGAGACCAAATCAGTGGATACACAATAGGAAAAACTTTTCTATAAAATCAAAAGTGCCCACAGTATAGAAAGTATACCCTCAACACTTGCACTGAATTTCTTTTTGCACCTTTTTTTTCGTTCATGAATTTTTTCATTGTTTTTTCATTTTCCATTATGAATAAGAATTTCTTATATCTATTTATTTATTTTTCCTTCCTTCGCTTTTTCTTCTTCTTCTTCGTATGTTTTCTCAATCTTCTCTCGTCTTTCGTCTATTTTCTCATTCTTTTTCTTTGTGTATTTTCTCAAACTTCTTTTCTCCCTTTCGTCTATTTTCTCATTCTTGTTCTCATTCTTGTTCTTGTTCTTGTTCTTCTTCATTTGTTTTTCTCAATTTTCTTCCCCCCCCTTTTCTGTCTATTATCCGATTTTCCTTCTTTTTCGTCTTCTTTTACTCTTGTTTTTTTTTTCCTTCTGATTTTCTTCATTCTTTTCCAAACCATTGAAAAACTCTTTCATATAATTCCTGGCTTTCCTTCTGACTATTGATTGATTCTATCCATCGTTAAAACATGAGGCTTTCACCATGAAAGACCTCCGGGAACCTTTTCAAGTGGTTTCCCATCCTGTGTCCAAAAATTCCATGTAAATATGTCTGTTTGGTGTTGATCAACATCGATTTCCATTGGACTGATTTTGTTTTTGTTGGACATCTTCACAAAACATACGGAATGAAACTACCACACGCATGCACATACAAATACAAACTCTGCTACCACCAAGTTATCTATCCACACACACACACACACACACACACATACACATATATCTCTATATATCTATATCTATATCTATATATATCTCTGTGTGTAATAATAGTAAACGAAAAGTAAGGCTCCACTTTGGTACTATAGTTTTATTGTAAATAGAACTCCTTCTCTGAAATCCTCATTTTTCATAAACAGATAACTGGAGTACCAGCTCATGCCAGGTAAAATATTTCAGGTGTCTGGAAGAAACACTAAAATCGCCGACATGAAAATAATTTTTACATTTAATTTTGACCTTTACACTCCTTGAAGGCGAAAAAAAAAGTTTACTTTCAGTTTTGACCCTAGAACATAAGGTGGAGAAGTCTTCTGCTACTTGTGCCCCTTCAATGGGGAGAAATCTCCCATTATTGCTGACTCTTAAAAGAGGGAAAAAGTATCCCTCCACTTTTGACCCCTTAAAAGGGGGAAAAGTTCTCCAACAATTTCAATTATTTGAATCGTGAAGAAGTATCCCTTAATGATCATCCCCTTCAAAGATGAAGCAAAGGATCATTTTCGAGTTTTTAGAATGGTGAAAAGTTTTCCTTTCATTCCAGACACCTAAAAGGAGTAAAAACTTCATTGTCTAAAACCCTACAATTCAAAAAGATAGTTCCCCATTGTCTTGTGAGTATGTATGGCAAATTTGGTTGGGCTACACCTATGTTTGGGATTTTGTTAGAGCGTGATACACAATCAGATACCTTTCATGTATTATATATATTAGAAAGATATAATATGATATACATATAATGAGAGATATTTATGAGAGAAGAGGTTAAAATGGCCAGAAATATAGCCTCACTTTTGGCCCCTTAAAAAGAGTGGGGTAAAGTTTCCCTTCACTTTTGACCCATTAAAGAATTAATGTACAAAGATGGAAGATAAGTATATATGTGTATATATATATATATATATATATATATATATATATATATATATATATATATATATATATATATTGGCTGGAAAGTTCCCACTTGGGTACTAATGTTAGGTTGTGGAAAGAACACCTTATAGCACACTTAAAAAGTTGTTTTTTACAAAACCTTTCATTTTAAATCCTCCTCCAGATCTATTGAATAGACATTCCAAATTTGTTTGGGCTGCATCTATGTTCATTTTTTATTGCACGACGGAGAAAACCACAAGCAGACACCTTTAAGACTCATAATAATCAGAAAACGTATTTATCAGACTGGAATTTTTCTGACTCGTTGTCAAATGACAGGAATGCTGGTGTTCTTGATTCACGGCTCGAAAATGAGAGGAATTCTGTCCCTTCCCTTAAAAGTTTGGTAGCTTTTGCATCAACGTTATACAATGGAACACGGTTCTGTGGCATAGGGTCTTAGAAAGTCAAGATGATTACTTTGATAGCCAAATAATGATGCTATGAATTCATAGGACCGAAACAATTTGTTAAGACCAAAGGTAGAAACTTTTACCCCAACCTAATATTACGGAATACCCACTCTCTATGAGACAAACTGAACTGAAAAAGCAAGAGAGTTTGGATAAACCCAAATGAAAAAATAAGATGTAAAACAAACATGAAAAGTAGACAGCTACATCAAAGACGACAAATCTCCATGAAATCCCCAGGAGAAAAAGAAAGAGAGCAAAGAACCAATGTAGAATGGCAAGTTCCGGTAGAGCAAGCTCTGTGCTTAAGAACAAAAAATCATTTAAGTTAAAAAAAAGAAGGGTCTACAGCCAATGCATCCTTCCGATAGCCACCGTCCAGCTGAGACCCAACCAAAAGATTAACCCTCAAACTGAGAACCATGCAACGTGCACAAGAGAGAATCATGCTCAACATCATGTGAAGAGATCACAAAACAGCACAGTATATCAAGGGAAAGTGAGAGTTGGTGATATCATAGAATCCATTAGAGAACTCATATGGCAATGTGCCGGTCATGTTGCAAGAATGATAGACAACTGTTGGACATCACGACTCACAACGTAGCTCTCCAGAGATCATATGCATAACTGTGGCCGGCAAAATATAAGATTGTGTGACAAACTAGAACTAGACAAGTTCTGAAAGTATTGCCTCAGCGATGCCCATGATAGACAGGTCTGGCGAATCCTGGGAACAGTCTATGTTCAGCGACCGATGCTAAAAGGCTGATGATGACAATTTAGGAGAAAGTTGGCTTGAGGGTAAAATAGCAAAGGAAAATTCTTGATAGACTGAATAATGATGCTCAGAATTAAAATGAAGAAAATATTTTGTCCCTGCAAGAGCTAGTAACTTTTACACCTACCTACTATTCTTATTTAAAAATCGGACTTTATACTGATCCAAAAGAGGTGAGAGAAGTAACTTATCCATTAGTCATCCATTCTATCAATTTGATCAATCAAACCCAACAAGGCATGCTACCAAAACACGTTGGTCACGTGAACATATCTATTATGCTACTAACCAGGCCTATCTTTGTTACCGCTTGTCACACACTACGTTCCCTTGGCTACATAGTTGGTTGGCCAATCCTGACGAATGGAACAGTACGAAGCGAGTTTATTGTTTGTGTCTGTTAAAACCGTTTTTTTTTTAAAAAAACGTTATTGTTGTATGTTATCGATAAAGAGTTTGTAGAATTCATCGATTATAGACAATCGAAACAAGAAACACCTGCATAGTCAATTAAAGAGATGCAAAGAAGGCATAAATACATACAAGTTTTACTGTTTTTTCATCTTTACTGGCTAATCAGTGAAACTTTTTTTTATCGTCGCCATTATCTTAGAGTTTATTTTAGAAACCAAATTCTTAGTTCATTATGAACTGGAGTTTTTTTTTATACCCTCTAATTGCAGCAATTAGTTTGCATGTGTGATAGGCGACGTTGTCTGCTCAAAGTCCTGTTCATTAACCAAGGGTATTCGAAACTGGAATTAACAAGCCTGGCAGCTGCAGGGACAAATACCACTAATACTTCTATTCCAATAGAAGATGATTACTACAACTTTTGCGTTTGTATACAACGAATAGATCTGTAGATATGCAAGACTTGTCATTTTGGTTCAGTTGGTGAGAGGGCCATCTAGAAATGATAAGGTTGTGATTTTTAAATCATGGTTGGTTAATTTAAAAAAAAATCGGTTTCGTCTTTAAGTGACCGAAAAGACAAGCAGTGGAGATTTTACTACCCCAAATTTGGCAAGTTTTTCTCTTGCTACGGTACAAACTTGGACCTTACAATATTCAACATATAATTCGTACGTATATTTTGTCTCTATATGAGGTCAGGGCGGAAAGTATCCAACCATTTTGAATATCTTGAGAACCGGTTGTGCAATCTTCATGTAACAAAGAAGCCAGCCAAAGGAGAATGTGGTGTGCATGCATGAGCAGACATATCCCTGTGGCTTTACTCAGTTGGGAAAATGCTTGTTCATGCCTATGCAGTGCAGTTACTCAGTCAGCAGTGAAATGCCATTAAATGAGCTTGTGTACCGTGTGATCATTGCTTTTATAACGACAAAGTGAGTCGATTTTTGACATCTCGTGCTGGGCCATTCGGCAAAACATTACCTCGGTCTGAGGAAGAGGCATTGAGATAAGTGTGTTAGGTCCCAGGGGTGAGAACCTTCAAGAGGACTAAGGTGCTATTGCCATAGGTAATCTATTTTTGCGTCAGTGGATTCTTTCTTGAGACACTTCGTATATACTAGCAGATCCAAGTATTCTGGAAGAATGGTTGACAAGCTTCTTTCACAGATCTCCACCATCCACAGTGAGTTCAATCCTCACTTGCTACCTCACAATTACGATCGTAAGGTAAGTTTAACAAATATTATGTCACTTCAACGGGAAGCAATGCCTGACAAGTAAATCTCGCAGACCATTACGTCTGTGTAGTAATTTCGATCCCTGCTATGTGCCTCTTGATTGTAACCTTGTTACACCAGAGCCCAGTGAGGCTAATATCTTTGTATTTATCTTTGACTGATTTTGAAAGTTCGACGTAACCGGATCATAAGGCTGTTCTTTCTATACTGAAATTAATTTAGTTTCTCAAATGTTCTGTTATTTCAATGAGTGCTGAGTGGCCTATTGAGATGAGCCTTGATTAAAAATCGTCATTCTGAACCATTATAAAAACTGTCAACTCAGATTTCTTCAGTTTTGAAGTAGACTGACCGGCTAACTATGTATGCATGTATGTATCCTGTGTAAGGCCGTGCCAATGAAGCAAGAGGGTTCAAAATTTGAACTTTTACTCCTTATAATGTTTAGATTCTTAAATACTTTTTTTTTGTTTTTGTGATGTTTTCTGAAAATCGTCCCTTAAATTTTTAGAGGGGAGGAATGTTCAATTTGCATTGTAAGTTATTGCTAAATCAATCCCTCAGTTCAAGCTTGCTTTTTCCCAAAATCTAGGCTTCTTTGTGATCACTGTCCAACAGGAGGTGAGAAAAGTAACATATTCATTGATCACACATTTTCCATTTTTTTAATTGATCACTCCCAACCCAGCGTGTTCCCGAAAGATATTGATTCTATGACGAGTTCAATTGAATGACTAACTAGGCATATCGTTGTTTATTTCCACAACAAAAATGTGAGAATCAGCCACAAAAAAACAGCTTTTGAAAGCGTAGCCATTTTGGAGAAATTATCGATCGCAGGAAATCGAAAAATAAAAAAAAACACCCGTAAAATAATTCACACGGAATCTTTGAGGGCATAGATGTAAACAAATAATGCTGCTATTTTATTTTTAATGACCAATCATTGGGAATGTTCTTGTCGGTCCAATTACCCTTCAAGCCTTTCTATTACAGGATCACCATTTTAGAAAATTGATTACTGCAGTTATTTTTACCGTGTCAGTGCTGTTGATAGTAAGCCTACGCATCGAACTTAATTGTAGGCTGAAAATCATGTTCAATAACCAAGAACATTCGAAGCTCGAATTAATATTTAACTTACAAGTCACGCATATGTTATATCACTATCAGTTTATATAAAGGCCTAAATCATTTCGCCCTCTAACGATTGTTAGCAAATGATGTATGCAGATCATTATTACTGTAATTATCATTTCGCTATTATGACCTTGAGGCTAATTTTAACGAATATTAGATGTACTTGACGTAGGGAAATAGTTAGCATGCTTATTTCGCTGCCCATTATTTCTATACTGTTAGTTTGATTCTGTCAGGCTGCTCCTACTTGTGGTTCTGTGACAGTCTAAACTAGGCTTCATAAATATCTATACACATCTGGACCCATGACCGATTATGAAGCGCCTGCAAATCTATTCAACTTCAAATCCAACACATTTCAACTATACTTTCTAGTAAAAAGTGAAGAATATGTTAATGTTTTTTAATAGACTCCTGATAATCAGTGAATCATTATGAAAGACATGTCTCTGAAGAATCAACCCCGATTCGTATGAACGACCAGTGGCCAAGCATCAGTTTCTGTTGCATGCATCAGCTCAGTGATCCGAGCAAGTTTCAAGTCAGGTTTAGACTGTTTATGACCTCAGTAGAATTTAAGTCCACTGAATGGATACGTACACTTTGATCTCACAGCTTAAAATGTACTCAAGTAGCTATCAAGCACACAACGAAATTTGTCCTAATGAAGAATTTTCATTACTCTCTCCGCCCATTCCGGGAATCGAGCCCGAGACCTTCTGTGTGTGAGGCAGACATGCTAATAAATAATTTCCTGACAGTTTTTTAGGAGTAAAATCCATTTTTCTTCCTATCGACATCATCGATAAATATTTTGCATAACTCAATTTCGAGACTTTTTCTACCTATTTCCAACGAATTGTCATTTGAAGACACCGAAAGCACAATCTTTTGCTGAATATCAGAGAAGTCTTTGAAGTATCTTCTAAATATACCCACCATTTTACTGCTCGTGTAATCAGTTCACTGTAGTCCCTCATTTACTAGCATTAGAAGAAATTCAGAATCTTGGGAAACAGTTTCTAATGAACTTATGTAATCGAACATAGGTCAGTGTTTAAATACATGTCTTTTTCTTTCTCCTCAATGCGGAAAAAAGTCATTTCTGGACAGGATAATCACTGACAACCATAAAAGATTTCACTACGAGAATCAAGATCGCAGCATGCCGAGCCTGAATCAGAAATAATCCCCCCCATCTCAACCCAAATAGAATATACTCTGTGTTTGCAGGGATTAACAGACAGTTCTTCATTACAGATTGTTTGAAGCTGGATAGACTATTACTGTGCTCTGAAACAGTGAGCAAGTGGCTTGTTAAAAATACCTTTCGGGGCAGAGGAGTAGACCGATAATTTCGTTGCAAATGCAAAGTAGTAAACGATTTTGGAGCTCGGGAATAAAGATTTGCACGTACAGTATTTTCAAGAACGTTCATTTTCAGACCATCACTTCTCTTTTTAAATCTCCCTGTTACACTTGTAACAGGTCATAAGTTCCAACAATTTCAAAGTATCAAAGATTAGCTCAAAAAATGAATCGAATCAAAACTGAAATCGTCTTTTTGTGATGGGGTACATGATACTGCAGAAAAGTGTCATTCGTTGATAGAAACCCAAGGAAAATACTCATGATTGATTCATTATAATATGAACTTATATGAATATAACGTTTTTGTCAAAAATACTGGAAACTTTTGCATCAATCTAATAGGATGGAATACACAATGTAGCTGGAAACTTGCATAAATAATAGAAGACCGTAGAAATATTTTGATGATCGAGTAAATATGTCATGAATATATAAGCAATAGGTCATCCACATGAAAAAAATCAGGAAGTATTTGAATTTCCGTAAGATATTCTTTTAATAAGAAAATACAAGACTGTTTCAAGTGGAAGCATTTATCCAATCAAATGTTTGGTAGAATATATTTTCATCAGTAATTTTGTTACCTCTTAGTGGAAGAGCCCATTGTAACAGACGAAAAAAGAAAAGAATCACACTGTCCATTATACAAGTAGTTAAAAATGTGTGCAAATAATGCTGGAAACTCTCAACTTAATATGGTGGAATACACACCTTATCTGAAAGCTAGCATGAGTTCATAAAAAGCCGATAAAAATCCTTTGGTGATAGAATAATGATAGCTCTATACAAATTCAACCCCGGCTACGGTGGGTTCGAACTCCACCCCAACTTCTATTCTGACTGAAGATGACTACTGCATCTTTTGTATAGTACATCTAATAAATAAATTTGTAGATATGTAAGACTTGACAATTTAGCTCAGTCGGTGAGAGAGTCAACTACCAATCTGTTGGTCACGATTTCAAATCATGGTGGGGGGATGTTCATTGTACACATCGGTTAGGTTTAAGGTAACGACACAGACAAACAGTGAGGTGTTCGACATAAAGTCTTATGTTTGTTAAAAATGAAGGAGACTTTTGCATCAAATTATTTTTTTTATCTGTACTGAGCTGCCGATAGGTGTGCTGAACCCATTTAAGATTTGTTCATATTAATAGAAAAAGAGGGAAAATCAACTGACTGATGGGTACCGTTGGTGAAAACGTTTTTGTTAGATATTGCCAATCAACATTTTGTTGAATTTATCGATTATTGACACCTGCCTAATCAGCAGCGAGGAAAGCACCTGGGGCGTAAATACATTCAAGTAATATTACCGTCAGACAAAACTGACAGCAGGTTTCTCTTATTTGATATTGATATTCGGACCATCCTCATCTTGGTTGTTTTTCATACGTTTCGGCTGTTGTACTCTACGGCCTTCATCAGGTATCATCTGGGGAAGTAACGAACCGAACCCTTTATTTATCCGACGGTATATTGACCGTACTCGCCTCTTAGCATTTGTAGTATTATTATATTGTCTCACACTAGGATTGAACCTAGAACCATCAGATTACTTTGCAGTAATTTGTCTGATAATGTAACCACTACGCTATGTGTCCATGTGGACAACGGGTGTTAATTTTTAGGAGCCATAAACCTCAGGTCACAGTTTTGATGTTTTTGATGTTATTGTTTTCTGTCTTTCATTATTAGAGGTTCCCATATGGTATCCATTTCAATGCTAGGATTACTGAGGCAGTTTTTCTTGCCTAGCATATGGGCCGACTCTTTCAATTTTCGAATTTTCCAGTGTTCATCCTGTTTTCTTCTCTTGTTTTTTAAGTTGGCTGGCTATCAATGTATCATGCGCACAGACTGTATCAATGGAGCTAAGGGGTTGGAGACATAGATATTTACTCCTTATTACATCTAGAAAGATCTTTTCTTTTTTTTTGTCCACCTCTTCCAGACGGTTTTTTGTAGGAGGTTCAGTTTGCAACGTAAGTTTAAGCTAAATTATCTTAGTTTGCGTCTCTTAGCATTTAACGCGTCTTTCCTTTTGTTAGAAACCTACTTTTTTGTAGTGATCATTGCTCAACGGAAGGTGAGAGGAATGGCTTATTCATTGCTCTTTTTTCAAATTTTTTAATTGATCACCCTCAACGCAGTATGCTGTCAAAAGACATTGGTTGCATGACGGTTTCTATTGACTAACAAGCCCTCTATGTTTAATAGCCAATCAATGAAACAGTTCTCATCTTTCAAGGTTAATTTGAGAGGAGCAATATTTTTTTTCCATTATTACTTCAGTTATTTTTATCGTCTTCTTTTTTTTG
>OY735218.1:37252772-37437772 GCA_963457665.1 Thysanoteuthis rhombus
AAATCCTGCTATGTCTGTTCAGAGGAAAATCAAGCCTATTTTTAACAGGTTTGTAGGGGTGTACTCAGTAATAGGTGACACGAACACCCAAACACACATACACACACACACACACACACACACACACACATATATATATATATATATACACGTGTGTATTTATAACCTTACCTTAAAAATATTGGAATGGGTGGCAAACCACAGGACATTACTCCCAGCGTCTCAGCTCTGTAGCTCTTGTCACACAAACCTTTGTTTTAAAAGGTGGGCTCGGTCATGCGCGTCACACCTCACCTTGAAACTTCCTCGCACATGCCCGACGGCTAATCCACACCAAACTATAAATCTTTGCGGAGTTGTTGAAGATCTGAGCATCGACCTACCCAGGACAGCCATACCGACGGAATTTTCCTTCGACGGTGCGGCAGACCTCTACAGCAGGCACAGGTATCTACCTAGCGGAAGGAAGACTGTAACAGAAAATTTGCTCCCTCGGGAACTTGCACCGACAGTCCCACCTCCGTAGACGATCGTATGAATTGAAAAATGAAACAGTGATCAGATGACTACATTTTATGGTGAACCATACAGAAAATATGCTCGGAAAAGTTGCAAAAACACAACACAAAAATAAACATTAACTGGTTCCGCTATCAATCAGAAAAGGAACATCACGTAATCAATGTCATTTGCACTCATGGCATGTTGGGGGTGATCAATTGAATTGGAAAAAGGGGAGATCAACTAATTACTTCTCACTCTCTCTCATCTTTTGCTGGATCACTAAAATGTTGAAATTGAAAAAAAACAACAAAAAACAAAACAAAACAAGTATGAACGCTGTCTGGCACAAACTAAGGGGCCAATTTAGCATAAACACACTTTGCAAATTGACACCCACCTACTAAAATCTTTTTTTTAGGGGGTATTGAAAACAAAACAAGAGACATTGTTCTAGACATAATAGGGAGTAAATGTTTGAATTTTCAGCCCTGTAGCTTCAATGATGTGCCCAGTCAGTGTGATACATTCTTAGTCAACCAACAGACCGGATCCTCTTCAAAGATGGAGAATCATATATTGACTATGTTGTCGACAGTTATTTCTGACAAAATAACAGAAAGGCACCTTCATTCCACTTTTCGTCTTCTTAGTGAAATGATAACACAACGTGGTAGAATGAAAAAAAAATACTTGTAAATGAAAACAACTATAATTCATGTCTTTCCCGATCGTATATTTTGAAAGTTTTCCAATATTAGGAAATTAATCTTTAATTGCAAAAACCATATCCCCGTCAAAATTAATTTCAGGGAAAGTGTGAATGCATTGATTTAATTCTGGAAAGTCACATTTAATTGTTTGACAATACATCAATGTCAAGAAGGTATGAATAGTATCCGGTTAAAATGTCGATGAAAACATTCGTCTTAAATTTCTTTTCTGTTAGGTGTTCACAGTTGCTTCACACACCAAACCATATTTCTGTTGATATTTAAAACCATGCTTTCCCGCTTTTCCTTGGTCTCTAGGCACTTGTCTAGATTTGTCGCTCTGGCAATAGTACTTATATTATATATGCAATGCTCTGGTAGATGCATACGTGTAACAGAACATTCAGTGAATTTTTTGTCCCGTAATAACATCACAAAATAACAAGTATGAATTTTTCTTTTTTCTTTTTCCGTGATAATGCATGCTTCAACTTATCCCCAGTCAACCATTTGAAACAATGGATTCGTCGACAGAAACGTTTAGGGTAGCTTATTTTCTTCAGAAAACCATGCAGTTGTAATTTAGAAATATTCGTGAATTTTCTTCACAGAATATAGTTGTATCAGTAAATATTTTGAATTTACCATTAGGTGAAGCATTGTTAATTGTTTATAGTTTTCAACTAGTTAGAAACTAACAACCATTCGGACTGTTAACAATTACTCATCCGAGATCGGGGAAGAGCATTCAACCAGAGTGTCTCAAAATTGTCAACATTAACAAATTCAACATCAACATAGGTTTATTCAGTTTTCAAGTGTGTCTGTTTGGTTGGCTATGTATCAAGTTGGAGGGTTGAAAACTTAAACATTTACTGATTATATCCAGAACCAACTTCCTTTTGAAAGTTCCCTCTAAATATACTTTCGTGGGTAAAGGTCTATTTACAATGTAAAATTGAACTAAATTTGTTCCTTTGTCTGGCAGCGTACTCTCTGTTTTTTTCTTCTTAAATTCAGACTCTTTGGAGATCTAACAAAAGACGAAGGAAGCAACTTTTTCATTTATCACCATTTAAAAAAAATTTCAATTGATCACCTTCGATACGGCATTCTGCCAAAAGACGTTGGTAATGTAACAGTTTCTATTGAGACTTGTTCCATTTTTTTTCTTATTGCAACCGATGTTCTATATTATGGTTCTTGGTCTCTTTTATTGCAACATTTCCGACAGACATTTCATAGTATGGAGATATTAGCTGTAATATTATCTTGAGACACTCTGGCGCGAGACTCTTCTGCGGTCTAGGATGAATAATTGCTACCAGTTCCAATGTGTGGATGAAAAATGTCTATTTTGAATTTCTTTCCGCTTAGTCTGCTTTACCCAGCAAACTACAAATGCTATTAGCTTTTTTGAATTGTCTATTTCTGTCTGTTTTTTTTCTCTCCTCCTTTCTAGTCATCTGCATAGATTTTCCGCTTGCTATGTTTGGAAGTAAAGGTTAGTTGTGTGGGTGGTGTATACTGCACATTACTGACTGGCTGTTTCTCTTCGCATATTTCGTACGTAAAACAAAACGTGTTGTGTTATTTAGGAATAGTATCAGGTATCAGGGGATCAGCGTTATACTTTGGCACCCACAATGTTAGAACACTTTTAACTGATATGCACCCAACTGATCTAGAAAATGGAATCAAAAACGTCGAATTGGACATCATAGGCATTAACGAGACAAGAAAACCCAGAGAATAACTAATCGAACATCTTTACAGGTATGGAAGAGAAAAAGTAAAACAGAGTGGAGTAAGCTTACTCATCAATAAAGACCTCAAAGATAACGTGACAGGCTTCAAAGCCGTCTCAGACCGAGTAGCAGGCGCCACTATACAACTTTCAAAGAGGTACAAACTGAATATCATCCAAGTCTACTCTCCCACTTCATAATCAACCCAAGCAGAAATAGATAACTTCTATGATGACTTGAACTTCCTACTCCAAGACACGTGAAAATGCTTCAATGTCATCGTGGTATACACCAATGCACAGGTAGGACAAAGAAATGAAAATTGCGTCGGCAAATTTGGATATAAAGTACGAAACTAGAGAGAAGAAGAACTTGTAAACTTTGCAACAGCTTCCAGCTCCAAAATGTACAACAACATGGTGATACCAGCTGGACCAGACTCTTCACAGCCTGCCTCGAAATAGTCTAGACTGGGAAAATAAAGGAATCAAATTGACATCGAATATCCGAATAACCCCAGATTTGCAGACGACATTGCTATTTTTGCAGAAAACCTACACGACCTCCAACTAATGCCAGCTGATTTGAATGAAGAAAGCAAAAAAGTCGGTCGACACATGAATTTCAATAAAACAAAGATGTGCAATCGACGAAAAAAAATATGAAGAACAAAATTTAAGACGCTGAACCGGACTAAGTAGACCATTACATTTACCGAGGACTATGATTCACCATAAGATCCCCAAAAGAAGAAGAAATCAAACAAAAAGTCGCGCTGTGATAGCAAGCCTTTGGCAGAGAAAGCTCAGCTTTCCAAAACGAGAAGATCTCACTAATCCTAAAAAGAAGGGGTATACAACCAATGCATCCTCCTGATAGTAACTTATGGAGCTGAAACACGGAACTTAAGCGAGAGACAGACCTACACACTGACAAACATGTAAAGTTCTCACGAAAGAATTATGCCCAACCTCACATGACGTCACAGTATATCCAGGAGGAAAATAAGAGGCAGAGACATCATAGAATCCATTAAAAACTCAAATGGCAATGGTCTGGCTATGTTGCAAGAACGACAGACAACCGATGGACATCACGACTCACAACATGGATCCCCAGAGACCACATGCGCAACCGAGGCCGGCAGATGACGAGAGGAACAAGACAAACTCAGAAAGTACTGGCCCCACGACGCACATGATAGAGAATTGTGGCGAATCCAAGGGAAGATTCATTTCCAACGACGGACGTTGAAAAAATGATGATGATGATGATGATGATGATGATGAGTCAGATAAAGAAAAAGAAAAGCTAGTCTTGTTTGATTTCTCACCTCTGGCAATGAAACTATAAAGATATATATTTATGACAATTATAAATAAACTGTCCATTCTACTTATATATATATATATATATATATATATATATATATATATATATATATATATATATATATGATTAGATAATTGAGTCATCCACGAACAGCTGTTTCGTTGTTTTACATCTCTTTAGTGTGGCTATAGACTATCCATTATCCCATCCAGTACCTAGAGGTAGGATCAAAACCTTTGCAACCCAGAACTGAACGGACAGTAAAGCTGAACGTAAGTGATATATTTACTCACACACAATTCCCCATCCACCAGAACTATATATATATATATATATATATATATATATATATATATATATATATATATATACATATATGTGTGTGTAATAATTGAGGTATCCACGGACGGCTGTTCCGTTATATAACTTTTGATCTTAACTTCTTATCGTATCATTATCAGAAACCTTTGATCAGAGTAGTTTACATTCATTTATGTAAAGATAAAATTATTCATCATGCTGGGTAATTAGCGGTAATCTACCATTTCTATTAACGTATGATATTATTATTATTATTATTATTATTATTGGCTTTGTTCCATTTTGATTCATGTTCGATAAGAAAGAGGTATTATACAAATAACTAAAGATATACATTATATAAACGCCCCAAGGCGAAAAAATTAAGTTTCTTCCCATGTGAATGCTAGAAAATTACTTGACAACAGGATTTGCAGTTTACTAACGAAAAGGTTTCCGACAAAATTGAATCTTGCTCCCATAGGATGAATTCTACGGAGCCTCCTACATCCAATCATTTTTGGATAGACACAGCGAGATAGAGAGGCAGATTCAATGTGCATCCACTCTTCTCCCTCTATACACGCACAAGCACACCCACCATCACAAATATAATATGTGTGTGGGTAAATATAATTTCATAAGGATAAATTCTTCTAAGGCCAATGCATCTATGTACGCATAAGGATAAATCCTTCCAAGCCGATAAACATTTACGTATGCACACATGCAGAGAAATATGATGCTTACACACACACACACACAAACACACTATCACATTATATATATATATATATATATATATATATATGTATATATATACATATATACACACACACACACACACACACATATATATATATATATATATATGTATATATATATATATCGAGTGTATGTGTGTGCATTTTCTTCCATGGTTATTTTTTAACGTTTTTTGTTTCCATGCATATTTTTTCCAAGCGACACATGGAATGCTATATAAAAGGCCAGCAGATTTGCACAGAAGAAGTGAACCCAATTTAGTACCTACCTTCCCCGCGAGGCATTATCAGCAGTATGATTACACTCTGCGAGAAGCCCTACTCGTGCAACCATTTACACCCACACATAGTACAATAGAAATGTCCTACTGTTTACATAATGATGGTGTGAGCTTAGATTCAATGCACACACACACACACACACACACACACACACACACATACACACACACACACACATACACACACATTTGTTGTGTGGATAAGGGATGATCCGACGGAATGTTGATGAAAAATTGGAAGGTGAAAAGAAATGGAGAGAAAAGCATGTGTAACATCACTGAAAGAGATTTTTCATCACGTAGGCATGTGTCAATGCATTTAGATGGTTGCCAGCCATCGTTTTCAGAGATAATTGCTATCTACATGTTTGAGATCGGGGAAAGAAATGGGGAATTTTCTTAGTTGTGCGTTGTTTAGACGGAGTGAAAGGGGAGGTGTTTGTATCTATGTAAGTGAGAAAGAAGTTTGGTCTGAAATAAGAAGGATCTATGGGATTAAGATTAAAGAGAAGGCTGTATAACCAATGAATCCTCCCAATAGTCACTTATGGAGCCGAAACATGGAACCTAACTAAGAGACAGACCCGTAAATAGAGAACCATGCAACGTGCACATGAAAGAATAATGCTGGGCCTCACGAGGAGAGACCACAAGACAGCACAGTACACCCGAGAAAAGACAAGAGTCAGGGACATCATAGAATCCATTAAAAATCTCAGATGGCAGTGGGCTGGCCATGTTGTAAGAATGGCAGACAACCGATGGACATCACGACTCACGACATGGATCCCCTGAGATCACATGCGCAACCGAGGCCAGCAGAATATTAGATTGCGAGACAAGCTGGACAAGTTCAGGAAGTACTGGCTCCGCGACGCCCATCATAGAGGAGTGTTGCAAATCCTGGGAAAGGTCTATGTCCAACGACAGACATTAAAAGACTGATGATGATGATGATGGTGATGGGATTAGAGGGTATTTGTATGTGTTTCTGCGAGGGCTAAGATTTTCTCAGATAAGAAGGGGGCAAAGAGGGTAATTAGGATGAAAATGGTCAGTTCCCAAGGAAAGTTGTTTTTAATCTTCTTCGTTCTTCTGCTTTTCAAGTCAATCATTACTTTAACTGAGCTTTAAAATGGGCTGCTGCAAGAATCGAACCCGTGACTGATAGGAAGCCTCTTTTACGTTGCCGCTCTCTCAACCATTGAGCTAAACAGCCAATCGGTGAGGCGGATGTCGAAATAATCTCGGTGGGCTGTATAGCTCATTGGTTAAGAGCAATGCTATGTAGAAGCGGTCACCAGTTAAAGGTGGGTTTTCCTTCATATGAAGAATTATATATAGGCATCAGCATATATATATATATATATATATATATATATATATATATATGTTGGTTGAGGGACCCGTTCCGTATTCAGCATGGCTAATAGTATAAATTTACAACATATTGGTCATATGTTAAAACAATAATGAAAAAAAGGCCATTAAATTGCTATGTTTTTGTTGTCTTTGAATTTGAAATTTGTTCAGTTTTTCTTCTTTGTGTTTTAATTCATCTTGACAGAAACAAACGATTTGCTTCCATGACCCCCCCCCCTTCCTTTAGAACCAATACAGCTAGTAATTATGGTTAATAGGTAGAATTAGTAGTTATGGTTCGTAAGTGATTTCAATGTTAGGGTTAGTAGGTAGGTTAGGAATGAGTGTTTCTTATTTTGCAATTATTTATTGTATCGTAGAAAATCGTACAATCAGTGTATCAAAGCGTTTTATTCAAATTGAATAAGTTAAAAAAAATCATGCATGCGTATTATCAATGAGATCCTAGCGACAATTTTTGGTCAGTTTTAAATTAAAAAAAGTAATGAGGATTAAGGGTAAATGAAATCTACACAGTGACTTGAAATTCAAATACACCCAACAGCGATTTAAAATAAAAATCAAGCCATTTTTAGCCTTTTCAAAATTGTTAATTTCAAAATGGCGTCGGCACCTGATAGTTTATTGCAAAAATAAAAGCCAGCCCTTTTCCATTAGGCACGCACACTTCACTTGAAAACTTTTCAACGTGTGATGGCTATCAATCCATCTACCTCGTGGACAACCTGAAAGCCTGCAGCGGACGTGAAAAATACACCTCGATCATCGTTCGCGAAGTCATGTCTCGCTAAGTGGTTCTATGTCATAAATTACTTGACTCATTGTCTCCCTGTGCAGATGCGCTCTGAAGGTCAATTTGGAACACTTCACTCCCATTCTTTATTCCATTTACCATCGTCGGAGGCGCTAGCTGGAGCAATTTATATTTGTGTCTACAAATAGAGAAAACTGATGGAGGGCGTCCATATTGCTATTTGTTTGATTTACGCTTTAGTTTTAAGAATGTTTTTCTTTTATCTTTGGACTTCTTCGAGATAAATTTCTTGTATAAATTGCAGTCAAATCTCGAAAGAAAACATCGGACATATTTCGGAATAAACCTTTGCGTATATGTATATGTTAACCTGAATCGGCAAAATTATCCGTTTGAAGAAATTCATTTATATTTTATAAAAGAAAGTATGATTCCTCATTGATAGCGTAATCTTTTCATTGTAAAAAAATAGTTGTTTTTATTTGGGATTTGATTAGATATTTTTTTGGTCGTATTATCTACGTATTCATTCATTTTTCTTAGAGAAAAAAATTGAAATTGTGCATTTACTTATTTTTTGTAAAAAAACAAGTTTGATTTCACTCTGACTACGTAAACTTTTGAAAGTAATAAAAAAAAGAAATATTTTATCTCCTTATTTCGACTAAAACTTTTGATCCAAATTAAAACCAAGTGTTTTTTTCGTAACAGAAATTAATTCATCACCAAATAAGCAATTTTGCCAACTCGGCGCAACATACACGTAAGAGGTCTGTCCTAAAAGTGTCCCGCAATTTTGCGCAGCCTGGATTTTTCTAGGTAACCATTCAGTCATTGGATGATCTTGTGTTCTGTATGACCAATGCATGGCAGTGCGAGTAAATCAGCAAACATGCATTGTCTGCGGAAACTTTTCCAATGGTTGGGATGTCTTTCGGGTATGATTTAGTGAGTGAAGCCAGATGAAATTTCAGAGCTGACGCTTCAAATTGGCCCGTGAAACCGTTGAAAGCGATCCACGCCCTCAAGGACTACTACAACCAGGACTTAGGAAAATGGCGAACACGCGCGGGAAGCAATTAAAGAAAATAAGAGATTGATACACTGAGAGTTAGAAGAAGGTCCCCTATATTTGGTTGCGAAAAAAGTTCGTCAAGTTCTTGTCATTACATGGCATTAGAATAATTTACTTATAACTAAGTCAATTTAAAAAGATCGCCTTTAATTGCATTCTGACACTAGGAACGAAATCACTTGATGCGCAAATAGAATGGCCCATCTTACTTTTCTTATTTGTCGGCTAATTATCTCTCAAAAGACCGAATTTTTGCATTTGTCTTTATGGTTGTGATTTCATCAAATTCTAAAGCAGAAAATGTAGTTATACATATTCAACTAATCAAACGACATTGACTTTCTTTTGAAATACCTACTTATTCATCATATCAATTTCAATAAGATAATCCTTCACTCACATAGATGCTGTCTCTGAAGGGTATCAGACAATTGTTGTTGTTTGAGTTTAAACTCAATATAAATGCTGTTAAAGCTCTCAAGAACATTGATTTCGTATTTGAAATTGAAACATTCCCATAAAGAAAAGTGAGACGTTGGTTCCACAAATTTCCTTCCGAAGATATGAGCCTAGATAACGGCCCGTCGAGGATGCCCTCAATCAGTTGTTGATGAAATTTTAAGAAATTGTGTAAACTGATATAAGGGCAGCTGTTGGAGCAATTCCACAAAATTTTAAATTTTCCAAAAGAATTGTAGGGTGTCCCGAAGCATGGTTCTTCAAGCACGATCATTTCATATAGATAACCTGATAGCTTGCAGATTAAAAAAAACAACATTTTACTACAATACACTTGTGCTAGACAACAATAATTGTAAAGAAAGGCTCTGGATTCTTATTGTTTTATTTTCTATTTGACATGTAAAAAAGGAAGTCATACCCCTTTCTCTATCCCCTGTATCGTATCTTTACCGACGCTATGAACCAAAAGAAAAAAAAATAACAACAAAAAACGCTATCTCTCTTTAATCGTTCTCTCTTCGGGCCACTCAATTCCTTACAAACGCTATCAACCCGAGTAAAAATTGATCTTATCATAGAATTTTCCCTCTTCAAAGACTGTCAATATCGTTGCAGTTGAAATATGAAGATCTTTAGCTTTCCACTAAGCGTGGTTATCAGAAGTAGGGTTGCAAACGTTTGGTCATATACATTGAAGATACATTCTCTCTCTACTGTTTTTAATAGAGCTTGTATTAATGACAAACTGCTGCCAAAATGCGAGCACACACATACACACACACACACATATATATATATATGAATACATACATTAATAGAAATATACAAATACACAAACAAACACATACACACACGAATACACGTATATATATATATATATATATATATATATATATATATATATATATATATATATATATATATACATATATATTCTGCGGAGTCAGTCCTGGGTATGTGGCACTCCACTTTAAAACTCTATAGCTCAGGTAGGATGGTTATTCTGCACACAGGCTCTTCCATCGATGAACCTACTGCTGTAAAAAACCCTTCCAATGAACCTATCCATGATATATATATATATATATATATATATATATATATATATATATATATATATATATACAAGAGTAAAAATCAGCAATTCAGCATCTAATATCTAATATTTCATAAAGTGCTCTATACCCAAACATTTACTTATATGTGTGAAATGAGGGTGAAATAATGGATTTGTTACACAAACACGTTTATGTTTCTGCCCTTTTGGGTTTCTTAAGGCGAATTACACAATCTGAAAATTCAGACACTCTTCTCTCATACTTTGGATTGAATCCGGATCTTTCTTCGTGTGAAACACCCGTTCTAACCATCACACCATCGAAGATTATTTACATTTTGAAATGGAAAGATATTTTAAAGCTAATACATTCGTTTTTTTTTCTCCTTCTATAATTCCTAACAGGGTGTTGTTTATCTGTCTAATTAACTGTACACTTAACTTGTCAGAAAATAATTTTTTTCACGTTGGCAAATTATTTTCGAAATTTAGAAGTGTATATCTTTTATATTTATTGACAGCACTGATCTTTGAAAATATACTTGTAGTTGGCATACTTCCCAACCCACCCTTAGGACGAACATATATATGGATGAGTGACTGATATCATAAATTCTATCATCCACATAGCCATGACAGTTAATCGAATGGTAATATTAGGCAAAATATAAAAAATTTCATTATGTGAAATTATCTTGTCAGCAGCACACATCGATTTCTATGTGCAGATGCATAAAAATTTGTATGTGTACACACACATACATACTTGCATATATTCATATACTTGAGTGCATCAGTGTATGAGTGTGTGCGTGTGTGTGTGTTTATTTCTCAAATTAATAGAAAAATACTCCCCTCCGAGAAACCCACCATGTAGAATATTCATCAAGGACAAGCTAAAACTTAGCTATAGCTGCATGGACATCGTCCAAAATATCATAAAAATGCATGATAACAATATAATGTAGTATACAACTTGTAGAGAAAACAAGAATAAATAAGACTGTGATTTTACAAATAGCAACGGATACCCTTTGCAAAACAAGTCTCTTAAATCGAATATTGTATACAAAACTGAAATATCAACCCAAGAGAAAACGCTTTGAAGCGAAATATTACACAGGATATCAAAAACACCCTTTCAATTAAGATTAGTACACCATACATCATCTTTTCAGTTCAAAAAATACAAGAACAATGCATTGCTATCCACACATTTCTGGGACCCCAAAGATAGTAATCTCACACCCAGAGTAAAAGGAAAAATATTAAAACAGACACTCATACGTCAGAATATTGAGACTATATGTCACTTACGCCTAAATGAGGAATTAGGAATTATCAGTTCAATTAAGAAAACAGACTTACTAAATAGAAAAAAAGAAGTAGTGTCGGCATCACTTGATATTTATAAAAAATCATAATATATCACTCCCTTGTAGAGGTATAAAAAAATTACTATAGCTATTTTCTCTTTCTTTATCTTATTATTATCATCATTACACCCCCAGCTACTATGAGCATAATTTAATCATCTTTTCATTATCATCTTAGATATAAAGAAACAGACTCACTCTATTAAAGGAATTAAACATAAACATGTACAGCTATGTAAAAGTGAAACCCTAAAAAAAGTAGACAGATGAAAGATTACATGGTGTATCTCCTGTAACTAAAACCACCACACTAAACTGATGGATCCCCTACATCCTAGTAAAAAACTGTCTGAAACATTCCAAATGCAAACAACATAATTTACAACAAACGGTCACAAGCTTGCTTCCGCTACGAGAGAAATAAACAAATACAAAAAGAATTAATAGAAAAAGCAAGCAAAAATTACCAATAGATGGATTAACCAATAAATCAGAAGAAAACGAAAAAAAAAAAAAAAAGAGAAATAAAGTGGATTTCTCCTCACAGGAAATTGACAAATCTCCAAATAACGTCCTAAAAAGGGATCCGAATAGATCGAATCATTCGCCCTAAGAAGCCCCAAAAGACAGAAACATAAACGTATTTATGTAGAGAATCCATTATTTCTTCATTTCTATAGAGAAACTGCACTTATGACGTAAGCTAAATATCAAAATTATAGCTGAAATGGAGGTGGTGTTTGATGAACATTGGGATGTGCTATTAATTCAACTGTTTTGTTTTTGAAATCCGTAGAACCGTTAAATGGTGATAACTGACGATCCGAAGGAAAAAAAATCCATATATATTTCTATGATAGCGAAGTATAGATAGAAACAGAAAAAAACGAGAAAAATTACATAAGTTACATTAACAGATATTGGAAAATAGGTGACTGAAATGACACAAAATATTTTTGAAAAAGGTTTTTTTCCAAATGTCTAGTAAAGATTTTAAAACTATATATATGTATATATATATATATATGTGTGTGTGTGTGTGTAACCAGTTATTTAGAAAATGACGCAAACAGACATAGAGAAAATAAATGCCTGAGACACACCTTCAGTAAGAAGATTTTTTCGTTTTCCAATACCACTTACACAACTATAGATAAGTAGATACTCATAACCCCCCTACGCATAAACTCATACACAAACACACACACGTACATATAAGAGGGTATGTATATGTGTGTGTGTTCACATACACATACACGTGCATTTGCGCTTACACACACAAACACACTTTGAAATGTGTTGTTGAGAAGATTACTTCACAAAATGAAATTTCTTCTAATATTATCTTTCGATTAGCTGTCATGGCTATTTGGATTATAGAATCTTCAATACCAATCATCGATCCGTATATATTTTCGATTTAAGAGTTGGCTGGTAAGTAGGCCAACTACAAGTATTTAAAAAAAAATATAGGTGTAAATGTAAAAAATATTTACAGCTTTAAAAGGAGAAAATAATTTGCTGGCGTAAAAAGATGATTAGCTGACAAGTTGGGTGTGCAGTAAATTAAATTGATAAACTGAAGCCTCTTAGGAATTAAAAGGTATTAATTTTCAAAAATCTATCTATTTTAAAATCTAAATCTATCTTAAATGGTGTGATAGTAAGCACATCAGTATCACTCACAGAAAGATTCGGATTCGATTACCGGTATTAGAGAAAAGTATGGAAAACTCTTCATTGAAACAAACTTCTCTGTGAAATTGGCAGCCATCTGAGTAGAACTTAAGCTGTGTGATGATGTTGAAAAAAATTTAGAAAAGAGTTGCTATCACCCTTACATATATTTAGGCCTTTGCTTGACCAGCAGCTGTTTAGCTCAATGGTAAGAGCATCGCTACCTTGAAGCAGCTACCCTATCGGTCACAGGCTCGATTCCTGATGCTGTCCCTTTTTTTTAGATTGTTTATTTACGTTGTCAAGGCTAATAATATACATCCATTTCTTCATAACATAATTGTCGCGTTGAAAGAAACAAGTAAAACAGATATAGATTGTGAATAAGCATATATATATATATATATATATATATATATATATATAAATAAAAAAATAAAAAAGAAACTGGACAGATTTTTCTGTAATTGAAGATATTATATCACAATGCTCAATATTTATCGAAGTAAATAGATCAATTGATACATTGAAAAATTATAAGAATATGCTTGATGGATGTCAATTTTTCGTGCTTAATGAACTCTAAATCTGCCGTGTTTTGATCAATAACATATTACTGGTCGCTGCAAAGAGTGTTAGGCACGGAATGTTGTTATTCACCGAGTATATATCCTTGTAAGTTATATATATATGTATATATATATATATATAAATTAAGAATGCAACATAATATGATATGATACAATATCCAATGTACGATGGGTTTGTTTCATAGAGTACTCGATACATTCAATATTATCCATTAGAGTACAGCTCGAAACATAATGGAGTAAGGATTCGCTACACATATACGTTTCTGTTCCTGCACTGTTTAGGTGTCTTCTGGCAAATGATTCGGTTTATATTCGATTCCTTTTTTTGGACGTTTCCTCGCAGGAGTTTATCAATTTTCCTAGGTGGTGGGATATTCCTTTTATTCAACACACACACACACACACAAACACACACACGTATATATATATATATATATATATATATATATACATAGTTATGTGGTGGTTGGTCATTGCTTGTTGTGTTTTTGTTTTATTTGATGGGAATGTTATACTCGTTCGTGTTTATGAATTAGGAGAGAATGGTGAAGGCATTTTCGTTATCAGTAAGTGGTTGATTTATCAAAACTTTTGTGGTATGTTTCCTCCCTGAGAGTATTTCTTTCTCACTAAAATCTATTTCCTAATGTTGAACTTTCCTTTTGTAAGACCTATGTTGGTAATTTGATTATTTTAGGTTTGGTCTGTTTCCCCATGTTTGAGATAATTATGTTGATCGAGTTGTTCTTCAAAGTGGCTATGTGAATAAGATATCCAGGGTGAATATTTTTAGAATATCTATTTTTAGGTTTTGAGCGATGCTGACATTTTAATGCTATTTATTTTTTTCTTTTTGATAATTCTGTTTTTTTTTTTTTGCTTTTCTCCCTATTGATAAAAGTGAGGATTACTCATTTATATATAGAAAACGTGGGTTTTCAATATTTTTGGTTTATGTATGTTTTCAATATTTTCAATTTTACTTAGGGCTTGAGTATGCTGTCAATCAGTCTCCAGTGATACGTCTCCAGTGATATACTTTTTTTGTTTACATTTTTCGTTTGTAAATGATGGTATATCGTTAGCTGATCTTAGCTTAAAGGGTATTTTCGGTATTGCTATATGACATTTCACTTCTAAGGGTTTCTCTTTGGTTGATATTTCGGCTCGGTATATGATATTTGTTTTGAGACATTTGTTCAGTAAAAGGCATCTGATTTGTTTGTACAACTGGATATCTGGTTTATTTATGCTTTCTTTGTCAGTATTTATTTTGATTCGTCTATCGTTATGTTTTGTTACATATCTATTATAATCATCCGTACACCTATAGCTAATTTTCTGTTTGTTTTTGTCAAATATCTTACTTAGTGGGTTGCTCAGGGGGAAGTGTTTTTTTATTGATTAGATAAATGTTTTTTCCTAAGTTAGTTTTTATTCGTAGGTTGAATGATGGTGCATACGAGATGATTTTCCTACTTTTACTTTTCCGTTGTTGCTATGCTTTACTCTATTGAATTTTTTTTAATGATATTCAAAGTTCGTTTCGGTAAAACCGCTATTTTTTGTGGCTTTAGTATATTCATTTCTAAAATTGTTGAATATTGTTTCATTTGAAGAATTATATATTAATATTTTTGATAATTTTGTTCGGGTGGTTAGAACTTGTGTTAGCATATGTAGTTACAGAATTTTCTTTTCTTTATGGTTCATTGGTGTTATCATTTAAATTAAAAGTGACATCTAAAAAATGTAGAATTTCAACATAGGCCTCAATTCCAGTTTTTTCATTTCATAAAAGTTGGTTGTCCCCTTCTTTCGACAGTTATTTTTTCTTTTTTTGTCACACACTCAGAAGCAGACACATATTCGGAGAATACTAGGAAAAAGTTCATTGGTTAAAAGATTGGGATTATAGTAAGATGGACGAAGATACTATTTTATAAAACATTGAGATAATGATAATGATAATTTAGATAATGTTACGTGGGCCGTAGGGTGTAATGGCCGATACAAAATAGAATAATAACACTACTGAATCTCAAAACAAACTACAATCATAGGCAGGACGGAAAACTCATCCACTGAAACATAGCGATCTATAGAGAGGAAGATTGAAAGAGTAATCAGAAGAATTCAGTGCGTGATACTTGGCAATTTTTCGACCTTTCTTGAAGGGAAAAATATCTTTTGGCTATTTTTTTTCGTTCGATATGTTCATGGGAAGACCTCTCTGTCCATGAAGAGACGTATTGGCAATTTGTGATGGAGTGATTCAATCTGTTCCGTCTCACACTTTTACGATCTGAAGGAAATGAACCTACAGCCTCTCTTGAGATTTGGAAAACGACTGAGGCTTTTGGAACAGGAATAAATCTTATTATCATGGAAGAATAGATGCAGTGAAATAGTTTATGATTCGAATACATCGCAATACCAAGATCTCTCTGGTGGGGAAAGAAAAAGAGAAAAAGAACAAATTCCTTATGGGCTCGAAAATACTCTTCTAAACTCTTTCTGGCGTCATGGTCACGTATTTCATTACTGTATGAGAAAATGCATATTTGCATCAGTTGGCATGGCAGGTTCCTCGCATTTTACGGATCGATTTTCTGTTATCAAATGTTGAATAGGTAACGGGATGTCTATATATCCAAGATGGATGCAAAAAATTACTAATGCATCGGGAGAAGTCTTTTTTAGCATACTTTTACAACTTCGAATTCGATAAAATTTGGACTAAAGAATAATATTAATACGATTGCAAAATAGAAGAGATATCGAAATAAGATCGAGCAAATATATTAAAATCAGAAACATCTACTTTTTTGCATCTTCAAAATATACACTGTTTGGACCAAAGAATGATATCAATGCAATATAAAATATTTTGAAAAGAGATCGATAGAAAAAAATAAAGGAGATTATCTGTTGCTGAACATTGAATAGGGGAAGAGGTGTCTATGCATCCTAGATGGGTGTAAAAAACTGCTAATGCATCGGAAAAGGTCTTTTTAGCATACTTTTACAACTTCGAATTCGACAAAATTTGGACCAAAGAATAATACTAATACGATTGCAAAGTAGAAAAGATATCGAAATAAAATCGAGCAAATATATTAAAATCAGAAACATCTATTTCCAAATATACTGAGTTTGGACCGAACAATGATATCAACCCAATATAAAAAATATTGAAAATAGATCGATAAAAAAAAAGAAATATCTATCTTTCGATTCATTAAAACATCAGAAATATCTATCTCTTGAGTTATTAAGATAGATATATAAGTAGTTAGATAAAATAGATAGGTATTTACAAATCTTAAAATTGCAGGGCGGGTGAGAAAATAGCGTTGAACAGGTCATATAGTTGGATAGTGCATACTTGCCTATAAAATGAGTAAATAAAATCTCAGTTTTTCTTTACGAGTAAAAAATTGGACTAACGGCTTCTTGAACTGTACAGAACATCAACCAGCATTTAGTCGACGACTGATCCCTGCTCGCATGGTTTATTGTTGTTTCCAGAGTTATCTGCGATGAGATGAGCGTCTTAAAGATCATGAACGTCCAAGAAAGAGACGAACCTTTGACGATTACACTCTCATCTTTTGGAGAATCGATTGATTCCACCGACAACTATTTTTACAATACTGATTGATTATCCCTTATTTAAAATCCCCCATCCACCCAAAATGAACTATTCCAAAATCAGGAACTTTAAAAAACAACAACAACATGATGACACAATTGGATATTTCTACACCTGACCTGTGATTCAAAGACAAAAGACAAAGACAATCTCTAAGACACGTAACTCATTCTGAGCACTGTAGAAGCTTGGTTATCTTCGTTTAACTATATAGGATCATAGGAATATATTCATATCACAAACGTTGAAACAAATCCCAATCGAAACAAATAATTGTCAATGTCAGACTCATAAGCATTAATCACTCTATATCTTTAACTTATTCTCTCATCCTCACCTGTACGAAGATATTGGTAAAAAAGTCAAAAAGTTTGCGGGTGTCTCTATAAGCAGCAGTGGTTAGAATGAGACACACACACACACGCACACACACACACACACACACACACACACACACACATATATATATATATATATATATATATATATATATATATATATATATATATATATATATATAACTGAGAGTCAAGCTATGGGGGGAACTGAACGGAGGCGTAAGTGAAATACATGCGAATTATCTCTAATGCTAAATTTTCTAACACCTCAATTGCGTGGTACTCGACCTGTACAGGAATAAATGACATTGTTATACGTTGACAAAAGTGTGTACAATCGCATGGAACCATATATTCTATCAATATTTTTACGTTTTAAACTTCTAGTCTGATAAAGGCACCATCGCACACATACATATACAAACACACACACACACATGTATATATATACACACGCACACACGCACACACACATACACATATATATATATACACACACACGCACACACATATATATATATATGTGTGTGTGTGTATGTGTGTGTGTGTGATTCAGGATATACCATTACATTTATTTTCAAACCATTCACAAATATTATTGAGATGGAATTCGAAAAAATGTGTCTTTCTTATGATTATAAAGTATGTGACACCATATATATAATAATAAACTATATGAAACCAATAATAACGTGTTGATAAAATATTGATATCATTATTCGGTAGTGAAAATATGTAACTAGTTTAGCCAGCAAATGGGACCAAATCCCAGCTCATTTGGAAGAAAGAAAACATACCACGCCGAAAAGTCATGCTAGAAAATAAATGTAAAGAATAAAAAATACATTTTTTAAAACCGTAGTGAACACCTGTAACACGCCAGGTAGATCTACTAGTATTTGAATGAAAATTAACTTGTAATCGTTGGATTTTCACAGATGAAGTCTTATGTAATGTAGATTATCTTGCCAAGATAATTCACGTTTTAAAACTCTTCATCTGTGTTATTCCGATTCAGTTGCCAATTTAGATATTCTTTTATTCTCATTTTCCGAATTTTCCAGTCCAGTCCAGTCCAGTCTTGCCACTTTCAATGCTAGAAACTGTCAACCAAAACCGTCAACACGAGTTTCTTCCGTTTTCAAGTTGGCTTGCTATGTATGTATGTATGTATGTATGTATGTATGTATGTATGTATCACACGTACAGGTCGTACAAATGGAGCCAGAGGGCTGAAAATTAAGCATTTATTCCTCATTATACGTCTATAAAAACGGTTCTTTTTATTTGAAAATTTCCCTTCAAACAGATTTTCTGAGGGGGCTCAATTTGCAATGTATGTTCATGCAAAAGTGGTCTCTATTCTGTGTCCGGCAGCATTCACTTTTTTCAGTTATCACTGCCCCACAAAAAGTGAGAGAACTAACTTATTGATCACCTCCTTATCCAATTTTTTAATTGATCACCTCCGACACGGTATGTTACCAAAATACATTGATCAATTTACGGTGTCTATAGAGTGAAAAACCAGACCTGGGTTCTTACTAAATTCTGCAATCTGGGAGTCCTATGTTGCCAGTAAAATATTTTTTCATTACTTTTCTTTTTTTTTAAATTCTGGAGCAGCGAGTTCTTCATCCGAAAAATTGAAAAAATATTATATTGGCAATCCTGCTTGTGCCTCAAGACAGGATATTAAGCTCTTGCAAGCAAAAAAAAAGGTGATTTGAATTTGGCATCATTACAGTGCCATGGAAGTAGCAACGGCGAGGAAATAGAAGCAAGGTGCATTCAGCAATCAAAGAATAACTTGAAAGTCTGCTTCGTTCCTGGATCGACAATTGTATTCCAGTTATCTTGTAAGGTGGGCGGAATCGCCTGATATCAGTATTCCCCTTTTGTAAAGAAGTTATAAATGCAAATCGAGTTGGATAGAAAAGGAGACACAGACTTCGATATTAGCTATGTGCAAAAGTTTACAAGGCTTTTTTTTTTGAAGACCAGAAACTAACTACAGCTAAAAATCGATGGTAACTTTTACACATACTAAAAACATACCTTGATAAATGCGAGGCCTGTCCGGAAAGTCTCCAGCTATTTTGGATACCTCGGGAACTAGTTGCCCAGCCTAGATGTAACAAAGCAACAAAACAGAAGAGGCCCCTCCCCCGTTAGGCTACTTAGTTGGAATTGATATGCCGTTAAGTAATACAGTACACCGTGTGATAGTAGCATTAACTATGACGGAACCTTTCCATTCTTCAAGGTTCATGCAGTTTTTCTTTCAATGGAGGGGACTTGCGTCACTTGGGTTGTGATCCCTCTTATTATCAAGATTTGGCTTTCAGCGACTTCAAAAAGATCAAGGAGAATGCGATGATTTGGGTGATGGCTAGAAATGAACAGCTTCGAAAAGTGAGAGGAATGCTTGGATAAATGTTTGAGTTTCTAAGGAGAGTACTTAGAAGGTGACTAAGGAAGCTGAGTACATAATGGTTGGAATAAATGGAAGTATTTCACGCCTTCGGTGAATAAATCCAATCCATATTACATAACCAAATGACTTCCGGCCGATGGTTATGAGCCGTTACCGAAGGACATTATACAAATAATTGAGCAACAAAATTGCAGATGGGCTGGTCACTTACCAAGAGGAGGTGATAACAGATAGAGCAAAACACTAGCTGACTGGTGCTTATGGGACAGTAAACGAAGTTGGAAAAGACTTGACGCAAGATAGAGAGATGAGATAGAAAGGCCTGCTGGTAAGACATGGTTAGCGCAATCGCAGTCCTCATTGAAGGAGATGGGGAAGGCTTTTGTCCAGCAATGAACTTGTAATGACTGATGATTATGATCTTACATAATCGTTGAGCAACTAAATATGTTCTCTAAGTATAAACAAATCAAAGGGGATTTCAATAATTAAAAGCGATGAAATTTCCATAATTGATCTGTTTTCAAATAGTCTATTGTCGCATTGAGGAGAGAGAGAGAGTGAGAGAAAGATGAAGTGAGTGTGTGTGAGTGAGTTAGAGAGTGAGTATGGGACCGAGAGAGTGAGTGGGAAAGTAAGAGAGAAAGAGAGAGGAAGAGAGTGAGAGAGAAAATCAGAGAGGGAGAGAGTGAGAGAGAGAGAGTGATAGAAAGAGAGAGAGAATGAGTGATTGAGAGGATAAATGAGAGAGTAATTGAGAAAGTGAGAGAGTGAAAAATAGTGAGTGATTGGGAGAGTTAGAGAGAGAGAGAATGAGTAAGTGTGGGAGAGAGATAGAGAGAAAGAGAAGGGGGGCCAATTAATGGACAGAACAAAATTTGAGAGAAGGTAATTCGATTGCCTTTGCTTGGTGGCATTTGTCTGTCTTTCTCTTTCGTTTGGCAAAGTATCTGAGATTAGAGATATTTACAGAAACTACAATGGGAGTGGAGCTTGGTAAGGCACGTGATGAGAGGTGTCTTTTGGAGTTGGTGAACATTTCGATAATACTTGAAGCCAGGTAGACTTAGAATAAGTCAAATGGCCCGAAGAAAGGGAGAAGAAAGTGTTGCCATCAGAATCAGTCCCATGAATTGAGACAGAGGCTCCTAAACTTGTCCGATTCACGGCGCCCTTCCCTTAGTGTACAGGAGCGCTCCAAGCTTTCTACGGTTCCCCAAGTAAGAAAATACTCAACAATCGCATTCACGTCGATGTGATTTGGTTAGTTAGTTGAAAAAATTATGTAATTCAAGTTCGTGAAATATATATGTATATCAAAAACCATAAACCAAAACTCTCACCAACACCGTCAGACGTTTCCCTCAGTTTTTAAGCTGGACTGACTGGTTGGCTGGCTATGTATGCACTACTTTGGAATAAAAAAACGTATCAATCGAAGGAGAATTAATCAAGGAACAACTTATTGGCCTTGTGCCGTATTCCATTTGTTTTCGTTATTAAGAGATAAGACACAGATATCGGTAAAAGTAGGTAAAAAAAAAAAGAACACGTCTGGTGAGTTAGTCATTAAAATCGTCATGTGTCCCGAATCTGTTAGCAGGATGCCGTATTGGGGTGATCAATGGATAATTTACCTCTTCCACCTTTTGTTGGGCAGTGATAAAAAAAAGTCTGAAACAAGCGTGAATACTACCGGACACAAAATAAGGGATCGATTTTGCATAAACCTAAAAGAGTGAATCGACCCCCCCCACTTGAAAAAATGCTATTTTTGGGAGAGTTATGAGAAAAATTTTCCTATGAGGAGTAAATGTTAAAATTTTCAGCCCCCTAGCTCCGTTGGTGTGATACATGCACACATAGATAGCCAGTCAGCCAGGTAGACTGACTTGGAAACTTAAGAAACCCTTGTTGGCAATTTCGGTTGATTGTTTCTAATCCACCATTTCACGACCTTTTGGTGGGTCTCAATAGTCATTTTGGACATTTTTTCAAAGATAATTTTAGTTTAATAAAATATTTATCTTTTTAGAAAATTTTAGACAATTTTCAAGATGATCTTTATTAAAGATCCATTCTTTTTAAATAATTTCAGATATCTAAAAAAAAATAGTTCTGGTACATGGACAGGCTACGATGATTCATTTATGCAAGGTACAGATATTTCTTTTTGCAGTTAATGAACATCTGCAAAAAAATTTAGCCCATCATTTTGCGTATGGGAACAATGTCGGTCCTCATTATTTTATCTTTAACTCGGTTATCTTTAACTTCAGCATCTATTTCGACTGAAGATGATTACTGCAACTTTTTGTATTATATATGAAATAAATACAAAACTAAATATATATATATATATATATGTATATATATATGTATGTATATATATATATATATATATATGTGTATATATATATGTATGTATATGTATATATATATATATATATATATATATATATATATATATATATATATAGGTATTATTTTTATTTTTCAGTATAATCTTTTTTATTAGAATGAAAAAAGCCCTTGTATATCTGTACGTTAAACATTTTCGTTGACATCCAAAACTTGGCTGGTCTTGTCTGTTATTACAATAATTTAGCTAGTCTAATTCACTGACCCAATCTTACTTCAAAATTCCTTTCACTAAAACAACACATTTTTATGAGAATTTCTTTCATTCTACATTTAACACAATGTCAGAGTTTCTCTATGAAAATCCTACTGAATCCCATATTTACAGTTTCTTGTGGCAGAAAGATGAAAGGAATGGTATTTTTGCATGATAAAAAATTCTCAATGAATTAAATATTCATAAAACATAAAAAAAGTTAGTATGTGACCCCAATCCTCTAATAGGATAGAAAAGTAAGTTAACATGGCGAAAAAATGTTGGGTGATCAACATTCAAAATATTCCGCAAAATTTAGGTTTCTTCATACGACATATTATGAAGGGAGTGTATACAGACCCCCCACCACCAAAAAAACAAAAATTCCTATTGGCCAATAAAAACAATGCATTTATTGTCTTTTCCCCATTGGTTGATATTTATCGTAAATCGTGATATATACAGCAAGGAAAGTAATGTAGTGGTTGCCACACTGAATTTATGATCAAAGATCTTACAAAATAAGTAATAAAAAAATGTGTTCTTCAAAATTTAGCCTAATATATATAAATTTCATCTTCTGTGTATTGGCTCTGGTCCTGCTCATTATCGGCGCCACAATCCAGGATTCTTTGAATGATGACTACGGCTTGTTTCGTGGATATGTTGGTATCCCAGCTGCTCTCCTCATCGCTTTTGGATCTGTTCTCTTCATCAAATCACTACTTGCTTTCCTTGGCATATACTACAGTAGCAATCGTCTATTGAGTGTCTACATCTTCGCTTTGATTGTTCTGATTGTCATCGAACTGTCAGCAGGGATCGCCGGCTTTGCAGTGAAGTCTCGCGTTCTAAACTTGATCACAGACTCAATGCGTTCAGCACAGTCTACATACACCAATAGAAATTTTCTCGACACCACTTGGGATTCCATCCAACGAGATTTGAAATGCTGCGGCGTTGATGACTACAGTGAATGGCTGGAGTATTTGGGCAACTATTCTCTCCCAGACTCTTGCTGCGCTGTCTACAGAGTCGGTTGCGGTAGCACTGCCATCCAGTGGGGCAACTTTTATCAGAGTGGCTGCGCAAGTGCCATTTCTCGCTGGGCTTTCGAACGCGAAGTCCCAGCGGCCATTTTCTTCACGTTCTTGATAGTCTTTCAGTTCTTGTCTATTGCATGTGCTGGAGGATATCAACGTAATATTGGCCGATGCGAGTCCATGCTAAACGGCTCATGAACTGGCTCCCGTCACTGCTTCGTTTTTTCTTCAAACACCCGCGTTTATTAAACGGTAGTTGACATTCAAACAATTGATTATGAGCCATAACAATTTGTGCATTGTTGAACAATTCCAACCCTAATTCTTTACCCAGTATTCAACAAAAGCTATCATGAAATATATTTATTATGACTTGGGAATATTAATTTACATAGCTTCGATATGAATTTATAACTAAAATTATTAATGAAGATTTTTACTTCTATTAGGAATTAATGACTTATGAAATATGAAATCTTAGTTTTATTTTATATGAAATATTTTTATTTTTGCAACTTTCCGTGCTCTCAATTTATCTACTCCCCACTGAGGGGAAACCGAAATAAGTTTTCTTTGCGTTAAAAAGCAACGTCACTTGAGATGACGTTATGTAGTAGCAAAAGAATTAATCTTGTGGATTTTCCCCCTTTATTGCCGCTTACGGTGGTGTTAGCTGGTTTATAACGAATTTTTGAGTAAGTCTCGGTTATTTGTTTGAATCGATATCTCAATTATGGAGCACTTAGTGTGGATAGAACTAGCGGCCTTGTTGTGTTGATTTGTAAGCTTAAAAACTAACCTATGGAGACCGTAGCCTTTCTATTCTTTAAGTGCAAGAAAATCTTTCCTCTGCTGAAACGACCTTGCTATTGTAATTTACTAAACATTTTAGTTTTGGCTCTGGGCTAATATCGTGAGTGAATCGAACTCCATACTCCGTCTTACTGATCGGACCAGCTTGATAGCCATTGCACCGCAGCGAAGCGCCCCCACCCAGTAATTTCTAAAAAGGATTTACACAGGTGTGTAGTTTAATAAAAGTTTAAATTCCTACTGTTGTCCTTGTCTCCGTTGCTCTGTTAAAAACCAACAACCAAAATTATCAATATGGATTTTCACTTTTCAAGTTGATTTTGTTGACTATTTATGTATCACGTGTGCAGGCCACCCAAATTTGGCAAGAGGGGTGAAAATTCTAACATATCCCTCATGTCTATAAAAAAGATCTGAATATCCCAAAATAGATTGATTTTAAATGAGTCCTAGTTTGTGCCCGGCTGCATTCGTGCTTGTTTTGTTGAAAATTGATATTGTGATAACTGTCCAAAAGTGAATTTATTGATCACCCCATTTTCGATTTGATACAAAAAAGAAAAGAAAAATCACGCCCAAAGATGGTGACCATCGACTGATTGATCAGGCCTCTTTCTCCTATCCTTTGATGTGTGGTGGTTGTTTGAAATTGAATATTCTTGCAAATCAAACTATGCAAATGCTGCCAACGGCTTCATTTTGATGGTCTCTACGCTGGACCTGATTCTTTGTTTGATAATAAGCATTAGTTTTCCAATTGTAATTTAATTGAAGTAGTCTCATCTTATTTTAATACAGTATTGCCCATAAATGTGAACCCCTGTCCCAAAACACTCTTAAGTTAATGGTCTAAAAAATAAAACTCCAAAAAACACATTATCTGATTTTTCTAGTTGGACATTACACAATCAAAATAGATATCCGGTATTTTTTATGACCAAACTTTACAGGATTGAAACCTTGTTACCAAAAATATGAAGTTTGTTAAACCCTTACGAAAAATTTTCAATGCTAAAATAATAAAATCCTCTTTGATTTAGAAGAAAATTAACTTTCTATAAAAAGTGGTAAGTGTACTCTTTTTCGGTGACATTAAGTAACATCTATCACTAGTAATAAGTAATGTGCTTTCCTTCTCATTCAACAATAACCTCAAGTTATAACAATGCTATACATTTGGGATTCTCTCCGATGATTGAACAATATTCAAACGACGGATACCGTCATATGAATGTTTATTTTTGTAATGAAGTCACCAATGTAGCGCCTTCCAAACCTTTACATCGTAAGGGAAGATGTTTTCCATCTTTATCCTAAATTTAACTAGGCTACTCATTTCACTGACTTAACTACTCCTGCATTAACAGATATTGGAAAATAACTGACTCAAATGACACCGTTTTTGGAAAGTTATTTTTACAAAAACATTTAGTATTCAAAGCTATGAAGCTTTCTAGACGCACACTGTATTGTATAATTATATATATATAATTAGTTATTATATAACTAGCCGAAGTGCTCGTGTACACAGTTGAATATTTAAATAGTAAAAAAAAAAAAACGAAACAAAAAAGACCCCCTTATATCACTTTACTCTGAGAAAGCAGAATCATAATTACCCAACCAGGCTTAGGAACCAAGTCTTCCCTGCAAGTCTAGGTTATAGCGTAAATTTAAACAGGCAAGCTGTCTTCTTAAATCGACTATTTTTTTTTCTCTTGATATGATTTTTCGCCAGATGAGGTTAGAATTCAATCTCTACCAATCAATTAGCCTGTAAGTGCTTCAGTATAAATAGAACTAATCATCTACAAAACTATTACCAATTACCAGGTTAAAAAAAAGTTTCACGTCAAACTAAATAGGTTTGAACAATGGAGATGCATTTCCCTACTACTTGACTCTCGTGTGCACAATCAATCTACAGCAATTTTCCTTATTGATTCTGTTACTATAGTGAATTTAAAGAAAAATCTTATTTTTCATTTTATTTTTTAATCCCGTTTACTATATTTGGGCATCAATTGAAATTCGTCTTCGGTATACCATAAGCTAAACCTATTAAGACCTAACAGGGTCTTCTTAGTATATCTCTGACAAAATTACTGCAAGTAATCTGATGGTTTTAGGTTCGATCCCAGTGTGAGACAATAATAATACTACTAATGCTGAGAAAGGGAGTGCAGTCAATATACCCCCGTCGGTTAAATAAAGGGCTCTGTTCGTTACTTCCCCACACCTACCAGATGATACCTGATGAAAGCCGTAGAGTACAATGGCCAAAACGCATGAAAAACAACAAAGATGAAGCTAGTCCGAATAATAATAGAAATAGGGTCTTGTTATATATATATCATTGGAAAGGTATCGTTTTACTGATTTATTTATAGAAGTTCCAACAGAAATCGAGTTATCATAATTCATGTTCATTAAATTTATTCAATTAACATCATCTGAAAACAATGTATGGTTTGCAGATTTAATTATCGAAAGAAATACATACGTATATAATTTGTTGAAAAGAGGAATTTATTTGCTCGGCAATGTATTGTCAGTTTGTATATATTGAGCATGAAACGGTACAGCCAAAACATGAGCCTAAATACTTGATTCCCCCCACAAGAAACTTCAAGTATGTCCCATGGTCGACACTCTGTACATTATTGATTTAACTCATTATAGATCTATATACATGGATCATTAGAAATATAATTCTAGCAGCCTTACAACAGTGTATTATATCAGTTTCTATATGTTGGGCATGAATAAATACAACTAAGACCATGAAGAAAGGTATTTAGCATTTTTCAAGTTTCTGATGTTGATATTTCTACCCCTACGTGACCCCCTGTACAAAATATAACTAAAGACCTTTCCATAATTCTATTGAGTATGCCTGCTAAATTTGGTTGGACTGTATCATGTCTAGAAGGTTCCTATAGCTTGACAGCCGAACACTGGGACACCTCTCGCCCATATATATATAGAATTTAAGTTGATTGAATAGAAAGAAATATGATTTTTAATAATTCAAAACTCCAATGTGTTGATTAATCAATTTAAAAAAAAGAAATTGTTGATATGCATACACACAACAATCAAACGAAAAATAATAATATAACCGGTGAAAAAATGACGTGGGAAAATAAACATTTGCAAATTAGAGGAGAATTTCACTTTGTCTTCTATCGGGTGAATAAAGAAGGGTGTATATGGAAAATTAAAACAAATGTCTAATGAAAACGTCGCATATATCATTTTTTTTTCTATTAAAGGTGATAATTCTTTCGTTAAAATCTATTGTAAGTGCCGCCGCATACTGGAGAAGAAGCATGAGTATAACAACCACTACCACCCGATTGCAGGAGAATCTGAGTACAGACAGCACAAGTGAAATGTATTGTTTAAAACACATCTTTATTTTGATAAATCATTTCTTTAATGTCAGCTTTGTTGCTAATTATCCTCATCATCATCAGTCTTTCAACGCCTGTCGTTGGACATAAACCTTCCCCACTTCTCTATCATGGGCGTTGCGGAGCCAGTAATTTTTGAATTTGTCTAGCTCGTCCCTCCATCTAATATTCTGCCGGCTTCGATTGCACATATGATCACGGGGGATCCATGTCGTGAGTCGGTATGTCCATCGGTTGTCTGCTATTCTTGCAACATGGCCAGCCCACTGCCATTTGAGTTTTTTTTAAAGGATTATGGTTTGCTGCTAATTATCGATGACATAATCCAGAGCTCTTTTGATGGCGACTACTATCTATTTAACGGATATATCAGCACCTCAGCAGCTCTAATCGTCATTTCTGGAATTTTAGTTCTCTTCAATCACTACTTACTCTCCTTGGCGTGTACCGTCGAAACGACTTGCTTAATATCTGTCTACACCAGCACTCTAATTGTTCTGATCGTTCTCGAATCGTCCCTGGTTAATTCCGTGGTCAAGTCTCGCGTGACGAACTTAATCACAGACCCTATGCGTTCTGCTCAGTCCACATATACTATAAGCCATTTCAACAATGATACTCTGGATTCAATCCAGCTCGACTTGAAATGCTACGGGGTCCATGACTGCGATGAATGGTGCGAGTATTAGGGCAACTCTTCTCTTCTGCAGTTCTTGCTCTGCTTTCTACATTGTTAGTTGTGGTAGCTGCGTCATCCCGTCTGGCAACTCCCAACTTACTGGTTGTGCCAGTGCCATTTCCAAATGGATTCACAAACATGAAATATAGCAGCCATTTTGTTCACGTTCATAATATTCTTCCAGGCCTTGTCTGTTCTTTGTTCGATACGATATTAACGGATTGTTTGCCATTTTATTTTGATCGTAGATAGCTCATAAACTGATTCATTATTGTTCAGAATTCTTTCAAACACCTGCGTTGATTCAATTTCAGTTGACGTTTATTGATTAATTTTTTTTTTACAATTTGCTCATCATGGGGGGGAAGCTTTTTCTCCTTTTTTTTTCTTTCTTCAAAGCTGTCTCTATTCGTTGCCAAATAAAAAAGATAAAATAAAACACTCTTTCAAAAATCTGCAACGTTGTACGTAAATTTTTTTTCTGTCAACTTTTTATTTTATTTTTGTAAGAATAAAACTTTATTTCCGATGGCTTTTTTTGCGTTAATCTCTTTTTAAGTGTTCGAAACGAAAAAAAAAAAAGAACAAAAAATATAGTCCGAAATGCAATAAACATGGGAGGGGAAGTTTCTAGTACCTTTTATTATCTTTAGAATTGATAAAAAAACAAAGGACAACTATAATGCAAAAATAAGCAACTCTTTCTCCACCCATAATAGCCTTTTTTTTATGAACGCACTGAATCAATTCAAATTTGGCCAGAACGAAAAGCGTTTTGGCAATAAGATGACGAATGACGCAACAGCAGACTCCACCTCTCCACGACATCTGGAGCACAAGTGGAAGATTTAAAAAAGCTTATTCTGACACAAAACTATTGTTATGGATCACCTAAGGGAGGTTGAGCCTGCAGTTCAGTACTGCTTATCTGCAAGAAAAGCAGGTTAATTGTTATCCAACGCTGTGGAAACACTTATTTCCAAGCGCAAAAAACGTTTCCTTTACTCTGACGAAAGGATCTTGATATAGTTGTTATTCATAACTTTCACGAGTATTTGGCTCTAGGTTGCATGGGGAAACTTCCATTATATATATATATATATATATATATATATATATATATATATATATATATATATATATATACATATATATTATAATGTGACCCAAACATTGGTACTCAAAATATTTTTAGTTGGTAAAGTTTTGCTTCATAATACTGCAACACTTACCTTCAAAGAGGTGAAATGTTACTCTGAACCGACTACAGATGAATGATGCTAAGCAAGCATTAATTTCCCCAAACTTCCCAAACTTCAGGCGGTCGATATTACAGAACTGACTGGCCAGAATTACAGGCTATCATTTAAGAGTCGAAATATCAGCCATTTTTTTTCCAAAGGGAAGGATTTACTGAACTGGAATTATTACTAACACCCAAAAGTGTTTACAGTTGATGATCATATCACAATCTCTAAAATTATCGGTTTTGTGTTATTTTTTAAATCTATATATTTTCACAAATGCTAAGTTAGACGTTCTTTATACAATAATATCTCCTGTCGCCTCTCATATCTCACCAAAACCCTCTCAGGTTATAACAAAGCTATAAGTGTTGAACACTCATACGGGAAGGAACTAATAAGTACTATATCCTTCATTCAAATAATATTTATTTCCGTAATTGAAAAAAAAAATCATCCTAAATATAGCATATGCCTACATTTTTTAGGGTTGGGGAGCATGTTGTCACTTGTCATTCTCACTTTACAACATAGCCGGTCATTGACTCAAACGATCTTCAATTTTCCTTCTACCAAAACCTTGCATTCATTTCTAGTATTACTTTAACCAAAGAATTGAAAAAATAACTTCCTATATACATGATTAGCTGAAATCCTCGTCTACGTCAGGTTGAATATTTAAAGGTTAAAAAAGGACAAGCCTTCATATCACTATGAGCTAGCGGAATCATAATTACCTTAAGAAGCCCAGTCTTCCCTGCTATGATGTAGATCACAGGGAGGATTTTTTCTTCTTCATACAAACAAGTTTGTTGTGGAAATGATCGGCTTCATAGCTTATCCATACGATAAAAGAAAGTCCAACCAGATTTCAGGGAAAATTCAAACTGGCAATTACCCAAGCTCATAAATCAAATATTTTCTTTCTATATAATTTTCGTAGTTTCATATGTATGATTAGATTTCACAAAACCATAATTCTATAACTTCCACATTTTGCCCTTTTTTTTTCTCAGAATTTTCGCCACCCTGCAGTAACTTTCTCGCTGATTACCTTTCGCGGGGTGAGGTCAAAGAAAATAATTTGAGTATTTTAAAATTGTGATTTTTATGAAATTTATTCATAATATAAAACTACAAAAATACAACCTTGCACACAACACACTGGATTTCATCAAATTACTGACTGAAAAGACCTGTGACCGTATAGATATATAATTTTCACTGGGTGAAAGGTTGGAATTTATTCAATCAATTTCTATTTAGCCTAATAATCATCTGTGAATACTGTAGCAAAAATAGAATTAAAACATATTGTACCAAGGTGAAAATCTGAGGTTGCAGATGAAGATCATGTGCAACAACCACATTGGAGATAAAAACACTGAGATCGAAATCGAGGACACAGAACTCGAGAAAGTAGACCACTACATCTACCTAGGGCAACGAATCTCCATGAGACCCTCAAAAGAAGAAGAAATCAAGCGAAGAATCACACTAGGATGGCAAGCCTTTGGCAGAGCTAGCTCAACCTTCAAAAATAAGAAGATCCCATTAATCCTAAAGAGAAGGGTGTATAACCAATGCATCCTCCCAATAGTCACTTATGGAGCTGAAACATGGAACTTAACCAAGAGACAGACCCGTAAGCTGAGAACCATGCAACGTGCACATGAAAGAATAATGCTGGGCCTCACATGGAGAGACCATAAAACAGCACAGTACATCCGGGAAAGACAAGAGTTAGAGACATCATAGAATCCATAAAAAATCTTAAATGGCGGTGGGCTGGCCATGTTGCAAGAATGGCAGACAATCGATGGACATCACGACTCACAACGTGGATTCCCCGAGACCACATGCGCAACCGAGGCCGGCAAAATGTTAGATGGCGAGACGAGCTAGACAAGTTCAGGAAGTACTGGCTCCGTGACGTCCATGATAGAGAAGTGTGGCAAATCCTGGGGAAGGTCTATGTCCAACGACAGACGCTAAAAGACTGATGATGATGATGATGATGATACCAAGGTGAAACGAATAAAATGTCTCACTCAGAAATGAAACTTGATTTGGTGGGGGGGGGGGTAAAAATAGATTTGCAGGGAATGTCTTAAAAAGTGGGTAAGAGGTACTCTTTTGAAAAAAAAAAATTACACCACATATTTATTGAAATGGATTTGAGTCTTTTTTTATGATCGTAACTTCAAAATATCATATTTGCTTTGGCTGTGAAAATAAAAGCACAATCAATGATCTAATGTAGTTCATATGTTGAGAAGGCCTCTTCATGATATTACATCTCCGAAAATTGATTAGAAAAATATTCATTCTAACTTCATATCACATCAATGAAGAACATTTGAAAAATATGAGTTCATTTTGAATCAGATCGTAAATCATCTCCAAACAAATGTTGCCGTGGGTGTTTAGAGAATTAACTAACTGAAAAGACTTTGTTTAGTTCTGTTCAGTATGCATACAAAATTTGACAAAGTTGCGCGCATGTCTAGGTTTTTTTTTTATAGTATAACAGACAAACACTGTAACACCACTCACTTGCATATATATATATATATATATATATATACATATATATATATATATATATATAATGAGAATAAGTGACTCAAGTTTAGTGTCTAAATCCTTTTCTCTCTTACACACACACACACACAATATATATATATATATATATATATATATATATATATACACACATATATACATATATATATATATATATATATACATATATACATATATATATACATATATATATACATATATATATATACATATAAATATATACATGTATACATATATATATACATATATATGTACATATAAATATATACATATATACATATATATATACATATATATGTATACGTATATACATATATATATACATACATATATATATATACATACACATATATATACATATATACACATACATATATATATATATATACATACATATATATATATATATATACATATATATATATATATATATATATATATATATATATATATATATAGAGAGAGAGAGAGAGAGAGAGAGAGAGAAAGAGATTGATAGTTTTGGTGAATAGAAAGAAAAATGATATCTAAAATTTAAAACAATCCCAATATGCAATAGTAATTTAGCCGATCGATAATTGATGTGGAGAAAATAACGAAAATTAAACATCAAAAATATCCAAACATTTTCAGAGAACTTCACTTCCTGTCATCTCACCGGTGTATATGAGAATTTGATAAATGAGCCAATGAGAACGCCACAAATATCGTATTTTTCTTCTTTGCCTATTCTCGACTCGATATTTATCGTGAATGGTAATACGTACATGACAACCATCATAATTGAAGAGCATGCAACGTAAGTAAACTTTCTTCTTCAAAACATATCCTATTCTTCTTTTTGGCGCCACTATCTAGAGTTCTTTGAATCGTAACTAAAGTCTGTTTAGCAGATATTACAGCACCCCAGCAGCTATTATTATCACATGTGGAGTCTTCGTATTCTTTGCATCATTACTTGCTCTCTTTGGCGTCTTGTATTTTAAGCTAATGTCTATTGTCTGTTTACATCTACACCCCAATTGTCTGCAGGCATGGTCAACGTCGTGGTCAAGTCTTGCGTGCACACCCCATGTGTTCTGCACTGTCTGAATATACCATTAGCCATTTTATCAATCCTATTCGGGATTCTGTCTAGGGTGATTTGAAATGCAGTGGCGCCGATGACCACGATGAATGGTTCAAGTTCTTGGGCAACTCTTCTTTTCCGGACTCTTGTTGTGTTCTACATAGCTATGTTATCTCGTCTGGCAACTTCAAAACTGGCTGGGTCAGTGCCATTTCTAAATCAACTCGAAAACAAGGGAAACCTTGCAGCCATTTTGTTCACATTTATCGTTCAAATCTCGTCTGATCGATGCAATATCGGCGTATTATTTACCTGCTTATTTTTGTTGTAGACAGTTCTTAAACTGACGCTCAGTTTTGCTTAGTTTTCTCATAACATCTGCGTCGATTTAAGTTCAGTTGATGATCAAAGATTCATTAAGCCTATGCGACTATCATGTCATTAAAGAAAGAAATCTTTTATGCACTGTCTCTCTTATATTTCATTACCAAATGTACAACAAAAACAATCGCTTATTGAAAAGTACCTTTTTTTGCTAAGGATTGAAACTCTTATCGTTTTTGTGAGTTTACTTTTCTTCGATTTTATACTTGGTCTGGAGCTAGAGGTCTGAACGTGTAAACATTCTTTCTTTATGTCTAAAAAACTTCTTTGTAGATCTTTTTAGTGGGGGATTCAATTTGCTATGTATTTTTATGGTAAATTGATCCATCTGTTTGTATCTGGCAGCATCCGCACATGTTTTTTGAATATTCAGACTCTGATCACAACCCAACAATATGAGAGTGAAGTAATTAGATTCACTGATCAATTTTTGTGGCCAATTTTTTTATTGATCACCGCCAGAAGACGTGTCTAACACCCACCACCGACCCACATGTATATATATGTTTATATATGTATGTATATGTTTATGTATGTATGTATGTATGTATGTATGTATGTATGTATATGTTTATATATAAATGTTTGTATGTATATGTTTATATATATATGTATGTAAGTATATGTTTATATATATGTGTGTATGTTTATATATATGTATGTATGTATATGTTTATATATATGTGTGTATGTATGTTTATACATATGTATATGTGTATATATATATGTATATGTGTGTATATATATGTATATATACGTATATATGTATGTATATGTATATATGTATGTATATGTATATTTATATATATGTGTGTATATGTATATGTATGTATATGTATATGTATATATATATATATATATATATATATGTATATGTATATATATATATCTATGTATATGTGTATATATATATGTATATATATATGTATAAGTATATATAAGTATATATATATATACATGTATATGTATATATATATGTATGTATGTGTATATGTATATATGTATGTATATGTATATATGTATATGTATATATATATATATGTATGTATGTGTGTATATATATGTATGTATATGTATATATATGTATGTATATGTATATATATATATATGTATGTGTATGTATGTATGTATGTATGTATGTATGTATCTATATCTATATATACATACATATATATATATATATATATATATATATATATATATATATATATATTAGTTAACAGCTGATATGGAATCATTTACTAGCCTTTCAATTTCATGGAAAACATACTCTTGTTCAATCCCAACGTTAGCGTTTTTCTTTCAAAGCAACAATTAAACATGTCTTCCCCTCTATCTTGTAAATGAAGAAATCAGAATTTCAGTATCATTCTTATACCACAATGAAAAACGGTGACTAAGAAGACTTAAGCACCAGGTTAATTCATCAATTAAAAGTGAAATTGTCCTTTAAGAGACAATTCCTAAGGGAGTTAGTATGTCCCACCTTTCGTTACATTCCCTAGTTCAGTGGTACTTGAAGGTCTCAAGTGGGTCGAGACCAGTATTTAATTCTTACAAGTTTTTTTTTTCATTGCAACTCCCTTGGCAGGATTCAGGTCAACTGAAGATATATTTCAACCATTATTCTACTAAGTGCATAGGACACTTCCTTCGAATGAAGAGTCTTTTTACATTCTCAATTCATTCCAGCAATCGAAACCAGGACCCTCTTCTGCGCGTTAGACGGGCGTCCTAACCAGCATAGTAGTCGTGTAAACCTTACACTGATGGAGTCATTTAATTTGTTTGTTTTTCTTAGGCCAGCTGCGCCTCCGTCAAACTAGGTGTTACCAGCTCGTGAAATTAAATCGTCTTGGCATCATCAGTCTTTTAACGTCCGTCGTTGGACATAGACCTTCCTCAGGATTTGCTACACTTCTCTATCACGGGCGTTGTGGAGACAGTATTTCCTGAATCTGTCTAGTTCATCTGTCCATCTTGTGTCATGTCGGCCTCGGTTTCTCATATGATCTCTGGGGATGAATGTTGTGAGTCGTGATGTCCATCGGTTTTCCGCCATTCTTGCAACATGACCTACCCATTGCGATTTTTGCTTTTTGATAGTTTCTATGATGTTTCGGACTCCCGTTTTCTTCCTTATGTACTGTGCTGTCTTGTGATCTCTCCATGTAAGATTGAGTATGATTCTCTCATGCGTACATTGCATGTTTCTCAGCTTGTAGGTCTGTCTCTTGGTTAGGTTCCATGTTTCAGCTCCATAAGTGACTATTAGGAGGATGAATTAATTGTATAGTTTGAACAATGATAATCGACTAAATGAGTTCAAATCCCAACTGAGAAAGTAAAGTCAAACTCAGGCTGCACTACGATCTGATCAAACTATCGCTGATTGGATCAGTTGTTGAACTCTAGTCGGTTTTTGTGAAGTGTCGCCGATTCGTTTGATACCCATGTCGTCACGAGCCGACTCTCAGTCGCTTTTCAAAAGTCTGGCTTCACTTGACCAACCATGATACATAATTTTTTTTTCATTTAATTCATCCAAAACAGGGATAACTCTTTGAAAACGGTCACGAAAGTCAAATGTTTGAAAATTAATAGAAAGAAAAAATCTTTTCTAGAAAGAAATTTTTGGTACTTTCAAATAGTCGTAAAGCCAATTTTGAATTAAATTAACAAAAGCTTTTTCTCTCAATTCACTCACTTGTCGAACAATATTATAGATGTACAAGCATAATTAATTTATGACAAAACTGCAAAGCAAAAATGATATTTTATTAGAAAACTATTTTATTAGCGAATTTCTAATTCGATTTTTACTTTTATTGTAACATTACCAAAAAGACATCAATATGTCATAGTTTTATATCCTGAAATGAGGTAAAAATAATATAAAAGCATCAAAATTTTCCTGAAAATAAAGTAGAAATGTGAAAGCAGACATTATTAATCATCCGACGTTTCTTTTGATGATACAAAAAAAGGAGCCAATTTTATTTTTTATGTAGTTGAAAAGGAAGTGACGTAAAATACTTTCTCCCCTTGTTATCGATTACGACATCTTACTCAATCGTAGAAAAATAAAATCATTCCTCTCGCCTATTAGACTCAAAGAACTTTACCGTCGACATACTTAGGAGCAAATGTGTAAATGTTCAACTCACTAGTTCCATACGTGTGAAAATATAACCAGGCAGATAACCAGATAGCTAGCCAATCGGCCAGACGAACTTATAATCTGATTAAAAAAAACCCTTTGTTCACAGTTTTGACGGACGGTTTTCAGAAACTCCATCATTAGCTGCAGCGTTTTAGCATCCCTCGTTTGACATTGATCTCCGCTAAAAATTCTCTGTTATGGGCGTCACGGAGCCAATATTTTCTGAACCTATCTAGTTCGTCACGCCATCTCATTTTTTGTCAGATACAGTTTTGCTTATGATCTCTCAGGTTCCACGTTGTGCGTTGTGATGTCCAGCGGTTGTCAGTAGCATTCATGTAGCGTGATAAACCCTTTGCCATCTGAGTTTTCCAATGAAATCTATGATATCCTGTTTTTCTTCTAATATACTGTTCTGTCTTGCGATCTCTACATAACACTATGGTGAAAATATTTCAAACAATTTATCTGAAACAACCTTTTTATTCATACTTCACAAAACATAGCTGAAACGCTCAGAGGGTATCTTACGAAGAATTTTGTGGTGAAAAAGTAAGAATACATAAAAGGACTTTTTTCCTCATTCGCAATATGTACCGATAACTTAACTAGTTGCACTGATCCTATCGTGTAACATTATTCCATTTATGGTAACATCTCTTCTATGGTGAATACTACCGTCATATCACAGGTTCTCGCCGAGCAAAACTCTCCAACTCAACGTACCAACTTGAATAAATGGTTCAATATCGTTAGTCGTTAGACTAGACGTAAAGTCACTTCCTATAAAAATAATTGATATTTTTATCTCATTCTGAAGATGTTCAGTCCCTTCTACATCCGTCTTTCCTCTCTTCCTTGTTGACCTTTGCCTTTCATTCTGGACACGTTCAGTTCTTTGCTCATTCGTCTCTTCTTCCCTCCTATTTACCATTTCCCTACGTCTTTTTGCATCAGTTTTGTCCAGGGATTTATCATTTTCTCATTTTGATAAGGCACAGTCTTTAAATGAAATGACAACTGATTACGAGAGGACAGCACGTTGTTTGAATGACTTGAAGCAAGGTAGGAATGCAAGCAACATTGAAAACCTATTCTGTAATAAATAATATACATTAAGCTTAGATTTTCATACACTTATATTCAAGCTACTAGCTTATAAATATTTAAAACTTTTAGAAAACTTCAGAAGACGAATCGTTGGAATCAAAAAAGCAAATTTGGAAAAGAATCCGAAGACCATGAGGTAATCAACTGCAATAGCTACTTCAACCATGAGGATATCGACAATGTTGTTAGTTGATGGTTTCTAAGTATAATCACGATGTAACATCATCAGACTTTTAAATAATTGCTAAAAATCATCGACCGAACAGAAGAAAACTCTTCCAAATAATCCTTTGAGATTTTGTTGTACCTCAGAATTCCACCTTTTTGTTATCTGGTGGATGGTCCATAAACAAAATGCGACTACTTTTAAAATAAGCTTTACTTGTACAACTACTAATTTCTAATCAGAAGGGATGTGTGGTTTACTCATCATCATCATCATCATCATCATCAGTCTTTCAACGTCCGTCGTTGGACATTCCCCAGGATTCGCCACACTTCTCTATCATGAACGTCGCAGAGCCAGTACTTCCTGAACTTGTCTAGCTCGTCTTTCCATCTAATAATCTGCTGGCCTCGGTTGTGCATCAGATCTCAGGGGATCCATGTCGTGAGTCGTGATATCCATCAGTTGTCCGCCATTCTTGCAACATGGCCAGCCCATCGCCATTTGAGATTTTTCATGGATTCTATGATGTCCCTGATTCTTGTCTTTTTCCGGATGTACTGTGCTGTCTTATGGTCTCTCCGTGTGAGGCCCAGCATAATTCTTCCATGTGCACCTTGCATGGTTTACTAACCTAACCAATAATGTGCTTAAGAGGTGATGAAGTTTCAATGTTGATATAATTCATCAGATTTTGTTATAATGATACAAAAATTGATAATTATTATCGGGATGAGTGTGAATGCAGACTCCCCGCTATCATCATCAAGTTTAAATGGGGCTGGTAATTCCTTTATTTTTCAAGTTATCAGCATTTAATGGCACTGTGCAAACGTTTTTGCTATGTTAACATAAGGAACCCACAACTGAAAATCGGACCTTAAGAAACCCACAACCGGAATTCGGATCATTATTATTGGGTTGAGGTCAAAATCTGACCCAAAAATATCATTATTAGGGTGGTAAATTAGATCGGAAATAACATTGTTCTTCAAATTAGTACCATTTCATGGTGCTGTGCTGACAGAAATCTCGCCACGATGTGCCGTTTTTTCTGTGCTATGGTTACAAACTAAAAACGATCGGATCATTGTGACATGCATGAATTGTACACGCGGAGGGAAGAATGTCAATGATTAAGAATGACGCCAAGCTTTACTGAGATAATGGGTTTATCTTAATAGATGAGCATTTAGCATAGAAATGCATGGCAAATGCGGTAAATGACATTGTCAGTGCTCGGGAATTAATGCAAGCTTCGCTGACAGAATAGGAATATTACAGGTACAATATATAAATATATACTAGAGAAAAACATTGCAAATGAGAAAATAAGCGTTGACAGTAGTCAAGAATAAATGCAATCTTTGCTAAGTGAATAACGACAACTTAAGGATCCATGGCGTCTGTACGTATGTAAGCATCAAGATTACTCGATACCTGTCTATTATACAAAGTTTACATTCGACAGATATATTATTCTGCACACATGGCAGCAGAGTGTCGAATTTGAGGGTTTTTGGATCGATAAATCTGATAGAAAAATAATTTTAAAATTACAGATTATAGATCCTTCCTCATATCATCTCCCTTGACTTCCACTCTTTGGAATCATCAAAATTGAGGTATATACCATCTAAATTGGCAACACAGAAGAGAGGTGACTTGGATACTTCGAAGCTGTAGTTTCGTACGATGGACGGATGATTATTTACGTGACAATTATGGTAGACTTGTTCACTCACCATAAAGTCTGGCCAATTCCAAACTTGTACCCTTAGAACAGGCACTGTCCTAGTATGTATGAATATGCATTTGCTTATGTCTCATCATACAATGATTTTAGAATACTAACTTATATTTTGTGGGAGCAATAATCTTGGATTTTAGAAACTACTTGAATGACTTTGCATTCATCAATCATCGCAAGCACTGAATTTTCTACACGTAATAAATGTAACTGTGAGAATATTATTTTTATGGACACGATCATACATGTAATTTGTTTGTGTATACTTGCATATGAAGAGGAATCTTTCGAGGAGCAAAAAATAACTCCAATAATTAGATTTCACGAGTCCCTTGGTCATAAACAGTATATTATTATCCGAGAACGAGGCGATACGTGGCTCACTACAACGAGTCAATCTCAAAAATGCCAATCTATAACAAGAACTGATGTCTTGATCTCATTATTTGTTGGGTGAAAGTGTGTAGAGTTCCAGGCATAAATGCACTCTCGGGTTGGCCTTTTATTGCACACCAAATATATTATTCTTGTTAATGGGAAACAGATGTTAGATCTTTTTTCCTTACCACAATAAACTGATGGACACCGGTAAACTAGTACCAAAAGAATGCTATCGGCTAATAAAATCGTGATAAACGAGGATTAATTAGAACACCAAATATGGGGAAATAATCGATACTGGCTCTTTGATTGTATTTGGAACGGATGTTTAACTTGGATTTAGCTAGAACAATGAATTAAGGTTGACCATCTTGGAATCCATTAAAAATCTCAAATGGCAGCGGGCTGGCCATGTTGCAAGAATGGTGGACAACTGATGGACAACGGAACTCACGACATAGATCCCCAGAGATCACGTGCGAAACTGAGACCGGCAGAATATTAGATAGGAAGACGAGCTAGACAAATTCAGAAAGTACTCGCTACGCGACTCCTAGGATAGAGAAGTGTGGCGAATCCTTGGGGAGGTCTTTGTCCAACGACAGACATTAAAAGACTGATGATGATGACGATGATGATGATGATGATGATGACAGCTAGTGTCCTACCTCGAGCATCGATAGTTTTGATTATTAATACACGGAAATAGACGAAGCTGCCCAGGGCTGCATAAACCTCCCAAATTCGAAGCTGAAATTCCAGATATTTACTTTTGATGCCACTTGCAGTAACCCATGACGTTTCCATTGTTTTTAAAAAATATCAAACTCGATAAAAAAAAATGTGATTTAATACTTAATTCTGATTTTTTGTCGAAATTTGACAAAAAAACAATTCCTTCCTATTCCACCTAGTGTTGCCAAGTATGGTTTGTTATTTATAGCAAAAACTGTCTTCACAAATGGCTTGATATGCAACTGTCAAGTCGAAAATAAGAACACAGCAATCAAGATCAAAGATGCAGAACTGAAGAAAGTAGTTCATTACATTTACCAAGGGTAACGAATCTCCATGAAATCCTGAAAAGAAGAAGAAATCACTCTACGGTGGCAAGCCTTCGCCAGAGAAAGCTCAACCTTCAAAAACAAGACGATCCTATTAGTCCTAAAGGGAAGAGTATACAATCTTTATATCCTTCCGATAATTACTTACAGAGCTGAAACATAGAACCTAACCAAGAGATTGATCCATAGACTGAGAAGCATGCAATGTGTACATGAAAGAATCATGTCCAACTTCACTTGGAGAGATCATAAGACAGCACAGCATATTTTGGAGAACACAGGAATTCGAGATATCATAGAATCCATTAGAAAACTCAAATGGCAATAGGCTGGTCATGTTGCAAAAATATCAGACAACCAATGGACATCAGAACTTACAACAAGGATCCCCAGTGATCACATGTGCAATCGAGATCAGAAGAATACAATATGGAGAGACGATCTAGACAAAATCTGAAAATATTGGCTCCACGATGCCCGTAGCAGAGAGGTGTGGTGAATCCTGGAGAAGGTCTATGTCAAGCGACAGACTTTAAAAGACTGATGATGATGATGATGATGATGATGATGATGACGACGATGATCATGATGATGATGATGATCATGATGGAAATCAGCTTGATTTTCCCTATTTACAGCTAACTTACTAAAGAAAATTATTATATATATTTATAATCGTACATTTACTTTATTACACTCATCTGACTTAATCAGCCATCATGGATGGCTCAATCGAAAAAGGAATCGGCCAGATCTAGCCACACAATGGCTGCTTTGGCTACCTTTTTTTCAGTGGCCTCAAATAAATCAATATTTCATAATTCGAAACCTCTTAACAATTTCACCATCTGTTTCCATTGCCTTGTATAACCTTTGCGACGGTTTTTATTTCCTTGGTCTGCAAGACATGAAAACATTTCTAATCCGGTTTGCTAGCAAAAAAAGTTTGTAGCTGTTCATGTTCACTTACCATATCTTAATCGAAGGAATTAGTATTTATTTGCCACCTAACAAGAACAAATAGTCTGTTCGGATAGTGTAAGGGTTAACACGTCTGTGCGACACACTCAGAATGCCCCAGGTTCATTTCCTGGTATGAGCGGAGAGGGTGAAAAATCAGGACAAATTTTCCCGGGCTCTCAGCAGCTAATTGAGAACACTGTAAGCTGTATGGATAGGTTGGAAGAATCGCTTCGGTTGAATTGCATCCTGCAAAACTGGGTGGGGGTGGGGTAGTTATAAAAACTTTGACCAGACTTGAGACTTGCAAGGATCACTAAGCTGGCGCATGTAACGGAAACCAGGACTTCGTCACCGGTCCCTATACTTCATTAAGAGTTGTCTCTTAGGGGGACGATACGCTCTACCTTTACCAACATACAAATACGACACAAGGTCGGATTGAATATGCGGCCCAAGCTTTTTACGGAGGGGTCACAGCGTACACTTGACTTTACAACTTCAAGTGCAATTGAGTTGTTCAGTCTAGAAGAGGGTTTAAAGGCTAGCAAAGAATAGCAGGGGAAATATAGGGGGAGAATGAATCCAAAATCCATCACTTGATATCTTGGCAAAAATGCCTCGTCATTAGCATGTCACGGTGGTTGACGGAAAAAAAAATTGGGTGAGTGAGCATTTGGGAGAAATCCCTCCCATGACTATCTTATCCCCCCACACTGTTGTACAGCAAATAGCTGTTACATTCATTATAAACCTAGACAGAGAGCCGGTTCAAATCTAACCCCCCCCCCCCCACATATATATATATATATGTCTCGTCTCTGTCGTGTCAAGATCGTTCATGGAAAAAGAAGTGTTTAAGTGAACACTTGGGAAAACCACTTCCCAATCTTATATCTGGACTAATACGCTCATCTTTGCTGCTTCGATCATTGCAGGATATCTTTTGGCCAATGTGCTCTCTGTACTTTCTAATATTACCTGAAGTTCAGAGATGAACTGCTGTAATTCTTTCGAAGTCTATTGTCCTAATTGATTAGTTGATATTTTTAGCACATATCCTTGGTGTACGCTGTGGAGTAATGCTAAGCAAGCTAGTCTTGCACGGCATTTTTTTGATCTTCAATTGTACTCCTGCGCCATTAAGTGACCAAAAACTGTTTTATTCACTGAGTTCTTTGGATATCAATTTCCCTAATGCACATCTTTTACTTGTGCAGTGCAAGTAAATATGATTTCATTGCTTGTGTCGAATTTCAAGGAAAGCATCTGACGAATCTAAGAATGTAACTGAAGACCAATTGTTCCAGTTTATGTTGGTTTCACAAAATTGACTCTCATTGGTCGCGAATAAAGGAGTGAGAAATCCTGCTGTAAACGTTTATAATTATTCTCAACTACGGTCTTCCTTCGTCTTAATTCTTCTATTTGATATTTAGGTAATGATTTCTCTTATCGCACGACCATCCCAAAAAATAAAATTAAAATGATGATTAAAAATGATGAAATTCCCGAAGTAGTTTATTTCACATCGGCAGTGACATAAATACTTCAAAGCCATACTCGCGTATAATTGACGTAGAATAAGGGTCCTGGTTAGCATTAGAGTTAAAACATGAATAGAATTCTGCCACAGGAAAAAAAAAATCGTCTTCTTCAAAAACAGTCTTATTGACCGAAAGTACGGAAAAATTTCTTTGAAAAATAAAGAAAAAAAAACCAAAAAAAAAACAAACAAAAAAAAACAGAAACAAAAAAAGAATCAGCTTCAGTTGTAAATCTTTTTTCAATTTGCTGTTTTGTGTAAGACAAAAAAAATATCAAAGAACATACTTTTCACTGTATTGTCACATTTGAAGTTATTTTCCCCAGGGCAACGCCATCTGTATCTCTGCTAGTATATATAAATAATATATATAGAGAGAGAGAGGAAGAGGAAGGAAGTATTTTCTGGGAGGTCTTAATGTCATCTTGCACAACGACGTGACAACTTCAAGCTCCTATGGCCAATTGTATTCCCCATGTTTCTTTTTTCCCCCCTCGGCAAAATCGTCTGTTTACAGTAACCGAGCCAGAATAATTATTTGTGCTGAGTTACGTGACCTGACTGTAAATCAGGCTTTGACATCACTACATAGCCACTAGATATTTTCTTAATATAATTCTTTAGAAATTTTCCATTCAAAAGCACAATTGAACAATCATTGCCACCAAAGGTTGCAAAGGTTTCTTCCATTTTTTTTCAAAATATGTGCATGTATTTTTTTTATAAGTGTTTCTTTGAAAATTGACATCAGTGCCCAATAACAGCCGCTGTACACATTTTTTAAAAGCTTTGACCTTTTTCAGGCCTTAATAGTATTAAGGTTCTTCCTAACCTAGATGTCTTTTACTTATTAGATAGAGGTTTCCTGTTGGAAACACCAGAGATTTCATAAGTAATATCTATTCAAACCATATTTATCCTTCGATGTAATTTTTTCACATGAATTCAAATTTTGACGCTACATTTGTTCAACTATTGACCGTGATGGCGTATGTCTTGTTTTTTTTTATTTTCATAATGAGAAATACCTTTATTTTTCTATTCTCTGAATATATAGTGATAATTGTTTAACTTTAAAAACTGGAAGCAACCTTTTATCTTTGCATCTGCTTTCATAGTGATTTTTATAAGCATAAATTCTTGAAGAAAAAAAAAAGAAAAAAGTGAATTGCAGCTTACGTAAATGTGAATTTCATCGTCCATCTTTTCGAACAAATAAAAAGCATATAAATCTTTATTACAAAAGAGAATTTACGACTCAATATTTTTTCCTAGGTTTCCGTGTCGCAAGATTATGGACATTAGCTTTTGCTGGGGGGGGACTAACAAAATGTTGAAAAGGGTCATTGTCTCTTCCACTCGGATAGTGCAATGATTACCACGCCTGTGTCACATGTTGAAGGTCCTGGGGTTGATTCCGTCATGAGCAGAAAACTCTACATTAAATCAAAAACTTCCCTTGCACTCAGCTGCTTGAGTTCACCGAACTATGTGCTTTCAGTTAAAGTATTCCCTTGATAGACTTGGTACCTGCGAAACATGCAATAGAATCGTATCCCAACATAATTGTACGCGATAGAGACAAAATCATTCTGAAAACTAAAGAGGACGGGATTATTCATAATCCCACCCTTTGAAACAAAACCAAGTAACGTCAATTCTATCAGACGAGTAGATTAAAAATGAGGTTTAGACGCCGAAAAGCGATCATTTCAAGATAAAAAGTGAGGAACAAAAAGACTCGAAGGTGTGTAGCGTTTGCACCGAGTCAGTCTCCGATGGAGAAAGCTGGAGATGAGAAAAAGAGTCTTGTATAGTAGCTGAAGTATCATGATTGAACTTCGAACATGTTGAAAATAGCATTAACCAGGAAGAAACCATAATGAGATAATATATGAAATTTCAATTTATTTTTGATTTTTCTTAATATTTGTAATCTATGAATACCTGACATGTAAGATCCTACTTTTATTATTTAATAAAAATGAGATTAGGGAGGCTTTGTAAATATATAGTTTGAGTTCTTGGTGTGAAAATAACTTTCTGTACACAGATAAGAGCCTCCTTTCATGCTTTTGATGATCTGCATGGTGGTTGGGGGATTACTCAGGCAAAATGAACCAACATGATATATATATATATATATATATATATATATATATATAAAAAAAAAAAGTTCACAGAAAAGTTGGGATTTTTGTCAAGTTGTTTTAACCTTGGAGGTTTTGCCCCACTTTTCTTTTTCGTTGAGGAGGGTCCTGTTCCATGGTGTCTTTTCCCGGGTCCAAATGAAATCTCCACGAGCTGCTTCAGAAATTACTTTTTAAAATTATACGTTTGTAACAATTATATTAAGAACATGCCAGCGGTTTTAGACTTTATGTGTGTATATTATATGGATAAATCAATCCCAGTGATAAGAAATTGGATATTTGCATTCTGTACAGTTCAGTTACGATAGATATATTTTATAGATTAAAAAATTAGTTCATCATACTTTTATATACCTAATCAAGACTAAATAAAAAAAATTCTGTATTGTCAGTAATAAGTCTACTGGCCAAGAACCCGTTGACAGCACCGAGATATTGGAAAGGAAATGATCTGTAGTATACTGAAAATTGCAAATATAATTATCACTGGTAGCTCATGTACCTGGGCCCATTCATAAACAGCAACTGCACAGCCAGTCTTGTGAATATTACTTTGGCTAACAGCAACTCTTCCACAGTCGACATAGTAAATTGCACAGCATGCATCCGGAACTGAATAACTGTCAAAATAACGGAACCATTCGTTGTAGTTATGGACGCCGCAGCACTTCAAGTCACGCTGAGTCAAATTCCAATACGCAGACGGCAAGGGGTCATGACCATATCTAGAGGCAGAGTGACGCAAGTAGTTCACAATTTGACTCAATGCGTGGGATCTGGCCATCCAGCTACCAATGCCAAGAGCCAGTTGAACGACGACGAGGAGAGCTATCGTAGCCATGTAGGCCGACAAAAGCAGACGACTTCGGTAATGGAGGCCAACGAAAGCGAGAATAGATATACTAAGTAACATGGCGCCGTAGGACATCATCACGCCAGCTGGGATGCTTAAGTAGTCCCTAAACATTGTTGGGAGAAAAGAAGCAGAATCTAGTTTGAATGAACCAGCAGTAATCAAAAATATCGATAGGACGAAAAATATCAAGTTTATGATTGTGAGATGAATTTTTGAAGCGTTCATATTAGCTGGTGTTTATTCCAATATCTCTAGACTGTTTATCACGCTTTCATGATTCCCATCTCCTTTAATACTTGACAAGAAGGAAAAGGAAAGTTTATGTTGATTAGCTGCTTGCTTAACCAATGGAAAACAAGCAACAACAGACACGTCGTTTCGTTCTCAGTTACCTCTACATTATTGGAATTATCTCAGACGATCTTTTGAAAATAAATTCGATAAGATATACTTTGAATATTAATAAATTCCAGCGAACTGACGTTTCGTACCCACAGTCCTTAGATTAGAGAAAGTAAGGTTTACCGGCGATGTGAAAATAATTTTAACACTTTTCCACAGTGACTTAACCGATCGAAAATCTATTCTACCCTATCAGATTATTTCAGGTGAACTACGGGGACATATATCAACGCACTTATTTCTTTCGCAATTTTCAAAAAAAAAATGTCACCTATGTATTGGGGTTATTTTAAAATTATAAAAATTATACCACTCCCAAATATATGTATGGAATTATTGAGATTTGCAAAAGACATAGTGTTTTTTTTTTGTGGACATGGGTGTGGAAGGAATATTAAGTCTAAATGCGATGTTTTACTGAAAGCATTTTGGTCAATCAATGAGACTGGCTAAAACTGGCTAGTTGATGACCAAAACCATTTTCCTTCCAATTTCTTGGCGATCTTTGTCAATTATAATATTTGTTTTGTGAATAAAAATTCGCAATGCAGAGGAAATGTCTAACAACATAATTTGGAAATTCTGCTCGGATAGTGCAATGATTAGCACATCTATCTCACATTCAGACTGTCCTGGGTTCGACTCAAAACGAAGTGTGTAGAAAACACATAAGAAAGAATTTACCTGTGTATCTTGAGTACTCTCTAAGCTGTGTGATCTTACCGAGGAGGTAGTCGTATAAACTTGTAAGAACACAATTCCTTGGATGGACCAGACTTAAAATTTGCAAGTATCTTTAAGCTGACAAAGAAAACTGAGAACTCGTCACCAACCGTTCATGCTTCAATGGGGGTTGCCTCTCAAGAAGCGAGCGTTTTATCTCAGTACGTTCGGAAGGTAGTAAAAATCTTGGAGAGTATGTATCATATTTTGTTGCAAAGAACCAATGGAATCCATAGACGAATTGTTGTGATGACAGAATAAATATTTTGCGGGAATTGGTGATGGTAGAGACGTACTAAAAGTGAGATCGCTAATGCATGACCGGCCCTTCTCCAAACCAGATGCTCAGCCTGGTACAGCCCAGTCTGCTTCTCTCTGTCTCCAGAAAAACAACAAAAAAAACAATGTTCCTTTGTGAGGTGGTAGACTGGATTTCGTGTATTTTGGAGCAAAGCCAGCAAAAGATCGTCACCGTTGGCCTTTTTTTTCTTTCTCAAAGCTACATTAAAATTGCGATCAGCTTTTTACCTTGTTAATAAGACTTGATTTTTGTTGAATTAATCATTTGGTTCCCTATTTTACGAAATGTTTGACTATTTCTCGATGAAAATGCTAATTAATGATCGGTTGATCCCCGTGGCCCCCGAGAAGTGCAATTGTATTCTTTGAGGTTCCACTATTGTATCAGTCATTTATTGTTATGGATGGTTTACTATTGACAAAATATTGGAACTACGAAACCTTCAATACCGGTCTGCGAAGCCTCCAAAGAGAGCGTTTGTGTCTTTTTTAATGTCATCATCATCATCATCATCATCATCATCATCCTAATAATCATCACCATCATCAGCAGCATCCTCATCCTCATCCTCATGTCTTTCGTTGGAAAAGAACTTTCCAAAGATCCACGGGATTGCTCTATCGCAGGCTTCGCGGGCTTCGCGGGCTTCGCGGGCTTCGCGGTGCAAATATCTTCTGAACCCATATAAAACATGACACCATCATATTTTCTGTCGGCCATTGCTTTGCTAGATCCCTGGGGATCCACGTTGTGAGTCGTGGTGTCTAGCCGTTGTCTAATATCCTTATAACGTGGCCTGCCCATTGTCGATTGAGTTTTCTGAAGGATTCTATGTTATTCCGGACTTCTGTTTTTGGTTGCTCCCCCTCCATGTGACGCTAAACATGATCATCTCCTGTACATGTTTGCATGGCTCTTATTTTTAGAAACGATTTTTTTTTGCCTAGTTCTATGTTAAAGCTCTATCGGTGACTATCGGGGGGATGCATCGGTTATAGACCCTTCTTAGGACTCTTGAATGCTCAGATTGCTCTACCAAAAGCTTGTCAACTTTTAGTACTTATTTTACACAAGCAGTAGATTGTATTTCATTTTTCATTTTACGTTTCATTATCAACCGATTCGAAATTGGATGAAAAACAATAATTGTAAAACATAGGAATTCTGGTTATATAAACTTAAGAGTTAATCCTACCAAATTAACAATGACAATTGAAACCTTTATCCTGCGATTACTTCGTACAAAACAACGTTTAAAGATTAAATATGGAAGATCTATTTGGCCAGCAGCTTATTGATGCTCATAGCTTAAGAGCATCAAATTATGAATGAACCCTTGAATTGTGATTAATTCGATTTCCGAACAAATCTGTTGCAGTCACCGATGATTGAGAGATCTCGTTGAATAGTCAAGAGTTGCTGTGCTGTCAGCCTCCGGGTATTTTACCAACTAATTAGTGGTGTTCTTTAGAATCCAGACCAGAAGACATCAATACAAAGAGGAAAACAATATAACACGGACTACTGCAAGTTACAATCGCGTTCGGTCAAAAGGATAATCATGCAGTATGAATATTTTAGCAGAATTTGTACTAATTTAGAAGTTAAATAAAATCAATTTTTATTCATGTAAATTTTTAATGAAAAGGTAATTAAATTATTTAATTAGTACTATACTGTTGTTCTTTATCCTAATGCTTTTTGACCGGCATCCGTTCAGTATGGTACTTTCACTTTTAAAAAGCCAGTCGATCTCATTTTGATTCACATCTTATCACATGCGTCCAAAATCAGTCGATGAATCACAAAGAAAAGAGAGTATTTCTTCAAGAGTAACACAGGAAGTTTGTTAAGAATCAACCATGCCGATACAATGGAGTATTGCTTCACGATGTAAGGAATGTGATTTCCAATAAAATCATTTACTCCTGATCGTTGTTCCTTCTTATAAGCCCCCTCTAATTTTGTTGAAAGTGGGCACAAAAATATTATGTTGTTCAATTCCTTTTTTTTCTTTGACGAAATTATGTATGTGCTTTTGAATTTGACATAAGGAATCAATCATTTCGCAAATAAAAAACCCGGTATCTATAGAATTTGAATTCTATGCTCCATGTTGGCTATTGACAAACATTGAAAATTCTGGGTGAGTTGGATCGTAGAATAACTTATGAGGTAAGACAATGCCTCCCTCGTGCACGTGTTTCAAATTTGTTATTTTCTTTCAATTGAAGACTTTTTGTTTTTGTTCTTAATCAAGAAAATGATGATCAATTATCCACTAGTTTACCCAGCCTCCAGTCTTTTGGAATAATATAGTATTTTTAGAAAACAACGTGTCTCTAAATTCGTCGATAAGAAAATCTTATGCCTGCATGCCAAAACATTTCTCCATTTGTAAGGAAAAAAATATATCGTATCCCCGAAAGCCTTTGGAATAAGAAGTAGTCAGCGTTAAATTACACTCCGTAATGTAATTTTGCTCCCGGGTAGTAGTATCTTCTAATTGCTTGTGTGTAAAAATTATAGAAAAATGGTTATTCCTTTCAAATCTTATTTTTGTGGCCCGTAGAGCGATATTTATATGTAACTGTTTTTCTAACTTTGTGATCAAGAATGTGCAAATTTGATAAGTAAATTTGAAATTATTTCTATCCGGGTCACAACCCCCCCCCCAAAAAAAAACAAAGTTTGGCGGGGATAATCGACATTTTATACGTTCAAGACAATCAGAAAATAACACCCATTATAGAAAAAAAATCTATATAATATAATGTATTTGTAATCAGTTATTTTTGGATAGTCTTTCCTTCCTCTTATTGTCTCTTCTCACTACTTTCCAGATTTACTCCCCACCCCAACTATTAATGTCAATAATGAAGCAGCTGTCAACAGGACTAGTACTCGCATCCTTTATATCAAAAGTTTGTTTCTCATGGACGTCTTAACCAATTCCAACACTGAAGCCTATAGACACACAGAACACAAATCTGAAGTCATATCAACAACTCTCAATTTTCTCACCGTTTTGTTTTAGCTTCTACTACGATAATAGCTTTATTTTTACATTAGAAAAGTGATAATTTCATTTATTTTTCATAGCAATAAAAGTTTAAATACGAATTGATTGTGAGATTACTTCTCAGAATTCAGATACTTTAACAAAAACAAATAACTTTTACGTAATAAACATCGTTGTCGCGTTTGTGTGTGGAATTGGTTTCAAATGAGAGTAATCTACTCCAACGTTAATCACCAGTCTTTTAATATCCGTCTTTGGACATAGAGAAATGTGGCAGATCCTGAGGAAGGTCTATGATGGGCGTTGCGGAGCCAGTTTTTCCTGAATTTGTCTACTTGATATCTCCATCTTGTATTCAATCGGCCTCAGTTCCGCATGTGATCTCTGGGGATCCATGTTGTGAGTAGTGATGTCCATCGGTTGGATGCCATTCTTACATGACCTGCCCATGGCCATTTAAGTTTTCTCGTAGATTCTATGCGGTCTGAGTCTCGTTTTCTTCTTGATATACTGCGCTGTCTTGTGATCTCGCCATGTGAGGTTGAGCATGATTCTTTATGTACACGTTGCGGGTCTGTCTCTTGGTAAGGTTCCAGGTTTCAGCTCCATAATCGGGAGGATGCATTGCTTGTATACTCTTAGGATTATTGGGATCGTCATGTTTTTGAAGGCTGAGCTTACTCTTCCAAAGGCTTGCCATCTTAGAGTGATTCTTCGCTTGATTTCTTATTTTGTGGGTTTCATAGAGATTCTTTGTCCAAGGTAGATGTAGTGGTCTACTTTCTCAGTTTTGCATCTTCGATTTTGACAATGTTTTTTTTTATTTGGTTGTTGCACATGACTTTTGTTTTACTGAAGTTCATGTGTAGGCCGACTTTCTTGCTTTAGTTCATCTTGCATTTGTTGGCCTGACAAACCTTATTTCTTTTTCGCTAGCTTCTCTCTTCAGACTGTTAACACATCATACTTACATGTGGGTATTTGCTACAAAGATTGGGGTCACCAAATAGGTTACTCCCACTGGACGTATAGTAAATGCCTACGTAAAAATGCAACAATGAGATTGTTTATGGGGGAGAAGAGGGTAAAGAATGGATGAAGAAATATTAACCATCTGCTTTATTAAATAAACTGGGTTCAAAAGGAGAGAAAAGATTTGTTCCTGATAAGACGTAGGAGTTCATTCATTGCCTTTCGGCTCGATGTACCTTACAGTAGAACTCAAACAATTGAATTGTTCCTTTATAAGAGTGCTGCTCGCTTAGACGTATTTTTGTTTTAGGAAAATGCTTATAGACAAGCGTCTTATTTTCCAATATATCTATAAAACAGATTTTCTGAAGTATAGCTTACAATTTCAAAATATGCTAAAAGCTAGAAAAAAAACTGAGGTATTACTGCTGGCATGGGTGTTATATGTTCGTCATCGCTTGCCTAGCGTAACATTCTGATCAGCAAACTGAGAGGAAACCACTGCTTGTGTAACTCCTTCAATTTTCAGTGGGTTCGAGGCGCGTAGCCAGGTTTTAAAATAAAAGAAAGGGCGTAAAAGGTACCAAGACATGTACCAAACGTATTCTCATTCTAAATTTTTGTATCAAAAGAAAAAAAAGTTATAAGCTCGTAAATCTAAAATCAAAATGTGATGAATTAAAAATAAAATTAAATGTAAAATAAAGCAATGTCTGGTTAGTCACTCAATAGAAACAGTACATGACCAAACTCTTTTGGCCGTATGCTGCGTTAGGAGTGGTCAATAAAAAAAAAATGGAATTAGAAATCAATGAATAAGGTAATTTTCGCCTATTGTTGGATCACTGAAAAATTTGAATCTCCAAAAATAAGCTTGTACAAACTAGTGACCAATTTAGCATAAACTGAAATTGTAAATCATTTGGGGGAGAATTCTGAAAAACATTTCTGTACATAAGAGTAAATGTTAAAAATTTCAGACTTCTAGCTCCGTTTTGGGGTGGTGTGTACTAGAGACAAGTAAATATACGTAGCCAGCCTGCCGGACCAAGTTGAAAGCTGAAACTTAGACAGTTTTCGTTGACGGATTTTAAAATACTGAGATTAGACTTTGATCGCATAGAAAACTCAAAGGGTTATGAAAATTGTTGAAAAAGGGACACTCTTGAAGAATGGGCTCGGGTTGGCGGCAACCTATCCCCCGGTTAGGTGCCCCAAACTCGTGGCATTCTTCTATCCCGAGAGCGCGATGGTAAAATACGAACATACGTAATGAAAATACCAATGAGATGAAAATTTTTCAGCTATCAAGAAAAGACAGGGAAACTTGCTCACTGCCAAAAAGAATTAAGATCAGATGAAAGAGTCAAGATGGAGTACTGTGTACAATCAATTACGCAAATTACCAAAGTTCAGAAGAATACTCAATTTTACATATTTACCACTGATCGAACGATATAAAAAAAAAAAAGAAAAAAAAAAAAGAAAAAAACTGCAAAAATCTGAATTCAATTATTCAACATTAAATTACATTCCCTTTCTATATTTTATCCCCACTGGAATAATAAAATACTATCTAAAACTGTCGTTTCAAATTGATAGGGGTGATACAGCTACTAGATAATACTATAGATTTTGGTGAATGTTTTTGGCATAAGGGTTGTGAGGATGTTCGCGCGAAGTGGTTATTAAACTAACAGAACCTGTACTTGAATTTCCTTGTCTAATCACCTTAGTGTAGTCATTGTGGAGATTAAACCAGGAGTTTATTTCAGCAGCTAAAAGAATACTAAATAAAAACAGAGAGTCTGAGTTTAGAAACTTCCGGCTCCCTGTGAAGACGATTAAAGAAAAGAGGGGGAAAGAAATTAAGAAAAAAAACCCAAAAAACAACCCTCAAGAGATTTTGAACCAATCAAAATTCCCTACCCTACCACAAACTTTTACTGAAATTCGTCGTGTACCTTTGGAGATGACCAAGAAGGATTCATTATGAAGGAAAAAAAAAAAAAAAAAAAAAAAAAAAAAAAAAAAAAAAGGGGGGGGGTGAATTTAGGAAAAATTCAAAGGTCATCTAGGATCCCACCTGGCAGCCCACCCTCATAAAATATAAACAGGGGGCTGAAATTTTGATCTTTGCGTTTAGGAGATCAAACATTATCGAGCAAGGACTGATAAAAACTAAGGGATTAAAACAATTAAGATTCAAAACTAAGTTAATTCTAAATGATAGTAAAATCCATCTAATAAGATGGGATTTAGCCAGTTTCTCTAAAGGAAACCCTGGCAGGATGGCGGGGGGATGATTAACAATCAAATGCTCAGAATATGAGCACCTATTTTTTGACGAAAAAAAAAAAAAAATAAAAAAAAAAAAAATAAAAAAAAAATTAAAAAAATCACAGACGACCAGGAGCAACGTCTGGATTTACTCTAATCAGAGAAAGTGCCGTTTATAGAGTATTGTATAATTTAAACCACGCGAGAAAAATTATACCGAAGAATCGAAATTTGCTTTCCAGTTGACCTGCAGTCATTAATTAAACTTCACTGGCATTTGTTTATCATTTTGAATACGTAGTTACTATCCGAATATCAATATAAATGAAGATACTTGTAATTGAATTAAAACACACAATGATAATTTTCAATAGATAATCTTGAGAACATGGACTTTAATGAATTAGTTTTAAAAATATTAGTTGATAAACTAGATAGAAAATGTCAAGTAACAAATCAACCAGTCCAACGAGCGATTGTTTGTAAGTATTTGGCAAAGGAATAGCAACGATGAATATTTCAATTTTCGAATTGCAGAGGCTAACAGTTAATTGGTAAACGCCAGCCGACGTTAAGTTAACAGATGTACGAAGAAAAATCGTAGCAATAAGAGTTTAAAGTTCGTTTGTAACATTACGATACTGTTCAATACGCTTATATAGAAACGAACATAAAACAGCAAAGAGCTGAAAGACTATGATGAAAGCGAACAAGACGGCCGCTGAGACTTCGTGTTTGCTTGTCCATTCAGAAATGGCTGTGGTACAGTTACTTCGGTGAAAGTTTTCAGACTGAATAGCATCGTTGCCGCAGCCGACAGTGTAGGTAACACAGCAGGAGTCCGGAAGACAACAGCTGCCCAGGTACTCGAACCATTCTCTGTAGTCATGGACGCCGCAGCATTTCAAATCGCGTTGAACGGAATCCCAGGTGGCATTGACAAAATGGCTATTGGTATAATTAGACTCTGCGGAACGCATTGAGTCTGCGATTAGGCTGAGCACGCTAGACTTGACCATGAAGCCGGTGATCCCCACGGAGAGTTCGACGACGACCAGAACAATCAGAGCCCAGGTGTAGAAGCACAATAGACAGCGGCTTCGGCAGTGAATGCCAAGTAGGGCAAGAAACGAGATTAAGAAAAGCAAAGATGCCAAAATTATGGTAAAAGCAGTTACAGAGCTAATATATCCGCTTAACAGACTGTATTCACCCTGCAGAGAACCCTGGATTATTGCACCGATCAGAAGAAGTACCAAAGCGAATACTAAGGCGATGAAATTTAACACAACCAAGCTATATTTTACAGACATCTTTGTTTTTTGCATTGGTATTGTACCGTGGTTTGGTATATTTATAGCGCCTGTTCCATACTTATGATTATTAACATCCCAAATAACCAATGAAAAGAAAGCAATAGACGCAGTGTTTTCATTGGCTATTTTAGTTTCTATAATCCTGATCTACATAAGAGAACACAGTTATTCGGAAGATGAGGGGGATTTCCGGATAAAATGTTTTTCCCAGCAACATCTTTTGCCCAGTTAACTCACTTTTCTGTCATTAAACCTACTGATCAATTTTGTAAATATATTCGATTCTTTGGAGAACACGTTTAAATGCACATAAAATCATTTCTTTTACCCTCGTCGCACTTGAATGTGGGATTAAGTAGAATGTTCATAGACGAACATCAGTATTTTGGTTAATTTTGAATTAAATTAATATTCAGAATAAATGTTTTATTATTGTGGAGTGAAATGATGAAGTATATTTGGGTCTGCAAATGAGACTGGTTAAGTTATTGTTAATGTAAAGAAGACCAGCACGGACCCCAACCCATTTTATTGACCTTGTATAAAATTTTTCTTATCTTTTTATTTACAAATCAGAAATAAATAAGGAAAGTATAGTTCTCCGGCAATGTAGGACTATTATTGACGTTTTAATTTTCGTTTTCGCTACCTCAGTTTTTGACCGGTTACTCAACTACACTACCGTCTTAGATTGCCGAGGACTCATACAATCACGCAGTTACAGAGCTGATATATCCGCTTAATAGACTGTATTGTTTTTGTAAATATTCTCATTTCATAAACACATCGGGATTATTCTAAATTATAGAAATAATTCTTGTTTTTATCCACCTCACGAAAAATCGTATACATGGGAATAATAAGAATTTTTTTTCATAGAGAATTCGTAGTTTTTTTTATATAAGTCACGTGAAAATGTGCCTGAAGCCCTTATGTTCTGGAAATAATCGATGCGATCGAAACAGTACCTTGGAGAGCGACAAAAACAATCTCAGAATATTAAAAGAAAACATTAAAGAAAGAAATAAAATACTGGACTTTCATTCATTCAGATACAAGAGATTGAGGATGGACATCATATGCAAAATATACGGAATTTACGTTGAAGAAAACCAGACAAGGACAATTAGGAACACGTTTCCTAAAGATGTATGTACCAATAGCACTAAGAGTGGACATATCTAAGGAGTAGATGAATGTGATTTGGAAGAATTGGGCTGTTTGTTGCAACCACGAAGGCAAAATTACCGGCGTCTTAGGCAAAAGAGTGACCCACCCCAACGGAAAGGACAAGGAGCCGGAGTCAAAGAATAAATCTGAAATCTAATAAAAAAGAATAGATTCTAAGTTGTGGTGAAAGAAACAATCGAGGACGTTCGGGCCAATGAAATGTTGTATTACACCCTGACAACCAAAAATGTCAACATAGTTATTAAGTTGGTCTCGCTGGCTATGTATGTATGCCTTACACGCACAGACCACACCGATAGAGCTAGAGGGATGGAAAAGTAAACATACACTCCTTATTATGTCAAAATCCTCTGCTAAAAATATTTTAGTAGGGGATGGGGTGGAATTTACAACGTAAGTAATTGCTAAATTGGCCCAGGCTTGAGCACCATCGTCGATTTGAATTATGTGACTATTTCAATCAAGTAGAACAAGACCTAAATTAATACTATTCTACCTTTGTCTACATCAGATCGTAAGTATGAACCTGCATTTTCAACGGAAATTCGACACCTGATTTTCAAAACGTGATTAGAATTTAAAAAATCCGTTTTCTATCTTTAATTTTTTTTTCCTGAACATGAATAAGCCAAAATGCTTTTCTAAACAAAAACAATATATTTTAAATAATTGTAAAGTAGATTTTAACTGCTATAAAAATCTATCTTTCCTGCGTCAAACAAAAAATAAATGGTGACGCCATTTTAGATGGCATTGATTTTTTTTAAATTTAAATTCTATTACCTTTAGAAAGGTTATTGTCAAATGCAGATAATTCAAGGGAGTATTTAGTTGGTCAACTAAACTGCACTAAAAGTGTCGTACATTTTTGATAAAGAAATGAAAAATACATTTTTAGTATTATCAATTCGCACGTTCCAAAGGTAGTGTTTGATGCTTACAATTGGGTGATGACGGATAGACTAATTTCTGCTGACAGTACAGCTTTACCGAACACAAAGGGGACATAATCCAGAATGCTGTACAAAAATGTATTTACTAAAGAAAAATAAAACATTCTACTTTTTAGAGTCAAAAATGTGGGTTACATTTTGTTCCAACTAGAAGTGAAAAACTTTTTTTAAAAAGCGAAGGAAACACTTTTTTTTTTAAAAGTGAAGGAAAACTTAAAAAAAATCTTTTTGGAGTCAAGAAACTTGCTATACACAAATTCATTTTAGATTCTGACTGAGATGAGAAAACTACTTGCACTATTCAATGACAGTAAAGACTGAAGACTAACATTCACTATCGACTGAATCACAAATTACCTCGCAATGTATAGATTAATTTCTGATTATAACTGGGATGGAAAAACTACTTGCTCAATACAGAAGACTAAAATTTTCCTCAATCTGATTTATAAGTTACCTTACTATACACAGATCGATTTCTAATCCTACCTGGGGACAAGTAATCACTTGCTTTAATTCAAAGACGATAAAGACTGAAAATGTACACCTTTTAAAGCTTATTTCAAGTTAAATCACTATACACAGATTCATTTTTAATTCTGAGATCGAAAAACGACTTTCTCTTTTTAATGATAATAACGGTTGAAGGCTAACACTTTCTACAACCTGATTGTCAAGATGCATAATTTTACACAGATATATTTTTGATTCTTAAAGTCTTCTTAACACAAATGGTAAATGGGAGGTTGTGGTAAGAAGAATAAACTGATGCGAGATTTCCTCCAGGTTGGACTGAGAACAATCTGCCTCCCGGAATTGAATGAAGGGTTTGATTCGAAATTGCCCACTTAGGCTTACAACTGAAAAAGACCAGAGGATACAAAGACAGCTTATAATGTCCAAGATCTGAACACGTCCCAGTAAATAAGTATATGACAATAAATCACATTCAAATAACTGTTTTTAAGGAAGACTTCGGAGAAAAAAAAATAGCCCTTTGCTTTTTAAGAAAACTTGAATTTAAAACAATGTGCATGGACGATGGTCGCTTGAAATAATACGGCAGGAGTCCCATAAAGACTGGATAATTGGAACTGAAAGAGAAATTATCAACAGGTCTGTTTAGTCCCTCAATAGAAACCGTAATATGACTAACGTCGTTTGGCAGTATTCCATGCCAACGTCTTCCAGTGGCATGGTCTGTTGGGGATGATCAATCAAAAAATGGCGAAAAAGAGATGGTCAATTAATAAGTTACTTTTCCGCCTTTTGTTGGGCTGTGGCCACTGAAAAAAGTTAGAATTTTCAAAAAATAAACAGAAATTAATTAAAGGGATCAATTTAGCCAAAACTTTAATTGGGAATTGAACCCCCCACTAAAGATATATTTATGGGAGGATTTTTCAAAAAACAAAAAAGAAAGAAACTGTTTCTCCAGACATAATGAGGAGAAAATGTTAAAAATTGCAACTCCATTGGAGTGGCATGCACACGTGATACATAGCCAGTCAGCCAAACCAGCTCAAAAACTGAAGAAACCTATGTTTACAGTTTTGGTTGACGATTTTTGATACATTTAAAAACTAGCTTTTATTGCTTTTGGAACAATGCATCGCATCTTCAAGTAAAGAAGTAAATAACGCCCCCAACAGGGAAGGAGCTGAAACATTCTGATTTGCGAGAGTAAAATGACCATCTCGTGTTTGTATGCCAAAAAAGAAATCGCACAAGAGCAATTGGCTGCCAATAGTTTCAAGTTCTTTAAGCGACTCTGTCTCAGTCAACAATGTAGAATGCACAGTGAGGGTCCGGAAGAGAAGTGTTTCCCAAATAATGGAACAATTCTCCTGGGCGTTCGATTCTGCAGTACTTCAGGTCTTGTTAGTCAGAATTCCAAGTTGCAATGTCCGTATTGGAGTATTTGGACTCTACTCTAAAGAACGCACGGGGTTTGATATTAAGCTCCAATATCTGAGACTTGGTCACAAAACCAGCAATACCCACTAACTATTCGACGACGATCAGAACAACCACTGTGAAGATGTAAACACACAATAAAAACAATTTGAAATGCTAATTTATGAAACAGTTACTCTCTATACATTTTAGAGATTGGCAAAATATTATCTTTATCAAGTTATTTCAATTTCCAGAAAAAATGATAGAAACATTACTTCCATCCAAGATGTATAGAAATGCAGAGATTTGTATTCGAAGAAAAAAATTCTTTCACTTTTATCTAAAATCTCCGAAAATTCAACTAATAAACGGTGAGCACTTAGAAAGTGTACACTTCTGCAAACGCTGTACATTGACTAAAAAAAAGGATTGAAATAAATCATTTTAAAAAGAGAGAAAAAAGAAGCAATTCTTGCAATATATAGAGATATTCAGTTACTTTCTCTGAAATGTAATTTTGGTGAATAATAATTATTAAAAGAATATCTTCCAATCGGAAAGAAATTCTTTAGAACTTTTGAATGGATAATTCAAATATTTACGCAATCTGTGAACACTTTCAAATTTCTTATTTCATTCTTCCGCCTTTAATCGCACCTGAAATACTATTGAAACGGTATTGACAATCATAATAGATGAATGATCATTATTGCAATTTTAATATTTTTTCTTATTAATGGGAAAAATGGAAGTTGATATGAATGGAAAATCTGTTGTGCAATTACCAGATTATTTCTATTGGACTCTTGTAGCTTGCTATGGTTCTGTCTAAACTATGCGAATGCCTGCACACACATACGTTTTCCTATCTGCTCAGAAAGAAATGAAAATAAGGTAGTAAATAGTGATTATAATCATACTCATAATTACACTAATAATGTAGTGAATAATGATTATACTCACAACTATACTTATGGAATATAATCTCTCTGCTAATTTGTTTCTGATAATTAGTTAGACGGTTTTTCGGAAGTCATTTGTAAATAATTAATTTCCTGGTTTCAAGCATTCAGTGCACATATACTTTTGTCGCAAGGAGAAAAATTAGCACAACGTAAGATTTTTGCGAACATTTTCTATTGAAAGTTACTTGGAATAATGGTTGTTTATATGGCGTAAGTCTTTTAACTGGTTGAAACTGTTTTGAATGGTTACCCGATGATAATATAAGATATTTGTAATTTCAAATTGAGACGGCAATATTGATGAAATGGAGAATCATTGATCTTCTGGTGTCATTACCTACTGATGGTAGAATGTCCGTAAGAATCTCTGCTTACTGGTACGGCAATGGTTCCTGTAAAATGCATCATCATCATCATCATCAGAATCATCATCATCATCAACAACATGATGATGATGATGATGATACTGATGATGTCCTGATCTGGAAAAAGGCCATTCCAAGCTCCGTCTTGGTCTACTGTTACTGCACTAATCTTTGCCATGTTATATCTGCAAACTCATCTCCACATCTTCTCCTACCGTGTTTGCTATCTTCAGGGCACCAATCTGTTAATCTGTTTTGCATCGTTACAGTTGATTCTTGCCAGGTGTCCATTTTTTGTGTCTTATTTATTTCTATGATATATTTCACTTTGGTTTTGATTCTGTTGTATCGTTTATTTGCAGTAAGTTAATCAAATTTATTCCAGGGATTCTTAGAGATTTGCTTGAAATTGTTGAGGGGTTTCTGCCAATGAATCAATATCCTTCTAACTTAATATTCAAATCCTGTAGATTCTTACCGCACAAGTGGTAGGTTCCTGTCAAGCCCTGGCTCGATACAATCATACATGCCGTTGTCCCACATTCCATGATTAATTTTCTGTACTTTCGATCCTCTCCTTAGGGAATTGTTCTGTTTTGAAAAAAAAAGTGATTTTTTTCAACTTTCTGTGGAGGTTCTGTTTTCAATAGAAACATAATGTGAAGAAGAGCCCCTATCTTGCATACAAATGAATTTTCTCCTGCTGTCTAGGATTTTTCTTGCTTTTCCAAATTAATCTATAATTTTGGTAATGTCGTAGCTTCCGTTTTCGTAAAAAGTGGGCATTTGGAAATCAAAATAAGGGAAGGATGAATCATGTCACATGGATGATGGAGTGACGCAAAGTAAGGGCTTGTTTTCACATTATATGTATATAGTAAATAGGACCCCCTTTGAAAACAAAAAATAAACGATTTTTTTTCCAAAAATGACAAATTCCTTGAGGAAGAGAGAGTCTTATGGATCGAAAACACAAAACTTAATTGCAAAAAAAAAAAATCGAGGTGGGACTACGCCATGTCAGAAGTGTCATATATACCAAGTCTAGATGGGCTTCTACGTTAGTACCCATCAAGAGCAAATGTTTATAACTTTATAGTATGGAAGCCTGGAAGGAAAAAAGAAATTGAAGACGAAAGAGCTTTTTTTTTTCAGAAAATTAGAGCAAAAAGAATTAGGAATGGTTCAATGGAGTACTTGTGCCAATGTGTTGTGGACAAAACAGTGTCGCCAAGAGTGCTCGAACGCACAAACAAATGCAAACAAACATTTCGGTTTATTTGTTCACTACCAGCTATAGAAAAAGAAAAACATAAAGCTAAAATCAGCAAAAACAATTTTGAAGAGAGCTACATTTTAATATAGGAAGCAGATTCATAATTTTGGAGATAAACAAGAAAGAGAGAAGCTAGATCTAGCTCCAAAAGAGCCAAATTGGCACCACTGCTCAAAACCTATGCCCTGAACTATACCTGTTTGTTATGAGAAGACTGATTAGCCATGGCAACTGTTGTCATAGCAACAGTTTCTATCGAAGGGGTGAACAACAAATAAGAAATAATCTGACAATATTCAAAAGGTTCCAACCAAACTACAGATTCGTCTCATTAAATCCTGTCATCCTGTGACCGAGAAATTGGCCACAGCAACACTTACCACGGGAATATAAACATCGGATATGAATTTCTAACGGGGGTTTACCTATTCCACAAAAATTCCACCCCAGAAAATTTTGCAGCAAAAATATTGTGACTGTTTGCATGTTGTGAAAAAGCTAGATTTCATTACTTTGGGTTTCAAACTTTCTTGCCAAAATACCACCTCAAACTTTCGATCTAATGGGAGGATTTCGATGAAAAAAAAGTACTTAATGCCTGAATAATGTCATTTTTCTTTACACTAACTTTCACTAGCACACTTCCACAAAATAGAATTAATCTGATCTTTCTAATCCATAAAAAATCCACCATACCATTAGAAAGATGACGGCAGGTGTTTTTAAATAATTTTGCGATAGCGCTTTAAAAAAAAAAAATCATACAGCTCTGCATTTTCTTTTTTTGTCCAACTGGGAAAACGTAGATATTTTTTGCTCATTTGCAAAATAAAGTAAGTAGGCTACTCTACAATTAGTATGTAATAGGTATATCCCTTGACGAATATTACAGGCGGAAAACATCGTGATCCGAATTTTTCACGTAAGTCTTCTCAGTGCAAAGATACCTATTTTCAATTTCTATAATAAAATGTTATAACTCCATAGTTACTGTGAATTTTGAATTATCAAACTGAACCACGGAAGTTAATCAATTCACTAAAATAATTCAACACGAAAAATCATAGTAATTTTTTTTATCTCAATGATTATGTTTTTGTTTTTTTATTCCGTAGATTTTTTTGTTGTTGATCCTTGTGCTGAGATGCGCTAAATTATAGTGCACCTGTTATGCTTGTGCCTAGAAAGTAGCGTTCAGTTGTAGGGCCCCGGGTAGATTTGCCCGGATGAGTCAATGAACCAGAAAATATAAAACGTTACGTGATGTATTATATAAGTACATACATACCAATCACATAACTGTTGTGAAGGAGAACAGCAAAGGATGTACTGTTTTCGAAAGACGAAATTATCGAAAATTTTTCTTCATGTAAAAAAGGTTTTGTGAACGATAGTTTATTCGTAAGACGTTTGGGAAAGAATTAGAATCCAATTAGGACTAGATAACAAGTATCAAGAGTTTATGTATCAAAATATTCGAAATTTAGCGCATGTTTTAGCAATCATATGTCGAGATTACATTATGGTGGTATGGACACAAGTCGATCCGTCATTCATTATAGATTGCGATATATGCACTACAAAACACATACATATCTACCCAGATCTCTATATTGTACACACATCTTCCTTGCCTTTCCGAAAAGAAAGGAACAAACCTGACTTATAAGATGCTAAGTCGATTCATGACTATTTCTGCAGCAGAACCATAATGGTAAAGAACATACAGATATTGCTCCCAGTAGGGGAGGGAAAAAAGGTGAAGGGTTATGATTAATGAAAATAAAACGGCTAATGAGATTTCGTGTTTATTAATCCAAGTGGAAATGGCACTAGCACGGTTGGCCTGGTAAAAGTTATTTCTCGAAGCGACTCTACCACTATCGACAGTGTCTAGAACCCAGTAAGAGTTAAGTTGTCCAAATAACGCTACCATTCGTTGTAGTTGACGCCACGACATTTCAAGTCCTGCTGAACAGAATCCCATGTGGATTTGACAAAATGGTTGCTAGTAAATTAATTCTGAAGAACGCAAGGAGTTTTCGATTCGATTGAACACGTGTTACTTGTGTTTGGAGCCGGTAATTCCTATGACCAATTCGAACACTATCATAGCAAATACAGTAATTATGAAGAGAAATTGGCTTCGGTAGCAATGGCCAAGGAGAGCAAGAAGAGTTGTGAAGGAGAGTAAGACTCCAACACCCACCATAAAAGCAACTGGAGTGTTCACATATCCTTTCAACGGATCGTAGTTGCCGTTCGAAGAGGTTTGTATAATCGTGTAGACTGCAAACAATATCAAAACCAATAATAATAGGATGAAATTGACGATAATTAGGCAATACTTTGAAGGAACCATTTCGTTCCTGCTACTTTTCTAGGATTAGATAGTACTCACTGCCCTCTAAGACTTACGTCTGAATGTTTACATAAACTTATCCCCCCCGGGTCAAAGAATTAACTTATGTTCGCTGTTTGAATAAGGAGAGGATTTGATTGGTTGGAGCTTTTTTTCATATGCAAATGTATCGAATTTGATCTCGTCCATTATTTTTATTTTCGTTTTTCTCAAATCATCTCTGCAAGTTAATTTAATTTTCTGCCATTAGGACCAACAATGCTGATAATTTCATTTGGGAATTTAGAACGTCCATAAATAACATTTCTTTTACCCTACCTCCACAAAGAATTGAAGATATGGAATTAAGTATGATTTTTATAGAGAAACTCAAGTAGATATCGAGGGATAATGTGAAATGAAACAAGGATTCAGAAAAATGTATTGTTTTGGTGGACGGAATATTGAAGAAAGATTTAGTCAGTAAATGAGACTAGCTGAAATAAAGATAGGGAAGAGAAGACCATTCCAAAATCCTCATCCCCGTATTACGACCAAGTGTCAAATTTTTCTATCTTTTTTAGAATAGATTATATCCCTGTATTCTGACCTTGTGTTGAAATTTTCCAATTTTTTGAAAATGAATAATCGTAAATGAGATTAGCCAAGTTAAAGATAGGAAAAAGAAGACCAGTCTAAATGCCTTTCCTGTATTTTGATCTTGTGTCAAATTTTTCAAAAATAAATACGATGGTCCGATAAATGTGGGGTTAGTTAGACATTTCATAAAGAATGTTTATTGAAATTTTGGTGATTGCAGGATAAAAGGAATATTCAGATTAGATGTGCTATAGTGAAAGAGGTAATGAAGTATGATTGGGTCAGCAAATGAGAGTAGCTAAGTTATTGTTAAGACAGAGAAAACCATTTCCTGCTCATCGACCCTGAGCCATATTTTTCTATATATTTTTTCAAAAATTTCATATTGAAATATATACGTCAATGTCGTATTAGTTAGAATTTTCGTGGAAAACTGCGGTAGTTTAAGATACGATACGAAACGTTGCGAGTAAATTTTCTTCACGCATATTTGTGCTTGTATCTCGCTCTCTGTTTAATAGTTTTGTTATATTTCTTCAGACGCTTTTCTTGTAGGTTATATAATAGTCGTATCCGTTTTAAAAGCTGTTCATTGTTTTAGCTTCTATTATTCCTGGGTCTTGACTCATTTAACTGGGTATTTTTTATGCAAAGATCTTTATTAATTTTTTTCTTATTCATTTAAAAGAATGTTTTTTGGTTGGAATGTTGTCGATATCTTTTATCGTTTTAAATATTTTCGGCGAATGTAGAATGAAAGAAATATCTAGAATAAATGAGCTGTTTTGATTAAGGAAGTATGATTGGGTCAGCAAATGACACGAGCTAATTTGATGTAAAATTAGTGAAGACAGACGTATTTCTTGATCAAGTCTCTTTCATTTCATTATGTGTTCTTCATATTGTGAATAAATACGGCTAACACACTGCTCTGTTACATTAAACGATTGGGGAACTCATGCTAAAGATTTTTCAAGTATATTTCAATCGTTGGGAAAATTCTAAAATGTTCATTAAAAAAATCATTTTTTTTTTTTACCTTCGTACATGACTTTGTAAAATGGCAGTGACTTATACTAATATTTTTGCAAGTATAATTAATATTTAATAATTATAAACAATAAGAATTTCTCGTCCATCTGCACATGAAATTGTAAATACGGGATTATTTAGTTTTCATGGAGAAATTGTTTTTTTGGTAATTGTAGGATGGAAAGGAGTAATTGATTGGTTTTACAGCGTATCAACTCTTGAGGGTTTATTTACTGCCGAAATCATTTGTGTTAGAAAAATCAAATTTATATCATTCGTTTGTATTAAGAATTGCATATGAATTATACATCAGGTGAATAAAGATAGCAAATTTATATGATAGATATTTTTCTTTTTCACAAAAAATAAAATATTTTCTGGGGGTGGCTGTTGAATAAGGTTTGGATGAATTCCTTTCCGTAGACCTGTCTGACTTAGTTGCCCCTATAAGGAATTAAATTCTCGTTAGCATAGTTTTTTTTCTCAGGTCATTGGGATATGGGGTATTGTGGTAAATGGAGCAAATTTTTTCGATTGTGTCAGTGGATGCAATTAACTAAGCCAAAGTCAGGTAGCTTCGAATACCACCACCGCTTCCAAATATACCTCTCTGGTCGTGAATATTATTAGAAACCATCAATGAAAACTGTCAACATCAACATAATTTTTTTCAGCTTTTTAGTGTGGCTGGCTGGCTGGCTGGCTGGCTGACTGACTGACTGGCTATGTAAAAGTTTTGTGTACAGGCTACACCATTAGATTCAGACGGCAGGAACTTTTAACATTTACTCCTTATTATGTCAACGGGAAACTTTTTTGTTTTCCCAACCCCTCGCCCAAAGGAGGAGTGTTTAGTTGTGGGTTCAGTTTAAAATGTACTTAAATGTTAAATTAGTCCATTGGGTTGTGTTGGGCTGCGTTCGCGCTCGTTATTTTTCTTATTTACATTCGGAGTATTAAGTGATCGCTCTATCACCTCTTTTCTTCTATCTGACTGATCACTCCAAACAAGACACGCTTCTTAAAGACGATGGTCACGCGACGCTTTCAATTGAGTTACTAACCAAGCCTCTTTTCTTCATTCTTCCACTATTAAAAAAGATAAACAGTTGCTGTAACGTTCGATTAGCTGAAGTGTATCGTACTCGTCCAGGAAAATACTGTCTAGCATCTTTTTGAGATAATGGTTTAGATTTATCTAGAGCATTCGTAACCTTTTAGAAAGATGGGATGGAACCACAGATGAAAATAGATAGTGTGAAAATCTCTGGGGTATTTCTGGATCGATTTATTTTGACTATTTTCGAAGTCGCTTTAAAAAGTTCCCAAACTCAAGAAATATCATTGAGATATTGCAAAAATGTATTTTAAAAAAAGCACAAAACAATTGTATCTCTGTATATCGTTTTCACCATCATCATCAGCCTTTTAGCGTCCGTTGTTGGATATAAACCTTCCCCTGGATTCACCAGGCCATCAGGACGTCTTTATTTCGTCAAATCATCTTATAATTTGCCGGCTACAGTTTCTTGTATGATCTCTGAGAATCTGTGTCGTGAATCAGGATGTCCATCGGTTGTCTGACATTCAGCAACATGACTAGCTCATTGCGATTTGAGTTTTCTAATAGGTTCTATGATATCCCTGACTCCTGTTTTGTGATCTCTCCATGCGATGTTAAGTATGATTTTCTCATATGCACGTTGCATATATAAGGTCATGATGAATGACTTATATCATCATAAATGAATTAAATAGAATGCCTTCGCAACATGTCTAGCTCGGGAAGGAGGTCATATTTACCTAATGAAATATTACTTATTTCCTTGCTATAAATCAAATGTGGCTTCTTCCAATGACGTTCTTTCCTGGTTAGAATTTCAAGTCATTTTTGAGACTATTAACTCTAACCAGACCAACTAGAACGCACAGATATATGCACAGACACTTTTATATTCAATTTTAACGTACATGGTATGTCATGAAAATATGTAAATTGTTATCAGTGTTCACATCACGAACGTATAGTCAACATTTACTTCATTAAAATACCACTAGTTTTCAAACTCCAGTTCAAAGTCTGGAGTTGTCTCCGTAACTAGAACAATAAGAACAACCCTCACCAAAATTACGGATGTAAACGTATATGTAAAATCCATATCCCCTGTGGTTTGAACTCACAATCAATTGACTGCCGGGGGCGAGGGGCTGTCTTACTGATTTAGCCAAGTTTTAGATATTAAGGAAAATTTCTAGATACGCATGGGCTTATCTCTTCCTAACAAATGAATTCATTTATGCGTAAAAATCTACTTTTACTGAGATGATTACATACAAAGGAGCTCATTTGCTTTTCCCTTTTCAGCAAAATGAATAATGCTTATCGCGCTATTGTTGTGTCCTTCAACCCTTGAATGTTCACCATCACACGTGTTATCTTGGCTAATTTTCGTTTCGGGGCCCACTTGGTGAATTTGAGCCGATGCTCTGTTTACAATGAAAAAATCCTGAAATGTTTCTCTGAATTTTTGTGATGAGGTATTATTATTATTTCTATTGTTATTCGGACTATCCTCATCTTGGTTGTTTTTGATACAACGTTTTTGCACCGGTTGTCCACAAGGACACATAGCGTAGTGGTTAGAGGATCAGACAGAATTACTGCAAGAAATCTAATGGTTCTAAGTTCAATCCCAGTGTGAGACAAAAATTCTACTACTGGTAAGAGGGGAGTGCAGTCTATATACCCCCGTCGGTTAAATAAAGGGTTCGGTTCGTTACATCCCCACACCTACCTGATGAAGGCTGTGGAGTACAACGGCCGAAACGTTGTATGAAAAACAAACCAAATGAGGATAGTTCGAATAGAAATAATACTATCCTGAAATGAACACATATTTTGTAACCATCTAAAAAAATCTTATATCACGATGACTATGCGCAGATGAGATCATGGGTTCTCAATCTTTTTTAACAAAATCAATAATGTTTATCGATACCGTTGTCTTTTTCACGTCCTGCATATCCATCTTCGCTCGTCTTATCTTGGGTGTTTTTCAATTCAAGCTCCCCTTAAGCGACTCGTGGGGAATCCTCTATTTACAATAAGAACCTATACTAGAATAAACACGTATTTTGTCACCATCTAAAAATGATGTAGATATGACGTGAACCGCGTCTCTAATGATTCCAAAATAGAATCGAGGGGAATGATAGTTTAACAAGTGAGCGAAAGAGATTGAAACTTTCAAAACAACGTTCTATGATCAGGTGTTATTCATCAATTCACAATGATAAATGAGTTCCTTCGAGGAATTACATACATGCTATTTTTTCAATAAGGAAAAAAAAAAAACGTTTTCGTGGTGAAATTCTTTTAATTGGAGTGACGACAATAGATTCATTCAAATTTGCAATATTTTTTTCACTCAGACTTGGCGTTTCCAATTATGTGTAGGTGTATAATAACGATAGTTTTTTTTTTAATGTATGCTCATATGTATATAACCATAACCCAGAAGAGACGGCACATTGTATAGACACACTTTTCAGCCAAAAATCTTCAGAGTGTTCAACCTTAGAGAAAAAAATGAACCCATGTGGTATCCGCCCGTTACATTATCTTTCAGTATGGGGGTGGGGGGTTAATTTACCATACAAATGCAATTATGAACTGGGTCCTTACTTTTGGGCTACGTGGGTCCACTGAAATTTCCGAATGAATTTCAATAACATTTTGTTGGCGGATGGGCAATGGTCCAAGGAAGAAATGTTGAAACTTTACGGGTGGATCCTGAACTTTCTCAGCTATATGTATGCAACACAATATCTCCAAGAGTTCTCAATTAATTTCAGTGAAATTTACCTGCATGTGGTATTTATTCTCTACAAAAGAGAAATATAACATGAGGTCAGAGGGGAGTGGGGTGTTTGGGTTGGTCTACTCTTTCCTAATTTTATCTTAGCTTGTCTCATGCGCTGACCCAATCTCACTATATTGTTCCATTCACCAAAAAACACATTTTTCCAATTTCTTCCATACTACATTTACCACAATACCAGACTTTCTCTATGTTGAACCCTATCTAAACCCATATTTACAATTTTTTTTTTGGGGGGGGGGGGAGATGAAATTATGATGACTATTTACAAATAAAAATGAACCCCGATGACTGATATATATTTACAAAAAAAACAAGAAAACGAAATTAGTATGTGACCCCACCACAAAGACCTAATATGGCAGAACAGCAAATTAACTGGTCGAAAAGATGGATGTCCAAAAAAAAAAAAAATTAATTAATCCTCCAACATCCTCCCGAGAACTTTACCTTCTGTCATCTAGGGGGGGGGGGGGGTAATCGAAAACGAAGAAATTTACCTGCATGCTTTTTCCGATAAAATTCTTCTCACATTTAACGACACCGGTGCATTATATATCTATACATCCAGATCATTACAAAATGCACCCCCAATTTCAGAATTGTGTCTCATCCACTTTTTAAAAAAAGTTTCACCGACCCCCATCTCTACAGGCATGAACTCCATCCCCTTTTCAACATTAGACATTCCCTTTCAACCCACCCTTTTCAATCAATGAAAAGAAAGTGGGAATATTAAACTTTCTAAAAACAAATTGAATTAAACACGATCTGATTTCCTTCTATTTATATTGTTGGATATTTTTTTGCAGCGAGTTGGATATTGATTCTAGTTATCATTTTTATTCTTGAGAGTACAGATAGATATAGATATACAATGCACCGATATCCTTTAGTGTGAAAAGAATTTAATCGTAAAAAAAAATAAAAAATAAAAAAAACAAGCATGCGGGTAAATTTCCAGTTGATTATTTCTTAAACAATCGCGACTCACGACATGGATTCCCCGAGATCGCATGCAGAACCGAGGCCGACAGAGCACAAGATGGAGAGACGAGCTAGACAAATTCAGAAATTACTGGCTCCGCGACGCTCATGATAGAGAAGTATGGCGAATCCCAGGGAAGGTCTATGTCCAACGACGGATGTTGAAAGACTGATGATGATTATTATTTTTCTTCATCGAATGTCTGTCTGTCTGTCCGTCCATCCGTTTAAACATAACTCAGGGATGGCTAGAGCTGTGGCCACCAATTTCTCCACGGTTACTTATGGGATCCCTAAGCTTGTATATCACGTATTAGTTCTTGAAAAATAGATATAATGCTGTTGAGTCTACTGTCACAGCCTCCCCAACATTAGAGATTTGATAACCATGTATCTATCCAGCAATATAGTATTAAACAGATCTTATTCTATTTATCTATATGCGACTTGCAAATAGCCGAGACGGTGCAATGCTGCCAAATGTATAGATTTAAAGCACACTTAAAAACAGTTTTAATCTCTAACTGGGGTCAATTGCCCTATTTATGCTTTCCGTACAAAATGGGGAAAAAAATCCGCCCATAAGGTGGTCTCTTAACTAGCGTTTTTAATCAACCTTTTCTTTTTTAGCCTGTAAATTTGAGGTAGTGTGTACCACCAAGAATCAGTCTGAACAGATCTAAAAGTCTTTCGATGAATCCTTTGGAATCATATCAGCGTAAATTGAGATGGAAGTCCCAAGTAACAATTTTAAAATATTTTTTATCATAGGAATTTTTTCCAGACAATTCTCCATTTTTTTAAAGCTCAGCACAAGAGTATTTTTTCAACATACACACAAGTCTTTTATTGAGAAACTGTAATTGTAGTAGAAGTAGTAGCAGTAATGGTAGTATAGTACTTATGGTCGTGTCAATTTCCTTTCTTACTGGTAAATATGATTGATACCGGGTTTTAGAAAGATAGCTAGTCTTTTGGAGACATTGTTGAATATGAAATATTCCTTCAGCTCAGTGAATGTATCTAGGTGAGACAGCGATAGATAGCAACGAGTTTCCATTCCTCTTTATCAGCTGTACGCTACATTAAATCTCAATTCAAAACTTCAACATTTATGGCTCAGTAATTTTCCTGATAAAATACTTCAAACTTGCTGACCAAAGTGCCATTGTCAATCTAGTCTGAGATGAGAACATCGACGTCTCATGGACTCTTGGTCCCTTTCAAAAAGCTCTATTCACCTCCGCCAGCGTCTGTCACACGCATGGACCATTTCTCACTACTGTCAGAATCATCAGACTGATTTGTGAGAGAAAAGACTAAATAAGTTTTGATATCCTGAAATAGCAGCGAAGTGATAGGTGAATAGGGGTTGTGAGGAAAGAAAGCTATCCAGTTAAAAAAATTAATTTGCTAAAGAGTTGAATGTTTGTTAAGGTAAATTCATGTAGGGAGGTCTTTTTTTTTCTACAGGAATGTAGATTCATTTGCATGAAATTCTCTGTGCGAGCAATTCAAGTTTTAATCGATAAAATATCACGAAAAACAATACTGGGGTGTAAACAGTGTACCACGATAGCTCTAAGGTTTTCTGAATTGAAAAACCTGTTTTCATCAAGCATTCTTCTAGCATGAAGATCAAGGGAAATAAACTGCTCTTCCATTCTCCATGAATCGTTTGAAGAAAAAAAATAAAATAATCAACAACCTCAAGTCTGCCTGCTGCAGGGTTAAGCTCCACTCGTACTAAAGATAATTACGGCAATTCTTTTATTGTATAATAAATAGAAATTAAAGATTCAGAATAATTTTGTTTATTAGAATGAACAGTCATTACAAATGTGTTTCATAAAAACGTAAAACTTGTCAGTCTGGCCCTGTCGGTAACATTCCTGTGATCCTGATTTCAAATGATTGTAGGAAAATATTCATTTTCTATATTGGTTTGCTTTAATGTGACGGGATAGGAAGAATGAAGAGTTTAATCCCCTAAATTAGACGAGGATTGTTGTGATGGTTCAAGAGACAAACAAGGTCAAATCCAGACTTGAGCTGCAGTTTGACAGTTGAGTTTGAGAGATTGAATGGCAATTGATTTTTGCAAAGATTATGTAATCCGAAGAATAGATGTGTAAATAGATTTGGTAGTGATTACACTTGGTCTACATGTCAAATTGGAGTTAGGTTAGAATAGCATAAAGTTGATTGACGCCATCTTTATTTCAGGTTCTGATCCAAATAAATACGATTCTATTATAAAAGAATACAAATGTATTTTTGAAGGCAAAAATTTCTGGAACTTTGGATTATTTCCCAAAGTCATTCAAATAACAGTTTTAAAAAAAATCAAGTTAAATAGCTTGAGCAATTTATTGAAGAACTCAACTCCAAAGATGAAGGATGGTTACGTAACATTCAGATTGGATAACGGGGAGCCAGAGAAATGCATCAATATTTAAAGTTGGGCTCTTATGGTTTAAGGTCTTCATAATGGCGTTCTGCATCAGAATGATAATGACACAGAATTTCTAGATATAACTTCAAACAGAGCAACGACAACAGTTGGAAGATTAGGATCAACGAAAAGAAAACGGCAATCGGGATTTCGTGAGTGTGAGCCCAAAGAGAAATTGCAGTAGCACAACCGTTCTGGTAAAAATTGGCAGTTTTTGAAGCAACTATACCGCAGCCAACAGTGTAGAGAGCACAGCAGGAGTCTGGAAGAGAAGAGTTATCTAAATATTTGAACCATTCCTTGTGGTCATGGACACCGCAGCATTTCAACTCTCTCTGGACGGAATCCCAAGTTGAGTTGACGAAATGGTTACTGGTATATTTGGCTTCTGCGGAACGCATGGAGTTGGTAACCAATTTCAATACGTGAAACTTTGCCACAAAGCCGACAATTCCCAACGACAGTTCGACGACGATAAGAATAACCAAAATGCAGATGTACACAGACAATAGACAATTGTTTCGGGTGTAGACGCCGATAAGAGCAAGCAGCGACGCGAGGGAGAGTAAAACGCCTAAAGTGATCATAATAGCTGCCGGGGTGGTGAGATGTCCGCTAAACATATTATAGTTGCCATTTAAAGATATTTGAATAATGGCACCGACGCTAAGTACCACTAAAGATAGCACCAAGAAGAAAACGTTGACAATAACTAGGCAATTCTTTGTTGAACGCATCTTAGTGAGAATCGTTTTCAGTATATCCTCACGGTTATCTAAGCCCTCATATAATTTGTTTTGCTTTACCCGTGGCAAACAAACTTATAAGATATTTTTAATTATGAAAATCAACCAATGCCTGCTGTATTATTGAGATTCGAATTTGATTGGTGGATTCTGGCTTATGATATGCAAATATCTCGAATTTCAACTACCGTGAATGTAAGACATCCATCTTTTTGACCGGTTAACTTGCTGTTCTGCCATATTAGGTCTTTGTGGAGGGGTCACATACCAATTTCGTTCCCCTTTTTTTGTAAAGATATATTAGTCATCGAAGTTAAAATCTATTTGTAAATATTCATCATAATTTTATCCCCCCCCCCGAAAAAAAATTGTAAATATGGGTTTAGATAAGGTCCATCATTGAGAAAGTCTGGTATTGTGGTAAATGTAGTATGGAAGAAATTGGAAAAATGAGTTATGGTGAATGGAACAATATAATGAGATTGGGTCAGTGCATGAGAATAGCTGAGATAAAATTAGGAAAGAGTAGACCAACCCAAATCCCCCACCCCCCCTCTGACCTTGTGTCAAATTTTTCAATTTTTGAAAATAAATATTCACTTTATCCAAGGAAGATGAGCTTTTCAAATTCAGCACATAGTTGTTTTAGTCATAATGACGAATCTGCCAGAAAAAAGGATTCAAAATGGATATTACATAACACACATGGTATACTACCTGTACAACATTTCATACAAAACTATCTTAATGAATTGAGTTAGAACAGAGGGCTATCGCTAATATCCAGTTTATCAACACTATACTCGTCGATGCAAAATTATTTTGGATGAATCTGAGTATAAGTGGTATTGATTTGAGGCACTTTTTTCTCCAATTTCGTCTTCAAAAGCATATAGTGATCTGTTAATGTTTTTGTAAGTAATGAGAAATGCATTCTAATGCTTTGTGATTGCTTCGGTGAGCAAATGCTACCAACTAAGTTTTAGTGTTAGGTGACAAAGAAAACCAGCACCCTCACTCATTTATCTGTTAGACTCCTTCGTACATGTGGGTTTTCTTCCTCCACCCACGTTAGTTGACAGAAAATAAATCCCTCTGGCGAAGTGGGCATGGTATTTTTGGGGTTGGTGGTGGTGTAATCTTTAGTTTGACGTACATTTTTGACAAAGACAGCAAAAAGTATATTGAATAAAAATATAGTTAAAAATTTACTTGAAATGAACGCAATGAAATTGAAAACTTGTTTTGTTCTTCATCAATTTTACATACTATGAATTCAAGGCACGACAGAAACGGTGCATTAAGTGACATTTTTAATTTTAATCTGAAAAGAAAAGACCGGCTTTCAATTTCATCATTACGTTTATTTCTGGGGTACATGTCAAATCGTACATCTTTAACATTTCTTTAATACCTTTTCCCGATTTATTCTCCCACATCATTTTCGACCAGTTAACTTAGTGTCCCCTGTTATATTGTTGGGACACATTCTCTCATATTTGTATAGAAAAACAAAATTCAGGTCACTAATTTATTGGATAAATTTTTTAATTGTTAATGTAATTAAAACTCAATTTCGACATCTCCTCCATACATACATGAAGCTGTATGGGATCTGTTAGAATTTGCAAAAGTGTTTTAGGTCGTGTGCCACATTTTCCTTTTGGATCTTTTTTTAACATTCTTTCATGATGAAAGCTCTTTTTGCAATAACACATGTCACCATAGTACATCGGCAATTTCGAATGACTGAAAGTTGCTAGATTTAAAAATTATCTATTGGGTAGACTTGATTGGCAAGGAAGTATAGAACTCCTCCGTATTTACGTTAATTTTTAAAAGTGACCAGTAGGATTATTTAAGGGTCACATTTATATTACGCATGCATGATTTTTTAAGCTTTGATTCGATACACATATTCTTCAATTTTCAATACACGGATTTCTTTCTCTGATTCTCCAGTTTTCTGCAATACATTGGGTGATTTTGCTTTACTGTAGAATAAAACAAAAATAAGAAAAACAAATAATTGGCTTCCATTTCTCTTGTGTTTTAACTAGATTACCTAAAACGATATTTTGAATAGAGATTAACAATAAAAATCTAGCCAATTTTAGCTATTTGAAATTGCCAATATAAAAATGGCCAACATCAATCATCATCATCATCATCAGTCTTTCAACGTCCGTCGTAGGACATAGACCTTCCCCAGGATTTGCCACAATTTCCTATCATGGGCATCGCTGAGCCAGTATTTCCTGAATTTGACAAGTTCATCTCTCCATCTTGTGTTGTGTTGGCCTCGGTTGCGCATGTGATCTCTGGGGATCCATGTTGTGTGACGTGGTGTCCATCGGTTGTCTTTCATTCTTGCAACATGGCCTGCCCATTGCCATATGGTGGAGTTATTGTAAAAAATTACCGAAATGAATGTCGTCGAATGCAAGGTCTTTGTGTAGTGTCAAATTAAAATATCTTGAACCCCTTGGTTAGGACATGGCGTTTTAAAGAGGGGGTCAGCCCCACCCCCGGAGGATTGTGTAAGGTTTATTAGATGTCGCAGAAATATTCGAAAATCTTTTAAAGAAAAATTGCGTAACGAGTAGTGCTAATCGTGAAAATGCTTCCATGCTTTACACCAATTTTTTAAAAGGTGTATATCGATTTTTATAACATTTTAGGGATTTATCTAAAAATTTTCTTGCATAAAACGCCGTAAGACTTAATATACCCATAGTCAGCCGCTGGCGGGTGCAAACGGGGGCATCTTCCCTCCCCTGAAGTGGGTTCTTTAATTTGGAAATTTAATAGAGGCCAGACAACTAACATCCCGATGCATCCTTCTGTTCCCTTTACCCAACCGGGGAAAAGTGGCAGCGGCCGCTCACGTATGTACTTGATTTTTCTTATCGTGGTGCATAAAATAAAATCAACGGTGAAGATAGTTTTTTATTTTATTCTTAGCAGAAGGCCGAAGCTTTCCTCAGATTTTGAGACCATGATCCGTAGCTTACTCAGCCCATTTGTAAATCTGGTACTGCCTTAGGTGATTGTTTGGAATCGGTAATATGCCGATGTTTTGCAGGGGATGTAATAGAAACGGATGCAATGGCGATTTTGAATGACTAAAAGTGGCTAAATTTATTTACAGTGATCGAATAACATTATTTTTTTATCTAAAAATACCATTTGCTTTAGAACTAATACGGTATGTGAATAAGGTTAATTGGTAGGGTTTAAGAAATTATGTTGTCAACCGTAACATTAACCCATATATCCTTTTAAGGTAACCCGCCAATCTAGCCACTTTTAGCCACTGACAATGGCCAATTTAAATATGGCTTTTTCCTGATAAATCAGCATGACGTTCAATCTCATCTATTCCAAACAATTACTCTACTTTTTTGTCATCAAGGCTTCCATTTTTCGCTCGGCGAATTCACTGTTCTATCGCATTTGTTTAATTGGTGTGGCCCTTCCGACCGAATTGCATACAATTTTCAGTGATTCTTTTTGTTTGTCTTGATTTTTCTACCACCTCAACAAAATATATAAATGACAAACTGGCGAAATTTCCCAATAATCAAGTCTTTTGTTGAGATGCACTGATATTGTAGTAATTATGTGGGGAAGACAGTATTTAGTATGAAGGAAATTTCGTGATAAATAGAATATCATATAATTTGATCCGTGATTTCAAATTACACCAACTGATTGCTAAGCTGGAGTCGTACTGACGGGGCTAAACTGTCAAGTCTCACATGTCAACAAAATTTATCTTTCAGATACGCATGGTTTTATATCATTCTGATAAATCAATACATTTATGTTAAAAAATATACCTTTATATTTATTTATTTATCATATAAAGAAAGGATATATAATCCGACAGAATAATTGTAAATGCATTTATTTTATACGTGTCAGTTGGCCTAGACAGAGTTAGTAGAATTAATTATTAGCAAAATGGGCTACTGCATGAATCGAACCTGCGATCAATAGGAGGCCGTACGTTCAGCGTCACGCGAAGACTGTTTCCTATCAGTCCCAGGTTTGATTCCGGCAGCAGCCCATTTCTTTGATTGTTTATTCTATTTACATCGTCAAGGCCATCTGACACATTCGCCGTGTAATAACAAGTTTGGATAGAGTCTCAATTAAAATAACGAATTTATACTTATATACATATACGATACAAGTTGCAGTAATCATCTTCAATCAGAACAGGAGTGGCAGTAGTGTTTGTCCCTGCAACTACCAGTCTTGTTATGCATCAATGTATAAGGACAACCCACTTTATAATGTATATCATGTATAAAAATTTACATTCTTTTCTTAACTCTTTAACGATTCCACTTGCATGTATCTTAAGAGAAAATGGTCCAGGAGAGTATAGAATATTGTAAATCAAGCAAACTCTTGGCTCTTTTTATTGACCTTGTATCATATTGTGTGTAGGTTAAAAGAATGATTCACAAAATAGAAATCTCCTTGGCCGGAATTTTCTCTCCAATAATCATTCTTGTCAAAGTAAATTCCAAATTGGAGTTGACTTTCTTTCCCCTAGCGATAGCAAGAAGAACTAGAACTAATCCTCATCTGAATCAAAGGGAGTAAACTCTTTACTGTTTATCTATCACGTCACGTTAAACGAAACAGATGTGTAAAATGAACATTTCCTTACTGTGATTTGAATTCACGAAAAAGTGATTGGTAGGTAGCTTTCTTACGAACTGAGCTAAACTGACAAAACTTACAAATTTATTATGCATACAATACGAAAGTTAGAGTATTTATCTTAAGTCGGAATAGAAGTTGGAGGGGAGTTTGCCCCGGATTGTCATTAATTCATTATTTGTAACGTATTTACTTTTATGCAAAGTCCATAATTTTCAAGCATCTGGAAAAGAAAAGTTTTCAGACCCTTACCAGACAGACCAACCTGATCTGGCCGGCCTAACGTGGATTTTTGTTCATAACCGAATCTAAGAATACTATTTGACCGCTGAGAGAACCACCATCATCAGCAGCAGTAGCCTTTTAGCGTCCGTCCTTGGACCTACACCTTCCCAAAGATTTTCTCTATCCTGGGTAACGCGAAACCAATACTTTCTGAACTTGTCTATTTCGTCACACCATTTTAATTTTTGCCGGCACTATTTCGTATATAGTCCCTGGGGGTCCACGTTGAGTCAAAATGTCCAGCGTTGTCTGACATTTTTGCAAAATAACCAGCCGATTTCCATTTGAATTTTCCAATAGATTCTATGATATCTCTGAATCCTGTTTTCCCCCTCTAATATGTTGTGCTGTTATGTGATGTTGAGCATGATTCTCCTCTGCGTACGATCTTTCGGTTATTTCACGGAATTCGCTTCCCATAAGAACGACAAAAATCAGATTTTTATCCACTTCGCGTATAAGTACCGAGGTGGAGTGGCTTGCATGTTCCAATAACACAAAGAGCTGTGCTGACGGGAATTTCATTCCTAGTAGGTTCAACCAAATCAGACTGATCAAAGGGAAGGAAACCGCCCAAACTTCATTCGACCGCGCCCCACCCCTAAAAAACCATAAATACAGTTTTTGTAAGAAAACAACAAAACACAATCTATATCCCCAATTGTATTTCTTGTAGAAAAACTAATGAAAAAAGAAAAACTATATTCCAAATTTTATTTTTGTGACTAAGAAAATTAAGAGAAAAGCCTTCGAAAAGTCCTGAAATATATGATTTTTTTTGTTCACAACTGATTTTGACATTAAATAACCCATTGTTAATATGCCATTGAAACAACCAATTAACCAACCAGATATTCCTGATTAAAATCATCTCTGCAATTGATAATTTATGTTACATATAGATAAATTTGTGTAGGTAGCTCACATATTGAATTTAATTTTGAGTTATCTTGGTAAAATGTCGAAATAAATTCAGTTTGGGAAGGGTTAAATCTCACCAGACAATTTAAATGGCATTGACGAGTTGTTTATCGATATATTTAGAAATCACTAAAAGTTATATCGTCAGTGGAATTGCCTCTCGCTGACTTTCTGTAGCCCTCAGCGTGGCCTGGAAGTCATTGATTGATTATTAATTAATTTGGACGATATCAATTCGGGCAGCGCCGTCATAATGTCAAAGATTCATCATTATTTTATGATTGATATTTCTTGTAAAAGTTGTTGGATCAAGTTCTCTATTGTAAACCGGGACTTCATAGTTTATTTCCAAATTGGTAACATTTGAGCAAGTCTGGAGCAATGAGAAATTGGGGAATTGAAAAATCTAAGAACGAAACCCGTTTTGACATGAACACAGCTTGCTTCATTAGATGTAGAGTGAAATCTACAACTAAAAAGGTTTGGATACGATTTGATGCAGCCGACTCGATTTGAGAAGCCGACATTAAAAAAAAAGCACGGACTTTGAGAAAAATAGAAGTTACCACAGGAAGACTGCAGGAGCAAATAGAAGAAAGACCGAAGGAAAATCTAAATACAAAAATCATTCAGGTTAGCTGCATAAATGTTCATATATTTGTATTCGAAAATTTGCCTCAGGCGAAAACCATAAGCCATTGCATTACAGATACATGCGTAAACGCTGTTTTGCTGTGTAAACGAAATTTCAAAATGGTCATATTTCTGGTTCACACAGTTTATTCGCTTAAAGATTATTGCATATTTTTGTCAATCTTTCCTCTCTCCAATGACCTAAAACAAATTTTATATGGAAAGTTCTGTGAGTTTATTTATGAGTATTCCGGTATTTTTCCTGACATCCGGCATGGGGATATCTATCAAAAAAATAAGTGGTAGAGAAAGGAACCCTCTACAAAATTTAAAAAGGGATCGATTATATTTATAAATAAATTGATTTCGCTGTCAAAATAATGCTTACTCATTCTTCTTTTGGGGGTGGGTGGGGCATAGTTCTTTTATTAGTATTTAATGCATGTGTAGTTGATGTTACATTGAGTTGTAGTGGCTTCGTGTCGGCCACATCAAGTTGGTTCGCATCGAGTTGGCTGCATCAAGTTGTTCTTCCCCCATTTAGAGATAATTTGATTTGAAAATAGGGATATGGACACCTAGGAAAATTGAAGTCTTTGACTAGATGTTACTTAAAGAATGTCTGCAATAAAATTAAACTGTTGGAAGATTTGTAGATATTATTTTGAACAGGGATAGACAATGGCTGAAATTTTAAGATCAAGTAAAAAGAAAAAAGTTGGACCTTCACACCGGCAATGGAATCAGACGCTCCTGCTCGCACTTGTCTGTGTTTTGGCTATTTGAGATTTTGTGGTATCTGAAAAAAAAAACGACAAACATCATTCACTTCACCATACGTTTTAACCTTAGCTGGGGGAAGGGAGGAGATGGATGCATGCCTTTCCCAGTCTTGTAGAAACCGGAGGCGAATGCCCCCCTAATCGGGGCAAAACAATGTGAAATTTCGAGCGTATCAGTGTGATTCGAGGCAAACCATGTGAATTTTCGGGTAAATGAAGCCTTTGTACTCCTTAACCAAAGATTTCTCATACGCTCATTTTCTCCGCTGGAGTTAGTACTCGACTTATCCAGTCCATTTTCTGTGCTGCTAACCAATCGGCTACCAACACTTTCAATTAGTATCAATGAAGATAAAACGACCATTGAAAGTTTGTGCTTGTCAGTTCTTTTGGAAATGGATTTAGCTCAGTCTGGTAAAAGTTTTGAAAGTGACGCTACTGTAGCCTACAGTATACAGAACGCAGTAAGACCTCGGAGGAAAAGTATCTCCCAATATCAGGGAACAATTCATTGTTGAGATTGACGCCGCTGCATTTCAGTTATCACTGCACTGAATCTTAAGTGACATTGACGAAATGATCACTGGTGTATTAAGATTCTGTAGGACGCATGGAGTTCATAATTAACCCATTAACTGGCACAGGTGGTGAAAATCAATAGTTATCCATTAAAAGATAAAAGCTCTCGTCCATTGCAAATTATCCATTGCAAGATAGAAGCCGTGACTCAAAGATAGAACTGAGTTGCCAGTATCATTTGCTGTAAAAAGACTAACCTTGAAACCTAGAAGACTGCAATCCCTACCAACGAATCGAATAAGGTGAAGCTGAAAGCGGACAATAAGTTGCTTACGCTGTAGACGCCCAAGAGAGCAAGGAGGAATGTAAAGGAGAGTAAGGATCTACAAGCCTGGCTGCTGTAGGGTCAAACCCCACTCTTAATTCTATTCCAACTGAAAATGGTCGCTCCAACTTTTGCATTGTATTTCGAGAATTGATTGAGAAAAAAGAGTAAAAATTCATTGAGTCATTTAAAACTAAGAGATCAATGTTGCCATTGTATCGAAATACATTCCACCCAAACCCAATGGAACTACCTAAACGCATCTTTGATGGGGATCAAAAGCTGATTTGCTAAAAATATTTTCCGTAGATCAAATCCGTACTCACAGAAAATTTCATTACTTTATGTCGAGTTGTTTTGGCGGTAAGCAAGTACATACATATATACAGACAAACAGATAGAATGAACATTATCCAATGAGAATTTCATATGAAAATTCCTCTAATATCATTGTCAGGCAATAGACTATTTGCTCCGCCCTCGCCTGGTTGGTGTGTGTGTGTGTGCTGCCTTTTGATATGCGAACTAAAATCTTTTGTAACTGATGATTGCCTTTCTTCCTTGACACATGACCTGCTCAGCGTAATTGTAAATCGAGTACGCTAGCATCCAGATTACAAAGTAGCCTACGCAACTGCAAATCAAGTAGCTGATACCATCTAATTGGAAGTTTTCGTGACGTGTAATTTCTAGTTAAGGTTAAAAGTTATCTTCGAGTCAGGATATCGGTCAGGTGTAATAACTTCGTTTGAGGTTACTTTACTGCTTCTACAAGAAAGCAACACATTTTCTTGCTGTACCATCCCTCTTGTTTGGCTCAGCGTTCCTTATCCCATTTAATGATAGGTCGTTCGGTGCTATGACAACAGACTATCAGATTCAATAGTTTCTTGAAGTGATGCAGTCAGTGGAATAATAATAATAATAATAATAATAATAATAATAATAATAATAATAATAATAATAATAATAATATATATATATATATATATATATATATATATAGATAGATAGATAGATAGATAGATAGATATAGCTTTCGACATTTGATTACATTGAAAATTCTATTGATCAGTAAAAAATCCACCTTACGAGCAGGTTTTTTTTTCAGCTAGTTCCTGTAAAAATGAGGCTTATCCCCAATAAGAGATTAAAATCAATTTTTAGGAGTGCCTTTTTTCAAATCTGCTGGTTGATACGCACCCTTTCAGCTACTTGGAAGTTACACATTGATAGACAGGATCAGACTTTTAGTATTATATTGATAGAGAGATCCATATCAGATTATTATCATTGAAGTGAAGGTTTACGAATATTCCAGTTATGCCATCTCGTACTGATAAACATTTGGTGAATCGTAATAGAATAACATCTTTCTTTTCAACACATAGAAGTATACAGGTGTGTTTCAAACAAAAGTCTCAAACGTCTGACAGATTGCTGAGTTTGGCGTGATCAATTAAAAAAATCTGCCTTTTGCCAATGTTAGGTAGATTTTTTCTTGGAGAAATTGTTTGTTCAGATAATAATCTGAAAGAAAGGCGACAAAAATGAAAAAAATCAGATTACCTAAAGAATTCAAGAAGTAAACAGATTTGTCTGCTGAGTCACTCGATAGGAACCGTCATATGACCAACGTCTCTTGATAGCATGACATGTTGGGTGTAATCAATTGAAAAAAATTGGAAAGGAGTGATCAATGTTGGGTAGCTACAGGACACAAAGTAAGGATCAATTTAGTATGAAGTTACTTTGCAAATTGAACTCCCTCAACCACTTGAAACAATTATGGGAAGATTTTCAAAACACGAAAAAATGAATCTTCGTAGGCATAATAAAGAGTGGAATTCTACCCTCTACCTACATTAATGCAGTCTGTACTCATAATATATATATATATATATAAACGAGTTTTTTTTCGTCAGAAGTCTGGTGGAAATTCCTGTTAAGATTGATGATTATTCTTAGATATACTTCTTTTTATCTTCATCGTAATTTCATTACTTGCTCCATCATCAGTCTTTTATCATCTGTCGTTTGACATAGACCTTTCCTAGGATTTACCAGACCTCTCTATCGTGGGCATCACTGAGCCGATATTGTCTTAACCTGTTCAGTTTGTCTCGTTATCTTATATTCTGCAGTCCCGATTCCGCAAACAACCTCTTGGGATCCACATTGTGTGTCAAGATGACTATCGATTATCTGCCGTACTTTCAATATGACCAACCCGTTGCCATTTGATTTTCATAATAGTTTCAATGATGTTCAAAAATTTTCCCCTTATATATTCTACTGTCTCGTGGTCACTCCGTACGATTTTGAGCATGATTTTCTCATATGCACGTTGCATGGTTTTCAATTTAAGGGTCAGTCTCTTGGTTGGGTTCCTTGCTCCAGTTCCATGATGAAATTTCTTATTCTTGAAGGTTGACCTTGCTCTATTGGAAGTTGGCCATCTTGGAGTGATTCTTTGCTTGAATTTTTCGTTTCTCAGGATTTCATGAAGATTCACTATCCTGGGGTCGATATAATAGTCTAAAATCTCCAGCTTTGCGTGTTCGATTTTGATCGGCGTGCGTCTATTTCCGACAAAGTGAAAAATTCAAAAATAATAATGATTAATAAAGCTTCATCAAATACAAATTTAAAAGCAAAAACGGCCAAGAGATTGATGGCATTGTTAATTGAGGGTGGAAATTTTTAACAAAGATGTTTGAAGGAAATAGCCTCATTATTCCTGATGTTGTTATCTTAGAGACGGTCTGTAGCAGAATTAGATTGTTGAAGAATTTGCAGATTGTGTTCTAAACGATGGATTAAATTTGAGGGATTAAGGGAAACAAGATTAGAGCGTCCATCAGGATTTCTTTTTAATCAACCAAATAGGCAGTCGCAATAGCACAGTTGTGCTGGTGAAAGTTAAGAGTTCTTAGCAAGCTCAACCTTTAAGAATACGAAAACCCCATTTATTTAAAAAAGAACGGTCTTCAACCAATGCATCCTACCGATAGTCACCTATGGAGCTGAAAGAGATCGACTCTCAAACTGAGAACCGTGCTACGTGCACCTGAGATAATACTGCTCAAGGAGAGACAGTATATTAGAGAACAAAGCAAGAGTCATGGATATCATAGAATTCATTAGAAAATTCAAATGGCAATGGGCTGGTCACATTGCAAGAATGTCTGACAACCACTGGACATCACGGCTCACAACGTGTCTCCGGACATCATATGCACAACTGTGAACAGCATCAGAAAATATTGGCTTCACAAAGCCTATGGTAAAGAGGTTTGGCGAGTCCTGGGGAAAGTCTATGACCAACAACGGACGCTAAAAGGCTGATGATGAAAGCGACTCCATCGCAATCAACAGTGTTGAGACAAAAACGTAGGAGTTTCAAAGAGAATATTTGCCCAAATAATGGAGCCATTCCTTGAAGATGTCGACAATGCAAGGTTTGAAATATCGCTGAACAGAATCCCGGGTAGAAATGTCGAAATGTATCATTGCACTGGACTATTTTGAACACGTGAAGTTCGTAATCTGCTTAAATATGGACCAAGTGTTATTGAATGGAATAAGAATAAAAGTACACAAAGAAGACATTACACATCAAACCTCGTTAAGGGAATATAAGATTATGTCTCGAAATCTCTACATAACCAAACTACAGCCAAAACGAGGCTTTCTTTGTCAAATCAAAGTTCGATCATAAATTGTTTTTTCCTAATACGTAAGAGTCTTAGGATAACAAACGTATATAACGTTTATCGAGAGAAATTTTGTTTGGAAATAAGTCACTCAAGTCCCACTTATGATTGGATTTTGATATATTTGGTCAAATTAAGTCACGTGTGGTTGAACTGGTGTTTATAAGTGGCCAAGGCAAATCCTTCTGGCAAACACGGAATTTATCAGTATTTAACACAACCAATCGTATACCCCAAGTGTAGCTAGTTTACAAAATACAATTCACAAATTGTCGAGTAAAAATTCATCCTTGTAATACGAGTTATCTCCCTTGAGGCTTGACAAAAAAAAAATTTTAAAAATTGTTGAGTTGATCTTTAAAAATTTGGATTTCATGTTTTTATAGCCTATGACATTCACTGGATCATATTATATATGCAAAGATTCGTCTAGTTTAGGTGTGTATGAAAGTGTAACAGATGCCGGATTTATGCATGAAAGTATACCCTGGGGCCAGCGGAAACGATGATGATTGATACCTACACTTTGCTCGCCCACTTTGATAAAATAACGTTCGACCAAAATCTCAAAAGGAGACTTGAAGTAAATTTAGAAAAAAAAAATGAATTTAAGTTTGGAAGCAAACAGATTTATAACATCAATTTAAAAGATGGATAAGAATGTCCTCACCAACGTAAACGAAGATATCCATTTAGATGTTTGGGGAATTAAGCTAAGAGCCAACTAGTAGAATCTATTCAAAGACAGCCTGCAATAGAATTATATTGATAAAGAATTCGTGTATAGCTCTTTGAATAAAGAACTGAGATGGAGGGGGGGAATGAAAGGTTTTATTCTTGACAACATAATTCTGCTTTCAAAATCAGAAATTGTATTCAAAGCAAAATAAATAAATAAATCAATCAGACAAAAGAAAAGCCTGCAAGAAGAATGGAATTGTTTTCCATTACTTCAATAAAATGTGCAGCCCTGGAAGGAGTTTTAGTAAAACTAATGATATCCCGTAGCGAGAGTGAATGCTGAGAACCATGAATTATTATTCCACGATAGAATACACTGATGAGCCAAAACATAATGACCACCAGCTTTATAACTTGCTGGTCTTACACGTACCCATAATACAGCTCTTACCCGATCAGATATGGACTCTATAAGACCTCTAAAAGTCTATCTGGAATCTTGTGCCAGGATGTCAACAGTAGGTCCTTAAACGGCTACAAATTACGGGAAGTGGTTTCTGCAAAGCAACACAGTCGAGTCTTTATTTCATGAAACCATTCTCATACAACTCATGAAGCGTTTTGGGGTGCAATATTCGACTTAAAGATGTCATTGCCATCGAAGAAAACTGTTGTCACGAAAGAGAGTACCTGGTTTTCAATTATGTTGAGGTTAGGAGTACGCGATAGATTACCGTACAGCGTTTCCCCAGAAAAAAACGTAAAGAAGGTGGTTAAATAAATTAAGTGATAGAGAAAGATTTTCATATAAACTGTCTCAGTTCGAGTATTTTTGACCCCGTAGCAAATATACTCATTTCGTGGAAGACAACATCTGGTGGGTGAGAAAAAATAAAAGCAGGTTCCGAATTAAGGAAAAGGCAATATTTCATTTTACACGTCATGATGCTTCCCTGACAAAATATTTTCATTTTTCGATTAGAGAGCCTTTGATCGTTCAAGCCAATTCTCAGATTTTCTTTAGGAGTCAATGGCAAATAAATCCAACTTCGAAAAACCCATTTCGTATAAGAAAATATAAATAAAAACTTGATTAGTGTGTAAATCCCAAACAGAGTTGAGTTTTTAAATTGTCATTTTTATTGGAATAAACAATGATGGATTAATTTCCGTGAGGCTAGAGGTTTTATATTTACAAGGTGTTCGTAAGATAACACAACTTTCAAAAGAGGATCGGTTATGCGCTTTATCTTAATCAAAAGTGATGGATTTGAGGCATTTGATGAGATATGAAATTATGTTAAACATATTTGTGTGAATAAATGCTTTTTTCATCGTTAAGCTATCAATTTATTGATGTACTATCTACATAATGTTAAGATCAGCTGTACAAATTACGAATCGACAAAAGAAATTAGTGTTATGATATAAAAACTAACCTTAAAAAAAAGCAAAAAGTCAGTTTAGTCACTGATCATTGGATATCACTTCTGCAAATGTTTTTATCACCTGGGACGAACGTTGATAGGTACTAAAAATGCTAAACTCACTTTTTTTCAACCCAAATTGAAAAGGTTCGAAGAGTTCAAAAAAAAGGAGGGGAAGAGAGATGGGGTGAAGAAAGAGGAATTGTTTCCCTTTCATGCCACATTACGTCATACTATTCTTTATTTTTTTAAAAATCAATCCTCTAAATAAAAGATGTAGCGCAAGAAAAAGATGATCGTAATTTAGGAAGCTAAGACAATTTTTATAAACATATCTCATATTGTGAGCGTAGAATTATGGAGAACATAAATGCATACATACTTCCTGGATACGAATATGTAGCAAGGGCCAAGAAACCAAGTCAGTATCTGTTTTCAGAGGTTTTTTTTTCTAATCTCTCAACTGCTTCACACTATTTTCTTGTTTTAAACCAATTAGAAACAAATTGTTTTATCATAGAAACAAATAACTACAAAAGTTGCCAAGTACTATCACCAGGCTTTGAACAGAGTCTGTTCTTTTTCTTGTGAAAACTATAACCTGTGTTGACCGTTCACAAGTGATATACATTAAACGTTTTCGAAAAGTTTTAACTATTATTTCGCTGTTCGGTGCCAAGACGATACCCAAGAGGTCTTACTATCTTTACATGAAATGAAAAAAAGGCAAATCTGATCTTAATTGTGTAGAACAAAGCATCCAAGCAGTAATCATACAAAAGACTTATATCTATAAGAATGATACCGGCGAGGCATTTTAAATTAACGCTTTGAACACAGAACTGACTAAAGCTGAAAAATTATGAGATAACGTGAAGGATACAGCCATTGGAATTTCGAGTCAGCAAAGCCAGTCAAAAATTGCACTAATACAACTGGCCTGGTAAAAATTACTAATTGAGATACTATCGCGACTGCTGTAGATAGTATAGATAGCACACAAGAATCTACAAGAGAATTGTTGGCCAAATAATGGAACCATTCACTATAGTGATCGACGCTGCTACACTTCAGTTCTCGTTGGACAGAATCCCAAATGACATTGACAACATTGGTACATTTGGACTCTTTACAACGCAAGGAGCTTTTCGATTTCAACAATCAAATGAAATTAGCTAGGAATTTGAAGATATCTAAGGGTTATAATTACTAATAAAAAATTTGGTGAAATTTTGACACCTCGATCGTCATGAAAAGGAATCTGGAGATATTCAAAGGTTATAATCACTGATAAAACTTTAGGGACCTTCTAACACCTAGACCATCCATATCACATTAGTTTACACAACTTCATTGCAATTATAATTTTCATACCAGTCATTATACTGCATGTACCCTCAAATGGCAATACCCAAAAACCATGTACAGTAAATACATTCAACTAATTATGTCCTCAATATCATACTATATCCATTGCTGATAGGAGAAATGATCTGAAAACAGTTGTCAATTTTGAAATGGCTGCCATGGGTGACATATTGAAAATTCATGACAGCTCAATATCCAGACTTTTGTACGCATTGTCTCTGCCTATAAATGTACTGGATTGTATGTTTTTATCATAAAATGCACAGTTGGCGTGACATTTCCAGCTAAGCGACTCTATTAATAGAAAAACTGCCCGAGAGAAGATTTAAAATAATCCTGCCTGATATTGATGGTGCCTTGCTGTCGGTGCTTGTTTGTTTCTCGCCTAGGCCGCTATGAATGTTGTAGGATGACTAACGATTTGAGTATTGCGGTAAAAGATCTCGGAATACTTTGGCATCGAAATCAAAACGCGACATGGAAGGAGTTATTTCAGCTAAGATTCTTTTTTTAACCTCAGTTTTCCTAGAATCATTTTAAAAAAATTCATTTTTAGGTTCTTTCAATTCATTTGACTCCACAACCAACATGAAAATTAGTAGTTTTTAGGAAATAGGATAGGATTTAACAAGGCTTGTTCTATCCATAATATAACTATAATGATACAGCAGGAACTTTCAGCCATTCTCGTTTAGATACAGCTCACATGAATTATCTTTTCTTTCTTCGAATTACTTTCTTCAATACCATCAACCACAACCCCAACACCAAAAAATTAGAATAATCAAAAGATTTAAAATTTTTGAAATCTTAAAATTTATCAATTCTTTTTTTGCCGCTATTTTTCAAATCAAAGTGTAGATAATTCATAGCTAAAAACTATATTGGTGTGAAATTGGCGGAAAATAAGTTCCCATTTTATCATTTTATCAAGATTACAATTTAAACAAAATCCCACCCTTTGAAACTTTGAATTTCCTTTCTAAAAACTATGAAATTTCCGGATGATTGAAGTTTTATCGATTAAAAGCTAATAAAATTGAAAGAAAAACGATTCCTTTCGAGGTTTAAAAAATGGATATTAATCTTTATTTGACATAAATCAATTCAGATTGTTTTATGTGTTAGTTTTACTGATGGATAAGCAAAAAGTCTAAGCTTATCTTTGAAAAAAGTAAAATGACAAATCGAAAAAAAAAAACCAAAAAAAAACAAACAAAAATGAAAAATACAGCAACCAGATTGAAATCTATGGCAACCGAATCTAAAAGTTTGCCAAGCAAATTAAAAATTCACAAAACAAATTGAAAAGACAAGCCAACCGAATCGTGGATTGGGATTTGAATTTGCTTGTCGTCATTCTAAATTTGGTCAACGTATTTCAAAATTCGGTTGCTATGGTTTTTAATTTGGTTGCAATGATTCTTAATTTGATTCTTGTACTTTTCAATTTGGTTGCTGTTGGTTTCTGTATTTTGAAATTTGACTGTCGCATTTTTTTTTGCTTGCCTTACTTTTCAATTTGCCTAGGAAAAGATTTTGAGTGTCATGGCTAAAACCTAAGACGTTGAAATGCCCATGAACACTAACTGTATAATGTCAAAAAAAATGTACTTGAAATGATTATGAGTTTTAGGATGTATATACATTCACTGTGCGAAAGGTTTGTTGCATAAATTCTTCTACTAAAAAGGAAGACAGGATCGGAAAAGACTTGGTATGTGATCATGGACATTTGACAAAAACAATTTCTAAAACTCGGACTTACATAATAAATGATAAAAATTGCTTTGAAATTATGTCCATTCATGATTTCCCCAAGGTTCTCCGTCGAATGGCTTATAGCATTTTCCAGGCGGGCCACAGACTGCCCAACTCTTCTTTCCCTGGACAAGCATCTGACCACATCATTTTTGAGTTGTACCGGATAAATTTGATTCCCGAGTTCAGTGTTCCTGAATTCTTTAATGTTTTTTTTTTTTGCGTCCATTCGATTGGTTTCAACTTTTTGAAACGACTTATCTTTGTGAAACTGGCTTCTGAACTTCGATGCAACAGGAGATAGAAACTCTGAAATGCCTTCAATCGAAGGCATTATTAGAAGTACGTTTTCCACAGGAGAACGTAGAGCTAAGAAGAGCAGCTACATATTTCTCATTGAAGTAGCTTCAGCTTGAACGAGTCCAAGTCATTTTTCATGTAGCAGATGTTTGCGTGAAGAAAATCACTTTGGAGATGAGTGTTCAATGTTTTTTTCTGGTTATTATTGCAAAAAAGCAATAAAGTTTCTGCTTTATCTTTGCATTATATACTTTAGTAGCTGGGGTTTAGATTGGCATTTTTTTGTTTCTAAAACGAGTTTCCAAGTATCAGAAAAGTATATGAAAGCTGGTAAGGGTATCACACTCAACATAGTACTGGTTGACACAAAAGAAGGTTATTTTCGGTCTGGGAACGCTTATTTTTTAATTCAAATTTGTTTCAATTGATTCTTCATTTCGTACCATCTGAACTCTAGAAAAGTTTCGAAGGCATGATCTACTTCCAGATAGCGGTAACACCTGTAAATGTAGTCTATTTGTAGAGGATGAAAAACTGGAAGGGAAGTAACGGTTCTTTTGGTGAATGGGAAAATATGAAGCTAAATGGTCGTGAATAGGAATAGTTAAAAGAAGAATAGAAATAGTGAAGATGAACATTGATTACCCTACCCACTTGTCCTTTGTTTCTTATTTGTATTTCATGATAAATGAATATTACCAGTATCTATCATCAAGGAATTAGCTAAGGTTGAGATAATTATTGTAAAACCAGTCTCTAAATCAGGGCTTTCCACCCCGCCTCCTCTGCAGACCCTGTTGTTCTTTGGGCAAACCCTGAAGATTTATGCGAAAATAAACCATCCAAGTTTTCCTAAACGACATTTATTTCAAGATATACATATATACATATACACACATATATACTACACACATACATACACGCACACACACACACACACACACACACACACACACATATATATATATATATGTACAAAAGCACACATAAACACGCGCATGTATATATATATATATATATGTGGCCACACATATATGAATATATATACATAGCCACAAATATATACATATATATATATATACACATACACACATATGTATATATATATATATATATATACATACATATATATATATATACATGCACACACACACACACACTTATATATAGACACACAAATATATGCATATACATGTATATAAATACACATAAATATATACATATACATACACAAACACATATATATGTAAAAATATATACCTATATATACATACACACATATATACATGTATACACATACACAGACACACACATATATATATATGCATATATATGCATGCATATATACACATGAATATACGCATACACATATTTACATGCACATATACATGTACATAAATACAAATACACACAAACACTTACACACACACACACACACACACACACACATATATATATATATATATATATATATATATATATATATATATATATATATATATATTATGCACACAAAGGGAAGGGAAACGAAAAATAAGTCATCTAATCTCTTCAAAAAATCTTTTTGCAGTTTAGTTCAATGGTAGACAACCCGAATCCCACATGTGCCTCAGTATTCTGTCGATCAAGATGAGTTTTTATTGTTGTTTATGGAGGTAATCCACCTTTACAAAAATACGCAGTTGGAAATGAGGGAAGTACTTTCATACTCAATATTTTCGGATTACCGTGGATATGCTTTTATGAATATCTCCTCTTGATGATTGATTTTTCGATTAATTTTCCCATTTAAAAAAAAATCATTCCCTTCCCTCAGGCCCCTTACATGGGGCTCACGGATCCCCGGTTGTTTGCAGATCTCACTTTGGGAACCACTGCTCTTGATCCCCTTCTCTGGCCATTGAAACACATGTCTGCTGTCTTTGGGATAAATATAAACATCAATCAGTTTTTATCCCAATTACTACGACATTGACTTACACAAAAAAGTCTAGGCCTTGAGAATAGCTTGAAAAATAATGGAAAGCGCTTTGTCTGAAACATAATAGAGAGAACTTGTATCACTATCAATCGACCTTCATTGAATCGTAAAGGGACAGAAACGATTAATAAAGAAAGACGATGCTTTGTCAGGGGCTTTTGATAGAACTTTTTATCGTTTAAAAAAAAACGACACCAATATAGCAGTTCAGGGGAAATGCAAGTCTGTTTTCGAATGTTTAACAATCTGAAGAGCGAATGAAGAGTGACAAATACGATCCCTCCCCGCCTGTTCGAAATTGCTGACGAGCAGATGCATTAGACAATGATACTTCGAGTAAATATATAACTTTAGTTTATTTTTTCCAAGGTTTGACCGAAGATTTTTAGGACAACAGTTTTTTGTGATTTATCTTGACTTCCACGCCAAGTTTCATTTTCATACATGTTCGCTTTCTGAGATCAATTTGTTTTATCTGAAAACCATTAAAATGTCCCTTTTTTCACTTTTGTACACCTTTCTTCGGAAAAGTCTGTAATTGGTTCTGATAAATTAGGAAAGTCAGCACAAATTCCACCAGAAAGCAGAAAAGTTCTTACCCTCGAGGTAGCCGAGAATAGTTCAATACTAATAGTCACTTTAATTCATTCAACTCTTCTTTATTTTGAGGTATTTCACCCTTTTTGTCTGTCAGTTGTGTATAAGTTTCAATACGTAGGGTTTTCTTTTCATGGAGAGATATTTTAGCTCCCATAGAACGAACACCTCTTCGTAGTAATTGGAAAGAGATGTGAGTAGCAAATTAATTGTTTTGGTGTCAGGTGCAATGCTTCATGTGTGGGTCAAGAAATGATCCAGGCAAAAGTCGGATAGTCAACATATGGCCACCCTCTTTCTCGTTTTCCTTTGGCTTTTTTGCGTGGTCACAAAATGAATACAATTATTTTATCTCACGTTATTTCGGGTTTTCTTCACTCTCAACATCACATCACACACACTCTCTCTCTCAAATTCAACTTATATATAGATGTCATGGAGAAATAGTTTATGTCTCTAGAACAAATGCTCTATCATTGTGATTTGGGAAGAATGTGAGAGACATGCTCTTTGTGGGTAAGGAACAACGCTCTATGCTTGGGTCACGAAATGATCTAGCCAAGAATAACATGAGGAAGACCAACTTTTAAATTCCCAGTTTCTTTCACATGCAAATGTACACTTCCAATAAAGTAAATATCTGTAGCATTTATTAAAGTGTGTTTTATTGGACGTGAATAAGATTCCAACAAACGAAAAGAGACTTTTAAAAGAATGTCCATTTATACTACCATTTATGATTGAGTAAAAAGTCTCCAAAAGCTTTAGAAGATCTCATGACAATACTTCCATTTCAAAGACTGTCTATAGCAACATTAGAATTGTAAAGAATTCGTGAGAAGCGTCAGGAGAGAAGGAAAGAGAGAAAGTGCAGGATTATTATCAGTGTGAATGAGATATCGATTGTTAGTTCTCCTGAGTCAGCCCAACGGGTAATGGCCTGAGTACGTCCTGTTTCGTGAAAGTTGCCGGTTTCAGAAGCGGCGACATCACATCCGATAGTATAGAGAATGCAGTCAGAGTCTAGAAGACAAGAATTGTCCAATATAGGAACCATTCCTGGTAGTGATAGACACCGCAACACCTCAAGTCTAGCTGGGTCGAATTCTAAGTGGCAGATGCTAAATTGTCACGGAGTATTTAGATTGTGCTGACCACAAAGAACGGGTTATGGAATGGCGGAAGTAAGATTTGAAACGAACACCGATAACAGCCATGGATGATTCGCCGATGATCAAAGCAGCTGTAAGACAGGTAGACGTTGTTACCAAAATACAATTTAAGCAGTGGACACTGATAAGAGCGAATACTTACTATAATAAACAAAAGGGCACCAAAACCCATAATAATGAGCTTTCCCAGGATTTGCCAGACCTATCTATCATGGGTTTTGCAGAGCCAATACTTTCTGAATTTGTCTAGTTCTTCTCTCTATCTTCTATTTTGCTGGCCTCGGTTACGCGTGTGATCTCTAGGGATCCATATTCTGTCGTGATGTCCATTGGTTGTCTGATATTCTTGCAACATGACTAACCCGTTGCCATTTGAATTAGATATTCTATAGTGTCTGGGACTCCTGTTTTTCCCCTGATATATTGTGCTGTCTTGTGATATCTCCAAGTGAGGTTGAGCGTGATCTTTCCATGTGTATGTTGCATGCTTCTCAGTTTGAGGGTTAGTCCTTTTGTTACTATACAGTTTTCTTTTGACAGCAAGTATAGTATGTTTGGTTGAAAACTCTTCTTTTTTTTTTGAGAATTTCATGGAGATTTGTTGTCCTATGTAGATGCAGAGGTCTACTTAATCTTGTTCTGTGTTTTTAATTCTGATCGTTGTACGTTTATTTCTGACATGAAGCAACCCCAAAGACACTGCCAGTAAAAAGAAGGTAATAAAAACTAGCCAATGTTTCGTAGAAGACATTTTATTCTTGCAACCAGTAGACTTTATGAAAGTCAATTATCTAAGGAATATTGCCATAGACCAAATGCTGATCTATGTGGAGTTTCTTTACTGTTCATATCCAAACGTATTACAAATATCCTTGGATAAGGATATCGCAGCCCTTGGAAAAACATCACATAAAAAAGCCAAACAAAAGATAATCTAGGGCTTGTTTCACTAGAATCTTGAATACATTTTTCAGCTGAGAAACAAATGTCTCACTGATCTGAAATTACTAAGAATATAATTCAGAAAAGTAAATCCTTTATATGTGTACTCACTTGTGCCGTTCCGTACTTTCTTTGAAGATTGTACCAAATTTTCTGCCGATATTGATATTTATTTTCATACATAAGAATGTGGCTAAAGACCAATTTTGGGGGGGGGGGGCAGGGAGCTTGAAGGGCTCTTGTTTGAGAGTCTGTCCGACCTCTAAATATTTATGTTCATGTAAAAATGGATAAAAGTAGTTGCAATGTTTTAGGGGGGGATGTTGGTCATCTCATTTTGTCAAATTCCTGTTCAATCCTACCTTAACAAGAACAATCCTCTCTCGGATGAAGGTTATTGACCGATATGTAGAACCTTCATTCCGATACCGTGATTTGAACTCATAACCAACTGGGGGGGGGGGGCTGTTTTACTGTCTGAGTTGGATTAACAAGTCTTAGATATCAACAGGAGTTTATACATGAGCGAGGACTTATTTCATTTCGATGATTGAATACATTTTTACAAAAAAAAAATTTTAATAATTTTTTATCTAAAAACACAATACAAATTTGAAGTCATGTTCAATCGGAATAGAGTTTGACCTTGCAAAAGCCAGTCTTGTCCGTTTTGGCGTCTCATTGTGGATTATGGTTTGCAAGCTGTTCCTGCAGATCATTAGAATTGACCTTGTGCCCTAACTGGATCTCACTTAGTAAATGACTACTTCAATATTATTTTGGGTGTCTCGTCGACGTGTTAAAGTTGGTACACCAATTTATAGATTGGAACTAGTGAGTTCAATCCTCTCTTGGTGTCCCATGATTATGGCCTTGTGCCAAACATAAACTAATGTTAGTAAATAAATACTTCAACTTGCCCTCCAACACAAGATTGATCCTCACACTATAATCAATAATTCGTCTTGCTAATAAATCTATGAAACATTTCCAGCTTGAATATTGATTCTTCAGAGTAAAAGTGCCAGGGCAATGCCTATTTCAAACGTTCATGTTATGAAAGAGCCGGACGTTGTGGTTTCTAGGACAGTTTGACATAATAGTCGTGTAAAATATCCAGTCCGTCCTACGAAACAACGGCTTGAAATTATATTGGTTACTCCTCTCCGGTGCTGACAATTTGGATATTTTATATTCAATTTCAGATCTATAGGCAATTTAGATATTTTACATCTAAATTTAGATCTATTTACTACAGGCATTAATCATGGAACGATGAAACAATGGCAGTCGCCAAAGCTTCAAATTGTGAGGAAAATCCTTTTTGTCCCGCAAATTTGGAGTGCCCTAACTTTGAGATTAAAATGAATAGGGCGATTTCTTACCTGTTTCATCATGTTCTAGTGAGATGGTTGAATTTCCTATACAATTACAATGCGGAACTGGTCCCTCACTCTCATTATACGTGATATCTCAAAATTTCTGAATGAATTTCAATGACGTTTTGTTGAAGTGTGTACAATGGGTTAATGAGCGAGTGTTTATATTTTATGGTGGATCCTGGATATCTGTAAGGTGACCCCCCAGCACTGCAGTGATATGTACTCAGAAAAAAACACTCTCAATAAATTTTAGTCAAATTTGTTGGAGGGATGGGCAATGATCTAAGGAAAATATTCCGTGACGGAGCCAGAAATTCTTCACACTAACCTCCCCTGAATCGTAGCTATATGTACACTGCACCTTATCTCCTAAAGTTATCAATTAATATCAGCGAGATTTTGTGGAAGGTAGGGTCATAGGATATGGAGGATGTGTTCACATTTTAGGGCGAATTCGGGAACATTTCATAGTCACCTTTCAAATATTTTACATTAAATGAACTGCATTTAAGAAATCCTTCTTCTAAAACGCGAAATTTGAAGAAAAAATACTTTTGGTGTGTGGCTCTACTTACGATGTAAATAGACTGCTCAACTGGACCCTCTCATTCCATCCTTCGCACGGAACTATGGCTTCGAAGTATTGTGATTAGTTAACTTGACTTCCATAGCTTTACCCTCTGACAGAGAAATCACTATACTATCTTAATACATATTCGTGAGGTGTCACACCGTCTGTTTGTGTGTATCTGTTTTTCTGTCACACTATAAAAGCATCAGAACATGGATGCGGTCCAACCAAATTCGGCAAGCTTACACAATGGACGTAGGGGAATGTTTCAGATTTTTAAAGTTTCCTTTGAGAAAACCCCTTTTTGAAAAGATTTAGAGGGAGTCTATTTACAATGTAGATAAAATGTGATGAGGTCTTTTTTCATAAACAATGGAGCTAGAGCCCAGTTTTGCATCAGAAGCACATTGTAAACAACAGCCAAGCCACATAGTTCCTCAGGCATACAAAAAAAAAAAAAAAGAAAAAAGAAAATGTTAACAATAAGCAGCGGGAAGTGTTCATTTTTTACGAAAAAAGTTTTTGGAAAACTTAACACTTCCAGACTTTTTGCAAATAAGTTTAAATCTATTTCACATGTTTCTTAAAAAGTTTCATCCTTTCCAGTGAAAGAAATGGCTCAAAAGCCTCCAAGTTATGCTTTTATCTTCTACGCTCATTCTTAAAACGTTAAGATTTACTCATTATGTGAATTAAGTCTGAAAAGTGGATTTAAGACTGTGCAATCATGTAATGTTTTTTTCGACGGTTTTTAACACGTGACTGGCCTAGCTAATAAAATATAAGGTTATAAAAGTGAATTTTCATCTGTTTAAGATATTTTATAGATCTCTATATTGAAATTTTCGTATGTTTTCGTATCTTTCCATACAAGTTTTGGTACTCTTTCACGATAAATTTCGATAGCCCTAGTCAGGACACGTCAGCGAAAAAATGAAATTGAAAGGCTATAAAATATGGATATTTTAACTCAAAGAACGAAAACTATATCATGATTTTCCTTCTTCACACCATCGGTCGAAATATCTCTCTTAGATAATGATATTTAAAAAAAAAAGTGAAATGATTGATCGAGCGAATTTGATTAAATTCGATCAAAGGAAGTCTCAAGTCCAATCATCAACAGCCATATTCAGGTAAGGTCACATTTCAATTCATTGAAGCAGGACAAGGATTTATAATTCTTCTCATTAATCAATTCTTCATAAAAGAAAATACTATGACCTACACAAATGGTTGGTGAAGTCACCATGAACTCAAGCAAAGAAGACATTTAAAAATATTGATTCGATATTATCAATGGAGAAAGAATTATTGACATCATAGATGATAGAACAATATGAAAAAGAAGGTGGCAGAATATGTTATGAGAATGGAAAAGTAGACACCATTAGCCAAAGGGTCTAATTCCTGGTCCAGCCCAGGCATCGTGCTAAAAAAATTCTAAAACCCAACCTAAGAAGCTCATTTAAGAACCTCTTTGACACCTTTAAAAGCCTGTCTCCACAAGATCCACCTTGGCTGTTGGAATTGGCAAAAACGCAAGGTACGAGACCTAACTGCAGGCACAACCCTTGAGATCCAAAACTCTCCCCTCCAACAGGGATTACATTACTATTCATATCTCTCTCTCTCTCTCTCTATCTATCTATATATATACATGTGTGTGTGTGTGTGTATATATATATATGTGTGTGTGTGTGTGTGTGTGTGTGAGGTGTCAGGCTGTCTTTGAGCACGCATGTGTGTGACTTCCTCTTGCATACAAACATAGGAAAATGTTAACCCTTAAGCTACGGATAGGTGTCATTTTTTCCCGAGAAAATTATGACCTGGAGACATTTTCTCAATTAGTTCTGATCCATTTCACATGTTTTCTAAAATTTTCATTTTTTCAGATAAAGAACTACATTTTTTTTGACATTTTGTTGGAGGATTTTGGCTTGAAAGTCTGATTTTTCCAAAATTGTAAAACATCGAATTCCATTCATTTTACTTATGTTTTGCTTTTCCTTCCAATTTATATCACTTTGAAACAGATCAACAACGAAATATCTCAAATCATATAGTACTTTGTTGACATCATCAAATGCTGTGACGTAGTAATTGAATTTTAAAAAATTGTTTTCAGTTTATATGTTGATTAGGTATCGGCATGCTGAGTTTTACATCTATATCTATTTTTTTTGTGGTATAGGAGAGGGCATTTCCCCCCCCCCCTAGTTTTCGACACACAAAAAGACTAACAGCTAATGAGATTTCAAAGTTCCAAGATTAATGGAAGATAAGGGGAACATTAAGGGTATAGGCACACATTGTAAATGGGCCTCCGCTGTAGAGACAAGCCACACATGTCCGTTTGGATGATGAAAAGATATAAGTAAATGTTCGCACTTCAGAATTCCAAAATATTGAAAAATAAGAGAAGTAAAGGTCCAGTATACATTATGTGCTCATTATCTCCATTTTCCACCTAATTTCATTTTCTTGCCCTTGAATTTTAGTTTATTTCGCATTCTATTATCAATTCAAACTGTCCTGGTCAAGGTTCGTTTAAAAGAAGCTATTTATTCTCAAGAACAAAATAACTGTTGAAGAAACCAAAGATCATATTCTGTGAAACAGTTTACGCTTCATAGGAAAATGTTTTTTTTATAACGATTTCGATCACTTCAATAAAACAAATTTTGGCCCTTTTTTTTCTAAAATCTCCTGTTATTCTTTTTGTGAAGAATTGTTTGAGATGAATGATACAAAATTGTGACTGAGAGTGGCAAATTTAAGTTTGACATGAGAATTCTACTACATATTTGGGGCTGGGGCAAATGATATTGTTCTATTGTCACCCGATTACAATCTCTCACTATTTCACTCACAAAGAAAATGTTACTGCACATTAGGCTAGATTCCCCATCTGCCATTTACAACAACTTAAGGTGTTCGGTCGTTCAAATCCCAATAATCTTACATCTATAATTTCTTTGTTTATTATCATTAGATCATCTCGAGAACCGCTGATCCAAACAACTTCAGGCACTAAGATGCCTTGTTTGCTGCATTATATATTTGGCGAGTTTCACCCTCATACAAGACGGACAGAGATTTCCTCGATCGTAGTTCATATTAATTCAGAATAAACAATAAATGACGTTCTTAATTTTTCAATACTCTGCTGCTTATCCTCTAAGGGACAAACCTGATTTACGTTATAGATTAATGCTCTGGCTGCGTTATCCCAATGGAATACCAAGCTAAACAAATCGAGTTGGGGATAAAAAACACTTTTTAATTAATACATTGATCGTCCACAGAGATTGGATATCACTGAATTGATTCTTACAAAGCGAAAACCACTAGAAGTTTTGAAAACAAAAGAGCATTTACTTTTTTTCTTTTTCCAAAATATGTATAGGTTTAATCAATATATATATATGTATATATATATATATATATATACCCTTATTCAGGCACACTGATAAAAAGACACACAAACACACATACACGTATATATATGAAGTATCTGTATATGGACAATTTATATCTGTCGGTATGTGATAGCTATAAAAAAGCATTTTAGTAAGAACTCATTTTGCTCGGCATCGATGTTACTGAAATGTCTTTATTATTATGATTATTATCATTATTATTATTATTATTATTATTATTATCATCATCATCAAAATTCTGTCCGGTACATATTTTTCGTCTCCTGATACTCCACACTGTAGGCATAGGACAAACACGCACACACACATTTATGTCTAAAGATCACGGAATAAAGAAATTCTTCAGAATGTAGATGTTATGTAAAAACCTGCCGTAATAAGGCTCCAAAAAGGTCAAAAGTTTTTTCCCAAAAAAGAAAAAAATTAAGGGGCTCTAGAGGAGTACTGATACCAATCATCAAGTCTGTAGACAAAACAGTATGGCCAGGCGCGCTGGAATACTCAAACGTAGCAAAATACGAACATATAAAAAGCGATAGAATCCTTCACCATCTTTGGTTGCTAGGGTTGTTGAAAGGTAGCAGCTATCCTATGCTCACTGGTCAAATAAGAGCCAATAAGTAACGACCTGCCTCGTGTTTAACCAGAAGTTCTAATGCAAATATCGAGACAAATGAAAGCTTTTCGACGGGTCTTCCGTGTTTTTTTTTTTTTTTTCAATGACGAATTATTTTTAGTAACGATTCTTTAAGAACAAACACAATTTATTCTATTTCAGCGCGTGTACTTAACATTTATACTGGGATTTAGCTCCATCATCTTAGTGAAGTTTATAGCTAACATGTCGTGGCTGACTTGGCTTAAGTTTCCAACATTAAAGTGAAAGCATTCTTGTTAATAGGCTAAAGCAAAGACAATTATGAATAGCCTTGAACTCATTGAAATTTGGCGGAAATTTCAATTCAAGAAAGATGCTGTCGCTTCTGAATATCAGCGGAAACGCACACTAATTGACTCATCAGTTTGTGGGAACCATTTCGATAGAAGCATCTTGATTTTGGTTTTAGTTGCATCAGACTGTTATAGCCAAATTAAATTCCATAAGAAGTGGATTGAAATACTCGGTAACAGCTCTAATAGCGGAATAGGCATACTGCGTTCAAACTCCAGTTATAATGGTTTTGTTTAATTTCACTAAGCTCTAATACGTGATGTTAGGTAAAGTCAAAGATCTATCCCCACCCCCAGCTAAGGGCAAATTTAACACTCTAGTCTTGGGAAGACAAACAGTCTAAGAGAAGGATACAACTAATTCCAAACCAGTGGGTAGAGCCCCACCCAGCCGGTTTCATGCAAAATTTGACATCCTTCTAGTAGCTGTGAAGCCAGGTGTATCGCTTCCTGCTTTCCCCTGGACAATATCAGTAGGGCCGGAGAGGATTTCTGATGAATGTGCATCCTAGGATCTCCACACGTTTCGCCCAGGCATGTGCCCAGGAAGAGACAGTCAATTGCCCGTTGAGACAGAGCAGATCTTTCATTCAATAAGCATCTTTGTGGACTTTATTGTCTTAAACGTTTCGATATAATTTAAATATCTTTCAAGTTTTGATTTTAAATGTAACAGCATAAAATTTGTCATTAACAGAAATCTTTTAACAAACTCCACACCATTTTCTATCAATCAAAACCAAAGTACGAACTTGAAAAAAGAAAGAAAAAAAGAAAAAAAAAGGCATCTATATCCATTGCAATACATTTTAAAATTGAACTTCTGTGAGGATACCGAATTATACGATTTCAGTAATAAGCTTTCAACAATATGCTCACGATACTTAGAAACCGTCATTATGGGTTTATCCTGTACAAGTGGGTCTGGCTGTCATGCAATCAATATATGTGACGCGCATATAGGCCGTACCAGGGAAGCTCTATGGCTGAAAGTTTAAGTATTTACTCCTTATATCTAAAAAAGAAAAAGGTTGGGTTTTTTAATCCACCCCTAATGAGTTGTATGTGTGTGTGTATGGGGAGTATCAATTTTACAATATAAGAATACTTGAGTAGAAACCTGCATAAAAAATGCCAAACAGAATAGAAAAGTATTGAGAATTTGTGACCCTTTGACCAAAGTTCTTGGGCTGCCCGTATCAAAGATATTGCCACTTTTAACAGCGTTCGAACCACAGTCGGCACTGTTTACTACACAATGCGAGTGTGGAACGGATGTGTTTCTAAAGTAATGCAACCAGAGTTACCAATTTGGACATGATTTTTCAATTTTTCGAATCTGGAAATCACTCTCTAATTCGAAAATAAAATTTTTAAAAAAATCATATCAATTAAGAACACTATTTTAAAACAAAATTATGTCAACACTTGACTCACCAATTAGACGAAAAAATAAAGAAAAATCTAAATTGTCAACCTTTAATGGAATCGTTCTTTTAGTTGTCGATTTTGCAGCATTTCAGGCCTCGCTATAATGAATTCAAAATTCCAAATGAATCCCAAAGATACGGAATGAAAGCTGGCGTATTTAGATCGGACAGAAGCCAAAAGAATCAGTGATCATTCTTAGAATGTATGACTTTATTACCAAACGTAAGATACCAGCGGCCAATTCGATTATCATTAAGGCCGATAAGAAGATCTCGCAAACAAATAAGAACTGTACCATCGCAATAAGCAGAAACAAAGACATCCAATGAAATGGTAAGCAACAAGTAGTTGCTAGGTGGCTCTTTTGCCAACTAAGCCAAACTGACAAGTATTATCTCTACGAATTTATCTTTATTTCTACTGAATAAAGTTAGTCAGTTGCAGCAGCCAGGCTGTTGTTTTTTTCCCTTCTCTCTCTCTTCACAACAGGAGAGTAGCTTATTGTCCTTCGATTTTCATGCTAAAAGAACGCTGAACAGAGACAGTTTTTTTCTCTGACCAGGGAACCTTCAAGCTACAATAGGACACTATTCACATTCCAGTATTGTTCCTCACACAATACTTCATTAGTAGTGCACAAACTCTTTATGCAAAAGACTGCTATTAATCACTTTTCTTACCTCAGGTTACATTCATATTTTTCTTCTTTGTCTCTTCCCGTATGCACATTATGGAGCATAGGGCCGTTACTTTATATGCTGCGGTCACAGAAGCAAATAGGATTTCATGGGGTAGAGTTCGCAGCTTTACATCCAAACTCATTCACATAAGCCCAGCACCAGCTAATGTGACAACCAAGCTGTCATTTTTTTCCATTAGAGTAACGTCCATTTAGATGAATCACCTTACAGGGCTAAAAAAAAAAAAAAGAAAAAACGACCCCATCTTCCCTGATAGTTACCCACTGCTAGGAGAAGGGTCATGCCTTTTCGGAGAACATCAATGCAAAGTGAACGTAGACTCCAGTGGAATATAGAACTCATTAGAGGTAAATAGATTCAAGATTTAATTCAGTTTGCAGGAAGCAGAATACGATAACGAGAGCCTTTAAATTACAGTGATTAAAATTGAAATTTCTAAATTAATCTCATTATAACAGAAGAGGCAATTTTAAGACATTTTCACAAAAATGAATTCGGAAAGTAATGTTGAAAATACCGTCAAACTGCAGAGTTTATTATTTGAAACACTGTCAATTATCAAATTTTAACATCTATTTTATATTAATTTTGTTTTTCAATCGCAACTCCTACATCTGGCGAGGATCCAAATCACTTCAGTTGTTTGAATCTGCTAAACTAGCTTGTTTACCATTAATCCATGGCAAAGCGACCGGTGTTTATCGACAGACAAAGAGGTTCTTCATCACAGATACATTCAAAGGTTAAATAAACTGATAATTAAGCATATTTTGGTGTTCTGAACGTTCGGTGAATTAAAGCAAAAACCGCAAACTTATACACACAGTAAGTATTTATTAATTGGTAAACGTTCAATAATAGATTGCTGCCGTCGATATTTTATCAGGCCATTTCTAATTTGACGTATCAAAACTGCGTCACCAATAACCTGTAATTGTCAGGTAATTCAGTACTATGTGGTACATCTACACAAAACATACTTTTCCGGTGTCAATTGAATTGCCAAGATGACATTCGGCTTGACTAACAAAACTATGTGCCACAGAAGATTTTTATTTTCAATAGCGTGTCCCCAGTGTAAGAAAGTTTGGGAAGCTTTGGTTTAATATATTAGGCAAGAACAAGTAGTTCAATTGATACAACCAGAAGCATTGAGATTTTCATGGCACCCCTCTCTTCATTTCACCATCAGCAACGACAGATGGAGAATAATAGTTTACTGCAATGACTGAAATTCTGATCATTCGCCATTTATGCTGAAATTCCTACTACCAAAGTTTAATGTTAATTTAACAAAAAGGTAAGAGATTGACTCCAGAGTTACGAACAAGGCTGGCAGCATTGTATTTCAAACAAAGGTCTGGATACTGGCGTGTGCTTATATTTTGGGTTTTTTTTTTACTTTAAAATTGAATCTTTTCAACGAGTTTGCTTCAAGTATAAATATTTCTTTTGTCAGGAGTAACAACCGGAAATAATATTTCGTCTACAGTATTTCTCATTATACGGACCGCCTTAAACTTCATATGTATCCAAAAAGGTTTGATTGTAGAACATTGACGCGTTCTTATTAAAAAGTTTCGTCAATCTCATTTCCTCTCACGTTATGAAACAAAGAAAACTTTTACTCGCTTTTGCCTTTTCATGTTCAGCTTGAAACCTAGATAATTGAAAATATATCCAGGAAGGTGGCGTAAACCAAACATTATGTAATACTCGGAAGAGTCAAGAACCATACCAAAATAGTCTCAATTTATGAAGATTTCCATGAATATTAATAAAAACAAAAAGGTCAGTAACAGTTATTTGTAACACGAAGTTGTAGCTGACTATAAACTTAAATGATTTATTGGAATCGCCGTAGAGTCTTACGTTCTGTCTCTAATTGAGCGCGGGACATTTTGGGAAAAGCTCTTGCCGACACTTGTTACTAATAATAAACTCTTGGATTTATTGGAAAATTATCCTGCTACGGAGTTGTATCAGCGAATATCTCTCCGATGAGCACACGCAAACCAGATCGACGAAACTTTCAGAAGGACGATTATTGGCAATAAAATTGCGACAACCGTAAAGTGATGCTTTGCCCATTGATTAATGGCGGTACTGCAACCGGTCTTGTAAATATTACCACTATCAAATGCAGTCATTCCGCAGCTAATACTGTAATTAGCGCAGCACGAGTCCGGTACAGACGAATATCCCAGGTACTGAAACCATTCTGTAGAGTTTTCCACACCGCAACACTGCAAACCGAGTTGCAGAGAAGTCCATGTGACAGAAGCCACGGTGTCACTTGTGAATTTCGACTCTTCAGAACGCAGGGTCTGTAAAACCCAGTTCAACACGAAAGGCTTCAGGGCGAAACTGGAAGTGGCCAGAGCCACTTCGACGCCAATCAATACAATCAGTGAGTTTATGTGAGCGATGAAGAAGTGTATTTTTTTCCAGTAGACCGCAGCAAAAGCAAGCAAAGAGTTGCAGAGGATTGTCAGTCCAAGAATCAGGAATATGGCCCCAGGAATCTTCGCATAACGAGACAAAGGACTTGATAGTGCGTAGACGGACGTTTCAATGATGATACCGACAGCGATCAAAGCTAAAGCCGATAGAAAAAGAATCACGTTGGTAGAGATGAAGCCTACTCTTTTTAGGGAAACCATTTTGGTTGATAAGATTTGTTTCAACGGCAAAGCGTAGATACTTTTGTAGCTTGTAGAAGGCTGGCCATTCTCTCTATGTTTTGAATTGACCAATCGTTTTATTATGCAAATTTCTGTTGGTTTAACCCTTTCAGGACTGAATTTTTGAATTTAATTCTTTTTTTTTATATATATTTTGAAGGCAACAATAAATATACACAAAAACATCGGGGGTTTTATTTCTAGATGTACATATCTATCATGGTTTAACCTCCCCGTCCCCAACAAAAATTGTGAATACCGGATTAAATAGAATCATCGTAGAGAAAATCCGGTATCGTGGTGAACGTGCAGTGGCAGTAATTGGTAAAAATGCGTTGTTTTGTTGAATGAAATATTAAAGTGAGATTGGTTCAGAAAATGAGACTAACTAAGATAAAGTCAGGAGAAAGAAGACCATTGCAATATCTTCATATCCGTATTATGACCTTGTGTCACATTTTTCTTATTTTATCAAAATAAATAATTGACTGAAAGTAAAGTTCTCCGGAGGAGGCGGGAACTTTCATTAATTTCCATCTTTTCGCCCTGTAACTTACTGCTCTGCCATATTAGACTTTTGCAAGGGGTCACATACTAACATATTTTGTAAATTCATATCGCTCATCAGGTTTTTTTAATTTTAATTGTAAAAAAATCATCTTTTTTCATATCCCCAAACACAAAACAGTGTAAATACGGGATCGGATTGGACTTTCATTGAGAAACTCTGGTATTGTCGTATATACAGAATGAAAGAAATATTCAGGAAAAATGCGTTGTTTTGGTGAAAGTAATATTGAAATAAGGTTGGGTCAGCAAAGGAGACTAGCTAAAGACTAGCTAAATTTCTATTGATATTCGGACCATCCTCATCTTGGTTGTTTTTCATACAACGTTTTGGTCGTTGCACTCTACGGCCTCCCTCAGGTATCATCTGGTAGATTTGGGGAAGTAACGAACCGAACCCTTTATTTATCCGACGGGGGTATATTGACCGTGCTCCCCTCTTAGCGTTAGTAGTATTGTTATATTGTCTCACACTAGGATCGAACCTAGAACCATCAGATTACTTTACAGTAATTTGTCTGATGCTGTAACCACTGCGCTATGTGTCCATGTGGATATACATATCAATATACCCCCGTCAGATAAATAAAGGGTTCGGTTCGTTACTTCCCCAAATCTACCAGATGATACCTGATGGAGGCCGTAGAGTCCAACGGCCGAAACGTTGTATATAAAACAACCAAGATGAGGATGGTCCGAATATCAATAGAAATAATAATAATACCTCATCTCAAAAATTCCGGGATAGAGACTAGCTAAGTTAATGATAAGAAATATATGACCAATTCAACATCCCCATCCCCGTATAATGACCTTGTATCTAGTTTTTCTTTAAAAAAAATTTGACTTATTAGCCCAGCCCAGCCCAGCCCAGGGTAGGATAGATTTATCCCTTTTGAGTTGTAAATATTTTTTTTAGCTAGGGAGAAAATGAGCATCGGTCCCCTTTTTTTAGTCCTCTTTTTTCTGTTTCATGTACCCTTCACCCCAAAAGATGATAGAAAGTAAAATTCTCCGATGGGTGTGGGAATTTTCAATTTTTTATAGCCCGATCAACTTGCTGTTCTGCCATATTAGGCTTTTTGTGTGTGTGGGGAGGGGGTAGTCACATACCAACCTATTCTTTGTAAATATATATAGATCATCGGGGGTTTTGTTCTAATTGTACATGGCCATCATGTTTTATATCCCCCCCCCCGCCAAATTGTAAATATGGGATTACATAGGATTATCATTGAGAAAGTCCGGTATTGTGGTGAATGTAGTCTGGAAGTAATCAGTAAAAATAGGTTGTTTTGGTGGATAGAATAATAAAGTGAGATTGGGTCAGCAAATAAGACTAGCTAAGATAGAGATAGGAGAGAGAAGACCATCCCAAAACCCCCATCGCCATATTCTGGACCTTTGTGTCACATTTTTCTATTTTTTGAAAATAAATAATATTCATTTTAAAAATTGTTATTAGATTTTATTATTTATCTTTGATTGCCATACAAAAAAGCAATAATTTCTGTTGAAAGCAAAAGAAAAATAGTCTATGTACCATCAGGTCCAAAAAGGTCTCAAATTAATCGACAAAACATATGGTACTTTATATTACAGTAAGGGTTAAAATTATGAAGCGCTTTTCGGCATTAATAAAACTTAGCTTAGTCTGGTACAATAGTGGTAGACTCTGTGAAGCCTGAACTCAGTATCATAGTAAGTCTAGGGGCCTAGCTTACTAGCTACTATTCTATTTAAGTGTCAATATATCTGATAATCATATTCTTGAACCATATAGAACAGGTAGATGTTAATGATGGAGAATAATATCAATATATCTAATATATATAAAAAGGGGTATTATAATCGGACTACACTCGAGAGAAAAATTGTGATTACTCGGTAGCTGGTGATGGAAATAATCAGGTATATTAGCACAGAAGACAGTGGAGTGCTGAGCTTGAGGTTGTTTTGATCTGCAGTTCTCGGTAAATTTATTTTCAAAAATTAAAGATTATAGTTCTTCTATCATATCTCCCTTTGCTTCCGCTCTCTAGGGTTATCTAAACTAAGGTGTAGAATATCTAAACTGGCACCAATGAAGAAAAATGATAGGAATACTTCGAAGCCATATTCTAGTACGATGGACGGAAAATTAATTTACGTGACACCCGGTCCCTTCCAAATATGTATCCTCCGAACAGGACCTGTCTCGTTCATTGAATAGATAGACCGAAATTGTCCAACACGGTGCGTCGTTTAGCTACATTGTTTTGCAGGGCATTTCATTCGTATAGTGAGTTCGATTCTCACGGACAGCCTATTACTGTGGCCTTGTGCAAAACTAATCTAATCCAGATAAATAATATGCAGCGGCTCGCTGGGCTAGCGGTTAGCAAGTTTGTCAAGCAGACAATTCTTTCTTTGCATTGAATTTGTACTTCAATGTGGGCCCAATACGTGGTTTAAATGCCAGTTTAGTAAATACGTTAGTATATAGATACATAGAAGCGTCCTTCATTTTTATCTAATGCTAACTTAACTTATTCAACATCCAGGCAAGAAACAATCCATTACAATGATCGCTTGGAACAAGCTAATGAGATATCACGCTATAAATAGTTTATCCCTTGAGTGGCTGACGAGATATTTCGCTGATATGACGTCATGCATAGGCAGGTCTTGTACCTAATTACGAAAATAGCGCAGTTTTATCTATTTCGCTTTGGTTGCGTAAATTTCCACTCGATGGTGAGATTTATGCCTGTCAATAGTTAAGATCATTTATAAACGATGGATTCTAAACACGTTGCCTTGCAATACGCACAACCACGTAGGTTTCTTCAGTTTTTAAGTGGATCTGACTGTTGCGTATACAGGTTGCATTGATGGTTCTACTGGGCTGAAAATTAAAACATTTACACTTATGTCCAGAAAAAAACAAACTTATTGTTTGAAAGATTTGGTGATTATTGCACAACAAAAAAAACGAGTTAAGTTATCTATTCATTGACGCTGCCTCAACAATTTTTAATTGCTCACTCTCAACATGGCATGCTGCCAAAAGATTCTGGTCAGGTGACTGTTTTTATCGATTGACTAACTTGTAGTTTTGGAGAATTTCCCGACATTTTAGCAAGTTCTTGATCTTGTCGTAGGGAATCATATGGGGATAAGAAACATTCCACAAATTTTGATTATCACGGAGCAGCAGAAAATGTTTATATTTTTCTGTGTGAAATCTCTCATTGAAAGTGCTCGGTGCTGAAAAGAGATGGATGTAACCATCTTTTCGATGACTTGTATTCAAACTATTTTGAATGTAAAAAACATTTTTTAAGACATTTTTTAAAAGGTGGAATTACGTACACATTTTAACTCAAAATAGTCGTTGAGGGTGATCTCCTTTAAGCTAGATGCTTGTTCATAGAAATCAATTGCATAAACGTTGGAAAACGACATAGCTGACGCAACACAAAGGAATCGATGTTGAAATGAGGCTAGCACAAGATGAATTTCTTCCAACAGCTAAATGCTCTGTCACGTGACTGATATTTGCTGTATGCAAAAAAAAAATTACATATATATATATATATATATATATATATATATATATATCAACGTGCTCGTGAATTCTACTTTATCCGTTGGGTGGCTTCCTTTATGAAGCACCTTGCATATAGAAACCTCTGGAGGCTATACATATATATATATATATATATATATACACACACAAGTAAACACATGCATCAATCTCAGTTAATACAAATAACCATACCATCAACTAATTCTACAGTGTGATACAATTTTTTTGTAATTTAAGTACTTCCACAAAAAAATTTATTCAATAAATACATTTATTCGAGACACAAGTACAAGTCCCGTGTTAGTTTTTGCTATACTTGTCATTCTTGAGGAAAAAAAACAAAAAAACAAACAAAAAAAAGTGGGGAAAAATAACAGACCATCATTATAGGATATGAAAAATAAAATTTATTTCATGAAATCATATCCGTGAATACCCTGTTTAATCCAGCGCTTTGTATCGTAGAAATATTTACTCATATGAGGATCGAACCCTTGTATAACATCTTTTGGCCGAGGGGTTCTTGAACTGGAGATAACCGATGAACTCTCCAAGACAACTGCCAAGTATTTCAATCATTTTATGCCTTGGACTGTAAGAGAAAAGAATCCTTTTGGAAATTCGGTATTGGTTATAGCAGAACAGTCTGGTGAAATTTAAGCCTGGCACATCAAGGATCTTTGGATTGTCATCTAATAAAGGAAAAAAAAGCTTGGCCTAGTCATTGAAGTTAAATATTATCAAAATTTATCAGTACTCAAGTGGATGATAGTATAGGCTTATATAAGCAACCGGTGCTAGGGCAAGCTAAGATCGCTATTTAAAGCCCTTCATACGCGTTGGTCAAATAGTTATTCCTACCAGGTTTTGTCAGATGTTCAACATGTATTTGATATAGGTAACAAAACTTAAATAATATGTCATAAAAATATGTGGCACCAATCCTCTAAAAGTTTGAAAGCTCTCCCGTTGTATAGAAGGCAAAAATCAGTAGTTGCAAAATGGATAAATCCAAGAACATTAATTGCGAAAAGTGGGGGAGGGGGCAGTATTAGCTAATACAGTAATGACTGAAAAAGCAGGGATTTAGGAAATTTCCACTATGATAAATCGTACTTTTCAAAAGTCTAATTTAACAGAAGTATATTCCTTACGATCTCCCGAATAAACTTTGATTTATAAGAACAAGCTGGACTGCTGCAGAGTCATACTCCATTCCTATTTCAATTGGAGACGATTACTGTAACCTTTGGAGTTTCATACATCATGATTTCGTAAATATATGACGTGCCAAATTAGCTCAGTTGGTCATGGCGCCATTTATAAATCATTTGAGCATAATATCAAAACAAGTTAGATCTGGTAATTTTATATATTGTTCGGGTTTAATAGGATAGGAGAGACAACAGCAAATAATTCACTCCGCTAAATCGGGTGAGGGTCTTCCCTGTTACGAATGAAAGACAATTCAACTTCAAATTGGACAAAAACCAGAGTTGTATTGATGAACAACTTTACGATAGGCGCATGCAAGCCAAATTGACAAGACTTTGAGAAGGATGAAGATTGGCAGCAGAATAGCTACTGCCGTGTGGTGTTCCATAAACCATTGATTAATGGCGTTATCACAACCTCTCTCGTAAATATTGCCGTTATCAAAAGCATTTTCCCCGCAGTCAATGCTATAATCAACGCAGCAAGAGTCCGGGACGGTTGAATTTCCCAAATACTGAAACCATTCTGTAGAGTTGTCCACGCCGCAACATTCCAATCCAAGTTGCAGAGAATTCCACGTCATAGAAGCAACATCGTCAATTGCGAATTTCGACTCTTTAGAACGCAGGGTATCCCAAAGTGAATTCAAGGCGACGGTCTTTATGGTAAAACCGGAAATGGCCAGAGCCATTTCGACGCCAATCAATACAATCAGAGAGTCAATGTGAGCGATAAGGAGTTGTAGTTTTTGCCAGAAGACGGCGGCAAAAGCAAGCAAGGAGACGCAGTAAACTATCAGACCATGGACCAGGATCATTGCCCCAGGAATTCTTACAAAACGACTCAAGAAACTTGAACGTGCGTAGAAAGAAGAAACAATGATTATTCCGATGGCCATAAAAGTTAAAGCTATCAGTTGGATAGAAGAGTTGACGATGACGAAGCCAAGTTTTTTCAACTGTTTCATTTCTGCTGCCCGATCGGCAATGCGCTGATTTTGCTGCTTCATCATGAAGTTGATTGACGACTAGAGGTTAATACTGATATTTATTCTCCAAAAGAGAGAAAAATGTGACATGAGGTCAGAAGGGAGTAGGGTGTTTGGGTTGGTCTACTCTTTCCTAATTTTATCTTAGCTATTCTCATGCGCTGACCCAATCTCACTATATTGTTCCATTCACCAATAAACACATTTTCCCAATTCCTTCCATACTACATTTACCACAATACCAGACATTCTCTATGATGAGCCTTATCTAAACCCATATTTACAATTTTAGTGTATGGGGGGGGGATAAAATTATGGTGAATAATAACTAGAGGTTAATGCTGCTTTAGCTTGTCGAAGGGTGGCCATTATTATAGTGTGTTGAATAAACCAATCGTAATTTTATGCAAATTTCTGACGGTTTAACCCTTTGAGTACAGAATTTCAAAATTTTAATTTTTTTAAAAATTTTATTTTCTTTATATTTGAGGGCCATATGAAGATAATTGACCCCGAATGATAAAGAATAAACCCCCCCATTTCAATAAATTGACCCACAATCCTATCAGGGACATGATGGTCTCGAATTGATCGACAAAACATGTGGTACTTGTAATTGTGAACAATTTATCGGTATTTACAAAGTTTAGCCGGTTACACGGCCACAATAGTGGGGGTGTCAGTGTGGACTGAACTCACCAGAGTAGTACGTCTACCAGACTAGCTTGCTAACCACAAGTCTATTCAAGCGTCAATATGTAAGAAAATCAATTTCTTGAATCATATAGGGTATGAAAGAAATCAAGAAAAAATGTGTTGTTTTAGTGAATGGAATAATATAGTGAGACTAGCCAAGATAAAGTTAGGGAAGAGAAGACCAGTCCTAAATCCCCATCCCCCTCTCAACCTTTGTGTCATATTTTTCTTCATTGGAAATAAATACTCTCTTGAAACATATAGGACGGGTAGATATGTGATGATTGAGAATATATATATATATATATATATATATATATATATATATATATATATATATATATATATATATATATATATGGTGAAGTAATGGATTTGTTACGCAAACACATCTATGTTTCTGTCCGTTTGTGCTTCATCAGGCACGCTATCCTATTTATTCGAATCTATATTCATTACATTTATACCTCTATTCCATTACATTTATACCTCCTTTTTTCTGTTCATGATTGCTTTATTCGTAGTATTAGAATGTGTTTTTTGGTTCGTTGTATCTTAAAGTTTTGAGTTTTGTTAATTGCATTCGATTTAAATGAAAAAATTAAGATTTTCGCTGTATTCTCGTCGTTATGTTATGGGTTTGCAGGTTTTTATTTGTTCAAGATATAAAACCGATAATCTATCTGCTGTTTTTTTGGCAGTTTTATACCATCAATTCTTTTTTAGATTTGCTTATACTTTATTTTATTTTGTTCATACTGTTTGATAATCTCTTATAACTGTACTTATAACTGTTGATGGTTGTATTTGGAGTGTTTCCGACACTTTCAATTGTGTTGGTGATCCATCACTCAAGTAGGATGGATATAGTTACAGGATATATATCATAATTGTTAGCTGTCTACAAGTCTCAGACTTCACTTTTACATAGCTTTAGTTTGTTTGATTCCCACTAGATTCTTAGTGATTTAGCTTCTATATATCCAAGATAATTATAGAAAGATATTGTGCTTAATGTGGCTGGGGGTATAATATAACTCTAGCGGTTGATTTTAGTATACCTATAAGTGGGGTGTGGAATTATTTTTAAAAGAACTTTTGAGCTGCACCGACACTTGACAATTACTTCTTTCCATTTCGATAGGTCTGTCTTACTGAAGGGGATAATTTCGAATTTTTTTATGTAGACATCAGGAGCATCGAATTTCATTATTTATCCTGGCATGTTTGTGTTTTAATATTTTTCTTTTTGGGTGTGGGATTGCTAACTTTAAGATCACAGTAATGCATGGATGGTGATATATTTTTCATTTGAAAAGGATGTCTTATGATTGGCAGATCTTAATTCAAAGGGTGTTTTTTTCCATATCCGTATGTGATATTTCGTTTGTAAGAATTTATCTAGGGTTGATATTTCAGCATGCTATAAAATACTTGATCTTAGACATTTGTTTTACAAAGGTCACCTATTGCTATCTGTACAATTTCAGTCTGGTTTGATTTTTTTTCTCAACTAGTATTTTCTTAGTATATCTCTGAATTTTTTAGATGAGGTATTATCATTATTTCTATTATTATTCGGACTATCCCCACCTTGGTTGTTTTTCATACAACGTTTCGGCTGTTGTACTCTACGGCCTTCATCAGGTATCATCCGGTAGGTGTGGGGAAGTAACTATCGGTTAAATAAAGGGTTCAGTTCGTTACTTCCCCACACCTACCAGATGATACCTGATGAAGGCCGTAGAGTACAACAGCCGAAACATTGTATGAAAAGCAACCAAGATGAGGATAGTCCAAATAATAATAGAAATAATTGTATTTTCTTATTACTTTATGCTTTTTTGAAAATTGTCAATACAGCTATAGATTAGTTTCAGTTTGTGTTTTGCATAATGGATTGCTTGAGGGGAAATGTTTTTCTATTTTGAGGAAGATTCCCCCGATATTAGTAACGGCTTTTAGATTAAATGGCGGTGTATACCAAATAACTTTTCTTCTCTTTTTGCTGTTGTGCGTTTTACTCTTTTGGTTTTCAATTTTTCCAAGTAAACTCACCATCTTTTATGGCTTTAGTATGTTTGATTCTCATATTGCAAAACATTGTTTCAGTAGATGAATTGTATATTAGCCTAGTTTCTGTTGATACAGGGATCTTTTTTATGACTCTATTTGGATGATTGGATTTTGTATTATCGTATAAATTCAGAATTCTCTTTCATATATATTTTGAGCGTTTTATCGTTTACGTTGAAAGTACCATCTAAAAAGCTGTACTCTTTTACGTTGCCCCGAATTTCTATTTTAAAGTTCACTTTTCGCATTTTGTTCGCTGCTACTTTCAACAATCAACAAACGATCGTCTCTTTAAAATCCTATGTTTAGCGGATTTTGATTTTCAAGTAAAGTTGTTTAGAATGTTCAAACAGATCGAGTCCGACAACTCGTCAAAATCTAGACTTTCCATTGAAACATCAAAGCTATGAACGTTTTAAGTCCATTGTTTTTGAATCTGCATTGCTGATCAAACGACAATTAAATAAATCAGTTTGTGTGCGTGCTCCACGATTACTCAACAACTTGCCATTGTTTGATATTTACGTTCGCCTGATATATTTGCAACTGCATTAGGTAGTGCAGTGCTGAGTCATTCTATCAACTGCTCTTAATGAATCTAATAAAAAAAAATCATAGATCTTCCTTCATAGAATAATATCCCATACATTATCTCCCTTGATTCTTGCTCTTTAAATTATCTAAATTCAGACATATGAAGTATAAAAATTGGCTACATTGAAAACAAGTAACCGAAATACTTCCAAGTCGTTCTTCCGTATGGAAATTTTTTTCACATGACGATTGAGGCAAGCTGCTCCACACGACATAAAGTCCTGCTCCTTCCATACATGTACCTTTGGAACGGGTACTGATGAACCCTAGATGCGATATTGCCTAATATAATCCCTAATATAACTAGCTTTTCACGCAGACTTTTTTTTTCAATACACTAAGTTCGATGTCCAGAGGTCTCAATGATACGGCTTTGTGCTGGGCCTATTCTTACAGCATTAATACTGTGCAGCGCATCGCTAGTTTAGAGATTAGCAAATGTTTCTAGCGGACCATTACTCTTGTGCATTGGAATCGTTTCTCATAAGGTGCTCAACCAAACTCAGTTCAGAACATACCCCCTTATATAGAGAATGCGAAGAGTATCCAATACATTTGAAAAGTTCATTCAAACATCCTCAAAAAGCCTAAAAATTGGATCAAAGATTAGAAATAAAAATGATATTGAAAAAAAATTGAAAAGTTATGATTAGAAATCAGATGCTTCTAGCTCAAATTCTGTAAACTTTGAAGCTGTATAAGGTGGTTAAAAGGAACTTTCTGGAATGTGTCGGATACTTTTGCACTAATTGTTGTTTCTTTTACCTTCCCTATGGATCAATGTTGTAGACAGGTATTCTGGGCTGAATCTTTCACCCTGACGTAAAGAGATAGCTCGAATCATGACTCCTCACTCCATAGAAACTGTTTCTTGGTGGCCATGAAATAACTTCAATTTGAGTAGGTCTGCTCTTTTGCAGACAGCAACTGTTTCTTTGCTCATTGCTTTAAAAACCTAGATTCTTTCAGGATTTTAGAAATCGTTGATCTGGAAACAAGACTGCTATGGCATCGTGCCTAGCTAATTCAAGCTGAATAAATAATTTGCAGCGACAAGCCGGACGAGAGATTAGCAAGTCTTTCTAGCAGACCATTAATACTATGCATTGCGTGCAAATAGTACATGATACTATAAGTCCATTTATATATACTCAAAAATCTTGAATTGAAAAGAAATTGGATAAATGATTGAAAGTACAAAAGTCAAAATAGAAGAAATTGAAAGAAGATCAAACGTTGTAAAGTTATGTACAAAAATCAGAAATCTTGAGCTCAAACTCTGTAAATTATTAGATTGTATAAGGTTGTCAAGATGAAATTTGGGGAATGTGTCAGACACTTTTTGCGCACATTGTTGCTCATTCCACCTCCTAAGCTTCAATACTGTATTCAGGCTTCCTGGGTTAGATCTTCCATCGGATCAAGAATGTAATAGAAAAGAATTTTTTTTTCTAAATCTGGTAATTTGTTAAAGCAAAACTCGAATAATTTGATAAAATCAAAGGCCTAAAACGACTCGGCACATCAAGAATCTTAGTGTTTTAATCTGATAAAGGAAGGAAAAGACTCAATCTGATTTTTTTCCCAAAAGAAGTTTCAGGATTTAAGTGCATTAATCTTTTATAGTTCCTCACTTTTCTTTAATGTTAATTTGCCTTTAAAGAAAAAATCTTGAATCTGATAAAAACCAAAGAGGACGTTTGAAATTCATTAACAGTTATTAGATAAAAAGATAGTTAACATAAAATCATAGAACTACATGAGTTCTACAATAGTTTAACCTATTCAATGAAAAAGATAAGAATTCATGTTGAGAATGGAGGAAAACGAGGATATATTTTTACAAGGTTCTCTACCTTTGATTTAAAATATTTTTGGCATTTTGCTTTCAAAGCGATCTTGATATTAAAGAGATCAATAATATGGTGTCATCTGCTCCAGAATCTTTACGATGAAGTAAAGCAATGAAATGAATAAAATCTTAGAATCATCATCAATGTTGCACAGAGTTGAATCGAACTGATAAGAGTTGCTCCACTTGGAGAATTCTTTGTTTACATGAACTGGGGTGTATGTTTGTTTAACTTAAAGACAAGGTGGGTTGGCTTGACGTTCAAATTTCGAAACTGTTGACCAAGATTTTATTACAACATAAAGCTGATCAGAGCTATAAGCAAGGTATTTTTTCCGAACATAGAACATTTTCTTTTGACATAGGTCTTCCCTCAAAATTCGACTGACCTCGCTATCGTCGCGTCACAGGGCCAATACTTTCTGAACTTGTCTAATTCGTCACGCCATCTTATTCTCTGTATCGCATATGATCACTGGGGATCTACATTGTGAGTCCAGTATTGTCTGACATTCTTGCTACTTGGCCAGCCCATTGCCATTTGAGTTTTCAAATGGCTTCAATGATATTTCTGGCTCAAATATACTGCACTGTCTTGTCAGTCTCTCCATGTGAGGTTGAGCATAAACTTCGCCAGTGCTGTTGCAAGATTCTGAGTTAGAAGGCCAATAATTTACTTAGGTTCCATGTTTCAGTTTCATAAGCGACTATCGGGAGGATGATTTGGTTGGACACCGTCCTTTTCAGGACTGATAGGAATTTTTGTTCTTGAGGGTTAAAATTGCTTTACCAAAAGCTTTTTCACATGATTTCATCTCCTTTTGAGAAAATACAGGGGATTTGTGGTTGTATGTAGATGAAGTAGTCTACTTTGCATCTTCGTTTCTGATTGTTGCGTTTATGTCCTCAACGTGTTTGTTGTAGACGACATTAGATGGAGACCAACGTTTTTGCTTTCTTTGTTCAGCATTATGTGGAGGTTATGGAAGCTCTCGGCAAAGGGAGTCCGGATTGACGGGCAATACCTTAATAAATCCGAAATATTCAGCATAATTCAGAATTCAAGGTAGGAACAGAGATATTCAAATTCATTTTTGTTGGGTAATGGTGAGCGAGCTTATGTAACAGGCTTATTCGATAAAAGAAAGAAAGAAAGAAAGAAAAGGAAAGACAGGACTCTGGTTCGTATCTAATTGAAGAGATAAACAAAATGTTTTGATCTGTAGATTGTCCATCTATGGCCCTGCGACTAAGTAAAGGGATATCCATCACGGATTCGCCTTGGGGATTATTATCATTGAAGCATTGTCAATTATTATTGAATTATATATTGGGTGACTAATATCGATGTATTTTTGAAAAAAAAAGCGATTTTATGAATATACAAGCTCTCAGTTTAAGGGAACATGATCAAGTCAATAAAATCAATTTTCTTAAATTATGCTTCGTAAAGCAGCAACACTTTTCTATTAAGAGGAATATGTTACTGTGTGGCAATGATACTAACCAAGCGATCAAAGTAAATTGTTGCAAACGTGACATTCGCTAAAAAAGACCCATCAAATTGTAGCTTGAATGAATTTATCCCGTTTCAAGTCCTAAAACAGCTAACACGTATTTATTTTCTTTATAAAAATATAAGAAAAATATGACACGAGGTCAAAAATACGGATGGGGATTTGGGCTGGTCAACTCTTTCCTATTATTCATTGGTCTCATTTGCTGACCAAAACTTACTTCAATATTCCTTTCACCAAAACAATGCAATTTTTTCTTTTCGTCCAATAACTTACTGTTCTGCTATATTAGACTTTTGTGTGTATGTGTGTGGAGGGGTCACATACTAACCTTTTTTTAAGTATATATTGTGGTTGTTAATTTTTAATTGTAAAAAGATCATCATCTCTTATATCCAACCTTCTCCATAAAAGAGTGTAAATATGGAATTAGATGGGACTTTCATTGGAAAACTCTGGCAAATCCTCTAACACTTTCGGGTATATCATTTATTGTAGCTATATATAAAAGTATTTTATAGTCTTATTAATATTGTGTCGTTTTAGTTACTCATAATAAGCATTGAAAATTTCAGTCAGATTTATTTTTATCGTGGATCTTTATCTTAAAACTTCCTCGGGTGCTTATGCTGTCAAAGTCCGGACTGGTAGTTGTAATATCCATTTTTAATGAGGGCTGTACAGAACAAAACAGAAGTCAGTAGCATCACCCAAAATGTTTCCACTTAATGTTGATACTTTGTTAAAAAAAATGGCATTGGGGGAACCTTTAAAAAACCATATATTAACTCAAATTTAGTTAATGCTATGATGGTCGATGAAAAAGTTTGAAAGCTCTGCTGTAGTATCTTATGCAGAAACCAGTAATTGTTTAATCGATACAATCCAAACTTTCCTCTTAATTTCTCATTACTGCAACTGGTGGCCATGAATAATAATTAATGCTAAGAATACTGCCCAAACATCACTTGGTCGTTATTTCAAATCACGTCAGATTTGGTAATTCTAAATATTGGTATGGTTTAATGTGAGAGGATATGCAACAGTAGAGAGTTTACTTCCCCTTATCTAGGTAAGGATAGTTATGGTTACGGGATGAAAGAATTGTATTGATGAAGACCCCTAAGATAGGTGCATATAAGCCGAACTGACAAAACTTTCATAAGGACGAACATTGGCAGTAGAACAGCAAAAACCGTTTGGTGTTGTTCAGTCCCTTGATCAATGGCGCTACAACAGCCTATCTGATGAATATTGCCAGTATCAAAGGCAGTTCTTACTAACTAGCACAGCACAAGTCCGGGACATACTGGAACCATTTTGTAGAGTTGTCCACGTGGCAAAGTTTCGGTCAGTGCTACGGAAAAGTCCACTTTTGAACTCCAACTCTTCAGAATACACGGTACTTAAAACCAAATTTGAAACAATCACATTAAGGCTTAACCGTAAGTGGCCAGAGCCACTTGAATGCCAATCAGTGAATTAGTGTGAGCAATGAGGGGAAAGTTTTCGTTTCTTTTTCCCATTAGACAGTGGCAAACACAAGCAAAGAGACACAGAGGACTGTCTGACCATGAGTGAAGATTATGATGCGTAGAATATTAAAAAAGACTACTCAAAAGACTGGAATATGGGGGGAAAAGACGCTTGAATGACTCTACAGGTGTCTATAACAGCTGAAGCCATGAGATGAATAATCTTGTTCAGAAGGACGAATTCTTCACAGGCCATTTCATTTCTGTTGTCCAGTATTTTGGTCCTGAATTTTAGAATGTATTTATTTTAAACAAAATTTGAAAAAATGTGAAAGTGGCACAAAGTCAATATACGGGGAAGGCATTAGGGGCTGGTCTTCTCCGTCCTATCATCAACTGAGCTAGTCTTATTTACTGACCCAATCTTACATCAATACTCTTTTCACCAAAACAACGCATTTTTCTGAATATTCCTTTCATTCTACATTTACTAATATTCCAGTTTCTTTATGAAAATCCTAGCAAATCCCACATTTACAAAATTGTTAGCGTGATCCCCCACTCCACCAACAAACGTTTAACATAGCAGAGCTGTAAGTTAATCGGACGAAAAAAAAAGTCAGATTTTTAATCCTCACAGAATAGCCAAAGAACGTATTTATTTTCAAGAATGTGACTCAAGGTCAAATATGGGAAGGGGATTAGAGCTGCATTTTTTCCGGAATCGATAGAGACTAGCGGTGAATATATTCATAGGTTGTGGAAGACGGCTCAAAATTTGTGTGTTTTGTCCACGCTGGCCAATGCTTTACATTCTAGTGCAAACTAATGGTGAATTCGGCCCTGCGTAACATAACGCTACCTGTTGCCAACACATCGGCTAATTATACCGCTTATATTGACAATGTAACCCTGTCTGTAACGAACATTGCCGAGATATGGGAAGTCAGAGAAATCAGAATGTATGAAATGGTAAGAGGGGCAAAGAGTAATTGTAACAAGTCCGAGGTATCGTTGCTGGATTCGTGGAGGGGTGGTCCCTTCAACTGGGCGGACAGGCCGAGCGTGATACACGGCGTCTGGTTCGATCCCGACCTCCAACTGGAGAAAAACTGGCCGGTAGTTCTAGAGCAGGTAAAAAGAAAAGAAATGTTGATCTGTGGATTCAAAGGGAACTCTCCTCTAAGTGTAGAGACGAGGTGTACGTTTCTAACATCTACCCTCTTATCTTTTATCGGAATTTCACTCCGTACAACAGTTCACCTACTTTAAGTATTACCTTAAAGTCAAGATCAGGGTCGAGAGTGAAAGGCTCCCTTAGTCAGAGTTCAACGAAAGGTGAGTGAGAGTTGCTCGCCTGCGCAGAGTGAGAGCTGCTATATTAGACTGGAATCTTGAAGTCACTAGTTAGGTAAACAAAGAATCTTATCTTAATTTATAAAGAAAATAAATACAGGTCGAGAGGAAAAGGCTCCCCTCATCTGAGTTCAACTGAAGGTTGGTGAAAGTTGTGCGGGTGTGTCGCTTGAGAGGTGCTGAATCAAAGTGGCTTCTTGAAATCACTGGTTGAAATGGATAATTTCAATTTGAGTTGGTCTATTTTTGTTGACAGTAACAGTTCCTTTGCACACTGATCTGAAAAACTCAGATTCCTTCAGGCTTTTGAAAATCATTGATCTCAAAACAAAATGATTTTTAAAATTTTCTGGAATGTTGTGCCAAGTGTTTTACGATGCTTCAGAAAAGTCATTTTCAGCCATCCATCATCTCGGATAGTTGTCACTATAGGTTTTCCAGAAGCTGATTTCCGTGAAACAGTGCCCGCTTTTCACAATGTAGGACCAATTCTTTTAAATGTAGACAATGGAATCTTGATATCAGCGGACTTTAAAAAAGTCTATGAATATCCGAATAAAGCTTTCATAATAGACGAAGGTCAACGATGCAGCTTTCATCGATCCACGGTCTCATGAAATTTAAGTTTAAAGACATCTTAAAACAAAAATGCCTGTGCAGCTATGAATACATACATAAAAATGGTGCATCACGAAATTTGGATCAAAGATAAAACTGGAAAAAAATTTTTTTTTTAATTCGAAAATTGAAAAGTTGTATACCAATATCAAATCTTGAGCTCAAGTTCTGTAAATTTTGAAGCTGTATAAAGTCAGTTAAAATGAACTTTTTGGAATGTGTCAGATACTTTTTGCACTCACTATTGTTCATTCCACCTCCTTTACGGGTCAATGTTGTACAAAGGCGGTTCAGGTTAGATCTTTCACCCCATTCTAAGGAGACGGCGTTCCGGAACATAGGTAGCCACCCCTTCCCTCAATTTCAAGAACATCCAGAATAATATCAGGACAGTAATAATATAGAGATGGCTGATATATTTTTGTAATCTGTAATTCAGGCCCCCAGAGACCATCAATAATTTGAATTATGCTAAATGTAAACATAGCACATTTGTTGTATATTATTGTCACATAGTTGGCCTCTATTCAATGAAACAAGAGAAACTACACGAAATTATAGAAAGTGCTTCACTCGTTTCTTTTGTTTACGAGTCCATAATTATATCGAATCATTTTACATGAGAAATCTTGAAAATGTAAGTATTTTTACAAAAAGACTTTATTCAAGACATAAGTACCGGTCTAATGTTAAAATTGTAGGCCTTTCTGTACTTAGTGGAAAATATTTATGGCAAGTAAATATGGCAAAACAAAACGCCTTCGTATGATTTTTAAAGATTATAGAATTCATTGAGAAAACATCAGTAAATACGCTGTCTCTAACCGTGGAAATATTTACTTACATCTGCATTGAAATTTTCAAATACTTCCATATAACATTTTGAACTGGAATAACCGCTCAGTTTGGTACAGGGAACGTTTATCGGCCACCTTAGCACAAATCTAGTTTGTAGAAATATAAGGATTTCCCTAAACCACCTCAAACTCAATTTTATAGATTAGATGATGAACATTAATTGTAAACATTTTTTAGCACTTAATACTGACTTAAGTTCTGTAGACCTCGCATGAAAAAAAGAAAAAAAAAAGGAAAAGCCAACGTCACAATTCAAATAGGGAGGGTATTGTAATTCGGGCAAGTTAATTTCATAAGCTACCGCCTATCTGGTGGGTGATAATTTTTTCGATGCAACGATCAATAAAAAATCTGGCTGAAATTTCAAGTGTTTATTATAAATAGCTGAAAGACAAAAAACGGAATTAAACTATAAAATGCTACTATTAATTACTATCATATAAAATATACCATTCTGAGAGCTAGATCTGGCCTACTCTTAATACCGACCACTTGAAGTAAAAAGTAGCGAAGACTTGGTGCAAATTCTGAATCATTCTGTCTCGTAACCGGGTTACTGCTATTAAAATCTTGGTCTTGGGTCAGTTGCATTGTTAGTCACCATGACGCTTCCGGACAGCATTCAGGCTTACGTTCCCTAGAATGTGGTCATGCGTCCACTAACTTCGGAAAACTTTTAAAAGTTCCGAAAACTTACAATTAGAATTTCCAATTAGGGAATAGCACTTTCGAGTGACAAAACACTAAAAAAAAAAAGCATGACACTTATACCAGTCATCATGCTTGCTAGAATGAGCAGAGAGATTGTCCTCCCGTTCCGTCGTTAGCGGTTGTACGGGCGAAATATTCAGAATAAAAACAACCGATTATCCCGAGCGAGGAAAATATCGAAAGTGCAGCCTATTCAAAAATAATGCAACATTTTGATCCAGATTCTGATTCTAATCTTGGTCTTCTGTTGACCATTTTTGACACTACACCCAGTCCTGCCTTTACGAATTTTAATGACAGTTATTTTCATGCTGAAAACCTCGAGATAATAACGTGGGGAGTCGTAAATTATAACAGTGATGGATACACAGAGCTGGATGATTCGAAAAAATGACACGAATTTAACGTTGGGACAAAGATATCAATCTGCTCGGATAGTGTAATGGTTAGCACACAGAAGGTCTCGAGTTTGATTCCTGGTGTGAGTGAAGATTTTTTAAAAATCTTCAATGGAACTAATTTCCCTATTCACTCAAAAGCTAATTGAGTACATCCTAAGCTGTGTAATTAGGGTGGGGAGATCCCTTCCATGGATTTGCATCCAGCCCACAGGGTGGCCATAAAAAGTTGTAAGCATACAGTTTCAGTATAGAACAGATGTGAGACTCGAAAAGATCACTGAGCCGATGCATGCAACTGATACCTCGAATTTGTCAAAGGCCGTTCAGACACCGTTGGGAATTGTATATTAAGAGAAGCTTTACTTTACTTTTTGGGAAATGTAGATGTGCACTGAGTGGATTCAGGGGGGTCAACGATGACAAGTCCTAATGAAATGATGAGCGTTTTCGCAGACCACAAATCTCAAGTGTTGTTTGTGACCTGAGAACAATCTGCATTATTTCTAACATATATATCAATGATGACGGGTTCTTCAGAAAATGATAACCGTTTTAGCTAACCTGCAAATCTTTTAGGACGAAATGATTGTCCCCAAGTGATGTTTGTCTCCAGAAAAAAAAATGCTTATCAAGGCTGAGCTCCATCTTAGGCCTAATCAAGGGACATTTCCCATAAAAAGTCGTTCACAGCCTGTGGTCAACGGTGTACGCCGAGAAGCGAGTAAGCAGTTGTTACTTCCAGCTGGAGAGGAAACCGTCCACTCTCTTTCGCATCCCAATTTTGCCAACTCTCCCGTCCTCTGTCAGTTTTCCTTACCTTGTACCTTGCATCTACGATGTTGAATTTTATGACATCATTCATAGGCCTCAGAACCGCAAAGTTGAGAAAAAGAAATATCATCATCAGTCTTTTATCGTCCCTCGTTGGACATAGACCTTCCCCAGGATCCGACACATTTCTCTATCATGGGTGTCGTGGAGCCAGTATTTTCTGAATTCGTCTAGTTCATCTCTCCATCTTGTATTTTGTTTGCCTCGGTTTCGTATGTGATCTCTGGGATCCATGTGAGTCGTGATGTCCATTGGTTGTCTTTCATACTCGCAACATGACCTGCTTACTGCCATTTGTGTTTTCTAGTGGATTCTATGATGTATCTGATCCCAATTTTCTTTCTGATATATTGTGCTGTCTTGTGATCTCTCCATGTGAGGTTGAGCACGATTATCTCATGCGCATGCTGCATGCCTCTCAGTTTTGGGGTTTGTCTCTTGGTTGGGTTCCAAGTTTCAGCTCCATAAGTGACTATCAGGAGGATACATTGGTTGTATACTCTTCTGTTTAGGATTATTGGGATAGTCTTGTTTTTGAAGGATGAGAAGACGCTGAATTGCAGATACGGTATTTTCTTCTGTTTCGTCTCCATTACTGTGCTGCAGACATGCAAATCACGAGCCCTTCCTTTTAACTACTGCATCATTTCTCTCAGTAGCTCATTACGCCATAACTTTACTTTTTTCAAAAAGATATCAATTTGTTTTTTTGTTTTTGGTTATGTTTAGCGAGCTAGCGTGACACACTGATAAAATATGATTGAGTTCGATCCTTATGCTATTTGGGTGCCTCACCTTGGAGTGAGAATTATCGAGCTATTTTTGCATATCGTTACAACTTCGATTAAATCTCTTTGGGAGCTCGATATATATCGTCTGGGAAAGATTTGTTGTAAGGTTGGGGTAGGTACATGGGAAGTAAAAACGTACAGTATTGATAGGAACAAGAAAATGATTTTGTTTTGGAAGAAAAATCGAGGTAAAAAGTCTTTTGCGGGTACGATATTTTAAAATTGTTGAAATTCGCATCGTTTGATAGTTTGAAAGAAGAAGAGTTTAAACAGGATTGTTAGCTAAGCGTGAAATCATGAAATAGGATAATTTCAACGCTCATACAAGTGGCTACGCCCTCAGCAAATCATCTTTAGATTATCTTTAGTTTTTTAAAGATCTTCTCGAGAAATTTTTTATCAGATTTTTCAGGGTCCTTCAGATATTTTCCGGTTCCCTGACCCAGCAGTAACGACGCCACGCATCGCCTCTGTACATGCAAACTCGTCTTTATGGTTATCAGAAGACGAGATTGAGCAAAATTAAAAGAATTACCTCTGATTAAAAAAATAAACAAACAACCTTATAAATAAGTCATATGTCTGAAGTACATGGTTGTTCATTCTTGTAGACTCATTGTGAAGCATTGGATCAAATAGCGGTTTCAGTAGCGAGTACGTTTTTACTAAGTGCGGTAGGTGATCTCACGCAAAAGATGGAGTGTTTTACATTGCTAAAAGGATTCAGCTGTTCTATTATTTGCCCATAGCTGTGGGGGAGAAGTGGACATAAACGGCTACGACCAAAACACGATCAAAGTTCGCTGATTCGGGTCTGTAAGGGCTAGGCCACTGAGCATCCCATGATGACCATTACGTTCCCTAGAGCACATCGGTATTTCATGGAAATAAACGTTGATAACTCTTGAAAATAGAAAAAAACAAAAACAAAAACAACAACTCTTTAGTCAATAGAAACCGTCACGTGACCAACGTCTTCTCGGCTGCATCCTGTGTTGGGTGTGATCAATTAAAAAGTTAGAAAAAGAGGTGATCAATCGGTAAGTTACCTCTCTTGCCTTTCGATCTCTAAAAAGTCTGAATTTTCACGAAAAAAAAAAAGAGAGTGAATGCAGCTGGACACAAACTGAGAGATCGAATCAGGAAAAACTTACTTTGCGAATTGAACATCCCACTAGAAATCTATCAGCATGGGGGGGGGGTATATGTCAAATGTTTCCATCTCCATTGGTGGATCCTGGTCTTTGCTAATGATAGATACATACCCAGACCGCCTGGTTGACAGTCACACAGACCAACTTGTAAACTAGATAAACCTATGTTAAAAATTTTGGTTGACAGTTTCAAATAGGAAAGTTGGTTTGTATGGGACCTTTTTTCATGTATAGAGAAAAAGAAGAAGATGATGATGATGATGATTATTATTATTATCATTATTATTATTATTATTATTATTATTATTATTATTATTATTATTATCATCATTATTATTATTAATATCATCATCATCATCATCATTATTATTACTATTATTATTATTTTTTTTTGCAATCTCACACCAGTTGCCTGGTGGTATCGGCTGGACTTCAAGTCACAGCAAGTCTCCTCAAGTCACCAGCCCTTCTCTCTTAGTGCTCATAGGTCACAGTAATACAGTGGTGGTGGTGGTTGTTGTTGTTGTTGTTGTTTTTTATTATTATTATTATTATTATGATGATGATGATGATGAGGGGGAGGAGGAGGTAATACGTGCTATTAGCGACTTACCCCCGTGGAAAACCTAATATACCACTGTTTCATTTATCTCAAAAGACTGTCATCATTGATAATAACTAGACCCTTTAACCAACTGAAAAAAAAACCCACACAAACAAAAAAAAACAAAAAAAAAAAACAAGCAAACAAAACAAACTCTATCCAAAGAAGAAACAGAAAGAGAGATGCATGGAAATCAGATAGCATTTAATTGTATTTGTTTTTAAAATTGGTTTAATGTCACTCTTGATTTACACAGTCAAGAAAAAAATGGTGTGCATGTTGAAAAAGTAGTAACGGAAGTGATGTAAAGGGGGGGTAATCGATCAATGTGAAAAAAGAATTAATATCAAAAAGATGTCACGGGATGGGGGCCAAAGTTGAAACAGACACGTTAACATATCTCTGAATTTTTTGAGATGAGGGTATTATTATTATTTCTATTATTATTCGGACCATCCTCATCTTGGTTGTTTTTCATACAACGTTTTCGGCCGTTGTACTCTACGGCCTTCATCAGGTATCAAACTTTGTATGAAAAACAACCAAAATGAGGATGGTCCGAATAATAATAGAAATAGGACACGTTAACGTTAGATAAAAAGTAGGGCTAATCTCGAAAAAGAGGGTGTAATATGAAAAAAAGAGGGGATTAATGTTAAAAAAAGTTCAAGAAGTTTGGAAAAAGAGATAGAATGTTAAAAAAAAGGGCGTGATTTTAAGAAAATGGGGCACGATGGTAAGAAAGAGGGGTCTAATCTTGAAGAGAAGGTAATTTTAAAGGAGGTGATAATTTGAAAAAAGGTAGCAAATTGTAAAAAAAGGAGAATTTGGATGGGTTAAAGTTCCCCTTCAATCTTAACCAATAAATAAGAAAAAAGTTCATCCCTAAAAAGTGAAAAGAAAACAAACTTCCTTTCAATTTTCACCGGTTAAAAAAAGTTCCTTCTCGATGCTAACCCCAAAGAGTGAAAGATAATACCTCCATCAATCTTGACTCCTGAAAATGAAAAAATTCTTCTTCTATTTTTTACCTTTGAAAGTGAAGAGAGATCATCCCTCAATTTCGACACCAAGAAGTGAAAGACATGAAGTTCTCCTTCGATTTTGTCCCACAAAATTGGAAAAAAAAACACCTCTTCAATCTTGAACCCGCTCAATTTCATCACTAAAATTTTTTTAAAAGATTTCCTCTGGCTGCTGATCTCTAAAAGTGAAAAAAAAACTTCCACTCGATTTTGATTCTTTGAATGTGCAAAAATATTTCCCCTTGATTTTGATACCTGTAATAGAAAAAAAAATTGCCTAAAAAGTGAAAGAAAAATATTACTCGTCTATTTCAGTCCCTAAAAGTGAAAATTTTCCCAAATAATCTTGACCCTAAATGTGGGGAATCCCTTGAGTTTCGACCCCTAAATTAAGAATTAATGCAGTTGTTTTCGGCCACTAAGGATGAGAGGAAACTTTCCCATCTGATTTTGATTGAGAGAAATAAATTTATTCCTCTATTCTATATTCCCTGCCCAATGATGGAAAAAATCCACCTCAATTTTGAGTTTTATACGTGAAAGTTCCACTTGAAATTTTGTTTCCAATGCATATATAATATATATATATATATATATATATATATATATATATATGTATATACATATATATATATATATATGTATATGCATATATATGTATATACATATATATGTATATATATGTATGTATATATATATATGTATATATATATATGTATATGTATATATGTATATATATATATCTATAAGTGTATATATATATGTATATATATATATGTATATATATATATATGTATATATATATATATGTATATATATATATATGTATATATATATGTATATATATATATATATATGTATATATACATATATATATATATACATATATGTATATTTTTATTATCTAACATACCTAGCTACTCACTTAGTAGAACTTAGGTCAAGACTGCAGGTGTGGTGCATTCAGTAGGAATCGAACTCAATAGTAATGATCTCTGATACTAAATTGCTAACCATAACCCCAATGACCAAGGAACCATATGTCATGCATATATTATGCAAATACATTTGCATGTATAAGCTTCGTTCAAAATTACCCAATGATACGTAACAGAAAACTTATTATCAGCTGAACGTTTATCTTTAAAGCAGAAAACGTCTAACATTGACACAGGTAATTAGCTCAAAGAAATACCAGCCCAGCTGTTCACTATAGAAAGGTTAGTGTGTTAGGAACCAGGCGAAAAAATGTCTTTGAAATTTGGCGTTGTCTTCACAAACTTTGTTCTATTAGTGTCGTCGTTAGTAATGTTGATTCTTGGTACCATATTCCAAGGATTCTTGAATGGAAACTACAATCTTTTCCGTGGTTATGTAAGTGCCCCAACTACTATTACAATCTCATTTGGGGGTGTATTATCTTTAACAGCAATGCTCGCTCTAATCAGCGTTCACTGCCGAAGCCACGTTCTACTGACCATCTACATTCTCGTTCTGGCTCTTTTGGTAATTATTGAATTGGCCGTGGGAATCGCCGGCTTTGTAGTAAAGTCTCAAGTGATAAGTTTAATTGCAGACTCCCTGCGCTCTGCAGAATTCAAATATACCAGCGATCATCTTGCCAATTCTACTTGGGACGCTATCCAACAAAACTTGAAGTGCTGCGGCTTTTATCACTACGACGAATGGTTCCATTATTTGGGAAACTTTTCTCTTCCGGACTCTTGCTGCGTTTTTTACCGCATAGACTGTGGTGCAGTCGCTATTCAAACTGACAATTTCTTCCAGATCAGCTGTAATAGTGCCATTTCCAAATGGGCTTACGGACACGAAATCTCTTTTGCTATCTTCTTCGCCTTCATGTTGGTTCTTCAATTTGCCTCACTTTTCTGTGCGCGAGGCTACGTACGAGTTCTTAACCTCTTTAATATTTTTGAAAACCACAATGTAATAACCTAGTTGTATTCCTGGCTGCTTAAAAATAAATCAATCCATCTACAGTTCACCTGAACGAAAACAAACTGCTTGTATCTAATGTCATCGCTTGTTTTGATTAAATCTTAATTCCTGAAAGAACTCGAGCTCTACCGTAACATTTTTGTTGAAGCAAGTTTGCTGACAATATTATTCCGTTTTCACTTGTTGCTCAAGAACTATCGTCACGAATAAAATATCTTAAAGCGCACGCATCTAAAGAGATAGTACCAGGAATCGAACACTGAACCGAGACAGACGTACTGACTGCAAGTATCTTCACTTCGATTTAAATACTCAACAGCTGCTAGGAACTTCACGTTACGTTTCGGAAGGTGCCAGACTGTTGAACGATCTACCCTACTTGTCATAAGAAATGATTTTCTGTCTTACGATATTCTGACTTTGGGTTACCTATCTTCGTTGTTTCTAATAAAATATCTAAATATTGGATGAAAACAATGATCTGTAATTCACTTATTTTCACTGGAATTCTTGTGAACTGTTGATTCAAAAAAACTTCAAACTCTACAATTTAATGTAGTTTGCTGACATACGTCGGGCGGATGTCAACATTGCACAATGACTAGTAGTCTAGTAATCGCTTCACATTCACATATTTCTTCAATAATAGTTAAAACCAGTCACCGTGTACATTCTTCTATACTTGGTGAGAGTGTTTCCAACTGGAAAACTCCTTGATTTCCTGTTACAACCATATTCCTTTACATGTTCTGGTAACACTGTATTTTTTGAATTTTTTTTTTTCTTTTTCATGTTGAACATATTTACAAAACACAAATTGGGGGGGGGCTATTCCTGTCGTAACCATACTATTAAATCCTTTTAATTCATTTAGAAATAATTTTCCCAAACATGAAATTTGGCAATTAAGAGTCAAGTAGATTGTATGGCGGGAATTTTTTTTTTAGGGGTCAAAATCGTTGGGAAAATGTCTTTCAAATTCTAGGGTTCAAACTCTTAAGATTTTTTTATTTTCCAGATTCAAAATAGAGTATGGAATTTTTCACTCTTGGGGGGCATCACAATCGAATCGGATTTTCTCCCCCAAGGGATGTAAAGCGAGAAAACCTTGTTATAATGGGATTTATTTTTCCCAGATTTAAACCCATGGATTACTGCTAGCCTCAAATAAATGACAGCCTTCCCAAGTCACAAATGCTAATTTTTACGTTGAGATAGCGACATTAAGTTTAAAGGGAATTTCTCCTTCCTTTACTAATTTGTATTGGCTTTTACAAATCTTGGGTACTTATACAAGATCGAGGAAGTACCCTACCATGTAATATCTAAATTTTTCATTATAAATATATGTATTTATCAGAACTGAGCCGTCTGTACTTCTAACAAATTTTGTAAGATTTGTTAGTTAGGCTCAATTGGTAAATGAGGCACCGACCAATCACTTGGTCGTAATTTCAAATAATGGTAGGCAAATGTTTTTTTTATAAATGTACTTATTTGTTAGAATTAAATAATCCTTGATTATTTGTAACATAAACATACGAACTTGACAGTTTAGCTCAGTCGGTTAGAGTGCCACCTAACGACCACTTGGTCGTGAATTCAAGGGAGGAAATGTTGATTTTATATATTGGTTTAACATGAGGGATAGACAAACTTAAGAGTTTACTTAAATTAGGTGAGGATTGTTCTTACGGTAAAAGAAAATAAAGACATGGGTAAGAGCTTGACCAAAGAGTTTTTTGGACGATCGAATTTATTCTTATTTTTGTTATTCATATAACTTTTCGGCTATGGTTTTTGCTGCTCAATAAATATAAAGTATAAAAACCTGTCCTGACAAAGATATGGGTTAAAAACACCTGTTACCTACGTTACAAACATCGCAGTTTATTAAAAAAAACCAATTCATTCCACCTCTTTACATTTGGATACTACACCTGAGTAAGGCCGAATGATTGGTCGGCCGAAACGTTGCAGGTACAACAGAAAAAAACTATTTAAACTAAAGGTATCAGCTGCAATGATTGTATTGTATATATTATGAAAAATGTATAAAGAATTATATTTATTCAAGTATAACTATTCATTAGGATGAAAAAAGTCATTGCGTAATAATTGTATGACTTGTCGGTTTGGCTCGGCTGGTAAGTGAGCTGCCTGCTCACTAGATGGTCTTGATTTCAAATCAATCTTATTTACCGGCTTGAAGTGAAAATTTTTATTGTTACGGTTGTGAATATCAGACTAGAGCGTTGACAAGAATGAGCTCAATTTTCAGGAAAAGCACTAGATCCAAAAAGCTCTTCTCGATACCATTACTATTTGGAGTGACTTTGATCCTTACAGAGCACAAACACCCCTATTGACTGATCCACCAATGGAGTTTTTTTCGGAATTGCTGCTTATCAAAATCCAGCCAGTATTTCTGATGCTGACATCTTTCAACAGAAAAAATGCATTTCCATGAGGCTTATACAAGTTTTTTTTCCTTGGTATCTGATATTCGAAATTATTTAACCCTACCAAACCTTTTCCCTGTAAGACTCAATTAATACTATATGATTACACTTTCCACTGATTAATGTAGAGAATAAATGATTAGTGGAATTGGAGTCCCTTTTCGACTTATCTTACTCTTAATTGTCACCCACAAATTGGATTGCAGCTGGACTATCTAATCTCGGACATAATGAAAGATCGACCCCCTTGATGCTCCAATCTCTCATGTAAGACGCAATTATTATCACTTTACCTGAAGTTGAGTTGAAAGCTATTTAGAAAGTCTGATTTAAAACTTAGTTAGATTTATTTGCTTAGTCATTATGTCACTCAGGTCGCCAAGAGTGCGGGTTTACCTTAAATCAGTGCGCAAATTCGTGTGCAACTTCCAACAAACCGCTTATAGTGCGGCTGAAAATTTCAAGCCAATAGTGCGTTTTATGATAAAAGCATATGATGTAGAACACTTACAACCAGAGGGATGCAAAAAAAAAAAAAATGGATATTGAATCATCATGAATTTTCAAAATGTCACCCATGACAGGCATTTTTCTTCTTTGAGTAAAGTACTGATTTGTTTAAAGGCTAATTCATATATAAATGCATTTACTGTGACCATTTACAGTGTATTTATCCAATGTGATCTCCAATGTCAAGTGTAAAGGTAATGGTCTGCCAAATAAGCTTGAGTTGCTGATCATGGTCCCAGAAATGCATTCTAACATTATTTTTTATTATCATTTAATTAGCATTGGTGATGATGGTGGAGATGTCATTGATGTATATAAGAAGGTTTGTATCAGGCTGAGCAAGTGAAAAAAGCAGAGCATTGACCTCTAGTCGAATCGTGTACATTGGATAGTTTTGATGCAAGGTTGAACAGAAAATCTCCACCTATATTTGCTTGGCCTAGATGTAATACTGCAACCAATCAAAGGGGTCATTACTGCAAATGTATGAGCAGAATCTCTCCCGTAGAGTAACTAATTCGACAGTGAGACGCCATTGAGTGAGCTTATATGCAGTTCCCATTTGCCACTGTCAGTTCACCTACATCCCTTCGATTTCTAACTTTTCCCCCAAAGAGATTTTATATCGTTGACAAGATTAAGAAGAACGTGACAAGGCAGCTGATGATGAGTTCGAAAGCAAACTTGCACTCTGTTCAGAAAAGTGGTAAGGCATACTGAGGTAAATATTTGAGGTCCCAAAGGGGATAGTTTAAGGTGGACTGAGGTGCCATAGCCTTATGTAGGGTATTTTTTCGTCAATATTAAATGACAATATACTTCGTGGACGGACCTCGAAAATAATCTGGTATATTGCCGTACTCTGCTACGATAGAGACTTTTGAAGGGAAGGTGGTATTTTAACAAAAAGCTTAATGAAGTTTTATCAGGTTTTTAATTGGTGGCTAGTTAAGTAAGTGTTGGCCAGTGACGACCACAGATAATCTGGCCTTGTGACACACATTTTAAAAGAGGTTTTCATTGAAAGTCCGAGTACGTATATTTCAATGATATTTCATGGCATATAATAGCACCTATATTTTTCCAGGCAAACTTTCGAAAAAATAAAAATAAGCACAATCTATCGCTTACATTCAGCCATAATAACCGTCCAGTTCTGTGGCTTAGCGGTAGGATACCGGCCTCCAGGTCTGAAGCGAAGGTTTCAATCCTGCCTCGTGGTACTTGATGGGATAACAGATTGTCTATAGCCACACTGAAGAATTTTAATACAACGAAACAGCTGTCTGTGTGTGTATATATATATATATATATATAAAAACAGCAACTTGCTCGCCTGACGTATGTCTTAGCAGACATGACACGAACTACCGCTATGGAATGGATGATAATTTCAAGTCTGTCAGTTTGAGTAGAGGGAATTGATATCGAAAGACACTTATCCGACGGCCTAATTTTATTTGTCTCCGGAAATCATAGATCACTTTGACAAGTAAATTACCGATGGATTAAAAAACTATACAATGGTATGCAGTTACCAAATGTTTAATTATTCATTACCTAATTAAATAATCAAATGTTCGTTACCGTATCTAATTACTCGAGTGAAATGCTACCGAGAATGTAATTGGCTCATGTTTTGTAGCTACCAATTAGTGATATTTTTATCAACTTATCTCTGCAAATTTGAAAGCACAGAAAGCATAAAAACTGAAAAGATAAATAAAAGAAAAAGAAACTAAAATAAAACACTAAAAACTGAAATCATTCCTGCTTTTTCCCAGTAACTTCTTGTTTGAATTTATTAACAATACAAATTCTGTACATCTGTTGGTTTATTGATAATAATATCGCAATAATAATATCTGTCATAGCTGGGTGCTATGTTAGTACTACAAAGAATAATGAGATAGATATGTATTTAACCCTTATAACATGGCGTAACAAGAGCAAACACTGTATGGTTTAGACCAAACATTGACAACCTTTTTCGAGCAGCAGGAATTCATGAGATATTGTTCGCCATAGATCAGACCAAACCACTAAAAGAAAAAGGTTAACAAACAGCATATTGAGTACAAAGTTTACCAAAATAAAAATTATTTCAAAAGAACAGTTTTGTATTGAAATCAGAAAGAAAATCAATTTTGAATTTGAGTGAAATTGTGTTGGACATGTTTACAAACTTTCCAATACTTGAAAGTATCTTAGATTACAATAAAAAGTTGATATGCTGGTATCATCATGAGATGAAGCGTGCTTACAGAAAGCCATAAAGGGCCATATGCATCCTTGGAGCACAGGTTGCCTATGCCAGGTTTAGACAAATTAAGCAATAAATCTCGAACCGTATCTAACAACCTGTCACGTGGAAAATTTGAAATTCTCAAGCATCCTTTGTACAACCACATGAAGCCCCTGGAGTAGCTCAGTGTCTGGAATCGACAAAATTTCCCCAAATGACATTAAACTTCTCAGTCTGCTTAAGCCGGATTGGAAGGAATCTTATTTGCAAATTTGGGAATTGGTAGAACTTTGATAGTAAAGAAATCTCATATTCTCTATTACATTCAGATGAGAAAAAGATTTTTCAGTGATAAAATTTCATGCAATATCTAATAGCTAAAAAATATCTTTTTCCGTGAAAGTTTGAAAGTAAGGCAAGAAAATTAAGAAAATACACCCAGTAGGTAGAAAATATACGACAACCAAATCAAAAATCACTTCATACAAATTCAAAATGACGCTAATCAAATTGAAAATACAAGCTAATCTATGAAATAGGTCATTAATCTATGCATGTGAGTAAATCACACGAATTACAGCTACAGTTGCAACAAATGTCAATCTTTTAAGCGAAATTAGTTGAAACTTGTTTCTTAATGAAATTCGAGGGTGATTTTCGTTAGTCTCGCGCGAAAAGCTAATGTCCATAATTTTGAAATACAACCACCTTAAAGGTAAAATTGCATTATTTTCTTGTCAAAAAGATCCCAAATTCTGGGTTTTTTATTATTTGCCCCCACCACTAAAACACACTGTTTATTACATAGGTAGAATACAAAGGTAATTATTAAGCTTTCAATAGTCTGGCATAAGACCAAAATCGTGAAGTAGTTCCTGGGAATCGAACTCATTACACAGTAGTAACAGTCTAATGGACAACGTTCAGCGAGGATCCTTTGATAATCACAATAAGATAATGAGTGGCAAAATTTAAAGAATAATTTGCATGAGAAAGCTAAGGCAACCAATCATGTTCTCTGAATACAGTATACGGTGCCTGTTGTCTATTTCATAGACCAAGAGACTCTGAATAAAAAAACAGCACGTCTGTTTAATACGAGAAGAGTGCACGCTCCTGCCAGGATCATGAGTTTTGGAAGCTATTGTTTTATTCTTGTCAACGTTATTTTTTTGGCTCTGGCTCTAATACTAATTTGTATTGGTGTCTTTGTCCAAACCTCTCCAGGTTACAGTAACAGTTCGTTTACCGGGTATGTTAGCATCCCGCCTATTTTAACCGTCGCTTTTGGAGCCTTATTACCCACTATGGTGGTAGTTGCCATACTAAACGTCTGTATAGCCTTATATTGTCTGTTTCCGACGGTCCTATGTTTTTGATGTTTTTGATGTCCTTGAATCACCCTTGGAATCTTTCAATCAAACGTGTTGAAGTTTATCACAGATTCCCTACGTTCTGCTGAGTGTAAATACACCAATGGCCACTTCGTCAATTTGTTCTTTGAATGCTGTCACGCGAGATCTGGTTTGGCATCGATAACTACAGGGGATGGTTCGGTTATTTGAGTAAATCCTAATCTCCAGACACTTGATGTATTCTCTACAATGCATATTAAGATGACGTCATCTTTAAAACCCGGATCTTTTACCAGAAGAACCATGCCATTTCCAAATGAGCCAAGAGGAATGAAATTTATATTGCAGTTTTGGTCGCATCGAGAATTTTTCGATTTCACTTTCGTCATCGACTTCAAGTAAAGTCTCTGAACGTAGTCTTTGATGTGCAAACATTTGTATCTTTACAACTAATTCATCTTTCTTTATTCATTAAATGAAGTATTAAGATTATTTCTTGATGAGCCATTAACATTCAAAGTTTTCTTTTTGGACAATTTGAACCTCCTTCTTTGCTCCTACAATGCTTCAAGTGTTGCTATTCCAAGATAACCCCCACTGTTTTTAATTTGACACTACCTAATGACTCTCTACATGTGGATTCCACAACTTGAGAAAGCCGTAGAATGAATCAGCTGGAAGGTTGTGGAGACCAGTCCAATTGTCTGGAAGCCTATGAGTTGCATTTCTCAATTCCTGTAGCTTTTCTTAGACCAGCATTCTATAACATTGTATTATTGGCTACCTTTAATTCAATCATTAAATTCAGCATCGATGATCCTATTTGACTCGTGATTCTTTTGTCTAAGATTTCATCGCAGCAATTCAGTTTAAGACCATTAGGAAATGCAGTTTTATAGATGCAATGAAGAGCAACTAACATGAAAATTGGTCCAATCAATGATTCGTGTAATATATTAAAGCTAGAGTATAGCAACAAAAACAGATATGCTGATAATCGATAGTGGGGGAAAAAGTTGGAGCAAGTATAAATGGTTGGATTTCTGCCAATCGTAAGTCTCGTGTAGATCACGTGTTACGGAAAAAATGGCATCCAGAGGCAAAAGGAGTGAATTTGAATCCTGCAGAGTTCTTTATTTCCGATTTGTATTTTTCGCTAATGGTCAGGTCATATAGTAACAGTAGTTAGGATGAATAGCAAGTAAAATGTAAAAAAAATAAAATAATGGATAACTTTGATCGTTTAATTATAGGGTGACAGCTGCCTGAAATTTTCCCACCGGCCATATAGAATTTTTCGTTCTTATTTTTCTTTTAAATTTCAACTTAATACCTTAGACTACCATTGATATGGCGCTGACAGGTGTAAATGTCGTTTAACGAGTTGATTTATATCCGAAGCGTATTACTGAGGCACCAAAATGTTCAGACAAAAATAAATGTCAAATACTAATGCCCTTTGTAACTTTAAGTTGCATTATTTTAAGGTTTTGCTAATTTTGGTCTTAAAAATAATGCACTAAAATCTACATGTGCTGTTGTAAACTAATCTCCGATAATAGTCTTGCAAGTATACAAGAATCATTGAATAGTGATGGTGCAATGAGTTTACAATTGATTGCTTCTTGAATAGCAATAAACACTGGTAGAATTTTCCTTTTTTTTCTTTTCTTAAGAGAAACTATTGATACTCTGTAGTTAAAAGTCAAGTGTCATAACCAACTCTTTCCTATTCCGGACTGAAGGAGTCGATTTGACGAAATATGGACAGACCTTTTAGGTACCTTCTGTAGGTAACAAAACTAATTAATTGATCAAGTCTGGCTTCAATTCCCTTTCTAAAACCAACAAATTCCAGGAATACCTCACGGAGATACGATGTTAATAGGAGGGCAATTTATCTGAGAAAAATAATTTTTAAGGTAATTGAAGTCGAATTCAGCGTTTGTTGTCGGTGTGTTTCATTAGATATGAACATTAAAATTTTAGATTCGATTTCCCGGGAATATTTGTCTTCGCTCCTCCCTTATCTGCATATAACTTAGAAGTTTGTCAGTGCTAGGAGAATATCAATTTTGACCTAACTACGTTTAGGACACTGGTAAAATCCTGCTTTTGATTTGTACTTACTCTTCCACTTGAAACGACAGTCACTGACGTTATAATGGATGTATGATGTACGAAGTGTATTAATAATCAAACAAAAAGTACTGACAAAATTACTTTTCTATTAACTTTTTACAGTCTATTGTCGCATGTTACGTTAGGTGGCATTATTTCAAGGTTTTACTAATTATAGTAAAGATAATGCCCTGAAATGATCATGTTGTTGCTTCAAACTGATCTCTGACAATAGTCTTGCAAGAATATAAAAACAAATGTACCGTTAGCATGCAGCAAGTTAGTTTTTGCTCCCCCCATACTTTAGGGTTCTACATTCACTCACACCATTAATAATGATCCAATTTCAATCTATCTTTCTTTGTTACTTGGAAGATGCTCGAGTAAGCTTCATTTACACCTGCCCGTCTCTCCCTTTGTTTGCCCCCTCACCCCAACACTTTATGCACGTCTCTTTCTACCTTGAATTAAACTGAATATTAATTTACCGTCACATGATCTAACAATAGACTCAATGTTTCTAAAACGAAAAGCGCTTTCAAGATTTCAGAAGGGATGCAAGAATCCAGAAAGCCAAATCAGTTTATGGAATGTGTTGCCCTTCATATTACCCATCAAAACATCTCATCTCATCCACTGATCCCCCCCCCCCACAAAAAAACAAAAAAACCCTTGTCCCTTTAGCACAAAATACCACTTTTATGCTCAAGAGTGTTAACTCAATTCTTGCGGTCATCGGCTTCTACGCGGAGAAATTCATTCAATAACAATTATCTTACACGCATATTGTGTTGAAGGATAAAATGATTCAATAAAAGAGGAGATATTAACTTGAAACAGGTCTGGTTAGTCACTCAATAAAAACTGTCACGTGGCCAATGCTTTTTATTAGCATGCTGTGGTTGGGGATGATCAATGGAAAAAAGAGTTATCTATAAATGAATTACTTCTCTCACTATGGGCTTTGATGATTAAGGAAAAAGTATGAATATTCAAAAAAAAAAAAGCGTGGACGCTGCTGGTCGCAAACTTAGTGAACAATTCAGCATAAACTTACATTGCAAATAGGATACTCTACTAAAAAACTATTTTCAAAACAGTTTTTTGTAGACATTATAAGAGGTAAATGTTTTAAATGTTCAGCCTTCTAGCTCCTTTTGTGCACCCTGTTTCTGCGATAAATACATCGCGTGTCAGTCAGCCAGCCAGACCAGCTAAAAAAAAATTGACAGATTTTTTTTTATTGTCCCTTTACATTCTTTTGCCCTATTAACTTATGTATCTGCCATATTGGACCATTGTGAGGAGGAGATTCACATTATCAAAATTGTATAAGTATTTTTTCAAGTATTGGGGAAGTTTGAAACGGCAGTACTTTTCATGCCTTCTGCACCAGTTCCTCGTTTGGCCATATCATACGTCTTGGACATTGCTGCATATTGCTTGGACATTACGTAGCACTTGTCTGCACATTTTACGGCATTCTTCAGGTTTGATATTTTCTTGGAGGTTGGCGTGCCTACTATGATTTAGCACGGAAGGGCGTGGTAAACGAAAGGTCATAGTTGCCATTTTGGCTTGCTTTGAGCTCCGTTTGGCCATATTCTGGCAGATTTGTCAAAGTTGGCGATATTACCGAAGAGATCCTGAAGTATAAAAAGCACAATCCCTTTTAAATGTACATAAGTATCATTTTTTTAAACTCTCATCCCTCGTGAATCTGTAAAATAAGTAAAATTTTCTTAGAGGAAAAGAAAAAGAAATACGGAGAGTAAATGTGTTGTTATAATGAAAGAAATAATGAAGTTTCATTGGGTCATTAAATGAGCTGTTAAAATCGTGAAGACTGTTCCTCATTGACTTTGTTTCCCTTTTTTGTGTTTCCTTAAAAAGCAAAGTTCGTTGAAGGATTTGAGATCTCTCAAATCGAGCTTTCAGTTCTTCCCACAGCATTTCTTTCTGTCGTATGGAATTAAATTGAGGACTCATTAATTTTTTTTTGCAAATACAATGCGAATCATGGGGGATGTTCTTAAAACATATGCAAAATTATCTACCCCCTACGACATTGAATTGTAAATATGAGGTTAGTTACGACTTTCATCGAGAAATTTTCTGTTGGTGATTGAATCCTCCTTCCCATCATCAGTCTTTTATCGTCTGGAGTTGGACATAGACCTTCCCCAGGATTCGCCACAACTCTCTATTGTTGGTGTCACAGAGCCTACACTTTATAAACCTGTCCAGTTCGTCTCGCCATCTCATATTCTGTCGGCCTCGGTTCTGCATTTGATCTCTTGGGATCTATGTTGTGATTCGTGATGTCCATCGGTTGTCTTTCATTCTTGCAACATGGCCTGCCCATTGCCATTTGAGTTTCCTAATGGAGTCTATGATGTCTCAGACTCCTGTTTCCTTCCTGATGTACTGTGCTGTCTTGTGATCTCTTAATGTGATGACAAGCATGATTCTCTCATATGCATGTTTCATGGTTCTCAGTTTTAGTGTAAGTCTCATTGGTTATATTATATTCCATGTTTCAGCTCCATATGTGACTATCAAGAAGATGCATTAGTTGTATAGCCATCTTTTTAGGACTAATGGGATTCTCTTGTTCTTGAGGGTTGAACTTACTCTACCGAAGTTTCTCCATCCTAGAATGATTCTTCGCTTGATTTCTTCTTCTAAGGATTTCATGGGATTCCTGGGTAGATGTAGTGGTTTATTACCAATGAAAAAGAATTTCAGAATAAATATAATGTCGTGGTGAAAGGAACAAGCGTTGGATTAGCGTCGCAAAGTTACAGTTAAGATAGAGATACCTATTCATTGCCCATTTTGGACATTCTCAGATTTGTCTCGTATTTTACATAAAAATGAATTGGACAGATTTGGCTGCTGCATGGTCAAACTCGTATCAATGTGAAACTCCCCATTTTGGCTCAGTCGGTAAGAGAGCCAGCTACCAATAATTCGGTCATGATTTCAAATCATGGAGAGGAAATGATAATTTTATAAATGCATTTCCTTATCAGAATGAAACAAAACCTTGCTTATTTCTAACATTAAATTCAAGATTTTTCAATATAGCTCATTCGGTAAGCAAGCCGCCTTCCAATCAGTTGGTCGTGATTTTAAATCATAGTAGGGGAATTTTATTTTTTTTCATCACTGTTTGGCTCAACGTGCTGGCACAGACAGGGGAGAGTTTACTCAAGTTTGATGGCGATTGTTGTTGTTGTTGGTACGGTAGAAAAACGAAGTCAGCTCTTGAGTTGGACAAAAGTCTGACACCTTTGGATATGGTCGATAAGTTATTTGGATACAGAGACCATAAACAAAAGGTTACTATCCAGAAATAACTTTTTCTAGTATAATGTTCCTTTTTTGAAATGAAAAATCAGGTTTTCAAACACGTCTTTCCTTGTATCAACATGGGGGTGTTGCGTGTGCGCTTGACTGATTAAGGGTCTCTCATTGATAAGAGTGGCTGATTTCATAACGATATAGATGTCGGCCAGGGAATTTGAGCGCTAGAAAAGTGCTCCTGAAAAAAAAGATATTGGCTAAGTTGTGCCCCATTTTATAGCCAACCGAAATTTTGCCCCGTTTGACCGACGATTACGAAAGATAATTTCCCAAGAGACGTTTTCCAGCCCCTCGTAAAATTTTGAAATATGGATAATAATCAATTGGAATGATTTATTAAGAGAAAGGCATGACATCAACCATGCGCTGACGCAGAATTTCGTACAAATTCTACAACTATTTTTCCTAGACCGAGTTGTTCTCCTTATCTGTTACAATCTAGGATCCTTTTGAATAAAATATATCGAAATTAGAGATTGCGCTGATTTAAAGTCATTCTTTTGTTAGCTGACGGGGCTAATATCATATTCATGTCTCACATATTCGAATTTTGCTGGAGAAAGAAAAATATGAGAATATGACTTACAAAACAAGATAATTTATTGATGAAGTAAGCTGTCGACTTACAAATAGCCAAATCTTTTCCCGAAAAATTTAGCAAAAGAGAATACATTAGTTTAAAATTACATTTTGTTGGAGCAGCTGAAAAAAGAGATAAAACCACCAAAAATTTAGGATTATTTATTTTGTAAAATATTGACTATAAATATTCTTACTATTACAAGAGGACAAATAAAGAATTATTCCAAAACGAAGCGCCTTTTAAACATGGTCAGGATTTTACTGATTTATCTTTGGACTTCATTCATGCTTAATATATGCGCATAGGTCAAAAGGAAAATGTGGCAATACTGGTCTTCAATATTCTATTGGAAGTCGTCAAATAAAACTATTAAAATAAGTTTCATCAGTTTTTACGCTAGTCTAGGGTGCTTATATATATGTATATGTATATATATGTATATGTATATATATGTATATGTATATATATATATATATATATATATATATAAAGAAAAAAAGATGATATTAAAAAAAAAATAATTGTGTCATTCGTGGATAGCTGTTTCGTTGTATTACAACTCCTCAGTGTGGCTGTAGACTATCCAATATCCAGTACCACGAGGTAGGATCGAAAACTTCACTTCAGATCCAGACATTTTACCCCTGTCCTACGCGGATCTGGATGTATATTTTGTTACGCATAATTCCAAAAGTATTAGAGAGTTGGAAGAACATTGCACACACACACACACACACACACATACACATATATATATATATATCGTACAAGCAGAATTAATGGAGCTAGAGGGATGAAATATCAAAATTCACTCATTATTATGCTTGAGAAAAATTGTTTTTTGAAAACCCCCTTGATACCTATCCATGGGGCTCAATGCAGATCTATGGTAAATTGATCACATAGTTTGTGTCGGATTTCACGCTTGATTTTGAAAATTCGAACTTTTGCCAGTGATATCTGCCCAACAGAAAGCGGGAGAAATAACTAATTGATTGATCACTCCTTCTTTTCCAATTTTTCAATTGATCACCCCAACACAACATGCTGCCAAAAGAGGTTGGTCACATGGCGGTTTCTATTGATCTCATTCTCAACTACATCCACTCGCAGCCCATTCTCATGTCATTCGTCTTTCCATACATTTTTTCTTCAACAACAAGGTTAAGGTAATATTCAGTACTTCAATATTGATATTATGACCCGAAATCAGATAGATCGAGAGATAGAGATGGATAGATAGATAGAGAGTGAGAGGGGGAGAGATGTTGGTCTTCGTTATTCTAAAATCATCATCATCATCGTCGTCAGTCTTTCAACGTCCGTCGTCGGAAATAAACCTTCTGCAGGATTCGCCACACTTCTCTATCAAGGGCGTCGCAGAGCCAGTACTTTCTGAATTTATCTAGCTCGTCTCTCGATCGAATATTCTTCCGGCCTCGGTTGCTCATATGATCTCGGGGGATCCATGTTGTAAGTTGCGATGTCCATCGGTTGTCTACCATTCTTGCAACATGGCCAGCCCACTGCCATTTGAGATTTTTAATGGATTCTATGATGTCCCTTACTCCTGTCTTTTTCCGGATGTACTGTGCTGTCTTGTGTTACTCTTAACCAATAAATGACGGGAATTCCTGACATTACAGTTATTTGGCTAAATTAATAAAATTCCTGTTTTTACATGATTGGTGGCAACCGAGTTTTATCTCTGAGTCAAGCTTTCATCTTGTAATGGACAAAGGGCTTCTATCTTGCAATGGATAATTATTACTCTTCACCATCTAATACAGTTAATGACTCAACTCGTTGCATTTACGGTCCAGTCACATTACATTATCCTCTCACCATAAGAATTCATCCTTCCCATCCATACCTTCAGTCCTTTACAATACCACATTTACGGCCAGGGTCTGAAAAACTAAACCAAACCGAGGCTCAACATGGGTCCCATCTCCAATTAAAACTACTGAAAATCGAAAAGGATAAGAAGAATCACCAAAAACGTCCTCGGAATAATACAAATTTATGATTCCGCCTAGTTTTTTTATGGGCGATATGCGTTTTCCACGCAGGCACCAGTGGTCAGTATTCGAGTTGCCGGTAAAAGATTTACATTTTCTCGTCTCGTCAGGGTTTGACATAGCACAATCTTACTATCCCGTATTTTCCCCGACATCTAGCAGTGTGCCCAACTAACGTGAGTAAATACGTGTAAAGATAGAATAGATTTTATGATGCAGAATTGGAGGTTTTATTTATTATCTTCAAACTCCAGTCGAAGTCTAGGTTTTCTTCTGGAACAACAACAACAACAATCCTTACATAATTCAAAGGCGTAAATTTTTCACTCTCTGTCCTGTCACGTTAAAACAAATCGATATAAAATTAGCATTTCCCTACCGTGATTTAAAATCATGTCCAAGTGATCGGTAGATGACTCTCTAGCTAACTTAGCCAAACTGACAAGTCTTACACGTCTATAAAAACTCATCTTATTATTTCATATGGAAGTAGAATTAGGAGTTGAGTTTGACTCTGCAGCAGCTAAGTTTGTTCCTGTAGTAATTGTACGTTTTTTCGGGGCCGGACCGCTGACCAAACGTACAACCTTACTCATTTCTGGACAGGTACTTGAACCAGTTATGGTGACTTCCAAGCAGTCATTTTTGGTCAGAATTACCCTTTTTGAGATTGACTGACTTACATGGCTACAAGACTACAACTGTCCTGTTATTTACCCATAGCCGAAGGAAAAGTGGATTCATGCGTTTCCCAATGGCATTAGTGCGAAGTGAACGTAAGCAGCCTCTGTCAAAACTCGAACCGGGTCCGCTGAGTTTGATTTTCGTGTCGTTAACGGCGCTCTTTATTTCGAAATCCCCATGAATTAGTAACTGCGATAATGTATAATTCGATATCAATCGTCGATTAATTTGCATATAAAAGCTGAGAGCTTTTTTAAATTAATGTTTTAATGATTCAATTCAACGTATGTTACTAATTTTCAATTGGATAATTGTTTGGCTTAGCAAAGCTGTTGATGGTTACGGTGAGGGAAATCTGTGAATAAATAGATCGTAAGCTGCTTGGAATTACATAAGAACTTTTCATCATACAAGGAAGACATTTGGTAACCAAGAATGGCGTATTCAGCAAAATATTGCCTCATTTTTGTTAACGGCATTTTCTTGATACTGTCTTTAGTATTGCTTAATATCGGGGCAATAATTCAAACATCTCTGGATGGCAACTACCATCTGTTTCACGGATACCTTAGCGCCCCGGCTGCTATTACACTCGCTTTCGGAGCCTTGCTCTCATTCATGGCATTGCTTGCTCTCCTCAGCGTCTACTGCCGAAGCCATGCTCTATTGACTGTCTACATCTGCATTCTAATTGTCTTGATTGTGATCGAACTTTCCCTGGGACTTGCTGGGTTCCTGACCAGATATCACGCGTTTAGATTAATCAAAGACTCGCTGCGTTCTTCAGAGTCACGATATACCAGTGATTCCTTCGTTCGTTCCACCTGGAATTCTGTCCAACGAGACTTGAAATGCTGCGGCGTTGATGATTACGAGGAATGGTTCGAATACTTGGAGAACTCTTCTCTTCCAGACTCTTGCTGTGCTTTATACACTGTCGATTGTGGTAGAGTCGCTGTCCAAAATGGCAACTTTTACCAGACAGGTTGTACCGCTGCAATTTCAAAATGGGCCAAAAGTAACGGAATTTCTGTTGCAATTCTGATCACTTTTATTATTGTCTTTCAAATTCTCTCTCTTTTCCTATCTATCTTGAGCAGGTTTTCCTCGCCTGAGTAATGTCTTTCAACATGGTTTAGTCATAAGCACAGGTTATGTCCGTTAACTACGTTTTACAAATGAAAATCGAACACCAGATTTTTATGTTAACAAACTATTCCTGTTTACGAATAGTCAACCGTTTGTTAAAACCTGTTCCTTTGGAGAAATTTGCTAACTGGATCACCTAACACTTTGACTCTCTGACGAAACTTCGTTTCACATAGGTCTCAATTTGCGAATTTGAAGTCTAATTTTTGGTCACTACTTCGGAAAATCACGTTTCAACGTCTGTTTACTAATTCAGAGCGAGCTTTATGAAATTTTTTTTAAATTTTAGTTTTCCAACGAGGCTCTGAAATGAATCTAGCATCCGTTCAAAAAGCACCCACAAGACTTCAGCTGAAATAACTCGCTCACGGTCTGACAACCTAATGCCATTATGTCGCTGTCGAGATTTCCGTTAAGTGAATACAAGTCAATGAAAATATCGCTCAAGGCCGGACAGCTTCAGGCTGTTGGAAAGGTTTCTCGATGAAAGTATTAACTATTTAAAAATATCTAAAGATGGATGTACAGCAAATAATGAAATAACTTGATGTACGGAAGTCTGTCTACGATGAATAATCAGATACTTTAAAGAATCTTGAGTTGAAAAGTCACACACGTAACTACAAGAATGAATAAAAAAACAACACAATGATTTGAGAGGCTGATGCACCTAAGTGTGAAGCCTCATTATAGGAGGGCATGCCAGATTCTCGTTGGATCTTCAGTTTTAAGCTAAAATCTTGTTTAACACTAAAAATCACAAGTACTGTATTAGTATGCATATGAGACAACCCCCCCCCCTTTTTTGTCGGATGTGTCTAAAAAAATTTTTTTTTTTTTTTAATCATCCCAAGGTCTTGTATATGAAGTTGTGGTGTCTGCCTTTACGTTCTATCATACACCACAACACTTTTTACTACTTCATTGGGTATTCAGTCTCTTCTGCTATAGTGGAGATATATTTCAACATGCCTACCCGTGAATACATAGCATTTACCCAATCTCACTAGCTGAGATAGGACGGATCTTATACAGAGTGGACGAAGATAAACTTTATTTACTGGTATATTGTAGTCAAGTTAACTTTATTTTGGACTATACGATGGTAGAATTTGTCTGTGCTAACATCTATCACTGTAAGCGTTTCGGTATGGCAGCGATAGACTTTTGCACAAGGCCTAGTCTCATGTTAACTTATTGAATACGCTTCGTCAGGTGACCCAGCCTTTGGTTTCAAGCAGTACACCTTCAACTTTGCCCATCCTCGGAAATAGAACGATGTTTACAAAAGTTCCAATAGTGTTCATTCTCATCAACCCTATTTCTGTTGAAGTCTATCCATGCTAGATTGAGTGCCTCACATTTCTGACCGTGTCATACCAAGTGTCTTATTAGTTTGAGGTGTTTATCGATTCCATTATTGAGCATTTTCCCGCCCCTCATCATAAATTCTCAATTTTTGACTGTGCAATGGTAGTCAAAATAAAGCATTTGCCTAAATAATTATGCGTAGGTCCATTCAAAAGCTTGAATTTTACTGTGAAAAATTAATTACCCTAACACCTACTTCAAACAATTTGAGATTTCTTCGAAAACTGGAAGTTACACTTCAAAGTATTGCTTGCAAAAAAACTTGTTACAATTCTTTAAATGCAGTGTAGGGGGAGTTCGTACCTCGTACGCAGTTAAAATTCCCTGAAATTTCCGGATCTTCCAACACCTATCTCTTATTGGTTGAATCAGAAGTCAGATATCGGTTTATTTTGGATTCACGATGTCGTTGCAACAATTCTAAAGCTGGGACAAAGAAAGGTACCAGGACAAAACTTTTTTAATCTTTTTAAATGTTAAAACAACACTTTTTCGGTATGAAATTTTGGAGCTATTTTTCATTTAATTCTTCGGAAAAATCTCAATCTATGATCTTAGCATTCTTCCCTGGGTTTTTGCTCGAAGTGACTAATCAGCACCCACATCTAGAGCTGAAAATCTCGCACCGTGGTTTTGACTCATAAAAATGCCCTACTTCGATTTTGTGTTCCAAAATTGAAAAATATTCTCCGAAAATTGACAGTTTCTCCCTCGATTTTGACATCAAGACATGGAAAAAAACAACGAAACCTTGATTTTGATCCTTGAAAGTGAAAATACCCTATCTCAATTTGAAGTCTGAAACTGGAAAAAAAAAATTTTCTTCTGGATTTTAATCACAAAGTAAATCCTCGATTCGGATCCCTACATATTGACCCATAGAAATGGAAAAAGAACCCCTTCAATTTAAACCCCCAAAAGCGAAAAAATATTCCATTCGAATTTTTACTACTACATGAATTAATAAATGTTCCCCTTCGATTTTGTCCCCTGGAATCGAAAAAATATTCCACTTGATTTTGACCTAAGAAATGAAAAGATGAATGTTCCTATCGATGCTGCCCCTAAAAATTGAATAGAGAGTGCCACTTTGATTCGAAAAAGTTCTTAAAAGGCAGCTAATAATAATAAAAAAAATACTATTCAGTACCAAAAGCCGTTCTCAAAAATTCAACTCCTTGTGATGCATTTTGTCTGATTCCTTCTATAGAAAAGGATATTTTTTACATATTATTCTTTCTTTTTTGTAATCAATTCTCGAAATTAAAAACAATGTGACAAAAGAAAAAGCGTTCGTAATTTAAAAAGCTATAACATTTTTCTAAAATCTCGTGATGTGGGCAGTCACTTATAACCTATAACTTATGGGGAATACAAAAAGATAAATGTTTTTTGGATACAAAGGAAAATATAGCAAGGGTCTAGTGTCAATTTTCAGAATGTTTCTTGCTCTCTTAACTGATTTACTCCTTTTTTAATTCTTTTTTTTTTTTTAACGAATTGGAAACAAATAGTTTTGTTACAGGAAAAAGTTGCTAATTATCAAAAATTATATAAACAACGTCGTACTTTTTGAACATAGTCCTTTCTTTCTCACGTTGCTAATATAAAATGGCTAGGTGGAAACAATAAGAACACAGGGGAGTAAACACTTTACTGTAAGTCAATCCAGTCACGTTGAAACCAACCTGATATGAAATATATATTTCCCTAGTGTGATTTGAGATCTCGACTAGGTAATTGCTAGGCGGCTTCCATACCTGAGCGAAACTGACAAGTCTTATAATTGAATCTTCCCTCTTCCTCATTCATTCATTTAAAATCGTTTCGGCTGTCATATCCTCCAAATTTCAATACTTTTGACGAAATGCGTGGGAAAATATCCTGAAAAAATGCAGTGAAAAATTCCGAGATACATTTATCAAAGACGATAAGCAAGGAATTTTTTTAATGATTTAATTAACTCATCTGGTTACATGAGACAACATGTAAGGATCCAATGAGTGTTCTTTTGTTCGTAAACAAAGTATTTTTTTTTTAAAACAAAGAACTTTGTCAACGAAACTCAACACAAGTATTATGGGAAGATAGCCTCTCGTGCAAATTAAAGTTAGATCGAATCAACGATTCAAGAAGAAGTACTTAATTGCACTGACAAAAAAAAATCATGCTGAAAAAATAATTTCTCATCATGGGACTATGGAACTATTGAGATATATATTTATGTTTGTATAAGTATTTACTCTGTTGGGCATCAAGTGGGGATTGAACTCATTCAACATCATCATCATCAGTCTTTTAGCGTCCGTCGTTGGACATAGACCTTCCCCAGGATTTGCCACACTTCTCTATCATGGGCGTCACGGAGCCAGTACTTCCTGAACTTGTCTAGCTCATCTCTCCATCTAATATTTTGCCGGCCTCGATTGCGCATATGGTCTCGGGGAATCCATGTTGTGAGTCGTGATGTCCATAGATTGTCAGCCATTCTTGCAACATGGCCAGCTCACTGCCATTTGAGATTTTTTATGGATTCTATGATGTCTCTAACTCTTGTCTTTTCCCGGATGTTTTGTGCTGTTTTGTGGTCTCTCCATGTGAGGCCCAGCATTATTCTTTCATGTGCACGTTGCATAGTTCTCAGCTTACGGGTCTGTTTCTTGGTTAAGTTCCATGTTTCAGCTCCATAAGTGACTATTGGGAGGATGCATTGGTTATACACCCTTCTCTTTAGGATTAATGGGATCTCATTTGACAGTCTAATTGACATTTTCTCTAACCATTATCACTATGTAAGGTTTCTTTGATAATTACAGCATTGAAAGAATTAAAATTATTTCACAAATAATTTGCATATGAAAGCTGAGGCTACCACTTATGCTGTTAAGTAATTGTAAGAGACAGAGGGTGTTTTCAATTGGCTAATTCTTGGGCTGAGAGGCGTTGTAGATTGTTACAGAGAAATTCTTCAAATAAATACGAGCGAAAGAGCATCATCGTTTCTTTTTTTACGGGGCAAATACGCTACTACCCGGAAGATGTGTTCTCGAAAGTACTGTCTTTTTTCTTTTTCTGTTAACATTATTTTCTTGGTTTTCTCTGTAGTTTCGTTAAAGATTGGTGCCAAGTAATAACAGTTTGTTTAATGGGAATCTCAGCAATCAAGCTGATGTTGTCGCTTTTGGAGCCATATTTTTGTTCATGTCACTTCTTTCTCTCTTTAACGTCTGCTGCTGAAGCCACTGTCTCTTATTGATATGTATTGGTTCCGAAGTTGTGTTGATCACTGTCGAATAGTACGTGGGGTTCACTGGCTTCATGACCAGGTCTCGTGCTATAAACCTCGTTAAACAGTCCACACGTTCTGCACAGTCTAACTATAGAAATAATTATTTTCCCAATTCCACTTGGGATTCAATTCAGCTCGACTTGAAATGCTGCGGTGTCGACAACTACAATGAATGGTTCTATTATTTGGGCAATTCTTCTCTTCCGGACTCTTGCTGTGCTATCTACACTTTTGGTTGCAATAGATTTGCTTCAAGAACTGGCAACTTCCACTTGACCGGCTTCAAGATGGACCGAGTATAACAATCTCTTTTGTGATATTGGTTCTGTTCAATATGATTTTCCAACTTCTTTCTCTTTACGATTTTATCCAGGCTTTCTGCATCCGAGTAATTCTACAAAACTAACACTTGTATCATTACGATTTGACTGTTTAAACACCGGACATCCCGATGAGTTCACGTTTTACAAATAAACATTACTCAGTATTTTTCCATACCGATCATATTTGGTCACTAATTGAAACTGGACATTTTACTATGGATAAGATACTTTTCTCTAACAGTAGTAAATTCAATATCGGCTTAAAGTAATTTTTGGGAGACTGCCACGTTTTAATTGTAACGCCTCGCATATTCAACACTTTAGAACCTAATTAAGCCACAATTCTATTGTATGTTTAGGTATTCACCTCGTCTATATGAAATTTTCATCTTTAGTCAAATGATATATATATATATATATATATATATATATATATATATGTTTGTATGTATTCCCTCATTTGTATAAATTTATTGCTAGCTCAACGCCTTTTGTTTTCGATCTTGAAGGACTGTGTTACAATGTTTTCCTAAACTTGAAAGTCCTGGCAGCCATCTTGTCTGAGCTCCAGCAATGCCTTGAAATAGAAAGATTCTATATGTTTACCAAGCCATAATGAAGTATAGAAGTTCTTAACCAAAGGACAAATATTTCACGGGCTCCGACGATTTCCTGGAAAATCTTGGGTGGTAAATATTAGCTTTGGGTTTGTAAACTCTCTTATTCTCTAATTGTTGGGAACATCAAAGGGAGATAATCGATAACACTGATTCATGCAGCTGCTTCTGCTACCCTATTCTGGTCATTTACATTGTGGTTTTTACGAACATATTCAACCTAATCTAGGATTACTGTTGGGGCCAGGGAATTATTACAGAACATTTTTGTTATTTTTTAAATTGAAAAGATTATACATGAAATTAATAACAAATAACTTTTGTTTCATTATTTTTTACCGTTTCTCCAAATAAGTAACTAAAAGTGGTTTAAAAGTTATTAATCGTCTGTGAGCTTTAGCTGCATAAGTCAGCATTATTAATTATCTCCTTTTGATATTTTGAGTGATTTTAGTATTAACCAGAGCATGTATTTACCAGATCTGGCACAAGGCCAAATCATTTGGGGTTTACAAAAGTGATCTGTCTTCCCACAACTCATTTCAATACCAGTCTCCTTCATTGGCTTGTTAACTGAATAATTCAATTTCTCAACAGCTTTCCCTTCTTTCCTCCTGGATATAAACTATTATATTGAGGGGAGAAAGCAGTTGAATGACTTGAAGGAACTATTTGCATATCATTAAAGAATTCCGTGCTCAAATTACAAGACAGAAACAAAAATTTACCAGAGGCTTGCAAACTTATCAAGACAAAATTATGAACAACCTCGGTAATAGACACCTCTCTTTTTCTTTGCGAACTTCAAAGTATTAATAAAAAATCTAGGCTTAGAGTACTGAATCCTTTGAAGGATAACGTAAGATGCTTGATGCTTTAATTATAATGCCCAAGTAGAGTCCAAAAAGATCTATAGGACGCTTATTTTCCTCGTAGTCATAGAAATTCCGAGATATGTTCCAAGAGTCTCAATGATTAGATCAATTTCAGGTTGACATTCTCGGGATAACCCGTCGTCTTCTCGTTAATTTTTTTTCTCTACTCATCTATGTTCTTAAAACATCAGCCGACAAATAATCATGGGGCTGAAAGAATCTATGGTAAAATGTACTGTTGCATTACAAAATAAGGCTACTGTTACCTTACTTTAAAAAAAAAAAAGCTTCCCTTCCAGCTGCAGGATTTATGTTTTTAGGGTTACTCTTAGGGTTGGTTGTCTGCTTCTTTGATTCGAAATTCGTCATCAGCGTTTGTTATTCTGCAACTGTTACGGCATCCATTTTAAAACGTAAAAGGCAACAGTTTCCCAAAGTAAATATTTTCCCGGACTTTTTACAGGTGGTTGTTTGTAACAAATAAAGTTTGTTTCTGATCCTATAAGCATGGACATAGATGTATTCCCCTAAACATAAAATATTAATTCAACCAGTAAAGAGACGTCTTTACAATCATACTAAAACTAATGTAAAGAATGGTTAGATCGGATCTCCGTACAAACTAGTATATGTGCTCTTTGAATAAATGTAAAATTGTAGTGAGCAAGTAATACTAATGAGTTTTCACAAACAACCTTTTTTCAAGGATAGAAATAAATATTTTTTTTACACTTTAGAAAGAATCAATTTTCGTAGTTGCATACAATATAATTTAGGAATTGATTTGTAGCCGACCGTATTACTATTCCGACCGTCAGTTTACGTCCATTATTAAAAAGCGTAGACCTGAGGGCTAATTCTCATTTCTAACTCGTGCTGTTTATCTGTAATCAAAGCTTGACGATCTGAGATGAAAAGCAACAAAAATTAAGTTGAAATACACACTAGTCTGAAATTTATTGTAGTTGACAATGTTTTAATATATTTCAATATAATGGTACTACCAATATTAATATACAGTGTGGGTGAGTTTTGACCTCCAATTAAAGATGGTTTTTGTATATCTGATTTGTTGCACTGGGATTAACCGGGGAATCAAAGAAGATTCCAATGGAGATATCTTTCACTCACCTGTATTATAGAATTAAAGCCCGAGAGGTCGCAATTAAAAGCAATTGAAATTAAGTTGAAAATAAATACTTAATATTTATTGTTGGTAGACTTTAAACCGAAAGAGTACAACAAAATACGAATGGAACTCCTTTCATAAACCCTCTCACTCTTTGAGTCACGAGAGTGGCATTCGCACTACACCTTTTCCAGAAATAAGATTCTGCAGATACCATGTTTTGAAGTAGTTTATCAGTTTTTGTAATCAGTTCTTCCCGATTACTTTAATGTAGCTGAATCTGAGTTGACTGTCGTAAGTGATGGTGCTTTTTTAAAAAAAAATTATTTGTTTTGAGTAAACTTCGGTTTTCTCCCACACAACAAACCTCCCCTAATTTAAGGGTGTAAACTCTCCACCGTTTCTCTGTCCCATCACAGTAAACCAAACGGATATACAGAATTAAATTTTCCCAAATAATCGGCAGGCAGCTCCCTTACCGACTGAGCCAAACTGAAGAGCCTTACATATCTACCGAGGGTTGTATTAAGAAATACAAACGCTTATCTATTTCTGATTTTTTTTTTCAATTCTTTATAAATACGATTCAGAAGTTTCAATAAGTATCTTCAGTCGCAGTATAAGTAGGACTGGAGTTTGACCAAGCAGCAACCAGACTTGCCTATGTTTTTCTTGAAATTTGTCCTTTCATCAACAAGGTATCATTTGGGACGTCCATAAACTCGTATCTATCAGTGGATGAATTAAATCAATGTCAACTGGTATTCAGAATTTAGATATGATTTTTCAATTTTTCCATTGTGGAAGATATATTCGAAAACTTTCAAAAAGAACTCTCAATCAGCAACACTTGTCTTCAAAACATGACAAAATATTACGATAAATATTGTCAAAGCTGGACTTATGAATTCGAAAAAAACACAAAACAAATCCCCCATCTAAATTGGCAACTCTGTTTGTAACGCTTGACAAATTAGGTGTTTGGTTGATCAAAGTGTACCACCGATTTTCTGGCATCCTCGTTGGATTATCTGTTCGGCCCGACCAACACTGGTCACCTAACAAGATTTCGATAAACATCTTTACTAATTATGCTGATCTCAGATGTCTTTACATCACAACTGACACTTGAATTTTGCTTGTAAGCTTTACTACAGATAGATATAGAGGTGTTTTTTTTTAAAATTCGGTCACCGTAAGCAAGGCGTTTCGTAACGTGAATGGGTTTGTAAGAAGGGGACTATTTAACCAACAGAATTAAATTCAGTAAAAAAAAACAAAAAAAACGTTGAAATAGCTTATTGATGTTAAAATTTTGATCACGGCACACTTAAACAGGTCATGTTCAAAATAGAGACTATAAATGAATGAAAAAACAATGAAAGTTGGAAATACTAAAAACGAAGATAAACAAGAGGTTTAGACTGGCATAAGGCTACAAGTGGGGATTGTTCTTGTTCTTGTTACAATGGAAAAATAAAGTCAACTCCATTTTGACTGTTGTCCTATCCTTTGTTCCTCTATGTAAACAATGTTTCAGCCGTTGTACCCTTCTTCAGGTATATGTCCTCCTTCCACTGTATTAGATGGAAATAGTTGTAAGGTCAGAATACATATTGTTGACTGTTGAACCAAGATGAAGAAAACAACCCGAAAACATTAATACAGAATACGATCCCTCATCTAAAAGATTCAGAAAGGATAAAAATCCAGTTTTGGCGTTTGACAAACCATTTAAGTATCCCATACGGACATTTTGAAGAGGGGGGGGGTTTAAAATGATTTTTAAAATGAAATTGAAAATGCAATAAAGAAAATATTTGTGCGAATCCTCCCCACCAAAACGATCGAAGAAAGAATTCAGTATTCCAAAGAAATCTTAGAATAACTTAAATTTCAAAAAATAAATAAAATGGTTCTAAAGAAAAAAACACGGGAAATTTATTTGCATATGAAATTTATGATATCCAATCAAATTACCTACCTTTTAATAGACGCTGATTTTTATACAATTCCTCTTTTTTTCTACTCATTTCAAATCATAAGAAAAGCAGACAGAGAATCTCACCGGAAAAATATCAAAGTATTCTAGAGTCAAAGCAGGAAGCAAGCATGTGCACTACAAGACTCTGCGTTGTTTTCATCAATCTTATCTTATTGGTTTTCTCTCAGGTCTTGCTAATTATCGGTGCCGTTATCCAAACTTCTTTGAATGATACCTACCGTCTCTTCAAAGAACATCTCAACACTCCAGTTATTCTTACGATAGCTTTTGGTGCATTACTATTCCTCACAGCACTTTTCGCTCTCCTTAACACCCTCTGTCGAAGAGAAGGCCTATTGATTGCATATGTCTGCGTTCTAGTCATTTTAATTGTCGTCGAATTGGCTGTAGGGATCACCAGCTTCGTGACCAAATCTCACATGTTGAGCTTAATCACCGACACTCTACGTTATACAGAATCTAAATATGCCAGTGACCATTTCGTTAATGCTACTTGGGATTCTGTCCAGCGAGACTTCAAGTGTTGCGGTGTCGATTTCTACAATGAATGGTTTAATCATTTGAATAGCTCTTCCCTTCCAGACTCTTGCTGTGCTATCTACTCAGTCGGTTGCGGTAGCGATGTTATTCAGTCTGGTAACTTTTATCAGAGTGGCTGTGCAAGTGCCATTTCAAAGTGGACTGACCTTCAAGAAAAGAACTTTGTCATTTTATACTCTTGCACACTAACATTACAGCTAGTGTGTCTCTTTTGTCTAAAGGGATACGTGCGATTACCTCAGAATTATCACTATATTTCCGATAGCTTTTAAGATAGTGAACGCTACGCCATTACTGACTGGATTCGTTCAAACAATCGATTAAATACCGTTTACTCAGTGCTTTAGTTCACGACTTGAATACAATTCGTTTCTCTTTTTTCAAAAGCTTTGGACTTGTAAAAAAAAAGCACGAAGTATTTGTTTTGTTTTCTTGTTGAGTGATATCTTATAAACGATTTTTTTGGAATAACGAAGTAAAAGTTATTGGATCCTTTTAATGTAGAATCCTGATACGATCATTTGACCTCTAAAAAGGAAACCAGCATTCATTTAGTCCTTGCACACTAACTTGTTACATTTCTGGGGACTAGAACTTATCAGAATTATTACCTCGAATTTATATTTAAGTTTTCTTCAAAGAATTATCATTATAATTGATATCACTTGAAGTGTTTTTCCGAAAGTTACTCACTTATTGTTAAATAATCTTTATTATCGCCGATCCAATTAAACTTTTGACTAGATCTAATTTATACATCCTTCCATCTGAGCGAATTGTTAATGAGATAATGAGTAAGATTATCTGGAGATCTTGCATTACATTCATCCAGTCAAACTTCTTAAATTCTTACCGTTGGAAAAGATGAAACTCCTGATAAATTGCTGCACAAGTCGAAGCATTAAATCTTTGTAAAAATGGGCAGCATATCATTCATTTTATTGCTATGAATTAAAAGAAATACGCTTTTGCTAGTTATGTTGATTAACCGGGGGACCACAATTATTCCCTTAAATAGTACTTACTGTACTATAAATCAAATGGCTTTTTAAAAATCAAATCCTGACTTCACTCAATTATCTAAATAAGTAAGTTGTTTTTCTGTCATGTTACACAACGTGCTAAAACCTCGAACCTAACCAAAATATTGGACTTCGAACTGAGAACCTTGCTATTGTGCTCAACTCCACCAGAGAGAGATCACAAAACAGCACAGTATATTACAGAAAATAGGAGTTAAGGATATTACAAAAAACATTATAAAAATCAAATGGCAGCAGAGAAGTCCTATTTCAAAAAAGTCAGACAACTGCTGAACATATATTACGTTGAATGAAATGCGGCTTTTTTCCAACCCATAAAGCAGTTGACTTTTTCCGGTCTCCCTATAAACACTATAGAATTTCTGTTGCGGAAAATCTTCGCTAAACTTGATTACCGTCCTTGGAATTAAATCTGACCTACTCCTAATACCGGCTACCAAAAGTTTAGGGACATGGAACATTTTAAACAGGATCGATTTAAAAAAAAAAAGATGCCGGTCGAGAGGGTCTTATTTATTGGGCTAGTGATATTTATGTAGGGAGATTTATAGCAATCTCTTGTTCAGTATCTCTAATTACAACACAGTAACATTACCTCTCATTAAGGACAAGTGTTGCAGCAGTACCAAGTGTAACACAAAAAAATAATTTGTTCACTCAAACCATTAACCATAAACTCTATGCGTTGCTGTTCTAATGAGACCTTATCCTCGAAGAAAAAAAAAAGCTTTTTAAGAACATTAGAACCGTGATATCTGCCCCCTATATATTTTTTGAAAAGCGAATTTATAGATTGGACCAAGCTTAACGAATCACCAGACTGTACCGAAAGCTGAACTTCATCTAAAAGGTAATGCTGTGTATAAAGTAGAATAGGAAAGAGGGTCCATTTCTATTGGATCTTTCCAGAGATTCAAACAAGCACTACTTAGAATTATACCAAATGAAGGCAGAAATCGAAAAAAAGCGTCCGTTCTGAATTAGTCAAGAGAAATGGCTTGATATTCAATCAGCATAACGCTAGACCACACTTCTCTTAGCAAGTTTGAATCCTATGATAATTGGTGCAAGGTTTTGTGATTCGGCATGATGTCAGATACAGTCGTATCATTTTTTTATTTTATCAATCTCAGCAAGAAAGATCGTCGGGGTGGGGACTGTGCAGACAACAGGCAAAGTGGAGAGAAACGCAACAACTGATGTGATAAGAGGAAGGGTGTTCAATAAAAGACTTTAAAATTGATTTCTTGCCGTGGAATGAACTTGAAAAAGCAAAAATGAAACTGGAAATGGGTTTCCTATAACGAATACATACAATTAATGGTATTAGAGAATAAAAGGTGGCTACCAGCAGTGGAGACAAGATTGACGCTTTTCGGTGGGGGTCATATTGGATTGCGCTCATGGGTCGACACCAACTTGCTTGCGGTGGTTTCTGAAAATTTTATGATCATATCTAACATTATGCTGTGGCCAAAATTTGTTCCGCCATTATTCCATTCTTCTAACTTATCGAGATGCCGACTGTTTCTTAGCTAGGGAGAAAATGAGCATCAGTCCCCTTTTATTTTTTGTTGTCTTAGTCCCCTTTTTTTCGTTTCAGTTGACCCCCCCCCCCCCCACCCTAGATGACAGAAGTTCTCCGGAGGATGTCAGAATTTTCAATTTTTTTTTCGCCGACGTCCAGTTTTCATCCGATTAACTTACTTTTCTGCCATATTAGACTTTTCTGGGGGAGTCACATACTAACTTTCTTTTGTAATTATATATCTATCATCGGGGGGGGTTCAATTGTATATATCCATCTTGGTTTTATTCTACCCCACCCACAAAAAATTGTAAATATGGGGTCAGATAGGTTCATCATAGAGGGAGTCTGGTATTGTGCTAAATGCAGTATGGAAGTAATCGGAAAAAAATGTGTTGTTTTGTTGAATGGAACACTAAAGTGTGATTGGGTCAGTGCATGAGACTAGCTAAGGTAAAGGTAGGAAACAGAAGCCCAGCCCAAAATCCCCATCCCTTCCTTTGACCTTGGGTCACATTTTTCCATTTCCAAAATAAATACCGAGAGTCCGGGATTATGGTGAATCTAGTATGAGAGTAATCGAGGAAAAATGTTTTGTTTGGTGAATAAAACACTAAAGTGAAATTGGGTCAGTACATGAGACTAGCTAAGAGAAAGATTGGAAAAAAAGACCAGCCCCCAAAACCCCACCCCTTTAGTGACCATGTGTCATATTTTTTCATTTTTGAAAATGAATATTTTCTAACTAACCGAAATTCTCAAGTCTTTCTCTGAACGTACCAGATCCTCGTGTGAGGACTAATAATTATTCTCCCTAAATTCTTTCTCTGTATAAAAGCAATGGGTTTATCATGCAATGCATAGCTTTCTTTTTATTCTGTATCTTTGATGCGTTCATTAAACAATGCCTCAAACACTCTGGAAATGTATCTGCGCTATATCATCAAGGATAGAATAAGTTAAACAGCTTACACTCAATGCCGGTGTTTGCCTTTTGCTAGATTGATCATCAGTTTTTCAACGTCCGCCATTGGACATAAACCTTCCCTATAATTCCCTATCGTAGGCGTCGCAGAGCCAAAATATTCTAAATTTGTCTAGCTCGTCTCTCCATCTAATACTCTATTGACCTCGGTTGCGCATATGATCTCTGGGGGAATCACATTTCGTGAGTCGCAATGGCCATCGGTTGTCCGCCATTCTTGCAACATGGCTAGGCCATTACCATTGGTGATTTCTAATGGAATCTATGATGTCCCTGACTCCTGTCTTCTTCTGCAATAAATGTTCCCTTAAAGATGAAACCGTCTATTTCCTTCAGAATATTTACAAAGGCACATTTCTCGATGAGACTGCTTTCCAGGATGATGGTATCTAGATAATTACCAAGTTAAACATATAGAAGGCCACAAGTGTGACGAGTCGAATGAATGATGACGTCACCATACAGGCGAGACGTCATTTGTGTTCATCATCCTCCGCCAAGTGTCCTACCTGAATTATGTTACATAGTAATATTTGATAGAAGAAACAATCTATGAACTCACAATAAAATGAATTTTTAATGTCTAAATGAAGAGCTTGGTTCCAAAAGCCAATTAATGATATTTTTAAAAAATGGATAGATAAGTTTGATTGGATTGAAAATAGATTTCTGGATTTTTTTCTAAATCTAATTACAACATTATCCTTAATATATATATATATATATATATATATATATATATATATATATATATATATATAGAGAGAGAGAGAGAGAGAGAGAGAGAGAAATTGATAGATATGTATAGAGACTTACAAGGTTAAACAAAAAAAAAATCCATAATTTTATTTTCAATTTAATCGAACAAATTTTTCAGGTGGCGTTTGTTGTGTTCTAGGACCAGTACCTCAAGTCATTTTGTAGCGGTAAAGTGTTTCACCATTCAACATTAAATTTCAACATGTTATGGGAGCCGTATGGAAAACTTAGCGAGGATCGAACCCACTACACACTAGTATTAATTTCCTAAAATAACTTACTAACCATTTACTCAGAGTGCATCATCCCAAGAGTACTTCGTTGCCCCTCCACTAAAGCAAGGTCAGATGTAGGAATTTAATTGAAGACAGATTTGATATAAAGTTGATTTTTAAATGAAGTAGATGTCAACGTGTACCTCAATCTTACCCCTTTACAGCAATGGGGAGTTACTGCCTTGGTGACGGATCCCCACGAACTACGCTTCAGCTGCTTAGGCTCTGGACGATACAAGAGTGATTACGTATCACTTAGACTTAGGGTGTCTATCAATCCTCCCACATGGATGGGATACAATGCGACATCTTTTTTTTCAACATGAGAAACAACACAATAATGTTTGTAGGATACAACCATTACCTAGTTCAATCGGCATGTTTCTGCAGGCGTCCCTGCATGCCCATCGACTCCATCTTTTATAATGCAATTGGAGGTGCTGCTAGGTAGATGGATCCCCAAGAATTAGGCATTTGTGAATTGTATTGTCTAACTCCCAAACGAGATAAAGCCAGGGGGTGAACCCACTGAGAATGGCCAACCAATAAATGGCCGGTTTCACAGCACTTCCATTAGCTTACCTAAGTTTGGGCGCACGGCCACAAATATTGGGTTCCAGGTAAGGATCGAAGTCTACAGTCATAATCTGCATAACTCAGTATAGCAAATGTTTGGCCCTATGCCAGGAATACCTGACACCTGGTGAGGATCGAACCCACTCCTAATTATTTGCAACATTTATTGTTGAGATTTTTAAAAAATCTGATTCCATTTGCGAATGATGACTAAGGTTTATCCATTAAATTATCTGCCATGTTAAAAAAAAAAAAGAAAAGAAATAATGCTCGTTTTTTATTGGTCAATTCTTGGACAAATGGGCAAAGTACATTTCTATAGACAGAGACGCGTTAAATAATGCAGAAGTACAAATGATTTCTGAATATCTACTGCAGTCATTTGCTAACCCATAAGACACGAAGAAAAAAAAATGTGGTCAACACCTTGGCTTACTTTTGTAAACATCATACTTTTGGTTATTTCTTTGGTTGTGCTTATGATTGGAGCAATCATTCAAACGTCTCTGAACAGCCACTACAGTCTCTTCAGCGGGTCTATCAACGCCCCAGCAGCTCTTATGATAACTTTTGGGGCTTTATTATTCTTCACAGCACTGCTGGCAATCCTTAGTGTCTACTGCCAAAACTACATTCTATTATGCGCATATATCTGCGTTCTTGCTGTCCTGATCGTGATTCAGGTGTCCTTGGGCGCAACGTATATCATTGCAAAATCATACTTATTGGAATTCATCATAGACTCTCTCCGTTCTGCAGAAACTAAATACACAAGTGACCACTTCGCATCTGCAACCTGGAATTCTTTACAAAGAGATTTGAAATGTTGCGGCGTCGATCACTACAAGGAATGGTTTCATTATTTGGGCAATTCTTCCGTTCCAGACTCTTGCTGTGTTATCTACACTGATGATTGTGGTAGAAGTGCTATTGCCGATGGTAATTCTTTCCAAACCGGTTGTGGGAGTGCCATTGCTCAATGGTCTCAAAAACATGCCATCTCTATAGCTATATTGCTATCTTGTATCCTAATCCTACAGACTTCGTCTCTGTTGCTATCTCGACATCTTCGTAGAGTTCTTTACCGCCCCGATTCCATTGAATCTTTTGAGACCTCAGTTCCGCATTACTGAAACCAGATTTCAATTTCATTCTTGGTTTGCGTCTGAAGTATAATCATTCATTCAAATTTTTGTTATTGCAGTTTTTCTGACCGAAGCAGATTGACTGTCTTGAAAAGATATGCCTCCGTATACTTGGTTTAAAAACCCTTCAAGTTACCCCAACTCTGCCATTTTCATGGCAAACACTGACCATCGTTTATAAAGCCATTGAATACATTGATTCGTTCACAGAACTGGAAACTTGCTAATAAATACTAGGAACCTCTCTTGTCCAAATGAGATCCAAAAAAATTTGATTAGCAACAAGCAGCTTTGGTTAAATTGAAACTTGACAAAAATTTAATCTGAAACAACGCTAACTTTGTTCATTTAACCTTATATTCTAATCCTGGGTTTCTAATCTAAGTATTTTCTAAACGTGGAAATCCTTCGCAAATTCGAAAAAATAAAGATCTAAATTGACAATTATCTATTTTTATTTCTAAAATCTATTATTTTAATTTTTTTCCGGTATGGAGTTTAAGGTTATACATAATTTAAAAATTCCAAATCTTCCCTAAGGATGTCTTGTTCGGGGTAGGGGGCGTCTTATACTATCTAATTGCAATCTCATTCTTCCTCTGATAAACTCGTCTCTGCACAGCATATGGACTTCTTGAAGTTAATTTAGCGTTGCAGAAAAAATTACGAATGCTAGTACCCAAAGCTTTCAAGTGGGTATCTATCCTTAGTCTTCACCAAAAGCTAATGTTAATAATTTCAAAGTACGGAGGCCTAAAAAGTATTGAGCCATATTTTCTTTTTCTCCTCGAAAAAGACACAAAATGTTGGGTCTTTTTGTTGATTCCGAAGAAAACCCTATTCCTCGGGCGGATTAACAAAAACTTTTGCACATCAATTCCCGATATGGAATTTTACCCGACATTGAAATAATTAAAAAAAATAAGTTGTTTGGGTGATGAATTTACTCTTCAGTTCAGTGTCCTGTATTTTTCTCTTACAGGACAGAATAAAACTGATTGTAGATGGTACAAACTTGAAAGTGTCAACATTGGTTTCTTCAGTTTTTAAGTGAATCTGGCTGGATGTGTCATAAGATTTTCTTCCGGTGTGATGTTTATATAATTGATATGAATATTACAGGTCATCGTTATATATTACAAATAGTCTTGAATAAGTCTTCTAATCACATTCTTTTTCTCTCAGACAAAAAATAGAAAATGAAGCCTTACCCATAAGAAAATTGAGGAACAAGCTGTGCTGCACTTGCTTTTAAGAAAGAATCACTTATTTGCGAGTGTTGTGGCTAAAGTTTGAATTTTCTGCATGATGCTGTTCGCATTTTTTTTTTTTTTTTTGGTGGGTATTAGTGCACCACCCGTAGGGAGATGCCGATAAAGGACTCTTCTCCTTAAGGAGTTCAAATATTACACCAAAAGAAACCTGAGGAATAAATCGACCAAAACGTTCTCAACATCAAAGATGGGAAGAGAAAGGTCGGGTTAGAATGTCCTCATTCCGGTACCCCAAACTTTGAGTTGGGGCCCTTCATCCCAACATTCTAAACCCTCTCCATTTACGACATCCGCCTAAAGGACCTTTATGTTACAAATGCTGAAACATTGGATTCAAAGGAAGAACGAAGAGGAGGACAACAGTCCAAAAATATCTGAATGAATTGATCACTTATCTCAAAAATTCAGACTAACTTTTAGCTGGTCGCATTAACGATGTTTATTCCTGTCTAAAAATATAAAATTTTTGACAGGACAGGCACAAGGCCAAATGATTTGGTTCCAGAGAAGGGTGCTGTTCCTCACTAGCCTATATTGACTTAAGTGACCATATTTGTTGAGTCTCCATCATCCCTGGTAATCTGGAAGAAAAATGGACGATGGCCAAATAGTTTTGGGATAGGAAAAGCGGTGGTCATCTTCGCTTTATCTACCTATCTATAATATCTATTCTTAAACTAAAAATGTATAAACTGGTCTGGTTAGTCATTCAATAGAAACTGTAACGTGACCAACGTCGTTTGGCACCGTACTGTGTAGGGGATGATCAATGAATTACATAATTCCCTCTCCTTTTGTTGGATGGTAATCACTAATCACTCTTTTTTTTTTTTTTTTTTTTTTCTTTTCAAAGAGTCATTGTGAACTCTGCCGGACAAAAACCAAGGGATCGATTATCTAGGTATGATAAATGTTTAAAATGCCAGGCCTCTAACTCCATTGGTATGGCATGTATGTGCGAAAAAGACGCACTTGGAAGCTGAAGAAAGTTATGGTTACCGTTTTGGTGAACGGTTTCTACTCTTGGACAAGGCCAGAATGACCGTGAGAATGCTGGTCCCATCTGAAGACCCAAATATATTCTGCACTTATTTTTGTAAAAGAATACAAGCAATGGGCGTGAGGAACATGGCTGACATCTTTGGCTTAACTTAAAGTCAGTTTGTCATTTTCACAATATTTTTATGAAATACAAAAACTGCTGTACATGTCGAAAGAGTTTAAGAATCGGAACGATGCTTGACATCACTAGTCTAGTATTTACTAAGCAACCCACATTTCCTGAAAATTTATTTTTGAGTTATCTAAATCTAAAAAAAAAAAAAAAACTACAAAAAATTAGTCACATTCCTGACATGTGGGGCTCACAATCCTAACTTTCAACTTAGCTAGTTACATAAACAATATCTTTGACTGATAACCTAGTTCACTCAAGAAAATTGGCACATAGCCAAAATTTAGGGGTGCACTGGTTTTCCATATTTTTTTTCAATCTAAAAGGTAAAAAGACAGGATTTTGGGATGTTCTACTCTGTTCTATGATTAACTTAGTATCCTTCACTGACTCAATCTTACTTCAATATTTCTTTCACCAAAACAACATATCACGAATATTTCTTATTCTACATTGGCCACAATACCATGAAATGAAAATCTCATGTTTAGAACTTTTTGTGGGGGCAGGGTAAAATAAATATTTTTATACATTTAGAAAAGACCCCAACGAGCAATATATATTTACAAAAGGTTGTTTGCGTGTGCCCCCACGTCTCTCTCTTACTAACATATACAATATCTTTGACTGAAAACCAAATTCACAAAAAATGATTGGCACATGGCCAAAATTTAAGGGTGTATTGGTTTTCACTCTCCGAACTTTTAACTAGTCATATTCTCTAACTCAGTCACAGAGCACTATTCCATTTTCCACATTATGAATCACTGCTTGCTTTTCATTGGTTAACGATTATGGCATCTAACTATTTATCGAGACACTTTGAACCGATGACAGAGGCATCAAAAGATGAACAACTGAGATTGAGACGCTCAAAAATACTTCCTTTGAAATATTTCTTTGTCATCATAAATGCAGTTCACTCTGGGGATATTTATCATGTGCCATTACCCAAATTTCTTTAGATGGTAACTACAGCTAATTTCGTGAGCATATCAACGCCCTGGTTGCTTTTCTAATCACTTTTAGGGTCTCTTTGTCTGTTGATGCTATGAATACTTTCATCATCTTCTATCGTCTGAATTTCGTTATTTTACATTCATTTATCTACACTGTAGCAATCCTGATCGTAATTGGACTCTGTGGGTATTGCTGGCCTAGCAACCAAGTCTCACGCATCCAGCCTGGTCAGCCATTCGCTACATTCCACAGAATGTACATACAACAGCGACCTTACTACACTTGACTCCTGGAATCGCTGTGGCCTTTATTGCTATAACAAATGGTTCCATTGTTTTGGCCCTTCTCTGTCAAACTCTTGCTGTGTCCTTTACATTATCAACTGTGGCAAGAACGCTGTTCAAACTGGTAACGTTCATCAGACTGACTGTACTAGCACCAATTCCCGATTTTCGATTCATATTCGATGCATGGATTAATTATTCACTCGAACAAAGCTTTCATTCGATATCTTGTTCAAATACGCATCCTCACCTGAATTGTTTCCTTTAGTCTAAAATGTACACTTACTTAATAGTTTGCTAACATTTATTAAGTTCAATTTTGTCCGGTGTGAGGCCACAATTGCAGTATGCTTCGCGAGTCAAAGGCATTACAGTTGCTTGCTCTTAGCTTGATTAGCTTTACTGACAATCCAGCTCTGCTTTTATAGTTATTCATTAATCTTTTGATTATGTATTTGATAATGAAGAACAAACAATACAACAGATAAGGAATGTGGAAGGTTTTGCTCTTTATAGAAACCTATCTCATAAGGTGGTCACAATCAAAAATCTAGTCACACAACTTGATTGCACTTGCCCATACATCTCACCTATACAGATAATCGCTTTCACACCATTATCATTAGGATCCCTTCCATAAGATTCATCAACGGACTAATAATCTTGCAATGTGAGACGGTGAAGCTTTGCTTGATTTTAGCTGCGTGTGGCACAGGGTTATAAGTGGTAACTCTGTAAGAATCGAAGTTTGCGAATGGTCTAAAAAAACGGCTTGTAAATCATCATTCGAGGCCATGTGTCACTAATTAATCCTTTAGAATGATATTTTGTTTGGAACAAGGCCATAAACATGGGGATTCCAGTGAATAAAAAAACCCATCACAACTTTAACAAATACGTCAACGGGGAGCTTAATAACAATTGCATATGCTTTCTATACGCGTTTGTCAGGAATAGAGAATATTCTGTTCCAAAGATGCATACGTGGAAGGGGAAAGACTTTATGGTGTGTAGAGCAGCCTGCCATAATTATCATTTGAAATAATTTTCCTTCCCTCGTACGAAACTATGACTTTAAGGTATTTCGGTTACTCTTCTTCAGTGGCGTTAATTTTGATACTTTACACGTTAATATTGCAAATCCAAAAGAGTCAAGGGAGATGATAAAACTCTTAGGAAAGATCTGTTAATCTTCAATTCTATATTTATTTCTAGAGAACTCCTAATCGAGAAAACTTTAAACTTGACACTGCACTGCCTTCCATGCTGACTAATGTATCAATGTTTTAAACTCCGAAACATCTGCTTGTCATCAATAAAATTCTATCCTCCATCGTAGAGAAGACATTGATTATTTCTTGAGAACAATAGAATGATATATGCGGTCAGAAAGGGCAAATGTAAACTGGATGTAATCAACAGAAAAAAAGCTTTCGGCTACTGCATTAAAACTTGCACCAACCCGACGAGTGAGACGATAAATGTTCTTTAGATCATTTCTCCGTTTTTGGTATTGTTAACTTCTTGTTATCGACTTTCACGTTGATAACGCGCGGCCAAATAAACCAAACCAATTCGAATGAGAATTACAACAGGCCAGGTGAATCAATCAAATGAAACCATCCTTTGGCCAACTTCGTTTGGTAGAATGCCCTGTTGGGGCGTAATCAATGGGAAGATAAAAAAAGGTGTGATCAATAGATAAATAACTTTTGTTTGACGGTGATCACAAAAGCCTGAAATTTTGAGAAAAACAAACCGAGTGACCAATTTAGCATACATTTACATTGTAACTTAAACCCCCAACTAAAAATATTGTTGGGCAGATTTGAGAAAAAAAAAAGTTCTTCCTAGACACAACAAGTGACAAATGTTTGAATTTGCATACCTCTAGCTCTACTTGTGCGGGCTCTACGCATGATAGATACATAGCCAGCCAATCAGACTCGCTCAAAAACTGAAGAAACCTATGTTGATGGTTTTGGTTGACTTGTTTTTGATTAGGCAGACAACTTGGTCCCCAGCTGCTTTTATGGTCGTATTTGGATCGTCATCTGATTTATGTGTACGTCACTGCTCACTGTATTTGTTGAAGCCACTGTCTGATGAGAGTGTTAATCTGCAATCCAATCATTCTGCCATTCCACGAATAAGTTCCTTGGTGTAGTGGAGTGGCTTGCACATCTCAATGATCCGGAGAGCTATCCTTACTTGGTCCAACTATTACGGACAGGCCAAAGGGGCAGAATGCAACCACTATAAAACAATGTACCCTAATCTCTGGCCCCCTTATTTCATTTTCCATTCATTTTGTCACAGCTCCATCTTTAGTACTATTTTTTCAATTATCCCTCCCTCATTCTCGCTACCCATCACCCTCTTCCTTTTTCTAAAGGCTGATATTTTGTATTACCCCAAAAAACTATATTCCCAATCATACTTTTTGTGGAAAAGAAATTATACCCCCCTAAACATACAAACACCTTAGTTCACAATTGATTTCCGCATTGAATTACCCATCAAGGGTTTATATGTCGTTAAACCAACCAACCAACCAACCAACCAACCAAGCTACTGATTATTCTGATCGTCATTGAATTTTTCCAAGGTTATTGCCAGCTTCTTGGACAAGTCACAAGTATTGAGCTTAGAGGCAGACTCCACTCGTTCTGTAGAGTCCAAATATATCAGTAACTATTTTACGTACTCCATTTTGGATTCTGTCCAGCAGATATTGAAATGATGCAGTGTTGCTCACTATCATCACCATCAGCAACTTTTTAACGTCGTTGTTGAACATACACCTTCTGATTATGGGCGTTGTGGCGCCAATATCTCCTGCACTTGTCCAAAACGTCACGCCATCTTCTTTTTTAACCGGTCACTATTTTGCATATAGTCTATTGGGATCCATGCTGTGTTTAAGTATGTCAACTAGTTATTTGAGATTCTTGCAATGCAGTCTGTTTATTGTATTTTGATTTTTCTGGTGTTTTTTTTTCTTTCATATCCTGGACTCATGTTTTTTCCTTTATCTACTACGTGTTTTTTTTTTAAAACTCCCCATGTGATATTAAGCATAGTCTTCTCTTGTACACTTTGAACGTTTTAGTTTGAAGCAAAATTTTGATTAGGTTCCATGTTTCAGTTCCATAGGTAAGTGTCGGGGATATATTGGATGTATGCCCTTCTTTTCAAAGCTAATGAATAGTTTCATTACTTTGGCAGCTATTCTTTCCAGAATCATGCTGTGCTCGCTACTATATCGGCTGCAATGGTGTCGCTTTCAAATCTGGTAATTTTCACCAGACCAGCTGCATTAGCGCCATTACCAAATGGGTTGGCAATCATGAAATTCTAATGGGGGTATTGATTTTCTTCATGATTAATCCTCAAGATTCTCACTGTTCTATGTTTGATGAGCTATTTCCAAATCCTTCCCCCAATATAACAAGGTCATCCTAAATAATTTTAACTTGCTCTTTTATCAATTTTAGCACGGGCATTGATTATTTAAGAATCCCTTGAAGTTGAACAAATTTAATTTTTTGAAAAGAAGTTGTTTTGTTTTTTTTTTTACCTTTCTAAGGCCTTATTCTAAACTGGTATGATTTATTGATAACATTTAGATTCTCCAGAATCTAGATGTGTCTAGATGGTTTTAGATTTGATAAGATCATTTTTTTTTTTTTCGTGGGAACTTTTTTTTTACAACTTTAAATTTTGACGCTACAGCTGTTCGGTTATTGACTGGCGAGTTTATAGCATTTTTTTTTTATCACACATATTAGAAACCGCTAACAAAAACTGTCATCATAGATTTCTTTAGTTTTATTCGTCGGACTGGCTATCCGCAAGTGTATCGTACGTTACGGTCGCACCAATGGAGTTAAAAATTTGAGTATTTATTCCTTATCATATCTGGAAAAAAAACATTTTTTTTTCTCTCGATCCGCCCCTTTGGGCAGATTCAATTTACAATGTAAGTATATGCTAATATTACTTTGTGCCCGGCAGATTCACGCTTTTAAATCTGGACTTTCCAACAAAAGGTGAAAGAAGTAACTAATTCATTGATCACACTTTCTTTTAATTCTCTCATTAACCAAGCGCTTTATTCCAATAACAATAAGCGATAACTTGTCCATTACTTTGAGAAGAGTCATTAACATAAATACACGCAACTAAAAAAACGTTGGTCGCATGACAGTTCAAGTGTCTGACCTAACCAGACATGGATATATTTTTTATTTGTTTCATATTATTTTTTTTGCAGTTCGCCCTGAATAAATTCGACTGGTTGTTCCTCGTTTATTTAGCATTTAATACATAAAGTTGATATCATTATCCCCAAGGCACGTTTGTTTGGAATCCCTTTAAATTTTTGATAATTTTTTCAAGCTACAGATCAATTTCTCAATTTTCCTCTGAGATTGTTTTCAACATAAAATTACTAAATCAACTAATTAAAATTTGATCTAGTGTAGGTGCCGAATGGTTCATTTCTTTAAAAAAGTAATTACTTACCAACTTTAGTTCAGACAATCCAATCTATTTTTCCCATCTCCGATGTTAACACAACGTTTCGGCCGATTCATCCCACAACCTTCTTCGGGTGTAAAACGTAATGTCCGTAAGGAAAGAGTCCTTTTTTATACATATCCTCTCCCGGTGGTGGAGAGCGAAAAAAAACAGTATCAAATAAATGGGCATTACATATTATGCCGGAAGAAAATCCGTTATGTGAATCAGTGAAACGTTGTGTCAACATCGAAAAATAGAGGAAGAGATTGGATTTTCCACAATATATATATATATATATATATATATATATATATATATATATTAATGGCTGTTCTCAAAATTATAGACGAGTTATCGCTCATCATTATCGGAAAGACGTGCTCAAAAGAGACGAACCATTGTTTGTCATATTAAAAACAAATGTTCACGCTCTCACGTATTGTAAAACAAGGCGTGTTAATCAAACAGATAATGTCACGACACTCAGGCTGGGATTCAAATATTATTACTAAATCTCTGATAAACAAGAACCGTAAGTTCAACGATGCGTCCACCATCCGTAGGAGGAGGAGGAGGAAGAAGATGGTTCACACAAAGGTCTGGACAAAGTTTCACATCAATCAAACGATATAGCGGAGAAAATTGATACGTAACTATCGCTATTTGAGGTTGTAATTGGGGATGATTGCGCAGGAGGAAGATGAGGATGGCTTACTCGGAGGTCTTGGCCAAGTTTCATATCAATCCAACAAGATACGGTCGTGAAAATTTATATTTAAGATATCAGAGACCGGCAGACCGGAAAGTGTCTTATAGAGATGCATTGACGCATCTCAGAAATGCTTCTCCAACGCTGATGTCTTTAGTCAAAACACTGACGACTTCAGCTTGCACGAACTAAATAGAAGTCTTAAAACACTTGCTCACTAGCAATGCCGACCAAAAGTATTGAAAACACAGACTGCCCGGGTTGCCAAGTACTACGGGTGCTTATCATGTATTCGAGACATTTGGACTCTCCAAATACGAATGGAAAATGAATAGATTAAATGTATCAAAATAGTTGAAATAGGATAATTCTTTTGTTTGAAATTAGATTCATACTTTAAAGGGTATTGAGGTTCGGCACACCCGGGGTGCCAGAGACCTTGAGACCGGCCCTAGTCACTAAACTGAAAATAGAAATTCTTTTGATCAAACCTTTGTGCAGCATTTAGCAATATTTATACCTTTTCCCAATAAATCAAAAAATAACTGCAAAGCAAATTTAGAAAACTTGTACTGCAATGACCTATACGAGGGATAATAAATGATAGGATAGTTAGATTATTCTTAAAATAATCAAATCGATAGATGGATAGATAGATTGGAAGACAGATGTTTGGGAAAAAAAGAGGATTGTAACCATAGAACCCTGGAGGACAATTTTGTGCAAATAGTTCCACACAATTAAATACATTCCGAATGATTTGAATAAAAGAAATAGAATCTTTAAAAAATATCTTAGATAATAAACAGGATGAGGTAAAAAATATTGGCCACAAGCGAAGAATATCCTTTGTCTACTAAACTTATGATAGAGGTTAAAATCTGCAACGACATAAATCAGCTGATTAAGTAAATTCTGGAAACATATAACAAGTGATTCTAGAAATTCGGAATATATATATATATATATATATATATATATATATATATACATATATATATATATATATATATATATATATATATATATCATTGTGTCATCCACAGACAGCTGTTTCGATATATTAAATCTCTTCAGTGTGGCTATAGACTTTTCATTATTCCATCCAGTACCGCAAAGCAGAATTGAAACCTTCACTTCAGACCCATAGGCCGATATCCTACCTCTGGAATACGGAACTGGACAGGCAGTAAGGCTGAATTTAAGCGATATATTTAAATTACACAGAAATCCCTCATCCACTAGAGTGCTCAATTCCTATATATATATATATATATATATATATATGAGAAAAGAATTCAGATGATGTAAAATGGAAGATAGTCACGTAGACAACATTTTCATGATTATCTCAAATGGGGAATGACGTAGTTGGAACTTACAATATTGGTATTAATTGGAGACAGAGAGAGAGACAGACAGACAGACAGAAAAAGAAATCAGGGTCCTTGCCTTTGCTCGGTGCAGCGATTCTAGTAACGAAAGGATTCGACATATTTGCAAATACTTTGACGAACTTTTGATACAGCGTAGTATGCAGCTAACTATACAAAGCTTTGTCTGCATACTGTAGCTGATGAGTCCCGTTGTCTGCAGATCAAATTATTTTTTCATTCGCAAAAGACTTTGATTGACATGTAATTAATATATTTGGCCCTCTTAAGAGACATGCAGGTCTGGTATCAGATAATAAATAAAAACTGTGATTTTCACAATGCAAAGTCCTGACTTTTATTTTATTCATAAACCAATATGATGTCACTATGAAGAGAGCATTCATTCCGGAAGATCGCACAAAGTCCAGGTACACAAAGTCAGACAGGCCCAGTGATGACCTCACCAATTTGCTTGTCCTACTTTTTCATTTGATCAGAAAACGATACTGATTCCTGCCAGTGGCTGGAAAAAAGACCAATTCTGCACTGTATCAGATTTGTAATTTTTATTGTGAACTCTGAACAAACAATATTAAAGAATGAATACTATTCAATTGAAAAAAAAAAAGAAATATAAATCATCAATTGAAGCAATTACATATATATTATATGTAGATATACGAAACATAGATATAAAAGGAGAGACAGAGAGACAGGAAGAGAAATTTAGTGAAAAGTATACAGGCATGAAACAAAATGAAAAAAGAAGCGATTAATAAGACTTGGATTATGCCGAATAGCAAAATAATTATCGACAAAATTTTTGACGTAATTTTATGTGCGTAACATTATAGTTACATTTAAATAGAATCCTAACTAAAACCATTTAACTTCTAGATTTCGTTCGGCACCAGAATTGACTGAGAAGCAAATCATTTTATGATTGTTTACATTTTATTCATTTACGTGATTGGCCGATTTGTTGCTTGGTTAATTTTGGTATCGAGCGAAATAGGTTTCCAAATAAATTGTCTCTACAATTATCACATTCTGACTGGCATAAACTGTCCATGCTAATGATATATACGCACGCACACAAACACACACACACACACACACACACACACACACACACACACACACACACACATATATATATATATATATATATATATATATATATATATATATATAGTTTACTGTAGAAATCAAAGCATACCTGCACAGAACTGAATTGATTCAAACTAATGCCCACGTATAGTTTTTCTGTTTATCTGTTTTTTTGTCTTGAGAATTGTTTTTCAAAAATATGTAGGTGTAGGGGCTGGTGTTACTTCTGCTAAATTATGCTGATATTGGGGTCACGTGTATATTTTTCTAAAAATGATTATACCAATTTGGACAAAATCTCAAAAAATATATATTAGCCTCTCAAAATAGCCGATTCAAAATGGCTGTTCAAGAGTCGAGTTCCTACCAGGATTGCCCATAGCTAGTCACAGAAAGGCTCGCCAGAATACTGTAATTTCTTGGCGAAAAAAATACCCGTGACAAAAAATACGAGGTGTGTCAGGAAGTATCCTGCCATCTGATATCAAAAGAAAAAAGTCTACCTAGAGGAATTGTGCCTTACCCCCTTCAACATGCTACCTAAGTAATGGTTAACGAGTTAGTGTAGCTGGACCATTACTACTGTGCAGCTAGTTTGATCCTCACTAAGTTTTTTCACTAAAAGCCTTGTACTAGCCTAAGCTAAACAAAGTAAACACCGTTTGGTGGTACCAAAACAATCAGAATATATATTTACTAAGAATTGCATAGTTTGGACACATAGCCACGAGTATGGGGCACCCAGTGAGCATTGGACTCACACGCTAGTAATGATCTGCAAAACTAGCTTGCTAACTACTACTGTACAGTTTGGTGGCCGAATAGTTATTTACTAAGATTAGCGCACAAGGATTTTTTCGGGCAATTGAACTTGTTTGGGTTGTTGACACGACGTTTCAGCCGATTTATTCTAATGCCTTCTTCTGGTGTACTATCCGAATGTAATTGTGGTAAGTAGAGTTTCTTTTCTCACGAATGGGAGCAACGCTTATGACATGGGGTTTGGGTGTGTTCCCCTGCTTGTTAAACCTAGATTCCCAAACCTTGTCTCTGCTGAATAGCAGAAGCCACATTGAATTGAAGTCTGCTCTGACATACACTCAGCCGACATGTTGATGTATTCTGCTTATTTGATCTTTCTCTCTATTTCCCACAGCATCCCGTGTCAATCAACAAGGAATTTAATTGTACCGAAAGTTCTTTGATATCTGAACTTGGTCAATAATTAAAATTTAAGTTGTACTGAATGACCCTTCCAGAAAAAAACTAATTTTAGCGCAAGGCTTGGAGCATCAAGAGAGGCTCGAACTCAGTAGAAATCATCTGCGATACCAGCTTGCTCTTACTCTGCAGCGTCGTTCTCATCAAAGAATTGATTTTCAAAAATGTTGAAAAATTTGACACCAAGGTCAGAAAGGGGGATGGGGTATTAGGACTGGTCTTCTCTTTCCTAATTTTATCTTAGCTTGTCTCATGTACTGACCCAATCTCACTATATTGTTCCATTCACCAAAACAATACATTTTTCCCGATTTCTCCAAAACTACATTTACCACAATACTAGACTCTCTCCATGATGAACCTTATCTAAACCCGTAATTACAATTTTTGTTGAGGGGAGAATAAAAACATGGTGAATATTTACAATTGAAAATAACCCCGATGAATGATATATATTTACAAAAAGGCGAAATTAGTATGTGACCCACAAAGGCCTAATATGGCAGAACAGCAAGTTAACCGGACGAAAAGATATTATTTATTTTCTGAAAAATAAAGAAAAATTCGACACAAGGTCAGAGGGGGTGGGTTGGTCTACCTTTTTCCTAATTTTCCATTCACCAAAACAACACATTTTCCTAATTTCTTCCATACTACATTTACCACAATACCAGTCTCTCTCTATGATGAACCTTATCTAAACCCATATTTACAATTTTGTGGGGGGGGGGATATAATCATGATGAATATTTACAATCAAAAATTAACCCCGATGACTGATATATATTTACAACAAAAAAAAAAGAAAACAAAATTAGTATGTGACCCCCCCCCACACACACACACACAAAGGCCTAATATGGCAGAACAGCAAGTTGATCGGACGAAAAGATGGATGTCGGCGAGAAAAAAAAAATGAATAAATAAATAAATAAAAGGCGTGGTTCTCACCAAGCAATAAGATTGATATCCAAAAGATTTACATACAAAAATTACTCCCTCCCCCTAACCAATCAAATTCCATCCTTAACCAACCATTAATTCTTGGGTCTAATATATATATTAAGAGACAGACAGTAGGTATCAAAGGGGAAGAGAACACTACGTGCAGACTATCGGGAAGAAAGCAATGGACGATAGTGGTGAACTTGAAGGCGCCGACCAAATAGAAAGAAAGAGTTCTTCAAGTCATTTCCTCGTTTTTGTCAATGTCTTCTTTCTGCTGTGGTCGTTCATGTTGCTAACAATCGGCACCATTTTCCAAACCTCTTTGAATGGCGACTACAGTCTTTTTCGCGGTCACCTCAGTTCCCCAACTCTACTCCTGATCGCTTTTGCTGTCTTTCTCTATCTCTCCTCACTACTTGCTCTCCTCAGCGTCTACTGCCGGAGCCCCGGTATGTTGTCCGTACACATTTTCACAGTGACTGTCCTGATCATTGCCGAATTGGCCGTGGGGATTGCATGTTTTAGGGCGAAGTCCCACGTGCTGAACTCTATCACAAGCTCCATGCGTTCCGCAGAGTCCAAATATACCAGTAACCGTTTTGTAAGTGCCACTGTGGATTCTATCCAGCGAGACTTCAAATGCTGTGGCGTCGATAACTACTATGAATGGTTCCAATATTTGGGCAACTCTTCTCTTCCGGATTCTTGCTGTTTTCTCTACACTGTTGACTGCGGTGAGGTTGCTTTGAAGCCTCCTCTTAATTTTCACAATACCGGCTGCGCTTCTGCTGTTGCCTACTGGGCTGATAAAAAAGTGATCCCAGTGGCTGTTCTGTTCTCATTCACCCTAATCCTTCAGATTTGGTCTATTCTCTGCTCAAAACGAAATCTACGAAATCCCCACCAATCTAGTATTTTTAAGTACCGTCTCTAAGATAACCTCGAATAAAAAAGCCTTTTTTTTTTTTTCATTCGAGTTGATAATTCCACTCTTCATTCACATCATCAGTCTCCATCCGTTCTAGACATCTGACAAGAGCAATGCTCACTTTTTTAATTATTTGGATAATTTTATGTTTTTAAAGCTTTTATTCTGTAGTGCCTTTCTTTCAGACTGTTTGACTATGATCAGTTTTGTACATAATATAGTAAAGCCTGATCTATGTCCGGTGAAAGTGGCACAAGCGAGGAGAAATTAGTGCGGGGGGGGGGAAGACAATTAAAAGTTGGTGATCTAAGAAAATGAATTAATTTAGTTCAAGAATTAAGCGTAGACTGTTAGTGTCTTCTCACTACGCACAACGTGGAACCCCTGATATAATATGCGAAACTGGACGAAAAATCAGATAACTTAACGAACTAGATAAGTTCAGAAAGTATTGGCTTCACAATAATCCGTCGGATCTTGAAGGTCTGTCCAACGACGGACGTTAAAAGGCTGATGAATTGCCATTCAACCTACGTTGGATGAATTACGAAGCGTAACTTTACAAAACTTAATCAACTCAAACGAGTACTCGCATATTGAATGCCTTTTTTATATTGTACATTTTTTTTTCTTTGTGACATGTTACTGTGTAACAATTAGGGAAAAGTGCCGCTATTGAAGTGATCACGGTAATCGTTGCAAATCTAACTATATTCCCGTTAAATAAAGCCCTTCGACTGATAGCTTGAATAAATTTGAGTCTCAAAACTCTAGGTAAATGTTATGAGGAGTAGGCCATATTTAGCTCATAGCACAATAGTTAAGTTTAATCTATAAGCTTCATGAACCAAATGTAAACTTTTTTTGATCAAAACATATCTACACTCTTATATCTTAAAGAGCAAGATATAATTAATATAATTCATAACCGTACATGCAATCTGATGTATTCAACGTATAAGTACTCTCCTGACTGAATTACTTCAAGAAAATATACTTGTTGAAATCTGATCATGTCTTGTCATAGCATGGACATATCCACTGTGTCAATGTTATTGATTTCAAGTTCAACCAAACTAAGCCAACTTTTTTGTCTTATAAGTGTCAAATCTAACTGTATAGTCACTTTGCTTTGCTAACATAATAGTCTGATCCAGATGGACGTAGAAAAAGGTAATTCTTCCTCATAGATTTCAATACTCCTGAAATACCGCTGTTTCGTTTGTTCCTTCATTAGTGGGAAACCTCTCCTGGAAATATGTCAAGCGTAGGACCTCCACCCTCTAAAGAAAAATATATGGATTTTCTTTTTTCTTTTCTTTTTTTTTTTTTTTGTCTATATAATTATATATATATATAATATATAATTTTTTTTTTTTTTTTTTTTTTTTTTTTTTTTAGCTCATGAACGGCCCTAATCCCCTGTCCGGAAAAAAACCCACTTGATTTTGAAATCCGTAATTAGAATATAAGGTATGAAATAATTAATCTACCAATTACTTGAATTTTCCATGTTTTGATTCAACTGAGGTGATTGGTTTTGTCTTAATTTAACTGAGGGGGTTTTGTCAGGACTCCGGGAATCAAAATTCTCATTCAATTCCTCTGTATTTTCGCTATAAGAGCGACAAACTTTAGGATCCGCTGCAGTATATGGTTAGCAAGCTTGTATCGAAGGTAATTAATAATGAGTTCTATCCTCACTAGGTGCCAAATGCTTCAGACCTTGTGCCCAAATTAAACTTACTTTCACCTAACCGACTATACAAAGAGTCATCTTCTACAAGGTCACAATGGTCGCTTTTTCCCGTTTCTAACTTATCTTGCTAAACCAGAAGCTTTTCCGTGATTTAAGCGAAAAGTTTGTTAATCATTACACTAATACAGACAGGCCTTCAAGAGGATTGTATTTATATAATTTCCTCTAGTTTACTTGTTTTTCAATAAGATATAAGTGAAAGTAATTCCCTTAACTATGTTTCTAGCTGCCAACTAGTCTTCGTATTTGACACCGATATCTTTATTATAAACTCTGATCTTTGTATATCTTCTTCCTCTTGGATAAACGAACAATAACGATTTTCTTTTTTAAAGAAAAGTATATTAGAAAATGAAGTGTCTTTATAGATACCCCCTTGATGCTTTTGGTATTGAAAATTAATAATAGACTAACAAAGCGTTTTGCCTTTTGATAATGGAAATCTATATATACTGTACGTATATATATATATATATATATATATATATATATATATATATATATATATATATATATATATTTATTTATTTATTTCCTGTCGAATCCAAGTAGTCCTGTCCTTTGTCAGAGAACTTTGACAGGATCTTGTACACTTTTTACCCTTTCTTATTCTTTTCCTTACCGCCAATCACAATAAAACAGCTAATCTATTCAGTTAGCAATAGAACTGCGATGATAGGAATTTCTATCTGCTGCAGTTGATGGCTTAAGCAGTAATATTGCCCCCAGAAGGTGTGTGTAAACAAATAGATTTATTACAGGAACATTCGTTGTCGATATTTGTATATAAAACATCGAAGGTTTTTGTGCAGAGTTCTTTTTGTTGTTGTTGTTGTGTATAAAACAAGGAGACACGAGACAAAGAAATCACGAATGGATTGAATTAAATATCTTAATTCGGTATTCTATCTCAGGTTTATGGGCAGGCAATGCAGAACATAATGATTAAACTTTTCGTTGGACTGGAAATCACTCACACCCCTCCTTCCTTGAAAGCCCTTTTCCCTGAGGAAGATAGAGGACACAAAGAAGTAAGCCTCCGATGTAACTTTAACTTGTATTTCTGTTTCCTCGTGAGACTTCTCTTAGCAACCCCTATTCCCCAGAATGACAGGAACGAAGCGTTGAACAACAATAGATTATCGTTTTATGATGTCCACAAGAGAGGATCTTGCTCAATAACACATGGAGAGACCACAAGACAGCACAGTTCATTTGAGGAAAAACAGGATTAGGCTATATGAAATCTATTAGAAAATACAAAGCGAGACGATTCGGACAAGTTCAGGAAATATAGGCGAAACGATCTTTGGGGGGGGATAATTGTTTGACGACGTACGTTAAAAGGCCAATGGTGATGTTCAAACTTGCATCTTTTTTCCCTCAAATACATTTATTTTACGATCAATGCTACTGGCTGACAGTCGTTAATTATCTTAGAGTTGCCATCAAAAAGAAGAAAACGTAAATTTCTTTAGATAGCCATAGAACTGCAATGACAGGAATTTCCATCATTTGCACACACTACTTGAAGCAGTTATATTATTTCCAAAAGGTGCATAAAAGAGAAAAGAATCAATAGAAAATACTTCACTGTGTTCTGAATAGAGCAATTGATTTTTCTCCACATGTTACAGTTGAAAAGAACATATGGACGTTTTTTGGGGGGTCCCACTTACGCTAAACAACAGAAATAGAAAGATGAGGTGTGACTTCAATAAAATAACTTATATTCAAACCAATTTTCTAGCTGCCAATGAAATCATAGTAGAAGGTGAAAGGTCCTCATTTTTGCATTAAGAAAACAAAAGTGGGCCCAAACGCCAAAAATGACCATTTACAATGTTTTATTGAAAATAATACTTGTAAAAAAATATTGCAAAATGGAAATATTCCGCAAGTAGGAAAATCGATTGACTCAGAGAAAAACAACTGATGATGATGAGTCCACTACCGTCGTTGCTTCCCTCTGGTTCAAGCCCAAAGTTATCTGAACCCAACAATGATCTATATATATATATATATATATATATATATATATATATTTATATATATATGTCGAATACAAATCAGGGATGCAGTTTTATATAATATAGCAACATATCCTATGTGCGATGGGTTTATTTCATAAAGTGCTCGATACATTCAGCATTGAACATTGAGTTGATCTCGAGTAGAGCTTAAAATATTACGGAGTAAATTTTTGCTACACAAGCACGTTTTTGTTTCTGTCTTATTTGTGCTTCTTCAGACAAATGAAAGAAGCCCAAACAAGACAGAAACATAAACGTGTTTGTAAAACAAATCTTCACTCAATTATATATATATATATATATATATATATATATATATATATATATCATCGCTGATACAACGTTGCCGGATTCAAGCCTTTCTCAGCTCCTTCCGTGTCGACTGTGACTGTGCTGATCTCAGCCATGTCTTACCTGCAGACTTTTTGAACTCATATGTTTATCTTGTGTTTATTTTTGCTATCTTTAGGTCACCA
>OY735218.1:37442772-37800272 GCA_963457665.1 Thysanoteuthis rhombus
GTTCTGTAGAATGGAATACCACTTTGTAGAGACTGGTCGATCACAGTTATGCAGGGAGTTATTAAAAGGATGAAACCTTTTAACTGGCATCTTGTATTTCATCATCATGGTGTATTTTATCGTTCGTCGTTGAACATAGATCTTCCCCAAGATTTGCCCCACCTCTCTATAATGGGCGTTGCGAGGCCGATACATTTTGAACTTGCCTAATTCATCTTTCTATCTTGTGTTTTGCTGGGCTCAGCTTCTTCAATGATCCAAGTTGTGAATCGTGATGACCGTCAGTTTTCTCTAATTCTTACCATTTGAGTTTTTCCTAAGATGTCTCGGACTCAAGTTTCTTCACTAGAATATTGTGCTGTCTTGTGAACTTTTCATGTAAGTTTAAGCATGATTCTTTCAGATGCACGTTGCATGGTTCTCAGTTGGCGGGTCTGTCTCTTGGTTAGGTTCCATGTTTTAGCTCCATAGGTAACTATCGGGAGGATGCAATGGTTGAATACTCTTCTTTCCAGGACAAATGGGATCCTCTTGTTCTCGGAGGTTGAGCTTGCCATCCTAGGGTGATTCTTCAATTGATTTCTTATTCTTTTAAGGATTCCATGGTATTTTTTAAAGATACAAATCACAAAAAGATTCTAATTACACATAAATTTCAAGTTTTACAATAGATATTGAAAGTCATTTCATGCAGCCTGGACCAGGTATCTAAGCCCGTTTCATTACAGGAACTCTTCACACACACACACACACACATATATATATATATATATATATATGTACGTGTGTGTGTATGCGTATACATATATGTATATATGTTTGTATGTATGTGTATATATATATATATATATATATATATATATATATATATATATATATTCTAATAAAAATCATAATAGTAGTGACATAGGCCGGCCATAATACATAACCGCCGAGCAGATTGTAGTCGTCAATCACCAAAGCTAGTGACCAGAGCAAAAGCAAAGTTAGTGACCAGAGCATTGATCGTAACTACGATAGTTTTGCTTGAAAGGATTCTTTTTCGAAATATCTTCTGCAAGATAGCATCGCAAGACATCCATATGTTTGTTCCTTCTCCTGAATCTTCGACACAAGAAATGATTAGTTATCTAGTAGAGACCGCCGTCTGCGTTTATTTGCACAGAACTATCATCCGATAAAAAAGCTTCTTGCGAGAAATTAGCCACAACAAAGATATCGACCGTGAATTACTGTATTTGATGGCATACAAGGCCCGCTTTTCGCCTGAAAATGAACCGAAATAATCCTTATTCTTATATTCAAAGTTGAGATATCTAGTAATAGTCAGACACAAGGCAACAGAGTTGAACAACTCAGAGATAATCAAATTCACTCTTTTGTAGTGACGATACCAGACGAACACAACAAATATAAAACGTCATTGATGATCATGCTGCATTGCTTCAGCATTTATTCATTAGTATTCATTTTTTTAAAAACTCATGAAACAATCGATACCCATATGAATCGAGGTTGTTATACATCTTTCTACAGTCAGCGCCTAACAGATGTATAATACTGCTTCTTTTAACGGGTAACTTTTCAAGGGGCGAGCGACGAGAAAAATGCTAATATTCATGAAAAATTACCAAGGACAGTTGAAGACAGTACTTCTCGAAGAGGATTAGACCGAGAAACGATTCGGACCTCTTTCGGGGCTTTCATCTGCTGGCTCGGCATGATCTTCATCACACTCTGAAATCTGTTCTGGAAAAGCCAGAAATCGTAAGGAGTGAAGAATCCTTTATGGTAAGACAACACTTCCCTTAGGGTGCACGTATTTTGAATGTGAGGGTTTTTTTTTCTTTTAAATGAATACGTTCCTTCTTAAAGCCATGGGTTGAATCAGAATTTGAATCAAAAACAGCCTAAATCTAAATTCGTGCTCAGACTACTGATTCTATTCTCCTTACCAATAACCGTTAGGCTACCTCACACCTCAAGAAGATCGCAATCTATCAAATCAAATCAAAGTGTTTCTGTTCAGTAAGTTTGGTGCTCATCAGAATCTGTTTTGGTGTCTCAAATCTTCGAGTAGTCTGTTTCGAAAGTTCTTTTCTTGCAAGTCAAACACTCTGATAAACTGGCTTTTAGAAATGCTTCCAGGAACCTGAAGAAATTGATGCATCGTCACCCTTGGCATTGTCAAAAGGTTGCATACAACTTCAATACAAAAACTTCTTGACAATTGATTAACTTTTCTGCCATATTGCTTCAGCTGAGATATTTCAACATTTTTTGCTTTTTGGGTATGTCATTCTTTTTTGAAAGATTCGGGTCTTGGTGATACCTTCCACAAGTTTTCAGCTCTTGAGTGATTCAATCGTCTGCCACAAAACGAGGGGTCATTAGATGGTGGGGGTTGAGAATAGGATTTATTCGAGAAGTATTTGTATATATATATATATATATATATATATATGCATAAACAAATACACGCACACACACACACACACACATATATATATATATATATATATATATGTATTGTGTCAGACACAGACAGCTGTTTCGTTGTATCACAACTCTTCAGTGTGGCAATAGACTATCCATTACCCCATCCAATACCACGAGGTAGGATCGAAACCTTCGCTTCAGACCCAGAGGCTGGCATCTTTTCTCTCTCCCACGTACAACTGGACGGTCGGTAAGGTTGAATTCAAGCCATATATTTACATATATTCACCATCCACAATCCTAAATTGGAGTAACATTGCATAAGCTCTTAATGAACGAGTTACCTCACTTAAAGAGTGCTTAACCCTGAATAAGGGAGTGTTTTATATATATATATATATATATATATATATATATATATATATATATATATATATATATATATATATACACACACATATATATATATATACATATATATATATATATATATATATATATTGAGAGTTGAGTTATCTATGCGTGAAGAGTGCTCAATATCGGATATGGAGACAATCAGACGATTGCTCCACCGGCAACTCAGTCCCTACAGTATTCACACACTGATTCCTGTTTTTTCTCTAATATGCTGTGTACTTTGCATCCTTAGTTTGAGGGTCAATCTTTTGGTTATGTCCCGTGTTTCAGTCCCATAGTGGCTATTTGGAGAATGCATTGTTTGTACACCCTTCTTTTTAGGACTAATGGGATTCTTCTATTCTCAAAGGTTGATCATGCTTAACGAACTCTTAAAATACATTTGTTATTTATAGGAAAGGTGGTAGGGAAAAAAATAATTAAAACTCACTACTTATAGTGGCAGTGTATACAATTGACAGTACCTATCCGCAAAGCAAATTTCAACAAACTATTCTTGTTGACTATTACTTCAGTAGGTAGTCTGAGCATCTCTAGAGGATAAATGATCTCCAAGACTAAAATTTAGTAAATCTTCCCTAATCTGACTCATGTTGACTCATGACAGACAAAGAAAGATTAAGTAAATAACAATTTACATTAGAAGGAAGAGACATTTGGTCATGGATCAATGGTTAGCATTTTAGTCTCGCAGATCATTAGTATCACGCGATCAACGCTGATCCCGCTGGTTAAACATCCTACACCAGCCATCGCCCCCAACCACCACGTTGTGGGAAAGATCAAAGGACGAAGTTCTGGTGCTGTGATCGAAGCGTCGTCAGGAACAGTCGTCAAGGTGATAATAACAAACCTAGGTCAGGCAAAACAGGAGCTGTATTTAACAGAAATCAAAACATTTGTTATAGAAAAGTGTTATGTTTCTTTTTTTCTCTGGGGTTAAATCAGTTGTTCAAGTTGCAGTTGCTTTAAGAGACAGAAGGGAGACAGTGAGTGGTCAAAGCAGGGATGTTGAGGTTCAAGCTTGTGATCTAAGAAACCAACGTCAGACTTCTGTCTGCTATTTTCTGGTTTCAACGTCAGCCCTTCCTCTCAACAAGTCTAGTCACCGTTGCATACAAGAAGAATTCGGCTGCCTACTTTTGTCTGCTGCAAGAGCTCCTTTTTCTGAGAACCTTCCGTGTACTCATAATCCCATTGGTCCCCGACCTCTAAGGTGGGACTGCACTTCCTCTTTCATGTTGTTCAGCCACACACCTCCTTTTTTGGTGCGAATGACCTTGCAGAAATAGAACGATCTCGGCTACAGAACCCCATCTCACTCACCATACATCTCTTTGACCGGCTACCGCTTTTTCAAGCATTTCGTTCCACTCCCTGCAAGGAAAGTTCTCTGACAACCAAGCAACAGTTAAAAACGTCTTCAAAAAAATTCGCTGGTTCCAGGCTGCCAGAATTTCATACTTCCGAAAGAGAGAAAACTTCTCTGGTTGGCTAGAATGTGTTTTCGATTTCGATTATTAACTTGTACTCCAAACTGAGATATTCTGCTTAAAAAATTGTTGAAAAACTGCAATTATTTTGCACCAACCTAGTAATTGATCACCTCCACGAAATGCTGCCAAAAGGCTTGGTTCACGTGACAGTTTCTATTGAGTGACGTACCCAACCGGTTATTATTTATTTGAAGAAGACAGAAATCGAAGAGATAAGTGAAATAATAATAAATTTAAAAAAAGGCTGTACGCAGTTTCGTTTTACTAAACTTATCTATGGGATAAATAAATCTATGTGTTCGGATCAGTTAATGTGATCAGCTGAGGTGGTATTAGGTAAAAATGAGGAACAATACATTTATTGCCCCCTTCCCTTATACATACGAATATTTCTTTTTGTTCCTGTGCTAAATTTTCTCCAGCTTTTTATTCAAAACTTCGGATATTAGTGTTTATTTGTGTTTCGTTTGGGTTTTCCCACCATTCGTCTCTTATTCAGAAGAAATGAATAACTAATATCCACAGTGTGAGTTGAGTATTATAAATAGAAATTTAAACGCGGTAAATAAAGAGACCATCGAGGAATGCCAAAATTGCCATTATAACAGGTGGATTAGAAAAATATACGGCAAGCTAATTATTCACCTCTAAATTTGCTCAGGAAAAGACGATTTCGTACAATAGTTTTCGCAAGAATTTAAAAACTAAAGTGCCGCTAAAACGCATGTAGCGTTGTGTGGTACCGTTTGAACGAGAGTTTACTGAACGTGTATATATCTTTTAAACCGTTAATCGCCTGAAAGAAAGATGTGCTCCTTATTTTCGAGAGGATTCCTTTTTGTTCTCCACTGTTTTCTTATACTAACATCAGTGGTCATAATTTTCGTTGGAGCCTTAATCAAAAACTATACACGTGACCGTTACAACCTACTAGATACATACATCACAGTCCCCGTTATTGTTACGTGCAGTTTTGGGAGCATAATGTTGTTCATGGCGGTGTTTGCATATGTCAGCATCTGGTTACGAAATCGCACATTGTTACTTTTATACTTGCGTATACTGCTTGTTCTCCTTGTCATAGAATTGGTTCTGGGTATCACCGGTTTCGGAATCAGATCCTACCTTTTTCGCTTAGTAATAAATTCGTTGCGTTCAGCCGAATCCGATTACACAACAGACAACTCGACAGCTACAACCTGGAATTCTATCCAGCGAGACTGGAAGTGCTGTGGTGTCGATCATTACGACGAATGGTTCCCACATTTGGACCATTCTTGTTCTATTCCCGATTCCTGTTGTGTTAACTACAGTATCAGCTGCGGGGACTTCGCTGTCTCAACGGGTAATCTTTACCAGACCGGCTGTGCTAGTGCCCTTCAAAAATGGACTCGCACTGGTGAAATTTTTGTCGACCTTTGGTTCCCTATTCTCCTTTGTCTGAGAGCGTTCACTCTTTTCGTGTCTCATGGGCATTTCAAAAATATTCCACAGAATATATTACGAAGAAGAAATATCTGAAGTTATTACGATGATGCACTCCGGTCTCTCGCGATGAAATACTTCAAAACCATGTTGATACAAAAATATATCCATGTTCCAGAAACTATTTATCTATTTATATTCTATTTTTACCCCCAGTCGTCAAAAATGACGTCAATAATTAAGTTATTTTGCAATTATAAAATACCGGATACATTGCTTTGCGAGGCATTTTCTGGTATATGTTCAACATTCCCTAAATATGAATTAATCTAAAAGTTGGCGGACGGAAGGAAGAGGGCAGAGAATGCTGATCATATCAGACTGCAGGATCAATGGCCGGAAAGACTGATGTGAGCCGTCTAAGGTTGGGTACCAGGGGTTCCGCTGGTTTTTCATTGCAGCGGACATTAAAACTCATTAGCCATGGTTAGAACGAAAAGCACACTGGGGGATGCAGAAAGGGCCTCACTGTAGATTTGGGGGGGGGGTATCCGTGGACGAACACGCAACTTGGAGGCTGATCATCACCCGGCTGGGTCACCTTCGGTGTACAATGATCAAAGACTTGAAACACACTCACATACCTGGTTCATTGCTGAAGGTGTATTGAAGAAAAAAAAGTGAGGATACTATTTATGAAGTTTAAGGTTACATAAAGTTTCATTTCTACTGAATTACGTCGCATTTGCTATTTTTTATGACAGCGTTTCTTTCATCTAATTTCTATTGCTCCCATTGAATCTTCAAACCGTATTACTCATTTAAGAATTGCAGTTGGACGACCTGGGATTTGTGATTATATATATATATATATATATATATATATATATATATATATATATATAGATTAGCCTTGGTTTTTCTATGGAGCCCTATGACCGACTGGTTAAAGGCGTATACTGGACTTCCTGGATTCTCAGTGTGGGCCGACTCACGTTGTTTACTCGTTGTCGCACCGTCAAAATTGTCATAAAAATAATAACTGTACCTTGCATAAATGAATCACTGTTGCCTTCGCGCGTACCAGAACAAATTATTTCGTAAAAAAATTGACCTGAACTTAAATAATCTATCATAATTTGAAAAAAAAATGTTTTATCGAAAAGTATCTAAAAAATACCAGCACAAGATATGGGTGTTCTTGATCCCAAATGACCACAGATACCCCCAGAAAGCAATTTTTAAAAAGAAAACGTTTTTTTTTGTTGTTGTTTTTTTTTAAATCGCGCCTAGCTGTGTACTTATGCAAAATTTTGAGTTATAACCTTGGATATGACCGGACGCAGAAACTCTCAGAGAGAAAGAAAAAGAAAAAAAAGAAGAATCCGTAGCCCATTTGGCTGGCTGGTCAATCATTTGTGGGGATATAGTGATTCGATTAAGATGAAGGTAAAAACCAGTGAAAATTATAAGAAAATATTTCTCGATTTTTTCCATCACATTTATGTATACCTCAACGAGGCACAGCTAACAGGTCGTGCATATCGAGTCTTCAAAATCGTTAAGACTGTAGTGAATTTGATGCTCACCAGGTGCCTCATACCAGTCTTTATGTGCCAAACTAGGCCAGGCTTAGTAAATGCCACATTATATCACCTAAATCATATCGCATTTCAAATTGATATTTACTAAGCACAACACAGTCTAGCACAAGATCACATATGATGGGTACCAAGTGAGACTCAAACTCTCTACAATAGTAATTGTCTGATAGACTGGTTTTCTAACCATTTTTTTTAGTTTTATCATTTACCAAGTTTAGTTCAATACAGCCCATTGCAATTCGTGTGGGGCATCCAGGGAGGATAGAACCCACTAAAGACGTGAAAGCTGCTTGCTAACTATTGTAATCAAAGTAGGGGAGAAACAGAATTGTTGTATAACCACACAGAAATGACATTGGCACGTGACACGGTTATTCGAGGAGAGCTATTGTGAACTAAAAGTTCTGTTGATGTCGCAAGAATATCCCCCGAAGAATAAAGATGAAATCAACACGCAAAAACAGAAGCCTGACAAAGGTTTGAGAAGGAAAAAGATATGAGGTATTCAAATTCAGGGTGGAATAGAACTGTTGAAAGGAGAATTTCATCAACAAACTTAAGGGATTATTATCCTGTATCTAAAGACTCTACCATCGTCCATGATTGGTGGTTCAGTCTTCTATTCCATATGGACACTGATCCGTTAGCTACTCCATCTTGCTCAACCCACCCTCTCATAACGAATCAAAACTGCGATTGGCAAGTCGACTTAACAATTTATTCCAGCTGAAACCGATGGTCCTTTTTGTTCGATGTTTAAACACGTGTTTTGCCACACAGTTTCATTGCAAAAAGAGAAAACCAGCATTATTTTTCTCGAAAAAATTTAATCAGAATGTTACTCGATTCGCACATGTGTAAAGAAAATATGTCTGTATAGACATTTCATCCTCTCGATGGGAACCTAATTAGCCATAAAAACCGAGATATTGCGTGATAATGGTTTAATTATATCTGTATGCATTTTGCATGATCTGTTCCTACCAATACACGTTAAATGCACCTGTATATACATGCTATAATTAGCTATAACAACCTCAGCATCGTGTGGTGACGGTTCAGTTATATTTGTATATGTTTTGCACGATCTATCTTTAATCATAGATGCTGGATGTTTGCTTAAGCCTGAATTATCCATTTAAATCTCCATCCAGATGATCCCTTTTATCTTTTTTTCATTTTCAATGCATTCAATTAATCAACGATAATTATATCTCCATACAAATTGAACAGCAAAACGCACATCATAACTCCGTCAAAAATAAAATAGTTATTAACATTCCAACTTTCGTTGGGATAATTAAATCTTTTCTCCTCATAATATGTTAACATTAAATATGAGATTGTATTGTCCGGGAAAAAGGCTGAGACTAAATATACACGTTTTCTACTATATATTTGCTTCCCCAAAAAATTTTTAAAAAAAGAACGTATGGAGGAAAATTATTAATGACAAAATATATTGCACAACTTATGACCATTACATCTACTATCGCTCTGTATACAAAAATAAAAAGAATAAGATGAGAAACAGACAAGTCAAAAATAATAATAACTGACAAGACAATGCTTCATATAAGATACATGGACAACTAAGTTAGATTTCATTTGACTGGAAACGTTGAAGCCCCAGGGGAAATTTATCCGGTAAGAATTAATCAGTGGGACCTAAAACTACAACGACAAACTGCAATTACTTTTTACAAAGTTTGGCTTCATACATCATTAGGCCAAATGAAGGGAAATGAAATCGAGAAGATTGCGTTGCGCCAATCTTCCAAGTGGTGACGGCCTGCAAGAAAAATCAACATTCCAATCTTGGCTCTGATCTGGACTCGAAAAAAATCCTCTAGCATCAGTGAAAATTATGAAACAATTCCAGCCGACCATTTGTTTATTTACTAAACCAGATTTAATCTGTCATGGGGCCAAATTAATATTCACTGATATCGGGTCAATATGACACGAGGACAAATGAGAGTTAGGTCTCAGCGAACTGAAGTCACTTCTTAGAATGTATTGGAATTCAATGAAATCAAATTCAGTCTCTCTCTCTAACACACACATACATTATATATATATATATATATATATATATATATATATATATATATATATATATATATATATATACGCACATTCCGGATTGGTTTGTCAAAATGTTGCGTATTTCCCGCCGGGCACTGAGCCCAGGCAAATACGTTTGAATACTGACGTAGCATGTTATCACCATCCAGTCCTCGTACTACTTTTCATTTGGCCTTGTACCAGACTTGGCAAGGCTTGGTAAGAATCGATAGCATAATTTGATATTGCTCAATTGCAATTTTTTGAGGTCTGTAAATTGAGATTTTGAAAGATCAGTTCTATCCCTATTAATATTGATTAGAACATACATTGAGCCAATCACATGAACAAGTTTGATACATCAAAACTGATTTCACAAAGAAGAAAATGTTCGTGCCAAAACCATCATTGTATCCAGATTTTTTGAGAACAAATTTTGAGTCTAAATTTTGTCGGGGATACATTGTTCAAATGATGACGCGCACAGTAGGGACACATTAAGAATAATCCGCAAGATTACATACTAACGCCTAAATAGAACCAAAAAGAGTGAGAGATTGTTATCTCATATAATTGCGTATTTCTTACCAGTGCCAGTTTTGTATGTTAGACACCGGGTAAAAATCTAGAATGCAGATTTTCAAAGCAGACTGTCATCGATTAGATTATTAGGATAATTTTCTGACCTCACATTCCCCAGATTCTGTTTTAAGGCAGATTGAGCGGAGCTTAATGAATAAAGGACTTTGCTTTGTGGCTGAAAGAGTTATGCAATTCTAACGGGTGCCAATTGTTTGTGTTTGAGCTGAGGTTGAGCTAGAATTTATAAATCTGATTTGAAAATTGGCCCAACTCAACCTTCCTACCCTCAAATTTCTTAAATGTCTAAGAAAGATTTAAAATTTAAAATTTATCATAAAAGGATGGTCAGCAAGCTAGTTTAGTTTATAAGCTTGATTCTCACTGGGTGCCTTGCGAGCATTCTGACACAAGGTTATTAATGATCTTACACCAGATAAAACTAGGCTTATATAAATTAACATAGGAATATCATAACCCCTATTTAGTTTGATACGAGTGGCTGGACACCCAGTGAATTCACTTCACTGGCAATGATGTGTCAGGGAAGCTTACCAAACGAACAAGAGATTATTGTGGATAAATAAAAAAAGCCATGTGTCTGGATTACAAGAAGATTAACTAAGAGTCGGATGTTATCACACAACTAGTCTCATCACTATCCCCACGTCGGTCACAGTACTGCGGTGTGATATAGAATAAAGATTGCTATCCATAATTAGCCGTAGTTTTGGCCAACGTTAATCTAGACCTTGTGCCAAATAAATTAACGGTCCACGGTCTTATGGCTAGGATCAGTTGTGTTTCGATTTTGGACGAAACATGGCATGAATGAAGTTAGCCTAGCCCTGGGAGGAATTCCAATTTTGGGGAAACACCTACTTTTTGCCATGAAAGTCGAAGGTTATGAGTTTCCCTGACGTCGTTGTTGTACTGCCCGCAGGGACTGAATTATTTAGTCCTTACCCACACGTAAATGTGTGGGGCGTCGGATTAAAAGGACCCTGTGTCATTTTGTTCTCATGAGGAGGCAAATAAACGCCAAGATTAGTTGAACCTTGCTTTGGGGTCAAACATGGCGCAAATGAAGATGTCTCGTCCCTAGGGATACATATCCTTTGAAGACCCACTCCAATTCACTGAATGGTAAGGGTCAGGGATTATCCTTATCGCCTGTGGCCAGAAGCCATTTTGAACCCTTTCACAGACAAATGTATATTGGTTTCTACGCTACTAATGGTATTTTGTCGCATTACGACTCTGTGAAAGTATTGATAAATAAATAGCTTCATGGTCTTTTGTCTTGGACGAGTCGTATTGCACCCTATGATACATGAAACGAATAAAACGTTGCCTAGTCCTACGAGAATCCAAGTCAAAGACAGTACGTCCCCATTACACTGTAAAGGAAGGTCATTGAGTCACCCCGGCACTTTTTCAGCTGAGGCCACAGGGATTGGGCAGTGTCTGCCGCTAATCTTTATGTATCCATGTAGGGCCCCTAAATCAAATAGACATGGGTCACATTATACTCTCGTTGGGAGGTAAATAAACACTGTCTTCAGGCGAGTCACGTTACACATGAAGTGCACTGGGAGCCTGGGGATCCGTCTCCTAGCATACCCCCATTTGGACTAATTGAGAAGAGTCAGGGGTACGCCCCGATGCTAGCAGCAAAAGCCAATAGTTCTGGGCAATTTTTGTCTTTACCTATAATTATGTGTGAAGGATCCAACATTAAATATAGCCTTGTGTCGTAATAATCCCCCAAGGGAAGGATTCTATCATTTCACAGCAAGAACCTTTAAACGTAAGATTATGCTCATAAAAAAGTCAGCATTCGAGATCGGACAAAAGGACAAGTGGTTGAGTGTGGATTTTAAAAAAAACAGACCCTCTCGTGAATAATAGCTGTATCACAGTCTTCTTCCCCTCACGTCGCCCTTGTGCCAGACTAGTCTCAAATTAAATCAATCTTATTATCCCTTGACCTTGTAGATCGTCGAGGTACTATGCTGGGCTCGCCATGGCATTTTTCACGCCAATGTTGGTTGCTTGATTGTGATGATCCTCTATTCATAAACAGATTTACATGGTACAAGCAACTGGGAGTAATCTGCGACTTGATCCATTCCGTTAGATGGATTCGTGTCTCCTCCAAGGGTATCTGCACGGAGAGAATCCAAATGACCTCCTTGGAATATGAAATTAGTTCGCCGATTCCAGCTTTGGTGTTTTGTCTGGGTAACTTTTCTCCCAATAAAGCTAAGCTAAATGGATTCGTGCTCTATTTTTGCCTAGCCCCAGACTAAGCTAAGCATAGTAGATATCTATGAGTAAGTAGAGCACATTGCCTTGGAACTAATGTTATTGCATTATTCTTGCAATCTGAATTTTATTTACACCACGAACCCCACACTTCTAGTCGTGTGTCAGACTAAGACAAGCCAAGTGAATATTCACTAAGCGTAGCATACTTCCGGCTCAAGGCTGCAAGTTTGCGACAGACCTGTGAGGATCGAACTCACTATTCAACAGCAGTGGTGTTGGTCTACAGGACGAGTTTATCAACCATTACATCATGACAATATTTCTAAGCTAATACCATCCCAGCACTTATCCCCTTGAGTCCTATTTAATCGTGCTTAACAATCCTAATCTAACAATAACAAGTAATTAAAATACGTGTGAAAAAAATCAATTTTGATTGGAATAGAAACTCATTATTTAAATTATTTTCCTCGGTTTTTGATTGGTTGATGGCAGAGCTAATCAACATGGAAAAGTAGTTGACAGTGATAAAAATAAAAAAAAAAAATAAAAATACTTGCTTGTATCGGTGAGAGGTCAAGACGTAGTTTGTAGTAACCAAAAGAAGACGAACAAACAGCGGCAGTATGGATCCATTCAAACGTGCGCTCATATTACTTAATGTAATATACATGATACTGTCTATTTTGCTTTTCACCTTTGGTTTGCTCATCAGAGAATCTGTCTATGGAAGCTCAACCGTGTTAAAAAGCTACGTGAATTTCCCTGCAACGGTTACCATGTCCTTTGGCGCTGCGATCTTCATTATGTCCTCGCTTACTCTCTTCGCCATCTACAAGCAGAACAAAGCTATGCTATTGGTTTTCGTCTCTCTGTTATTCTTTTTCATTGGCCTCGAAATCGGAGGAGGTGCCACCTGCTTCGTAATGCAGGAACATGTATTGAAGTTGATAACTCACTCGCTCCGTTCAGCCGAGTCTAGCTACACGAATAGCTCCTCAGCCGCTGCAACCTGGGACTCCGTTCAACATCACATCGAATGCTGCGGGGTTGATAACTATAGAGAATGGTACTTCCACCTGAACGAGACACGCGTCCCTGATTCCTGTTGCGCCAACTACACCGTCGGCTGCGGTAATGAAGCTGTGGAAAAGAACAATGTCTACAAAACCAGTTGTAATACTGCTATTCAAAAATGGACCCACAAACACAAAATACCTTCCTTTGTTATTTACGTCATCTTTGTAATATTACAAATAGGCACTATATTAATAGCTTACTACTACATCTACACTCTTGACCTAGCAGAATCTTTTGACTCTTCATTCTCTGATGAGTGACTCGCTTGTTATCCAAATGAACAGGTACAGCATAATAACAAAACCAGTAACATGAACTTGTAACTTGGTCTTTCAAGGGTTCTGTTAACTAACAATCAAAGGCCGTAAAGTTTTAAGAAAGCGTCAACTGAATTTCTGTTGACTCTGTGAATCTCAAATCGATGCTTGGCTCTTTGAAAGCCTTAGTTCAACTTTACTAGCTGTAATTTACTCAGGCATTAAAAATTGTTTACATTAAATGTTAAATTTTTTTTTTTTTTTTTTTTTTTTTTTTTTTTTTTTAGATTGACTTTGTTTAATATGAATCAAATAAATTTTACTGACGTGACATCCATCGTCTCATGGGTCAACCAGTTAGATACTCGGACACCTAATTGTGAGTCCGATCATCACTGGCTGCCGTACACCAGATTAATATTCACTTTACCCATTACACACGTCTAGTTGAAAAAAAAATCATGCAACACTATACAAGGTTGTGATCACATTGTTCAAACTTTCAGATCGCTTCATTCATTTTCATGTTTTCGAATATTCCCTTTAAAACGCGAAACTTGTCAGATTCCTAAAACTCTTTACAGTCCTCATTACTCGCTGGGCAACTGACTGGATTCTATTAGGGTAATTTGTATACACTTTCCTCTTGATATGAAACATTGAAACTGTTCAAATACCCTTAATGCAAGTCCTCTTGTGGGGACTGCATTTCAAGTTGAGCACATTGAAAATGGATACCTGAAAATCAAACATCGGTACACTTCTAAATCTGCCTTCATGTTAAATCTCATCAACGCTCCGGATCGTTTACTGTCTTCGGAGCTAAATCCGACCGTCTCCTAATACCATCCAAGTTTGAGGACTTGAAACACTTGAGACTTGGGCAAGACGCCATTCGAATGGTCTTATTTAATACTCGATTAAAAGCAGCTATTGCCATTGATTGTCTTGCTAATTGACGAGTGTGCAAAATGTCAAATCTCTCAGCTATCGTGAACACAGTGTACATTCTAATAAGGGGCAAAGTTAAAGCAACTGGGCAATATTAATCTCTGGAAATTAAAAAAAAAAATGTTTCTATAATTGACAAAGCCAGTCTTTGTCCTAGCTATAACGATATCATTCCCTGAACTGATCGTACTGAGCCTCGTTGTACCGAAGTTCAATAGTTATCTCTTAAGCTAGTCTCTTGAACCTGTCCTTTCTCTAATCTGATTCGCCAGCTTTCTTTCCATGTTTAGCGTTTCAAGACAATTCAGTTATACTGTTTCCTTTTTTTTATTTTTTTTTTATTTTTTTTTTATAGGAGAAACTATAGTCAAAACAAATGATTCCTAGCCGTCCACTCAATGACACTGTCTGTTGCTTAGCGGTAGTGTTAAATAGCCATGGATGGGAGAGGCCGCCTCATCCTGTGTCGCTGGTTGAAAGGTCGTTTCCTTTAAGCATCGTACAAATGGTATACAGGTAGTTTTACTTACGGGTTCTATAACGACTGGCAAGTCGTATCTCAAAACGGTCGTTATTCGAACAAATCTTTGAGTGCTTGTCTGCTATAAATAAATCCTGGTGAACCTTTACTCCTTTTATTCATTGTTACCAATTTAAAAACTATTTTCCGATTCTGAAAGTCATTCGAAAAATTAGCAGAAGTGAACTTTAAATCATGATTTTTTTTTAAAATTCTCTGAACACTTAATTCAAAAAATAAATCTGAATATGTAAGTTGCAACTTCTTTTATTCCCTCTACAATGAAATCTGAAACAAATACGTAATTGATCTTAAAGGAAATCTATATTTTTTCTAGAAATAAAACCTCGATGCTTTTGAATAGTACATATTCGTAGCATTTTCCCTTTAAAAAAAAATCAACTTATTCTATTCTATTCTACCATGAGTAAAATATCGTTTTGTAAAGCCTGAACAAAAAAGTAATACGTATTTACTGTGCGCAGTTGTATTTGATTTCTTTTCTCATGTATTACAAATTCATATGCTCCTTGCACTTCATCAGCCCTTTTACACGCATACGAACAAGCAAATCTTCTTTTTTTTCTTAGAAATATCCTTATTGAGTGCGGAAGTCGAACTCCCTGTAAGCTATCTCATTTGTAACGTAATTTCACAAATACATTGCGTATGATTCCCTTGGATTAGAGAGATGGAGAGCAAACTTAGCTTGGGCGGTACAAATGAAAAGAAAGCAGGTGGCCTTACGATAATTGAATCATTGGATTGACTAGGACAGTTTTTTTCCACTTCGCACGAATTCCCTGGGGAAAGGTAATTCAACCCGCGAGCAATGATTAAATAGCAGAGCAGTAGGAGCCCTTTACCTGCTAAGGCAGTCCATATTGACATTTTGCTAGCTCTTCGGCACTGAAAACAAAAACACTATTGCTACAAACACTGCTTTGAGAAATGGAGACAATCATAATTTCTATTTTTGGTTGATATAAATCCGACAAAAAGGGGTTATACAAGTCTGCAGTTAATTTGGTGATGTTTCAGCGGTCAGTTTTTGGTAGATTCTGATATCATTTATAACTGACTGTATGGATAAACGTTGGCTAATGTAATTTTTCTTTTTGCATTTAAAGAAGTCGTATATATATTTTTTGGAAATGGCCATTCTCACTGAGTTTGGAATGTATAGCTTGATACGGTAGCCACTGAGTTGAGTTTTGGCCATAAGGCACCGAGTAAGATTAATTTTAAACGTCGAGCTCACCTGTTTTTATATAAATAGGCTTTATCCCTCTCCAAGCTTCAACTCTGCATTCAATATAACACATAATGTATGTAAGAATATCTAAATTGATGACCTAGTCGCCAAGAATGCATTTGAATTGGCTTGAATACAATCGCCGCTAATACGCGCCTGCAGCGTTTCTTGATTATTAACTTTGATACGTCACCGATTTCATCAGCAAAGTCGTCTGCCATTTCACTGCACAATTTCACATCTATGCACCATAGCTGATGATTGCATACCTTACATTCAATGAAGTCATCTTAGAACATTGGCAGTGAACCCCAGATTGGCATTCCTGATGTTTGTTTTTTTTCCGAATTCGTAAGCCATGTGTTGCAAGTTGATTTTTTGGCTTTTTTGTTTGGGCTTTTTTGTTTTGTTCTTTTTATTTTTCTTATTTTTTTTTTCAAATTTGAGAATGACTTGCACACAACTCTTTCCTCTCTGCATCAAGTAAAACCGAATAACCATGATTCGTCCTCGAAGCAATAAAGAATAAATGCCCAGTTAAAGCGATATTAAAAATTAATGCAATTTATAAACTATTTCTGATAAAATCTACAATCTGGAAAAAGGATATCGTTCCATATAACTGCGTGAACATTAATCTTAATTTTCGTTCACTGCAGTTAATTTTTTTCACTGACTTTCAAACGAAAGCACTTGGCTCCCAGGGGAGGCATTTCAATCAGGGTAGGGACATATAATGGTGAAAAGAAATAGATGACCTTTCGAAATGGAGTAATTGAGGAGACCTGGGTTCACAAAGGGCGTCTTCAAAACTCTCTAAACCCATGTCAGACTGTACTAATCCTAGTAAATATCTTCCAACTGTAGAATTATGATAAGCAAGCTAGTCTCGCAGGGTGTTGTCAGTGAGTCGGGTACCTCATCCTGGAAGCCCCCCCCCCATTGTGTCAATCTGTTAATACATTTTTGGAGCAACGCTTAAGCCAACTATGAATGTTTCAAAGTCCCTTGACAGGATGCAGGCTTATCGAAGAAATAACACCACCCTAATCTCATGGTTTAGAGTGAACTCAATTAGAGTACGAGGAAACCTAGTCCTTATGAGTTTTCTCACACTTTTTTTCGTCATACAGGAATCGAACCTTCTGCATGCGAGGCAGATGTACTAACCATTATATTATCCAAGCAGACGCCAATCAATAAGGATTATGTACTACTTTTGCCAGGATGGGAGTGGGTAACAAAATATCGTTGGATTTTGCTTCAGATCTTTTGGTTCCTGTAATTTTCGTATGTAACATAAAATATTCAATAAAGTTGGTGAGCTGGTTTTAATCATGTATCGTACTGTGCCGTTCCCTGTCAGTTATTTTTTGAATATCATTTCATAGGTCCCCTACCTCAACACTGTGTATGCTTCGTGGTAAGTGTTTATAAACGATCAGTTTTTCTTTAGGGAATTCTGAAACTATGGTGGTTATTTGGTGAGGACAGTATTCTATTTAGCGAAGATGTGTTAAATTAAATAATTTGGCTTGATTCGGCCTGTGAATGCAACCAGCGAAGTTGTGTATAGGTAATTATGAGGACTAAAGCCCTTTATTGGTCGAATACCACATTTTCTTTTGTACTTATACTAGAATATTTGAGAAACATCAAAGGTACTGTGGTGGATGGAATAATGTTGTGGGTGTTAGGGCTAAGTTAGGGCTAGGTAGTGATGAAGACCAACATGCCTCCACCCCAGCGAGACATAATTTTTTAAAACTTCAAAAATGAATACAAAAGGTATTTCCGTGTCTTCCCACGGAATCAAATGTTACGACAGGGCGTGCCCATTCATCCTATCACTTTATAGTGCAATAGGGAATGCCTCAAGGAACCAGGCACACTCCTCCTCCTCCTCCTCCTCCTCCTCATCATCATCTGCATGTTTGATAGAGCGTTCTCAAGTCGTAAATGACCGAAAAATTTGAGGAGTTATTTACTAAACGTGGATTAGTTTCCGGACAAAGCCCCAAGTATAAGGGCACCCAGTGAAGATCGAATTCATGATCAAAGATCAGTGACACCAGCTTGCTGGCATTATCACTCGATGAAGTGTTGAAATATGTGCATACCTATGTTCTACGTTTGTTTTTTGCTTTTTAATATAAAACTAACATATGAAATTTAAGAAAACGCAGAACATACGTATGAACATATTTTAACACTTCATCGTGTGGTAATGTAAGCAAGCTGGCCCCACTGATCAGAATGTGTCAGTTTTCATTGCTACTTGATCTTAACTTGGCTTGTCACATTCATTGACCCAGTCACGCAACATTATTCACATTTCTATATCACCTCTTTATCGAAAACCACTCTCACGTCACAACCACCATTATATTACAACTTAATAAAACAATTACAATTTTCTGCATGATGTACACACGAAATTTTTCCGGAAAGTTTCAAGCCATTTTTCATGTCTCAAAGATTGGTTGTGCAGTCTTGATATTACTGGGCAATCAATAAGAGGGAACCTCATTGCAAATGTATTAACGGGCTGTCTCTCGTAGGGAAACTCTGGTGACAGTGAGAAGCCATTAAGTGAGCTTGTGTTCAATGTTATCTTCGCATTTACAATGGCCCAGTCCGTCCATTCTTCACATCTTGTTAACGACTGTGGACGAGATTAAGGAGAGCGTAACGAGACAGCTGAAGACAATCCCAGAAGAGGACTTTGAAATGTTTTGAAAAATGACATAAGACCCCATAGGGGACTAGGGGACTAAGGTGCCATTGTCCATGACAGTTTATTTTTTCGTTGATATGAAACTCCACGAAATGAAATCCAAGTTCAGCTTCCAGCGTTTTCAATTTAAACATTTCTTTCAATTTTTCGAATTTGGTAGTCATTCCCAAATTCGAAAAAAAGCATCAGACTTGTCAACACCTGGCTCGCGAATTTAAAAGATAGATCTTTAAAAATTTATGAATTGATAACGCAGCTTGGCACATGGTCAAAAGAATTGTGGCTCCCAATCAGGATTGAAATCACTAGACTGTAGTAATGATCAACCGGACTCTCCGACTAAAAGTATATTTTTCCTTCTCTTATACAAAATACATGAACAATCTAGAACGTGGTCAAATCATCTATGGACGAGAAAGATGCTAGCCACCACAAGCTTAGCTCAAAATTGGGGTACCTAATAAAGATCGAACTCACTATTCAGAAGTAATCATCTACATGACCAGTTACTAAGCATTAGTTCTCAACTAAGTTTATCTTGGTTTTTATTCATCAATGATAGCTTAGTCTAGGTACAGGCCCCAAAATATAGAGCTAGGAGTAAGGATCGAACTCGCTACTTCGTAGTAATGATCTGCGAGACAAGCTTGCTAACCGTAACACTACAATGAGACGCCCAAAGAAATGATTATTGAGGGAGAGAAAGAAAGTAACCAATCATTTCTCAGCTATTAAACCAGTTAAAAATCCATGAAGTATAAAACAAATTGAAAGGAACTCTTCAGGAGGTGACCGTCTGGTTAACGGGGAGAAGGCTTAAGAAAAACATCTTTAGTTAAAATATTTACAATGGATTCACGCAAACTTACAATCATCACATACAATTGCATCTTCTTGGTACTATCTTCATGCCTGCTTCTTACCGGAATCGTCATTCAGAGAGACCTCTACGGTATCACTTGTATTTTGAGCAGATATACCTGTGCCCCTACCGTCGCTTCTATCTCTCTTGGATCTCTGCTCACGTGTATTTCTTCATTTATCCTCTTATGTTTTGTTCCTAACGTTCGCATCTTCTATTGTTACAAGTTTTTTTTCTCCGGAATTATTTTCTTGGAGGCTATGGCTTGGGCTTGCAGCGTGTTTTTGAAGTCCCACGTTTTGGGATTAGTAATCGATGATCTATATTTTGCTGCATACAACTATACCATTAACTACCAAGCAAAACTTACTTGGAATATTCTTCAGCGCGACTTTAGCTGTTGCGGAGTATATAACTACACCGAATGGTTTTACTATTTAAAAGAGAAGGCTGTCCCGGACTCTTGCTGTACTACTTACACTATCAACTGTGGATTTAACACTACTGACATCTTCAAGGCTGGCTGTGTAGACCTCCTCTCGAAATGGGTTGATAACTGTCTTCTGGTGATAACATTCTTGTTTTTTCTGTTCCTTTTCTTACAAGGCATTTCTTTCATGATAAGCAGCAAAAATCAAGGATTTGAAAGCGAACCAGGGACTTTGACCACCACTTCACAAAAGCAATAAGATTCCATTGATTCTTGACAGTTTTCTTTTCACCCGCCTCGGATAATCTAGATGATCTGTTGGTATAAGTGACTGATGTTGTAACCTGCTTGAAATACGCAAATCTAAATTCTACGGTTACACTTATCATCGGCGCGAGGCTAATACTTTTCTGCATTCATTACTTATACGCTGTTCAAAATATCACAAGATCGGAAAGCTTTGGTCAGGTTCCTTTTAGAACAATTTCTATAAATCAAAATCTGGAACTTCTGTTCAAAGCTTTCAAGTATTTAACATCGCCTTAAGTGACTTTAGTTAGGAAACTCCATCAATTAACCCAACGTGTGTGACTTGGCAATTTAAACCGTTGTACAAAATCTCAATTTCATAAACCAAATGACTCGTTATAATCCGAATCAACCGTTGAAATTTTATGAACTCTTTTTGAGTACAACGTATTTCTGAGTGTCAAGGAATTACTTGCTAAATTTTGGCACAAAGCCACAAGATAACTCTTTTGACAAGTGTTATTTTCTATTGCATAAATATTTATCAAATATTCTGTAGTACATATTAGTTGAGAATAAAACTGTTTTAAATAGGCAATGAAGACTTTCTATTTTTACTATTTTTTTTTTCCCCAAAAAAACGAAATAGGAAATACATTAAAATATATTAGTGACGTACGTACGGGCTTGATCTGAAAACTAGCAGGTCTAAGCACAGGTAATACTATTTTTGTTTCCTCGAAACAAAGATATATTTCAACATTTTTGGTTAACAATAATGGTTATAATTTCACGCCAACAGAAAATTCTCAAAACGGAAACTCTACTTCGTCTAAAAATGAAAGAATGTTGGCAATGGTAATTCCAAAATGAATTGTAAAAATAGAGCACATTGTGCAATACCCGAAAATAGCACTCTAATACTTTGTTGAAATGAAAGGTAAACTTTCAATATCTTATATACTACTGTTCTGTGTTATATATATATATATATATATATATATATATATATATATATATATATACTGGCTATATTGGGGGGCTGAGGTCATATATCAATACAATCTGTTTGTATAAGAGAAAAATTAATACATTGAAGTTAATTTAAATCCACACATCAGGTTGGAACAATAAGTAGCCGTCTTGAACCACAAACTTCAAAACGTTATTACTGCCCAGTCAAAGAAAGCACCATTATAATTGACAAACCGTTGCCAACGACCCGGTATTGAATTTGTTCGATCGCGGGAGGCATTTTTGATCTCGTCTGCATCGGTGTACACTTTCTAGCGGGTATATACGCCTATAACCCGGAAAAAGAGATACTCAGTATGGGACAGATCCTTACCTTAATGCCTAACTGCGTAAATTTGAACTTGGATAAGACAGGCCCTTTTTTGTTCACCGTTGCAGGCCAAAATTCTTGCAACTATGGATTCATCAGTTCAAAATCACGACAGGAGGACCCTGTCATGATGGTATTATCAAATTGCAAGAGGCTGTAATGAAATATTTCATAACGGTACCACTGAACGACCAGGGAAATCATTATTTGGCGGGGGGGGTGGAGGTTTGGTTTTCGGAAGGGGGCAAGTTTGTGACCCTACGTCTCTGATATCTATACAAAAACGACTTGTCATCAACAACAATCACACGATCAAATAAAGGGTAATTTTCCTAAAAAGAAGAGTATAAAACCAATGCATTCTCCCGATAGTCACTAATGGAGCTGAAACATGGAACCTAAGCAAGAGACAGGCATGTAAACTGAGAAGTATGCAACGTACGCACGAGAGAATCATGCTCAACATTACATGGAGAGATCACAAGACAGCACAGTATATCATGAAGAAAATGGGTGACTGTAACATCATAGAAACCATTTAAAAACTCAAATGGCAATGGACAGGCCATGTTCCAAGAATGAAAGACAACCGATGGACATCACTACTCACAACATGGATCCCAAGAGATCACATAAGAAACCGAGGCCGACAGAACACAAGATGGACAGATGAACTGGACAGGTTCAGGAAATACTGGCGAATCCTGGGGAAGGTCTATGTCCAACGACGGACCTTGAAAGACTGATGATGATGAACGTCAAACCGTAAAAGTTGTAGATCATCAGTGAAATAGTGGGGGGGGGGCACTTGTGCAATTTCTTTATGTTGCCGATCCGTGTCAAATGTGTTATCACTGTTGTATTGGCTAACTGAAGCTTTGTTGCAAACACGATTTTATCTTTTTATCCAGCGAAGCAAAGTCCATTCGGAAACTTAATCCAGATTCTAAGCAATATTGGTATTGTCGTTGGCATCAACAGCACAATGTCCGAGTTTGAACTCGCGGAGCATAATGGAACGAAAATCTTTCTATAATTAATTTTTAGCGTAAATATTTATTTCAATTTCAATAAGTTAGCTAACAATGAAGCGATGGAAAATAATGAATGTGCGTAAATATCGTTTCCTTTGGTCATCATCACATGAATATGTAAATATGGGATTAAGTGGAATATTCATAGAGAAATTGGCATTTCGGTGAAAGCAGAATGAAGGAAATATTCAGAATAAAAGTCTCATGGTGAAATGATGAAGTACGACTGGGTCAGCTGGGACTAGCTAAGTTGATGAGATAGAGAAAGCTAGGACCGACCTCAGGTCAGATTTTTCTATTTGTTTCACCCTATTTCATATCGAAAATAAATACCGTTAGATAGCTATGAAGACCAATATCTCTCTAATCTTTATATTCGGTTCGGCCTGTGTGCTGCATCTTTTTCTCGTAAAAACTCATGAAATAAATATCATGATTAATTATGTTAAAGTTCGGATAATAATGATAAACATACTCTCCACCGGCTGTAGTGAAGATCATCATTACTCAATATAACCAAGTAAAGATTAATACGATCCAATTAGACCAAATCAAGATCGACACGACCAGGACAATGGTTGAAGGTAATACTTATTCTCTATAAAAAGGAGAAATTTGACACAGTGGTCGGAAGGGGGAATGGGGTATTGGGATTGGTCTACTCTGTTCTTAATCTTAATCTTAGCTAGTCTCATGCACTGACCCAATCTCACTATATTTCTCCATTCACAAAAACAACACATTTTTCCTGAACTCTCTCATACTGGATTTACCATAATACCAGGCTCTCTATGATAAACCTACTCTAAACCCTTACTTACAATTTTTGTGGTGGGGGAGAATAAAACATAATGAGTAAAGGACAGTGGTTGAAGGTAAGGCTGAGCAAAATAAGATTTTTTCAACAATTCATTAAAATCCATTTATTTTTTAAAAATATTATTAGGCCTGCGTCATTCCAAATAGGGCACCTGCGCGGGTCTGACCGGAAGTTTACCCAATATCTCTTTGAATATTGTAATAGGCTAGCCTAATCAAGTAAAGATCATACCAAGTGGAGATCAGTACCACCAAGAGGAAAAGTAGCGCTGATTTTTACTCGACCCTCCCCACCCCTTCTTTTACAATGTACCACATTTTTTAAGCGTCTATATAAAGAATGAATATTCGAATAACAAGTCCCATTCAGAACGGAGAACAGAGGGAGAGAGATGTGTTCCTCTAAATGTGTCTTCGTGGTTTCCAATCTGGCTCTTATGGTCGTGTCTTTGATGTTTCTGATTTTCAGTACCATTATTCAAGACTTCGATAGTGGTTACCTTCTGTTTCAAGAATATCTCTGCACGCCCACTGGCCTGTCAATAGTATTTGGAAGCAGCCTGCTTTGCCTCTCTTGGTTCGCACTAGCCAGCGCGTGCCTTCGAAGCCCTTTCCTGCTATCTATCTACTTCTGCCTTCTATTCATTGTCACCATCGTCGAGGTGGCCATCGCGCTTGCCATCTTCGTCATGAAGTCTCACGTGATGAACCTGATTACCGATTCCCTCCTTGTTGCCGAGTCAAGATACACGACTGACAACTCCGCGTACGAAACCTGGAACGCCATTCAACGAGATCTGAAATGCTGCGCTGTCGATAGCCACAACGAATGGTTCCATTATCTGGGTAACTTTTCCGTTCCTGACTCCTGTTGCATACTCTATAGAGACGGCTGCGGTAGTGACGCTGTTAGGAAAGGCAATTTTTACCAAACTGGTTGTGCAAGTGCTATTTCAACCTGGGCTCGCAAACACGCAGTCACAATTGCAATCTTCCTCTGTTTTGGTCTGTTACTGCAGATATTATCTCTTCTGACGTCTCAGGTCTATCGACGAACTTGTATTAACAATTAAAATTTCTATTCAAACTCTGGAATTCTTTCTCTAGATTTCCTTCATGTACATATTTCGAACCTGAAATTAATGTGACGGTCACAATTAAGTTTCGCACACTCGATGTTAAAAGTAGTGCACAAATAAAAACAATTCTAGAAATAATATATTCATGTATTGATTCTCTAATTTTTCTTCATTTGTGCGTCATTTATAATAGAGGTGTGCAACTTTACAATCTAGCCCACCTTCCGTAAAAGATGCCATAATCTATCTTTACTTTTAAAACCAAAGTGAAATATTTGGCATTCGCTCAATTCTAACATCTAAAGCACTAATTAATTATTCGAAAATTATACTGCGACTCTAATTTTCAATTTGTTGACATATCATTTTAAGGATCTCTTTGCTTTGAATACTTAATTCATGTTGTTCTATTCTCTCCAATCAAACTAAAATGGTAAAACCTCCCGTCAATGATTTGAAATAAATTGTTGAGGCTTAAATCTATAGTGCTTATAATTTTCTTAATGGTTGAAAAAGATTTAAGCCTCAACATTTTAATTCAAATCGTCGGGAACCCCCCCCCCCTGTACGCCCTGCAAAATGTTAGGGGGGCCAAAACCTTTTAAAGCTAATCGGATAAACAGCCCCCCCCCCAAAAAAAAACAGTATTGAAATTGACTCTTAAGTTCAGTCTGGCACAAGTTTCCGAGTGTGATGGCACTCGGTGAGAACTCAACTCATTACAGAAGAAATGATAAACAACTATAGCTTTTAAAGTCCCTGAATTAGACTATTCGTAATGTTTGCACAAAAATTCGTTGCTAGTTATGACGTTGTTTATGGTCTAAAGCAGGAGTCTGCATCCGGGACCTGCGGGTAAAATCCGACCCGCTGCAACTTTAGATTTATTAATGACACAACTGAATATTTCCCTTCCTATTTTTTTTTAAATAGTTTGTGAAGGTTGGATAAAAATCGGATTGATTGACGAGAATATCATGGCAAGACTGGGTTAGTGATTGTGATTCGAGTTTGTCGGCGGCCATTTCTTAATTTTGAGCAATGGGATATTTTAACACCGACTAGAAAATTAGCCGTAAAATTTTGAGGAAATAAAGTAGAAAATTAATGCCTAAGATCAAGAAACTGGGGAGACCTGCTCCTAACAGCACGTGGTGGGGGGATAATATATAAATGTATAGAACGTTTATATGAATAATGGACCTAAAAAAGGCGGAAACAATGTTTTCATGTATAATACGAGCTCTATTTGCCGCCTCAATTTAGTTGGATGTTGCCAAAGGCCGTTATCAGAACTCTGAATAACAACTGCCGTCAGTTTGAAGTCATAAGGCACCTAAAAACAGTTCAAAAAATATTTTCGCGACGTTTTGTTACATCCTCTTACCAGTTACTTTAAAGATGTTAGCTCAAAACGGAAGAAGTTACCTTTTCTTTTCTGGTCTACTGTATAGTAATAATTCTTGGTGTTGGTATGGGGTCAAATTTCAACAACTTGATCTTTGAATCAGAACATTTGAACATTTCTCCCAAACAGTCGGTCTGGTGTATCTCTTTGAGTTGGGTTCCAGTTCATTCAAGTGGTCAGATTTGTGCGAAAGGAGGTTAATGTTTACAAGAGTTTGAAACAAGAAATACAGAGCATTGCATTTGGTTATTTTTTCATTGTTAATTCTCACCAGACCAAAATTCTTATAGCCAGTGGGGATCGATATGTTCTCTACTCCTTGTGGTGAAAATTAACTGTTATTGTGTTTTTTTTGGGGGGGGGGGGGGGGGAGAAAAAAGAAATACAGCTTTATCTCTTTTTAGGCTTACACACTTTAAAATTATGGACGTTTGCTTTTTGTGAGGACAAAAAGAAACCCCTAATCTCTTTTGAATTGGATTGTTACGTCTAATGAAATCCCATCTATCACTCTAGGATCCCTTGAAGTAATATCACTTCGAGGAAGTCTCTGCTCTTTCAGTTCTATGCACTGGTATAAACGAGTCCGTTATTTTCATTATCACTGGGTTATTGCTGCAAATAGGTCGTATTTTTTTTTTCCAGCGATGGAAATTTCACTCCTTCTGGAAGAAGGTTACTATGGCAACGACAGATGATCTGTTTTCTAAAAACTGTTTTCTATGGTTTACATCATCTTCCATCTTGCTTTTCAAAAAACGACATTTCATATGAAACCACCTTATACAAACCACGGAGGACTTAATGGTGTGTCGGGATTTCTGGTGAACCATCGTTCTCATTGTATTTTTTTTACTTCTGTTGCTAATTCTTTCCATTAAATGTGGACATATGCAATATTTCATCAGTAAAGATTCTTTGCAAAACAAATGTTTTTATTCTGCGAAGAATCCATTAACCAAACAGAAGCTCCTGCCAAATAGTTTTATTTTGTCAGTGTGATTAGCATTTGATTACGATTTTCTGATGAAATCCATCTTTTCAGAGGCTTGGCAACACTCCGAATAATCTTTTAGGAACAGTCAACAGATTTATATCGGTTTGGCAGGCTGGCTATATATATAATATATATATATATTATTGTGTCATCCACGGACAGTTGTTTCGATGTATTACACCTCTTTAGTGTGGCTGTAGACTTTAACCCATCCAGTACCGCGAGGCAGAATTGAAACCCTCACATCGGACCCGCAGGCCAATATCCTACCTCTGGACTACGGAACTGAATGGTCAAAAAAAAATTAAAAAAAACAAAAAAATAAAGCTGAATTCAAGCGATATATTCATTTTACGCAGAAACTCCTCATCCACCAGAGTGCTCTATTCGTTTGGAAGAGCATTATATATATATATATATATATATATATATATATATATATATATATATATATATATATATATATAAAAATATAAAAATCAAGCAGGTAGTACCAAAGGAGCTGGAAGGCAGAAATTTTTGATATCTACTCCTTTTGTCAAGAAAGTACCCTTTATTTTGTTTTTAACCCCAATCAATTTATGATGTAAGTTTATGCTAAATTAGTCCCTCAGTTTGTGTTCTATAGCATTCATGTTTGTTTTTTGACACTTAAAACTTTTTTTTTTTTTCAGTGATCTCTCCTTTTGCTAGGAAGTGTTGAAGAACTTATTCAGTGATCATTCCATTTTCCAATTTTTTAATTGATCACCCAAATGTGACATGCTGCCAAAAGACATTGTTGATTTAGCAGTTTCTATTGTGTGATCAACCTGTCCTGTTTTCTTTTTATCCAAGTTGGCTGTCATACAATTATCATTAATAAAAGTGCACGGAATCATTATGATTATAAACTTGCTGGACCAAGTTCAAATTCCACCTGAGACTGCTTCTACTCAACTATTGATCTTGGGAAAGGCATGAATCAATTCTTCTCTTCACCCAATCCTATCACCAGATATCTTGATCACAATCTGATTATCTGTACAGAAAATTTGATCGGTAAACTGAGTTCGAATTCTGACGTTAAAACTATTTGGAAACGCATAAATCATGTTCTCTTGTGTTCCCTTCTATCATCCGCCCTATTGGCTAAGGTTTGATTGTCAGCTTAGAAAACGAATTCGCCAACCCGATTTGAATTGTCATTTTATTCATTTTGCAATAGGACCTGTAGAAAAAATATGATCTTGGATGTCCTTGTGTGCGACCTCATTGCCAATAATCATAACAATAATCATGTCACTGACATTCCACAATGTTAGAGAAAATAGTGAGCGCGTGACTTCATGTCACTCTCATGAATCCACCATCGCTGCCTAGACAGTGGCAGCATAATAGCTGTTCTATGTCATGTCAGCCTTGACAGAGGGAAGTGGATGAATGTGTCTTGTCCTTTTATGGGGCTTTTACGGATTTACCAGATTGATAAATTAAAGGAATGTCAATGCGTTAATTTTTTTTTTGGTTTTGTATTTAGAGCCGGTTCGGGGGTTTCTGGTGTCCTTTAAAGTATAGAATTATCTTGTATTTCTGAAAAATCAGATTTTACAACAGGGAATTTTATTATGATGATGGTTTTTATTCAGTTTAATTTATTCATTTTCCATATGTATTTAGAAAGTCCACCCCCCCTGTTTCAGACATATGGCAGGTGCCCCTAGCACGTGACGTGCTGAGAGACTGACCGTGTTACTGGTAACTAGGGCTGGTCCTGTGTGTATCACATCTCCTGGAAGATGCCAGTAAAGAGATGATTAGTGGTCAGATAATTATTTTTAGAAAAAACATGTTTGTTCCGCATTTCAAAACTGCTTTTACTTGGAGACACTTCTTTTTAAATCAAAAAAACATTGTATACGATGTCTTTCAATATCGAGGATATGGTTATCAGAGAGAATAAGAAAAATTGAAAAGGAAAGATTTCTAGATTTCTACTTGTATTTATGGATGACATTCTTTTGTATGCTCAGGTCCGCCATAAGGAAAACAACGTGGGTGGATTTTCTATGATAATCAAATAAATTACTTTAAAAGCGTTCAGGGAAAGGTCTTACCCGCTATCCAAAAATAAAGTGTTCTTACAAAACGTGTCGTTTGCCGATATGGCGTTGAGATATGAAGCAATTAATATATTATTTCCTAGAAAATATTCTGAGCATTCCCAGAACACAAAACGGTGATGATGGTATGTTAGGCTGGGTTGTCGGAGATCAAGTAACAATGAATAGTAGTATAGTAAGTGAAGCACGTAGGTTTGCTATTGCAGAAAATGTATACAGACTGTTACCAATCGAAGGTTTTTTTTTTCTTCTCTACATCAGTCTTTTAGCGTCCGTCGTTAAACAAAAACCTTCCCAAAGATTTGCCAGACCATCATGAGCATCGTAGAGCCAATACTTTCTGGGCTTAACTAGTCCATTATTTTTTTTGCTAGCCACAGTTTCGCATATGATCTCTGGGGTCCACATTATGAGTCTTAATGTTCAGCATTTATCCGATATCCTTGCAACATGACTAGCCCATTGACATTTTAAATGCTAGTGTTTTCTATGATATCTGTGACCCTTGTTTTTTCTCTCTGTGCCGTTTTGTGATCCCTCTTTGTGTGGTTGAGCATGAATCTCTCCTATGCACGTTGAATTTAATGCAGATAAAAGAAAAAGATGACATCAAATCCGTGTGTGTGTGCGTATAATTTGAAGTGATTGCTCTTATTGAATCGACAAGTAGGACTCATTCACCTCTCCACGAAGGCAGAATATGACGCGAGAATTGTTTAGTAGAGGAATCCCCTCACTTACGTGTAAGTAGAGGCATAAAATGTCCAGTTCCTTTGGCTCTTGCCTTTTGGCATACCTCTGGCATCAGATATCAACCCTGACCCTACCCCTGTCTTTGCAATTGGGATGTGTAGCCTGGGGGAGCGGGTCCCCTGGAACCAAACATCATACTTTTAGGGATGACAGGGAAACTTTGTTGACAGGTACATTTTTCCTATACTCACGTTTTTTGGAAGGGCACGGGGCAAAATATAGATTACTTCGGAGTGAGTTGATGTTATGTCAATTTTTCTGCTAGACTGTCTGCTTTCATTGTAAACCAGCATTTAAAATCCTAGTATTTTATCTGGGGTATAAGCGTCGACCACAGATGCCTGGGTGGAAAGCAGTATTACCACAGACTCGAGGCAAGTCATTTGAGAGGGGATTTCTTAAAAAAGAACGACTTTACAGATACTAATGCAGACAGGTCTGGTAAGTCATTGAATAGAAACCTTCACGTGACCAACGTCTTTTGGTAGCATGCCACATGGGGAATTAAAAAAATTCATTTGATCATTTAAAAAAAAAAAAAAATATAGGAATGCCACCGGACACTAACTAAGGGACCAATTTAGCATAGACGTCTTTTAGCCAGAGAATTTGAAAAACAAAAAACAAAAAAAAAATAGCAAAAACTTGTTTTTTTATGGACATAATGCGATTTACATTTTTAGCCCTTACAGTTCATCGGTCCGGCCTGTACACGTGGTTCATACATCGCTAGCCAACCAGCGATACAGGATTAAAGACTGAAGAATCCTATGTTGACAGTTTCGGTTGACAGTTTCCAATTCCGAGAATCTGAGTGTTCCAACGAAAAATGGTATAAAATTGCATTTTCAAGAGGATATCGACAAATAAAGGAAAGCCTTCTGGGTAGACATTCCAGACAGTCCTCGTAAACACAGTTGTCCATGAACGTAGAGATTATATTTACATTACAATGCATTGAAATATGTGTTTTATACAAATTGTTGATATCTGTTTGTTTTCGAGTAGTTCACTGATTCCAGAGAAGTGATGAAATCTGAGATAAGATAAATACAGATAGATAGAAAACGGTCTGACAAAATACATTTTCTCGACTGATAATGTTATAAGACTACGGAAAACAGTAAACTGACGTCATAAAAAATCATTATTTCTTTTTTTTTTAACAATTCTTGAGATATATATTACGTCATCAGTGTTCACAAATATGGGATTATGAATTGAAATTTTTTTTTTTTTTGGAGGGATGATATAATTTATCTAATTTATAGTTTCCCTTCTAGCGGCCCTGTCACCCGCAGTTTCTATTACAGTAGTGTTCCCTAATCCATGGTTTGTTGTACATGGTTCCCCGAATCCGCGTTTTCCCCCTGAGTGGTCCCCTTATTCACAGTTTCTCATTCAGTTGTATATGGACACATCATTAGAATTCCGTCCGGGTTTCTACAGTTTGTTTGTATCAGAGACTATCAGAGAAGTGATAGAAATAGAATATCCAGTCTGCTAACCACAGGATGACACCTGCAGGTGGATGGAGCCGAGCAATTTTTTATTATTCTGATTGTTTACCTTGCCGGGGGAGAGAGGGTTTGACGTAATGACTCCACTCTCTATGAAAAGAAAAGACAAGTGCCATCGACGCCTCTCGGTTATTTCACGGAGAAAGAAAAGCTAAAAAGGATAGCGCAAGAATTAAGGAAACAATGGACAAACGTACAGAATAAAGTTGATTGAGTTTCACCAGTGAACAATCTCCCGTCGGTGGAGAAGGACAGACACAGGAGGATGCATAATGAAATATGGCGTTTCCATTTTATGGCGGATGGAAATGTTTCAAAAGAAAAAAATAGGGAAAACCAGAACAAATTTGTATTAGTCGATAGATATGGAAAAAGAAAGAGATATGAACAGACCTAGGTAGCTAAATAGACATGGACAGATAGATATGAATAGGTAGCTTAATATATATATATATATATATATATATATATATATATATATGTGTGTGTGTGTGTGTGTGTGTGTGTGATACAAATCAGGCTAGCAGTATAACATAATATGATAATATATCAATGATATAAAGCCATTTCTGAAATGTAATGGATTTATTTCATAGAGTGCTCGATAATACAACTTTTCAATCTTGAAGTTAGGTTGTTTTAGAGTATAGCTGGAAATGAATTGTAGAATGTGGATTCGCTACACAAACTAGCTCATATTTCTGCCCTCTTTGGGCCTCATCAGGCGATAAGGCTCAAAGAGGGCAGAAACATGAGCTAGTTTGTGTGGCAAATCCACATTCTACTATATATATATATATATACATATATATATATATATGAGAGCTAACAAGGTAGGGATGTATTGACAGCTTGCTAGATAGACAGATGAATATGAACAGACTTACGTAGCTATATATATATATATATAGACAGCTAACAAGGTAGGTATGAGTAGATAGATAGATAAACATGAATAGACAGCTAATTTAGTTGAATGGATAGACAGGTATGAACAGGGATAGACAGATGGATACATAGATATGTACAGAGCTAGATAGATGGATATGAACAGACTGCAACCTAGGTTGATATGAGTTGATAGATAGATAGATAGAAAAATAGAAAGATAGATATGAACAGAGATAGATTTATATTATAAACAGCTAGATAGATATGAATAGACAGGTGAGCTAGACGGATGAATAGATAGATGGATATGAACAGAGATGGATGGATAAATAGATATAACCAGAGCTTGTTAGATAGATATAAACATAGATATAAGCAGGTAGCTGGCTACCTAGCAGAATAGATAGATACTAACAGACAGGTAGCTAGATAGATACATTCAAATATGGACAGGTAAAAAAATATGAACAGACAGCTAGCCAGGTAGATGTGAGCAGACAATTTGCTAGAGATAAACAGGCAGCTGAGATAAATGGATAGATAGATATGAACAGACTTAGGTAGCTATATAGATATAGACAGCTGAATATGAACAGGTAGCTAGATAGATAAGAACAGGTAAATATGAGTAGACAGCTTGCTAGATAGATGGATAGATAGAGAGAGCTATATGAACAGGCATGTGAGCTAGATGGATGGATAGATATGAACAGAGATAAATAGATGGATAGATACATATCAACAGAGCTGACTAGCTAGCAAAATCGATGATATATATATATATATACATATATATATATATATATATATATATATATATATATATATATATATATATATATATATAGTATAGTTTAGTATAGTATATGTGGTACAAATCAGGGTAGCAGTAATATAATAACATATCAATAATATAAAGCTACTTTTGAAATGTAATGGATTTATTTCAAAGTGCTCGATACTCGCCTGATGAGGCCCGAAGAGGGCAGAAACATGAGCTAGTTTATGTAGTGAATCCACATTCTACTATTTATATATATATATATATATATATATATATATATATATATATATATATATATATATATATAGCTACATGAATATGTAATTCAGATAGATATTAACATTACTTGTTAGATGGATAGATATGAACAGACAGCTGAGCCTGATATATTGATAGACAGATATGAACTGAGCTTGATAGATGGATAGACAGATATGAAGATAGATAGATATGGGCAGATGGATGTACAGATTTGAATAGTCAGCTAGGCTAGATAGATGAATTGATAGATATGAACAGACTCAGCCACATACGTAAATTCAAATATCAAATTTATTGATGAATAACTTAGCAAAAAAAAAAAAAAAATAGCAAAAGGATACTGTCCATTGCTATTCGTATTCTCAGTTATACAATTTCGAAGAAAAAAACACCCTTGATAAATACACCTAGTTAGAATAGTTGAAGATTTCACTTTCTTCCCTTTGTTTCATTAGATCTGGAATTAGCTACTTAGTGTTTTGTTGTAACTTTCACAACAACCGCGATAATGTTTGAAACGTTCAACTACGAGATCGTCCTGAAGATTTCCCACTGAATCCCACCAAATATATAGAAGAAGATTATCCCCCGGTATATTCCATTTTGTTTGGGATGTTGAAGGCAGAATTGCATCTAGTTATGCTTTTTCTAATTTTAGAATTCTTTTGATGAATCTATTTTTTATCGTCAGTGGGTTTTCTGTGACGAGCAAGAGGAGGCAAATGTTTCTATTCCCCTGAACCCACACGAGAACAGGATGTGATTCAAGATCGATTCAATGTTGGGATAACACACCCGCAAACGGGTGGGTGAGAAAACCTTATAGATTCCTTATAGTCTTCGATACTATCGTCGCATTTGTCTTGAGGTCCCAAGACCAATCACGAGCCCCCATTGATTTGACTACACAGAACAATACCACGTCTCATGCGGCAAAACCCCATTGGCTATAGTACTACATTTGTGTCCGTTTTGTAAGAAATGGTTAAAAACCAGAAACTCCTCGATTACTCTTTTTCTTTCCGTTGAAAAGCAATTATTTAAAAGCTAATCGATTTTTTCTCCGGAAGTTAACCTGGAAGCCATTCGCTAACTTTTGAATTTTTCCTAAGGTCTGTATACAATTACTACTGACTGATTGCAAGGCAGTAACGTGTTGAGGAAACTTCAAAGACACTTCTTTGAAAAGATAGACATCTGCTGATGCCCTAATCTGGACACATCTTCAGTGATGTTCCTGAGATACTCGGGTGTTCCAGGTCCTCCAACTTCATACACCCTCCCCCAGGCCTTGAACCAATCCCATCGTGACCGTGAAGAATCTATAAATGCCCTGATGGTAGGTTGATTTTGAGCAGATTTATTTCTGGGTACACTGCACTCTAGCTTGGCAGACTTGGAGAACGTGCCAAAGGCCAAGGAGAATAGCGTCACAGAGACAGTATATCCTGTAATAATGCCAATCTCTACTTGGTACCAGCTTGAAAATATTGTTCTTGAAGTGGACCCCATCCTGAAATTGCTATAATGATTAGCGATGAGATCTTAGATCCTGCTAGGGACATGATGTTTAGTTATTGTTAGCTGCATCAGCTTGTGGGTTGTGGAGCCATTTGCATTCAACACGATACAGTCAGGTAGCCTGTTATCTCCAGCTTCTCTAATGATCTCCATCACCACACCGGTATGCTCCTAACAGCTTGGCATTCCTGTATCATCATCGCTCTGGACTGAAGATTCAATATAGTTGTTATTTTCTTGGAAGGAATCCAGTTTCTTAGAAACAGCACCGTAGAACTTAGCGTCGACACACAGCAGAGACATGACTTGAAACTGTTCTATCTGGATGGAGTTTTCTCCCTTCGGGATTGACACCACCTCAACCGCTCTCCAGTGTTCTGGGATCTTCCTTCTCCAGAAAAAAACCCTCAGGACTTTCTACAGACACAGCAAGAGTTTAGGGCAGTTCTTGTATATTTTGTATGAAGTGTCACTTTGTCCCGGAGAGGAACTTACCCTTGCTTTACGGACAACCTCTCCCACTTCCTTCAGCTGCAGATCTTACTCATCAAACTACACTTCTGGTTCAGTTTTTTTATATTCGGATTGTACAGATTCTCAACTGCTGCTCTCTTTCTTGGTCGATGTACGTCAGCACCATAGGTTGGTGTGTTTCTCCCTGTGAGCAGACCAGTTTTCCACGGTGCTACTGCTCTAAGGAGCTCTTTAGTGAATTTGAACATGTCGTCTATGAAGGCTGTTCGTTCTCGGACCTTCTCATGCAGCCACTTCTGATGCCACTCAGCCCGATGGAGGACCCTGATCTTCTTGAGAAGGACACACATCAGCTGGGCCAAGCCAATGCGCTCCTTCTCTATTGTTTCCTTGTACTGAGTCTTCGATGCTTTGATGTTGTGGGTCCTCACTGCTCCATAGTTTGGTGTGTATTGTATCCTGGGACCTTTCTTTGCTTCATCTTCAAACCGTCCAGCGGCAATGCTGACTTTGATGGCAGTCATGGCTTTTAACTTCCCATCGGCATGTTTTTTTCGTCTTTGCCTCCAGAATTTGATCAACATCGTTGTCAAATTGAATCCACAGTGTGGTCATATTATGTGCCGGCTATTTGATCGGCCCCTAGTTAAATTGGATGATAGAAGGATCAGTCTGTCCCATTTGGAAGTTCCAGGCTCTGTGGGGTGACTCCAGGTCTGGTTTCTCCTGCGTTGTGCGTTATGCTACTCCTTCTCTCATGGGACTGTCAGTTCACAGCTCATTTGGTGGACTCAGATTCAAGGACGATGTCTTGCCGCCGGGTGGTGGCTGCAGTGTGGCTGGGGAATTTCAGCTGCCGTTCGAAGTTCATTTAACATTTAAGATTTCCCTAAAATGTTGAGAAAAGGTGGCAGTGTAAACTTTAGACTGCTCTGATCAGAAGTGCATATATATGTTTAGTCAGAAATGTAAAAAAAAAGTTATTATCTAAAATATTTCAATTTGTTTGAGACTGTATGAAATGTATCCCCGTTATGAATTACTTTTTGATGATATCTCCATTTTTAGCACATCATTTTCAGTTAATATGCCTTTCACATTCAAATTGGATTGTGAGAAAGCGTAACGGATTACTTGCTTTAGAAAATACTCAAATACATATCGTTTCTTGGAAACTTGCAATATTATGTAGCACAGACTATGTCATCTTGACCATCTATGTCGCTGAGAGCCAGTGAGTTTCATTCCTAATCCTATTTTTACATCTATCAGACAACTCAAATATCGAAGTGGACGACTTGATTAATGTCAATGGTTAGTAGGCCACTTCCGCAAACTGTTATGACTTCGAGGATTTCAATCATCGCTGGGTGTCTTTAACACACAATCTTGTGCCTTGGTGGGCTAAATTAAATAAATGTGAACAGGAACGTCTTTCCTTGGAGCAATGATTACAAAGTCCATCTCAGAAAGCATAAATACTGTAGTGAGTGTGATCGTTACCGGATGCCCTTGTTACTTGACTAAGTTAAACTTGACATCTACCTAGATGAATTTCAATTTGATATTACGATACGTTGCAGTACAAACATGTTTAATCGCATAATCATGACACTAAAACTGATGAGCAATTTAATCATGACTTGAGAACATTCTGCCCCACGCTTCGATGGGGGCCACTTGCCCCAGAATTCGAAATCATTTCAATTTACGACACTCAACCGAAGAAGGTCGTAGGGTAAAACGGTCGAAACGTTCGGTTCAAAAGATGAACCAATATGAGAACAGCAGCCCCAAATAATCTATGTTTTCGTGTTTCCCATATTAAGTACTTTAACACTTGGAATTGACTTTCACACCTCTCAATCCCAGTTTGCAATTTTCGCCACTCTTACATGTTAGATGCTTAGTTACTTCTTCGCTCCTAGCTTTATCACTTTTTACCATCTGAAAATGCCGACAAGCTTTTTCAAAAAAATGTTTCTTGCGTTGACTAAGACTTTCGCTTTTTCTACAAAAGTGCTGAAGGATGGGTAGATGTATTTTCTGCGAAGGCAACAGCCACAATTTCAAAAATTTCCTGTTTACTGCACTTGTTATAGAAAACACGTCAAAAAATCGATTAAGAAGCCTATTTATATCATTGCATCAGAATAGAGAAATAGCCTTTTCACAAAATCACGAAAAAGCCATAGGCGACTCCGTTCTTATTAAACAATAAAAATCGATACTATCTATCTATCTTTGCATCCATATATATATATATATATATATATATATATATATATATATATTTACAATATTTCCCTTTGTATAATTTTCTGCAACTTCTGATCATGATACAATTTCGAATGCAAAATATATACAATTATATGTATATATAAATATATGTGTGTATTACAATTATGTTTCCGTAGATAATACGCCCCTGGATTTCTTCAGCTCAAACTTCTCAAGAGAACGTGTGGATTAAACATAGTGAAAGACGGTACATAAAGTGAGCACAAAATCCATCCCATACATTTCAAGAGGCTTACTTAAACGTATAAATCTTGAAAATTGACAGAATTTTGACCAAAGATTCAAGTATATGACTTTGCTTTGTTCAATTTCATTTAAATTTTTACTGAATTTTGTATTTTACAATCTTAGGTTCAGATTCTATTCATTTTGAAGCTTTATACGGACGTTCAAATGAACGTTTTCGAATGTGTCGGATATTTTTGCGCTCACTGAATGTATTCCTGAGGAAGGATTACGACCGTTGGTTTTGTAGCCAACACTGTGATTAGGTTCCATCTTTCAACTATCGGTGGAATGAATTGATTGTAGACCTTCCTTTTTAAAGATTAATTGAATGTTTTTGTTCTCATCAACGTAGAATGAATTTTTGTTTAATTTATTCTTCTTCTGGGGATTCCATGGTGATCTGTTTTGGTCTTCTCTCTTCAGCTCTCTGCGTTGTTGATTTTGATAATTTTGTCTTTGTCCGTGACGTATTTGTTGCTCATGATATTTGTTTTACCTAAGTTCATGTGAAGACCAATTTTATTGCTTTATGTCCATCAATGAATGTTAAAGGGCTGCTGCTGTTGCTGCTGCTGCTGCTGCTGCTGCTGCTGATGATGATGATTTTGCTGTATGACATCATCCATTCCAGCCAATGATATACAACGCAACAAACAATCATTGACCTGCGAATGGTAGTTTTAATATACGTGGTAAGTTCTGCAGACCTGTCATCTTAAAACGTTCATTTATTTCGCTACATCCAACAATCTTTGTCTGGTTCGGCAATTCCAACGACTTTCCCCCGTGCTACCTTCAATGCTGCATTGTGCATTAAGCCATAAAAGAACAATTCCAGTTTTCATACGATGACTTGTTCGATGAATATTTCGGCATCTTGAACTTGAACAGATAAAGTTGAATCGGGAAAATTGGTCCACGGTTGCTCGCAGGACATTCTCATAAACTGTTTTTTCTTAATCCTTGAAGTGTTCATTTCATGATTCCGTATGTCACTAGGCTGAAATATCGTCCTACAGGGTTCATTTTATATAAGAACCCAAACGCCAAGAAGATAGAATATTCTATCTCTCTATTCATATATCTATGATGTGTATTTAGACAGAATTCTTTCGTTAAGGAAGCGTAATTTGAACATACACAATCCATTCTCCAGACCTGTCTCTAAGCGATTATCATGTTTCGCACCATCCAACACTTCCTGTCTTGTCAGCATTTCCAACAAATTTTCTTAGATACTTGAGCTACCTTTCAGATTAATTATGTAGTTCCAGCATACAATTATTTGGGCAAGGGACAGGCACAGAGCAAACCGTATGATAATCTGATCTAGAGAACATGATACATGGAGGACAGATCTAGAGAACACGGTAAATGAGGGATAGATCTAGAGAACACGGTACATGAAGAACAGATCTAGAGAATACAATACATGAAGGGAAGATCTAGAGAACACGGTACATAACGGACAGATCTAGAGAATAAAATACATGGAGGAAAGATCTAGAGAACACGGTACATGAAGAACAAATCTAGAGAACACAGTACATGAAGGACAGATCTAGAGAACACGGTACATGAAGGACAGATCTAGAGAACACGGTACATGCAGGACAGATCTAGAGAACACGGTACATGAAGGGAAGATCTGGAGAATACGACACATGAAGGACAGATTTAGAGAATAAAATATATGAAGGACAGATCTAGAGAACACAATACATGGAGGGAAGATCTGGAGAACACAATACATAGAGGGAAGGTCTAGAGAACACGGTACATGAAGGACAGATTTAGAGAATACAATATATGAAGGAAAGCTTCCCATTCCCAATCTAGGATCTTATATCGCATAATGTTAGTGAATTTTCGATGGCCACTGTCTAATCACCGTTTGACTTCCCAAGATGTTCTGTTCTAAAGCATCATTTGTAAAAGTTGACTGATTTACCCATCGTAAGAAAACTGTAAACTAAATTTTTCACGTAGATTTCTCAAGTTTTTCAAGTTACTTGACTGGCTTGCAGACTGGCTTCGTACGTATCTCGCGTACAGATCGTGCCAATCGAGCCAGTGAGCAGTAAATTTAAACATCATATTGTGATAGAACGTTTCTTCTCAATTTCTTTAAATTCTGCCTCTAAATATGTATTCGATGGGGTCAATTTGCAATGTGAGTTTATACCTAATTGATCTCTTAGTCAGTGCATTTAAGCTTCGTCTTTTTTAAAACTCAGACTTTCTTTAGTGATGCAAAACAAAGGTCTAGAGAAATAACATTTTCCATGTTTTTCTAATTGATCACACCTAACGCAGCATCTTGCGTGGAGATATTGCTCACATGACAGTTTCCATTGAGTGATAAATCAGACCCCGTAAGTTCACGTGTTTGTTGTGCTGCTTCTCCCACTCCAACGTTTTTCAAGATCTAAAGTTTTCCATCGGGTTGTTTTCGTTGAGCTTGAAATCTCTTTTATCAAACTTTTGAAAATCTTTTCGAAACATAAATGCACCTGCTGCACCATTATCCTCGGTTTCACTGGACATTTTTCTGGATTAAGCATGAAAAATAAACAATGTCTAATTGGTACTTCATATTCAGCTATGATTTTCCCTAAAATAGAATAATATTATCACTTTTCCACGGACAATTCTAAGATTTTCACAATATTGTGGTAAAGATGGCACTGCGAACATTCGGATCAATCATCGAGTTTATATATATATATATATATATATATATATATATATATATATATATATATTTATATATATATATATATTTATATATATATATATATATTTATATATATATATATATATATATATATATATATATATATATATATATGGATGATGCACAGAAAATTCAGTTCTTGGCGATTAATTGAGTTTCGTGCCGGTGGTGTCATCATCAGGCCGTCTGTATTCATTTACTTCTCCACAAGAGCAAGATGTGATACAAGGTTGTTTTTAATGTGGACTTCCAGTTACGGGAAGGCTGCAAAATTTTACTCCGGTCCTTGCAACTAGTGTTGTGGACGCGGCAAGGCAAGCCAGACCCATCACTTTCAGTGCCATGGGACTACTGCTCCTCGGAAATTGAGCCGAATTATTTTTGAGGCCACAGGATGAATCCTAGGCCTCTTGCGCTTAGCAATATCGAGCTTCAGTGAGCAATCATCGTATATGTCATTGCACCGGCGCAAAGCACCTAAAGTGTGTCCTGCAAACAGATTGCACGCTCAGGAACCAGAGCGTCAGACTGTCTGTATTTACGCGCTTCCTCACAAGAGCAAGATTTAACACAAGATCGTTTTCAATGTGGAGTTCCATTCACTGGAAGTTTATGTTGGATGTCGGATCATATATCTATTTCTTGATATAATATATATATATATATATATATATATATATATATATATATATATATATATATATATATATATATATATATGTGTGTGTGTGTGTGTGTGTGTGTGTGTATTCTTTGAAGAATATTAAACACACCTGATATGATTGATGGAGCATAAAAAAATTCCATGCGTGTGGTTGTGCGTGAGTGTATGTGTGGGAGGTTTGTTCATGTAAGCGTGTGATTTCTATAAGGTTGCATCAAGATAAATATTCAAATACAAAATTTGATTTTTAATTTGATAAAATGGACTTTTTTTATCAAAATGTGCCCATCCCATTATGGATTAGTGAAACTCATTTCTTCAAAATGTATGAGATGCTGTCTTATGATGTTTGCTGTATAGTACTCCCCCTGATCGTCACTTATGGAGCTAAAATATGGAACTTAACCAACAGACATATCCGCGAAATGAGATGCATGCAACACGTGCATGAGAGAATCATGCTCAAACAGCACAGTATACCAGGAGGAGAACAGGAGTCTGAGACATCATAGGATCTATTGAAAAACTTAAATGGTAATGGGCTGGCCATGTTGCAAGAGTGGCGGACAATCGATGGACAACACGATTCACAACATGGATCCTGGAGATCACATGCGAAACCGAGGCTGACAGAATACAAGATCGAGGGATGAAAGAGACAAATTCAGAAAATACTGGCTCTGCGACACTCATGATAGAGAATTGTGGCGGATCCTGAGGAAGGTCTATATCTAAAACCAACAATAAAAGAATGATGATGATGATGATGATGATGATGATGATGATGCCTCCCCCCAATCATATCTACTAATCTTCCCCCCTAAGCCTGTTTTGGAAGTTTCATCAACAACATGTTTTGCCTTCATTTATTCCCTTGCATTCTTGTTACTATCAAACATTTATTTCCATTGCTTCTTTTTTTAATGCATTAATTGGTATCGCATCTCTCGGACTCTTGAAATGAATGAATGAATGAATAAACATACGAAAAATCAGGAAAAAAAAGGACAGAAAATCACGAGTTGAATTCAATGCAATATCAACTATTTTAATTAAAAAAACGTCCTTAGGTCACATGGCTAATTTTACTTTAAGAAATATGAGCTGTATGGAAGTACCAGAAAATTGTCTCACATTACAAAACGTTGTCAAAATGAAAACATATCCGGCAGGTTTCACTGATATAAAATAAAACAAAGTGCGTCTTGGAAAAGAATCAAAATTAAATTTAACCATACCATTTGAGCTATGTGCAATTCAGAGATAAAGTATTTTTATTATTGCGCGTCTTTTTGTTGCTTTTTATAACTTCGATTCAAGTCGTCTGATGTTCTCAGATTACGTATTTTCCTCATTTCATACATTTAGAAGAATATAGCCATCTTATTATCGTTTTTTATGTCTTGATTTCAAATTTTCTGAGATGAAATACTTTCATTCTCCTGCTCATTTTCGACGAGTATCTGGATGTTATAGTGTTCTCTCTACCACTTTGTAAATCAACTATTTGAAGATACAACGAAATCGTAATGTACTCATTAAGGAGCGAACGAAAAAATTAACAAGATGAGTGTTCAAGATAACGCAAGATACATGAAGGAAATGGTGTCTCAACAGGCGTCTTATTTCAGTTTTATCGCATTTTTTCAATTCAAAGGTTTTTTGTTATTTCTTCTGTTTTCTAGAAAAAAAAGTCCCAATTTTTAGATGATTTGACTTTCAATTATAACCGAATGAAGCCTTGTAATTGAATCTTCAATTCTTTAGTAAAAAGGAATCAAATGAGTTTTACGAGGTAGGCTTATAACTTTTTTAAAAAATTTCCACTGAAATCTAGCGAACAAGGAACATTTTGCCAATGGCAAAGTTCTTTTGAAAGAAGATGTCGATGCCATTCAAACCTCTCAGTATTTTTTATTGTTGTCCTTTCACTTGGTTGAACATATTTCTGGATTGCTAAAAGCTTTTCTTGAAATCATGTTCATGTTATTGCATATTTACTTAAAATATTCCACTACTTGTTTTAGTAATATCTTTTTTGTATTCCTTCGAGCGTCCATGTGTGAGTAGAATTCAAGACTGGTTTTCGTTTTCACTTTTGTTTCATTTTCCACCATTATCACTTATGGAGTTGAATTAGTGACTGCGTTCTAGTAAAAGACCTTCAGGTCAGGTTAGAAGGAGAGGAGAGTCGGCATTTGTCTCATCACAAGAACAAATACGACACAAGGACCCCACGAGCAACATCATCAGCCTTTTAGCCGTCGTTAGACAAAGTCCTCCCCTAAGACTCTCTATCATGGGCATCGGGTATGCAATATTCTCTGAACTTGTCACGCTATTCAATTTTTTGCCGACCGCAGTTTCACACATAATCTCTAAGGATCCACGCTGTGAGTCGTGATTTCGGTGAGGTTCAATTTTACATTTCTATAGGTGACTATTGGGGGATGCATTGATTGCATACCAATCTCTTTAGGACTAATTGGATTTTATGTGTGAGAACAAGCAATGTCTGCATAAAATAATCTCAATGTGATAGTTACCAAAATCATGATGAATTGTACCAATGATCATGGACTTTTTAAAAATAAATCTTAAGCATTAGCTATAATTCAAATATATTCTCTCAAGTTTCAAGTTTGGTTTACTTCGAAAGAAAATAGTAAGATGCGAAAAAACAAATAAAATCACCTCTGCGGTCTTTGGATTGTTTTTAATGTCAATTTCGTCAACGAAAATTGACTTCAATTACAATACAAAAAATTGAATTTTTTAATTGAAAATCTACTGTGAATAAAGTAGTCGTAATAGAAATGTAGGATTCGACGAAATTTGCTTTGTTTAGTGATTATTTAACTGGATTTTGAAAATTATCATTTACTCTTTAATCAAAATATTCCTCACAACAAATGTGTATTGCCTATCTACTCAGTTCGGAGGTCAAGTGGGTATTGGGTCTGCTTACCTTACCCAAATGTGATGAAAGCCCTCTTAAATTTATGAGCATCTCAATGGACAGCTTAAGTATGAATGACCGAAAATAACCCAACCCTGTGTTAATCACAATGACAAGAGTGTATCACTGTTAAAACACATTAAACACTAAAACACCGTGTTATCATGAGAAACATCCTAAAATATATTTTGCACCGAATCAACGAAATCTTGTAAAGATCGGAAAATTGTTGTTTTTCAGCAGTATTTTGATTAAAAAAAAATTTTGATGGAATTAAAACAACGTATTCATTTTGGTTTTGTTAAATATCAAATTTTCGCTTATTCGGCGTAACATATACATGAACTCAAGGTATCTTGTTACTGATAATTGTAACAAATCATTGCATTTCATAAAAATCTGCCCATTCACCGGAAATTGCACATGCGATATCTTCAAATTTCAATTTTGTTCCATGACATTCAGCATCCGGACATTTGATTATGATGGCGTCACATTCCTCGACCGAGAACTCGGTTAGACCTTCACGGTCTGAGAATAGCACTATGGACACTGGCGATGAGGTCAAAGATGACAGCCATGTTTAATCTGTCAAATAGGCTTGACACGTTTTCTGAAGTTATGTCACACCAACCAACGCGTGATCTGCCGTATAAAATCGTATATAAGTCGAGTTTCTTTTTCTATGCATCTCGTCAAGACACTTTCCGGTTGATCAGTCAGACTGTATGTCTTTCTGTCGCCCTTTCAATATGTTAAATATCAATTTTTCCCTATTGTATCACGTTGGATTGAAATGAAACTTGGTCTAGACCTTTGTGTGAGCTATCCTTATTTCTCTTCTTTCTCGTCCTCCTGCTACTATTACCACGGACTGTGAACTTTTGTATTCATTCACCGCATTCGCGCTGGGTAGTGCAAAACCGTCCTTGCTTGTCTACAATTGTTGTCCACGCTTCTTTGTCTCTGACTAGTCGTCGGAGATCTCTGGGGCCATTCTCTGTGTCAATTTTTTTTTTTTTTTTTTTGTGCATTAGTGTGGGATCAGAGTCGGGGAGTTCATCTAAGTTACTTTTTTTATTTTCACTGGCAGAGTTGTTTTTATCCTTCCTCTGTAATTCCTCTTATTGCAAAACTCTTGGAGAGTTGACTTTATTATCTCAATTAGCCCGACGGTATATTGAGAGAGGGGAAAAAGAAAGAGTGATGCCATGATATGTAATGTCAACTAGCGACCAGGAAGAGAAGGAAAGAAAAGTAAATTGGAATCTTTATGAGATTCTCGGGAAATTAGTTCGTTCTAATCACACGTTCATCTAGATTTTTTTTCTGACAACGAGAGTTGTTTTTCACCTGACCATATATTCTTGGAATTTTTTGTTCTGCTAACACTTTTTTTTTCAAAATTTACCTAACATTCATTTTTACGCTTCAGAGTGGAGGTTGACTGTAAATCAGCCAGTCTTGTCTGATTTATGTTTGAAGTAGCAGTCAATAACATTCTTTGCAGTGATGTTGATGATTTTGTCCAAGAATGTGACACAGTAATTTCCATCTAGCTTTCTCGGTGATTCGTGGATAGCCAGCCCTGAAGCCACAAGGTAGGTGGCACAATACACCACCTACGGAATTTACCGATTCTAAAGTCAGAGAGAATGAGTTCAGAAGTAACTTGTTTTCTTTTCAAAGCCAAATCAAAATGAAATAAATAAATCACATAACAACCTTTATTCACATAAAAGCATTTTATTACTCAATTTAATATAAATCAGATTATAATATTACTTATTTTGTTTTTGAAATTCTTTTTTTGATCCATGATTTGAAGTCGGTTACATTTCAATGGAGTTGCAGCGTATTTTCTTTGAGATATCGTATGTTGTGCAGCCTTCTCAAGCGTTTTAAATGAGAGGAATCATCAAAAATGCAAGATGGAGAAACGGAAAAACGACAAATGTTGGAAAGATGATAGATTTTGCCACAATCACAATGAAAAATATGTTTAAAAAAAGGGAAGATAGGAAAATATCACTGAATAACTTCAAACGTAGGACTACGTATATGAGTCGAGTTTTTTTTTTTCAATGCACAAATGAGAAGCAGCACAAATTCGCAGTGAAAAAACAGAAAAATTAAAGTCTCCAGAAACTTAAATTTTGGTGCAATCACTATAACCAAAGAAAGTGTAGCGCCCACCTTTTTAGCAATAAAAAGATTACACAAACATGAACTTATCTGCCCTTGGCAGGGATCTATTTGCAATTCCTAACACAGTTGAAAATCTCTTTCATCATCATCATCATCATTATCATCATCAGTCTTTTAGCGTCCGTCGTTGCACATAGACCTTCCCCAGGATTTGCCACACTTTCCTATCATGGGCGTCACGGAGCCAGTACTTCCTGAACTTGTCTTGCTCGTTTCTCCATCTAACAATTTGCCGGTCTCGGTTGCGCATGTGGTCTCAGGGGATCCATGAAAATCTCTTTAGAAATGGTAAATTCTTTTTCGGTTCCCCTTTGACGTCACACAAAACTACCAATAAGATAACCGATCGATATCTTTATGGTATTTAAACTTTGGTGGTAAAGTCTCTACCTCTCTCTAGTCTGATGGCCACGAGATAAGCTCGTTTTTTTTTCGCTCTCTCCTTCGTTAGGTTAGTTTATATAGTTGATACACATACCTTCTTTTTACACACACGCCCTTACAAATAAAAAGTAATCCATTCTTCCTTTATCACAAGGAACATATACTAAGTAAAGCACTCCCAAAGTAGTTAGGCAGAACCAAAGATAGCATTATAGTGTGTATAATTTAGATCACCAAAACTGACAGATACTCTAAGAATCAATCTTGCATTTAGTAAGCGACAGTACTTTCCCTTCATTCTTCTTTTCTCCTTATCCTTATCGCAATATATCTCTCGAAACATTTTTGTGTCGGCAGAAAACTCAGGTCTTTCCTCCTTTTAATCCGTTTAAGAGTTTAATTTTATTATCGTTGTTAACCTATTCGTTTGTCCTTTGTTCCCGAGTTTGTTAACTATCAAACTAACTCTTTACTCACCTTGTTTTTGTATTTAAGCACTAAACGCTCTATTAAGTAGAATTTATCTTCTTAGATCGATTCTGATTATTCATTATTTGTGAGGCTAATATCATTAGCAACCCAAAGAAAGTACAATAAAAAGGAAAGAAGATGTTATATGACGGAGGCAAAATATTTACAGCTGCGCATGGGTTGAATTTTTAAAGACCCAATAAGAAGAAACAGTAAAAAAATAGAAACGAATATAAAGGAAAACGAAAGATTATAGATTTCTTCAACTAATGCTTGATGAACTGAATGAAGAAAGCAAGAAAGTCAGACTTTAAATAAACTTTGTAAAATGAACAAAATTAAGATCACGTGCAACAAACACGTCGAAAATAAGTCGACAACGATCAGAATCGAAAATGCAAAACTCAAGAAAGTAGACCACTACATATTATCTAGGACAACGAATCTTCCTGGAATCCACAAGAGAAGAAGAAAAAATCAGGCGAATAATCACTTTTGGATGGTAACCTTTCGGCAGGGCAAGCTTAACATCAGGGAAAAAACAGGAGTCTGTGATATCAGAAAACCCAAAGGGCAATGCGCTGGCCAAGTTGCAAGAACGGCAGACAACCGATGCACATCACGACTCACAACATGGATCCCCAGAGATAAAATGCCGAACCGAGACTGCCAAGTATGAGATGGCAAGACGAACTACACAAGTTCAGAAAGTATTTGCTACCCGACGCCCATGATACAGAGGTCTGGCGAATCCTAGGTGAACTCTATGTCCAACTATGGACAATAGAAAACTGATGATGATGATGATGATAATGATGATGATGATGATGATCTCAAAAAAAATTGTGCACAGAATAGAACCGATATTGAAATACCATTTACAATCATAAATAAGTGTACTTCCGGAAAAGTCCGAAACAATGCAATTGAAACACGAAATTTGATGGATATTGCAAGTTGGGCCTTGTCATTTAATCAGGCAAGGACTTCAGAGTCTCCACGCAGTGCTAAATGTTCTACGTAGACCTATCCATATATGTTCTATCCCCAATATCGGACACTTCATTCATAGATAACCCCGGCCTAAAAATGTCTGTGGATGACACAATAATATATATATATATATATATATATATATATATATATATATATTACAGTATTATACAGCTGTTCCGTTGTATTGCAACTCTTCAGTGTGGCTATAGACTATCCATTATCCCATCCAGTACCATGAGGCAGGATCGAAACCTTAGCTTCAGACCCGGACGCTGGTATCCTCTCTCTACTCCACGGAACTGGACGGTCAGTGACGTTGAATTTGAGCGATATATTTATTTATCGTATATATTCCTCATCCACCAGAGTTCTCTATTCCATGTTGGAAGAGCATTGCATCCCTAAAAATGATGAAACAACACGGCTCTAAAAATTAGTTTCATGGTAAGCAACTGATGATCCCGGAAAGAAAATACATACAAAGTCCCATGATATCTAACTCTGTGTAAACTTACATAAATTACATAATTAGATATTCAGAAATTCTTGATTGAAATGACGTGAATTAATGAGTTTGATCCTCACCGGTCACTCTTCTCTTCTGACTGGCTTGTGCTAGAATGAACCAAACTTATGAACACCTTCATATACATGTTTCTTATGTGTTTACTACCGGCCTATGTCTGTCCCATATGTTTACAGTCACTCTCTTTCCTTTCAGATCACAATCTTATGAAGATCAGTGCAAAATACCGTTGATTTCGTTTCATGTTGTTTAGATTCGGCAAAGGATTGTTATTTCATCTGGCAGTGAAGAGGACAAATAAGCCGAACAGGTCTGGTTAGTCACTCGATAGAAACTGTCACGTAATCAACATCTTTGGAGGTTGTGCCGTGTTGGCATTTATAAGAATTAGAAAAAAAAAGGATGATCAATGAATAAGCATAAATTTAGATTGTAAATTGAAAGCACCCCCACGAAAACACTATTTGGGCGATTTTTTTTTTAAAAAAAGAAAGATTTTTCTTGGTATGATAAGAAGTAAATGTTCAGCCTTTTAGCTCCTTTGCTGTACTCGTGATGATCATTATCATCACCATCATAAGTCTTTTATCATCTGTTGTTGGACAAAGGCCTTCTCTATTGTGGGCGTTGCGGAGCCAATATTTTCTGAGACTATCAAATTTGTCTCGCCATCTCATACTCACCAGTCTCGGTTCTGCATTTGATCTCTGAGGATCCACGTTGTGAGTCGCGATGTCCCTTGGTTGTCTGTTATTCTTGCAACATGACCAGCCCATTGCCATTTGAGTTTCCTAATGGTTTCTATGATGTCTCAGACTCCTGTTTTTCTCCTTATATACTTTACCGTCTTATGGTTTCCCTGAGTGATGTTAAATGTGATTCTCACATGTGCACATTGCATGGTTCTCAATTTGCGGGTCAGTCTCTTGGTTAGGTTCCATGTTTCAGCTCATGTCAAGGTACGTTTTATGCAATGACAGATGAACACTTCTCACTTATGTATTTAAGATATAGACATATGCGTAAGGTTTCTACTAAAAAGAAAAAGAGTCAAATATTTTACCAAGAAAAAGTTATTTAATTTGTAGTACACTAAGTATGATTAAATGCTTGGTACATCCATAGCCGACAAGTTAGCTAGCCAGTCGGACTACCTTGACAGTTTTTGCAACATTTTTTGTTGACATTATAAGTTAATATTTTCGGATGACAGTTTCTAACAAGATCACGAAATTAGAAATATTTGAACACAAAGTACAGGTGACTCCTGCTATCTAAAAGTACACTGTTACTTGATTACATCTTGTAAGATGAAACGGCGTAAAGAGAAAGTTTAATTACGCCACTTTTTTCAAAGATCGTGTCTTCAATTCATATCGACAAATTAGATCCCGCTAGGACAGTGCCCATTCCAAAGGTGCGAGTTTAGAAGGGGTCAGGCTTTAAGGGTTATTGAGCAGTGTGCCATAATGATCTTGTCAAATAATTTCCTGTCTCTTGTACGAAACTATGACTTGGAGGTATCCCAGTTCTTTCTCTACAGTGTTGCCAATTTAGACATTTTGTATCTAAATTACGATCTATTGACAATTTAGATATTTTTATACTTGAATTTTGATCGATAATTTTGGATAGAAGATCTATGATCTGTGATAATTTATTAATTCTCAATAGGCTTTCCGAGAATCACTGAATCAATAACCTTCAAAATTGATACCATGCTGCGTTGAGTGCTAAATAATGTATCTAGTAAATGTCAACTTCGTACAATGGTTGAGCGATCATACACGCAGATATTCCTTCAATTGTAGTTGGATACAAAAAGAAAAAGATCAAAAGATTGGATATAGACCTCCCCAAAGATTTGCCAGACCTCTCTATCATGGGCATTTCGGAGCTAATACATTTTCAACTTGTCTAGTTCGTCGCTCCATTTCAATTTTTGCCGACAACAGTTTCGCATGTGATCTCTGTGGATCCTCATCGTGAGCCATGATGTCCAGCGGTTGTATTACATTCTTGCAACATAACCAGCCCATTGCCATTTCAGTTTTCTTACTAATGTTGAGTATGATGCACGTTGCATGGTTCTCAATTTGAGAGTTAATCTTTCGGTTAGGTTTCATGCTCCAGCTCCATAGGTGACTATGCATTTGTTACATACCTTCTTCTTTTGACTTTAATGCATGGGCAAAAACAACTTATATTTTACTGATGTCGACTAATAGGTATGAAAAAACATAATGAATTGTACTCTTCTTTTTAGAAATAATGGGATTTCGTTGTTTTTGAAGGTTGAACTTGCTTTACCGAAAGCTTGCCAAACTAAAGTAAGTCTTAAGTTGATTCCTTATCCGATAAATATGGTATGTTTGCTTGAAAACACGATCTCCAATTCACACAGCCTCTCCTTTGTGACACGTTGAAAGCTGTAGGAAGAACATAATACAATCAATAAAAGAAATCTGGGCCTCTAAGGAGTGACCATGATTATTGAAAACAAAAATATTTACGTCTCTTTCCACGCCTACGAGATTGGTTTCTAGATCTTTACAAGGCATGAAGTAGTAAAGCTGAAAGTGAGTAGAGGAAGATCGTTTTGCGCCAGTCTTCAAAGTTTGGAGGGCCTGATTGTTTAGAATAACGGCATTCAAAACCTTTTTTTGCCGGGGTTCAAACACCGATCTTTGGCACGTGTAGGGAATTCATAACTGTTTCAGCCTCGAAACAAATCGAATATATACAAAATCAAACAGTCTGGCACAAGGCCAATGTAACGAGGCACCCAGTATGCACAGGTTATCACCACTATCGGGAATTAAAGCATTCCTATTTCGTTGACTGAAATGGCATAAAGCGAACAGGCATCAATTTATAAAGAAATCATTTCAAAAAATGATGATGGCGTGTCGGGCTGAGTCGTTGGTTATGGCGATGAAAGGTACTTCTAAAACGTAGATTTATTTTGTCAGAGTAGCCTACTTTTATGGATTGCATCACAGGACTGAAAGGTTCAATCTTCCTCCCTGTTTCACCGAAAAGTGGGAATTGGGAAATAGATTGATACTTCTCCCTAGGGCATTTGGAATCACAAGTTACCTAAGCCCGAATTTGAACACGGTTCGCCGATTCCGTTTTCTGTGCCGCTAACAGTTTCTCCCTCTCTCGACAATCATGGCACATCAACTCAAAAACACAATCTGTAATTCACACAGCTTCTCCTTGTGGCGTATTTAACGCTATATAAATAATATCATAAATCAATAAAGCAAACCCGGATCTCTAAGGAGTGGTCATATTTATGTAGAACAATAAAAAAAAAAACGCCTTTTTCTTGAATATCTGAGCAGCAATGGGGAGAGGGAGAGAAAGGAGGAGGAGGAGGTGATTGCTAGAAACCGCCAACCAAGACTGTCACTAAAACAATCTACATAGATCAATAAAAATAATCGATCACTTTGGACAGAGGATATAAAGAAAAAACCCTGATCATTTTAAGCATCGATTGTTCTTCCATGGTGATGATCAAACAGGTCTTTTCTTCAATACTAACGAATGTGAATTGCATTCACAAGTTCTGTCCAGAAAGTATCCAGCCATCTAATATTGACTGAAGAATAGCCTATTTAAGGCAATGGGCCTTATCATTCTCCACAGTATTCCCCATTCGATTTCATATACTTATCCCACTGTCTCTATCAGTTTTCAAAACTGGGTGCAAAATCTTCTTTCAGGATCGCCATCAGCTGCCTGATACCGTTCTCCTTACCATTGTCCACCGTCGAAAAATTCGACTGTAATGGGGCTGAGACACTTGCAATGTTTTGTGTGATGGTTATCAAGCTTATTTAACTAACAAGTTTGTTATTGTGGTGAAATTTGTTCTCACTGGGTGTCCCACTAACATGGCCTGGCGTTAGGGGTGCGCTAAGCTGAATAAATCACTAAAATGACTGATTGTTTGAGGCTTCCTCAGCACGGAGATTAGCAGGCTTTTCTTGCAAGCCTGCATAATGAGTTCGTTCTCCGCTAGGTGACCCATTACTGTGGTCTTCTGAAGGTTGGTAAAAAGAAAATGTGGTACCTGCTACATTTTAGACGCCTTGGGAGAAAGAAAAGTCTCCCTCGATTTTTACCCTTTGCAAGGAGGAAACAGCCTCCTTCACTCCCTCTTGACCCCTTAAGGTGGGAGGAATTCCCTCCTATTTAGACCCTCTGAAGAATTATCATATAAACATTTATTAGAACTCAATTGTTCTTCATCAAATTACGCACAATGAATTTGTCAAGGTATGACTGGGACTGTGCTTCAGACGTGCCAAACTGATGTTTTAGAGATTAGCGTTTGATTTTGATTTTGCGTTCATTCTTAATGAATTTATTGCTTGATTGTACTTTTTAATAGAATAATCATACATTTTTTAGCCTCCGTATGATCTTTGGAGTATTTATACGCTTGTCAAACACCATCATAAATTTATAAACGTCAAACCTAAGACTGCCACGAATCGAAACTTCAAAAAACTCTTGTTAATAAATAATTCAGCATCAACAAATTGCATACCATGAGTATCTTAAGGTGTGACAGCAAAAGTGTTTTGGGTGGGCTAAACTGACATTTTGTTTTTATATGCAAAAAATGAATTAATACAAACAACATTACAGTGCACACTTACAAATAAATAAACTATTTTTTATGTCGATTCTTATTAGTTTTTTCAGATATTTTAAAATCTTCGGGTGAAGTATTGTAATTTTATTTTCAATTCAAATCTATTTTTGATCCAAAGTTATGATAAATAAGCAACTGAAAGTTAGTGTAGCACCCCCTTTACTTTTGTTGGGTATTAAATACGAAACCTTTCTTTTAGCTAGATATCGAAAACGTCACTTCCTACGACGAGCCCTATGAAAGCCCTGAACACACAAGTTAACTTCTTCCTTTCTTTCTCGCCTTTTGACCCCGGCTTTCGAGACGGTTATCTAATTCTCCTCTCTTCGTCACGCACATGGTCTATTGCTTATTTGGCCCCGGTATCTTGAGCTGATTGTCCTCCTTTACCCCTCTTTAAACTTGCAGTCAGCGTAGTTCCTTCTTTGACCGTGACTATACACGTATTGTCTTGTCACCTGTCTTCCTTGGTGTGAGTATTTGCAAGAATTCTATAGCTATTAAATGTAAACACTGCAACTACTATTTTTGGCTACCATGCAAACGATGCATTCATTATTTCGCCTCTTTAGCTTCTTCTTGCACCTATCCTGACTAACTGCCCTTTTATAATCTAGCTTGGTCGATGTACCACTCATTATAACAGGCACAACTCACCAAGCTCCATATATAGACGAAACGATGTTGGACCCTTTGTGCCATGTGTCCCTTAAAATTCTTATTCTTTTCTATGTTTCATTTTAACGCTCAGGAGTAACCAAAAACTAACAGACCTCTATTCTTCCTCTTCTTTACACAATCGAATATACCAATGTTTCCATTCCTTATATTTCATTTACTTTCTTTATTTGTAGATTAAACGTATTTCTCGTTTTTCACATCTAAATATTTGCAAGTGTCTTTTTGCTCCATTTAATATCTGCGTCCACATTTGTACTTGGCATGCATGTTCTCTATACACTTCCCTTCCTTCTTCAACTTTTTCCACTGATGCCGACGTAGGCCCGCTAATACAGCGAGCGCCGATTATTAGACAAAAATTACTAGACCTATTAAGAGCGATGATTTCTACCCACAGTTCACTTTCCAACGTGAATATATCGCACAAACTTGTTACTTTTCTACGTGAATAATAATATATCGAATTTTCATCCGAAGGTTTTATCAAAACTAAAAACGGACACGCTTGAAAAAATTGAATTCAACCCAATATAAGGAACTTTCTCTGCAACGACGAAGAAATCCTGCATCCTGAATCCTTTCGCATCCTCAGGCAAAAGTTGTTTTGTTTTCTCTACAAAATTGCCCGGAAAACTTCGCTTGTTTCAACACAAGATTCCAGGAAAACATCACTCGTTGCAACACAGGAACCGATTTTTCAACAAAAACATGTTATTATCCCACAACGGAAACATTTCTTCGAATTCAGCTCTGATACTTTGACCAACAACAAATTTCTTATGGGTACCGACTACTACTCTTTGAGCAAAGCAACGACACACATTTGCTTGACTAAACCTTTCATACATATATACAAAAGTACTCCATGTGCTGCCTACATCGACAAGGTTATATTTACACAGTTATCATTATTTTTGTAATAACTTGCTACAGTTTTGCTCACTCAAAATTTTGATCCACGTACATTACCATTTTGCAAACACAAAGAATTTTCTATGCCGCGTTCATCTGAACAACAGAGACATTCTGTATCATTTCAGGAACCGAAGTTAACGTTTTGTTTTGCAACTTCATTTGGTTTTTACAGCCAAACCTTTGCTAAAATTTTATTGTTACTCTTTGTAATTGATTTTTGCCAAATTTTTGTACATGTTTTTATCATTGAATCGTTGAAAACATCTTTGATGTCTACTTCACAACTGATAGCGGACGGTGATTTGAATCACGCTTTTTCCAACAACTGACAAACCTCCTCGGTCTCAAGAGAGTTCATCCAAGTGCATGTCATCCAGAAGCAAGTGGCTTGGTCAAACACTACCACTGCTCCCCCAAACAGTACAATTAGAACAAATTCACTGAGAAGACCACCTATCACTTGTTCTCCTTGCACTACATGCTGCTGCAAAGACAGACTTGAAATGTTCATCAGTAGAATTGGTATGGGAATAGCATTACGCTTACGAGAATAAATGGTCTTTAAAACACATGCCAAACCAACCAAGTTGTACCATTCACAAATAAGGAGGCCGAACAAAAATACATTCATACATTACGCATTACATACATGTACATATTTTTTGGTACTCTTCAACCAGCGTAGAAAAGCCCACACAAAGTCATACACAGATACCAAAAATACTACAAATTATTCATTGAAAACAGAAATCAGAACATTTGCACAAATAGATTGAAACCAGCCCCTTTGATACATCAACAGGAAACACGGCTACACGTGTCAGGTCAGACGCCAGGTGCAATGGCCTAAACGGCTTTGCACCACATAAATGTACTAATATTTCATTTTGGAGATTTCAAAATCCTCTTTGTAGTGTCCACTTTTTAGCACAGGAAATTAAACATACTCAGAATTATCTGCCCTTGGCAAAGATTTACCTGCAATGCCTAAAACACTTGAAAATCGCTTAATTTTTTTTAATCCTTTGTCGCTTCCACTTTGACATGACACAGAACTTCCAATAAGATAACTGATTGTTATCTTTACAGTATTTAAGCTTTGGTGGTTAGAACTTTCCACCTCTTCCTGCTCTGACAGCCTTGGGATAAGCTCGTCTTTTCACTCTCTCCTTTGGATAGTTTTCACACACCTCTACTTTTTACACACAGATCCTTACATATAAAAAAAGTATTCCATCCGTTTTCTCTAAAGAACTTTCCTTCTTCGTCACAAAAACACATCCAAACCAAGGTGAGCACTCTATAGAGTTAGGCCAGACTTCCAAAGATAAGATTATAGTGGCTATGATTTAGATGACCAAAACTGATGGACATTTTAAGACGCTATCTAACATTTTATAAGTGACGTTCCTTTTCCTTTATTCTTCCCTCCACCTCTTCTTTATTGCTGTAGATCTCTCCAAACAACTTAGTATCGGCAGAAATCTCCAGTCTTTCTTTTTTTGATTCCTATGAGAATTGAAACTTGTTATCATTATTAACCCGTTCGTTCGTCCTTATTTTTTTCACGTTTGTAAATAGTTAGACTAACCTTATACAACCTTGTTTTTGCATTTTGAACAGTGACTACTATATTTTCTAGAACTTATCCTCCAAGATCTATTCTGGTAAATTTTAGCAGCTAATACAATTAACACACTAAATTTAGGATGAAGGTAAACAAAACTAAGAATATATTTTTCAACAATAAACCAAGTGTTCCGTCTCAAATTTGGATGGCGTGTTGATATAAACTAAATCTTCTTGATCCGATTTTAGTCTTTTCTGATTTTCTCCCTTTGTTTAGTGAGTGATTCATCAAGCTACTTGTGAATAAACGTTTTTGGTGAGTGAGTTTGTACCACATACTGAAATTACTTGTTTTTTACTCAAAGATAATAAAGCTTTTTGAAGGTATGTATTGTAGCTCATACAAACTCTCCACAGCCTGCCTCGAGATGATCTTCCGAAACTTAGATTAAGAAAAGAGAGGAATCAAAATAGACGGCAAGTATCTGAGCAACCTCATATTCTCAGACGACATAGTCCTTTTCGTAGAGAACCTACACGACCTCCAACTAATGGTAGATGAACTAAACGAAAAAAAAAAGAGTCGGCCTAAACATGAATTTAAGTACAACAAAAGTCATGAACAACGATCACATTGAGAATAAGGACATAACTGTCAAAATCAAAGATGCAAAACTGGGAAAAGTAGACCACTACATCTAACCTAGGACAACGAATCTCTATGAACCCTACAAAAGAAGAAAGCAAGCGAAGAATCACCCTAGGATGGCAAGCCTTCGGCAAAACAAGCTTAAGCTAAAACAAGACGATGCCAATGATTCTAAAAATAACAGTATACGACCTTTATATCCTCCCAATAGTCACTCATGTAGCTGAAACATGGAACCTATCCGAGAGAGACCATCGAATTGAGAACCATGCAGCGCACACATCAGAGAATCATGCTCAACCTCACATGGAAAGATTACATGACTGCACAATATATCAGAAAGAAAACGGGATTCCGAGACATCATAGAACCTATTAAAAAACTCATGTTGCAAGAATGGCAGACAACCAATAGACATCACGACTCACTACATGGATCCCCAAAGATCACATGCGACGGAATACAAGATGAAGAGATGAACTAGACGAGTTCAGAAAATACTGACTCCGTGACGCCCATGATAGAGAAATGTGGCGGATCCTAGGGAAGGCCTATGTCCAGGAACGGACAATAAAAGACTGATGATGATGATGATGATGATGATGATGATGATGATGATTGTAAATGTTTCTACATGAAATAGTTTTTGAGCAGATAGGCAGAGGAATACCTTCATGGTTAGACCATATTTCCATTACAGTGCATCTGTTTATTGTTTATGAAATAAAAACCCTCTTCTTCTTCTTCTCCTCCTTCTTCTTCTTCTTCTTTTTTCTTCTTCTTCTTCTTCTTCTTCTTCTTCTTCTTCTTCTTCTTCTTCTTCTTCTTCTTCTTCTTCTTCTTCTTTTTTGTGCTTTTGGCTCGGGGTTTGTTTTCATTATTGCGTTAATATCCGATGAATATGCAGACAAATCATACTTCTGGTGCTTATGAATGACCTTCGTATGTTTGTTAAACATCGCTATATATCTATTTACTTCAAACCAACGATTACCATATATTGTAACTTGAAAGAAAAAAATATTTAAAAAAAAACATTTCATAGAAATTCAAATAAATCTGATATTTTCTCAGATAATAACTAGTTGGCTCATAATCGCAGAAATTGAAGATAAATATCTCCGCAGACCTTTCAGTTCTCCTTACGCTTCTTGTATTGAAAGCTTTCAAAGTAAATGCCATTCAAAAGGAATCTTCTTTGTTTGGAAATTTCCCTCCCTTTCAAATCATTTCAATTTTCTAGAAACCGTCAACCGAAATTCTCTCAAAAACTCTTAGCATAGGTATTTTACAGGTAGCGTCAACTGAGCTCGAGGGCTGAAAATTTAAATATTTACCCTTTTCAATTTAAAAAAGAAAATGTCTTTAAGTGTATTTTGTAGTTGAGGGTTCAATTTGCAGTATAAGTTTATGCTGAATTAATCCTACATATTGCGTCCGGTAGTATTCACACTGTTTTTATTTATTTATTTATTCATTTATTTATTTATTTTGATTCAGACTTTTTCAGTGATTCCAATCCAACAAATCGCAAGGGAAGTAACTCATTCATTGCCACCTTCTCATTTTTTAAATTTTTTTATTGATCACCTCCAACACAGCATGCTGCTAAAAGAGGTTGGTTGCATGACGGTATCTATTGGGTGACCAACCAGACCTGTCTGCTTCTATTCTTTGCCTCTTTATACATTCACAAATGGAGATTCTTCTGGTTTTAATTCCGAATATGGGTATTTGTTGAATTGCAAATGTCTCCGGCCGTAATTGTTATTTTAGCACGAGGATATTTGTGAATCTGAGAAAAATCATTGGGAATATGTTTGGATTTGTTCAATAATTCAACACCTGATTTTGTAGTTGAGAGTCAAACAAAGAAGTGTACATACAAACACCCACGCACATACACACGTACACACACGCACGCACGCTCGCTCAAACATACACAAATATATGCACACACAAACACACGTGCGCGCGCACATACATACACATGAACACAAATACAAACGCCCACACATACGTTCGCGTATATACTATCAAACATATACACAAAGGTGTAAATACACATACACGTATGTATTGTCATAGATTCCCATCCTCTCTCTCACGCACACACACATACATATATGTATCACTCTCTGTCTTCTTCTCCCTCTCTCTCTCCTCTTCAGGCACAGTCACACACCTACATTCTCATATATGCTCGTACTCTCTCTCTTCTTCTGTCTCACACACGCACACACACACACACACACACACACACACACATATATATATATATATATATATATATATATATATATATATATATAAATCTATTTGTCAATCCATCTCTATCTTTTTCTCTTTTTCGTGTGTATAAATATACACGCACATAGTAACATGTACACACACACCACGTCCACCAATAGACAAGCCCACACATACACATACATATAAATATATCATTACACACGTAGATACACCAACCAAATGATATGTGTGTGTGTGAACCTATGGTGTTGAAAACAATAGACAAACATTGTTCACATGTTTCTTGTTTCAGGCTGAATACTCCATGATCAAAATAATCGTGGTTTTGTCAACGACCTTGAAAATGATAGTTGTCTAGCTGAGAGCGCTAGGTTTATCAAAACTATAATCTTCCGTTGAGAAATGAATAGCAAGATGGTGAAGAAGACAAAGGATTTTGTCTCCTTGTGGTTTGATGGTAGCGTTGACGTCACTGGAGATGTGGAAGGAAGACAGGATATGTGCGAAGAGCATGCGCACCATGCATGAACATAGACGCGGAGATGAAACAAAATAAACAGAACACATACAAGTATTTGGAAGGACAAATAAGACGTACATTTAATACAAGGACATCAATGACAAATGACGAATGAAAATGAAATATATACGAGGATAACATAAATCTGATCGATCGCGTAAAGAGATTAGAACAGATAGCAAAAAAAAGCTTTGTCGTCATTGATAGTACTAGCCTGTCTGAACCGCTTGTGGATCCATATGGCTTCGAACATATCAAGGAATAAATATGGAAACTGGATTCAGTGTGCGAGCCGAACTGCCTAGTCGTGCAATTCTCTAATGTTGATAGACACTCGACGGACAGGCCATGAAAGACAGAGAACACGGAGATTTATCCATGCATGTTTCCCAAAGTAAAGAAAAATTAGGAAAGATCGTCATGACTATTGTATAGTAAAAAGCATTGCCATTCAATTCATGAGAGCGGGAGTTTTATACGTGTTTGGAGCATGTGGTGGGGACACGATTGCATAGCTGCGTAGCTGTGCTTATTTAAGATGCCTCAACATCAGTGAAGTAGAATGGGCAAAGTTAGTACAGAAATAGGTCACGGTGGAAAAATGGTGAAGATCAGATCGACCAGGCGTTCGGCGAAATGATAACGATCTTAGGGAGAAAAAAAGAGAGAGAGAGAAAGAGTAGCCGGCTGCAAGTGCGGGGGCCCAAAGCGTAGCTAGCTACGAGCGCCAGCGCCAATGAGCATTTGAACATGTGCGTCCAGGGTTTTTATAGGGATCGTCGTAAGAAGTGACGTTTTCGATATCTAGCTAAAAAAGGGGTTTCGTATTTAATTCCTAATAAAAAGTATATGGGATGCTACAGTATTCTATGGACTCAAGAATAGATTTTCTTGTGCAGAAACAAGAAGAAGTTAATTAAAAAAAAACAAGTTGTTCTTTGTCCGTCATATTGAAACGAACATATATATATATATATATATATATATATATATATATATATATATATATATTTATATATATATATTGGGATAAAACGATATAAACGTAATCTGTCGGTCAGTCCGGTTATACAAAGCAAAATATAATTTCAAATACGTGCTTTTTCAATCTCATAATCAAGCGTTACAGTTTGGTTAATTTTGGTACAACATGAATAGAACAGTCTGACAAATGAAAAACGTTCAGACAAAAACGCTTATTCTTTATTAATACAGGTCTGGTTAGTCACTCAATAGGAACCTACACGCGACCAACATATTTTGGCACCATATCGTGTGGGGTGATCAATTGAATTTGGAGATAGGGGTAATCAGTGAATAAGTTACTTCTTTCACCTTAATTGAGTAGTAATCGCAAAAATAGTGTGTATTAAAAAACAAACGTGTGAATGCTACCGGACATAAACTAGGGGATCATTTTGGCATAAACTTACATAAACATAAATTTTCAGTTCCATTGCTCCGGTGGTCAGTATGCACGATACATACCTATATAAATCTACCTATACTCAGAAGGGTTGCTCACAATAGGTATACAGTAGCTAAAACTTGGCTTAAGCTGAATTATCAGTGATTGAGTGGATAATGACAATGACAAGTTTATGCTGGCCCAATTTAACGGTATAGTAACCAAAAATGGAAAGGAGATTATTAGGAATTTTGTACTGATTTATCAGGATTCGGCCCAAATAAACGTATACACCGAGTAACAGGTGGCTCAATTAACCGGAATCTACAGGATATATTTGATGTCTGTTGTCAACTGATAATTTATTAGATAATCTTGCAAGGTATTGCTTGAAGGATAGATTCGAATTATTTTGGCTTATAAGGAAAAAGTTGTAAATGTATAACGGTTATACAAGAACGGGGGTGCTGGTACTACGAAGTCAGAGGGGTCAACCGACCCCTGCATTCTTGACACGGGATCAGGGGAGTTGTTGTCTGCCGTCTATGAAGAAAGAAAAGAGTGGAACATACTGAATAAATATTTATATCTTATCAGCAACTGAGTAAAATTTTCTCATAACAATAAAATCACTTTCACTATAAAATAATTTTTTTTCAGAATTATTCAAGTGGCACATGTCTTGCTCAGCTCTCCAGTATGAGTTTTTGCATTGAATAGAAAATAAAGGTCTTGCTTTGTGAATGGGAGATTTTAGTCGTTGTCTCTGTGTTGCCAAGTGTGTTTTTTTTTTTGTTGTTGTTGTTTTTTTCAAAGCAAAAAGAGTTATCTATATTTCATAGGTTGGAAATTAAAAAAAAAAAAACAGACTATTACTTGAATCTGTAGAGAACCAAACATAAGTCTCGTCAAATGTTTCTTCTCACTCTATGTAGTAAACTATCTGTCATCAATTTCATTTTTTTATTTACAACACAAAAAATACTAACTGAACGAAAGGTCGGTGAGCAATATAATACGACAAAATGTTCTTGCATAAACCCGATCAAAAAGTCACCAGTTCCGTTATAGACGATCCGGTTTAGCCAAATTAACCATTTTTCGGCTAGATCTGGTTGTTTCTTTTTTTTAAATTGAAAATTTACAATGACCGAAAATCTAGTCAATTTCTAATTAGTAAGTTTAATAAAAGTAAAAAGAAGTTTTATTCTTATTGATAATTTGTTCTGGGGCCTTAGTTCTTTTATTTGATAGGCGAACTTTAACTGAGTACTTAAAATACTTTTAGCGATAAAATTAGGTTGAAATAAACAAATTTCTTAGCAGATTTTAGCGATTTTTAAATGTCATAAAATTCTCTATCTGAAGATCCTCCCCTGTCTCTTATTGATTCCATTGCTCCTGTACAAGAAGACCTTGAATTTTACGGTTTTGATTCGTTTGGGTTTCGATATAGTATCGCTATGGTATTTTGGTAGAAATTAATGTAGCGAAGCATAAGCTGAAAACAAAAATACATTAGATTATGATAAGACATTGAACAGAGTAGTTTTGCACTGCACGGTGAATTTTGAATGAATCGAGGTATATCTGTTATAGCAGGAATAGCTCCGTGACAAAGCGTAGGATTGGTGGTGGAGCGACGGGAGTTTCGTTAAAGACAAACTAAAAACAACTTTGCAATGAAAAAGCAGCAAACGAGAAAGATGATTGAAAACTAAATAAAGTTTTTGTATTTTTTAAATAATTAATCTCAAAAACAAGTGAAGAGAACTCATTTCATTCCTTTAATGGTACTTACTTTTTTTCTCTTCTTTGTTCTTTCTTTCTTTCCTTCTGATTTATCTTTCCTTTCTTTCTTTCATTAATTCTTTCTTCCTTTCTTTCTGATTTATCTTCCCCTTCTTTCTTTCATTAATTCTTTCTTCCTTTCTTTCTGATTTATCTTCCCCTTCTTTCTTTCATTAATTCTTTCTTCCTTTCTTTCTGATTTATCTTCCCCTTCTTTCTTTCATTAATTCTTTCTTCCTTTCTTTCTGATTTGTCCTTTCTATTTCCTTTTATTCTTTCTTTTTTCTTTCCTTTTTCTTTCTTTCTTTCTTTCTTTCTTTCTTTCTTTCTACTCTGCCCCTTATATCTTTCATTTTTTCTTTCTGTCCTTCCTTCCCTTACATCTTTTCACTTTCTTTCTTTCTTTCTTTCTTTCTTTCTTTCTTTCTTTCTTTAATTCTTTCTACTTCATCTTTTCCTCCATTATATTTACATTTTCCTATCCTTTTTCTTCTTTCCTTCCTTGCTTTCTTTTCTTTTAGTACCTCTTCATTCGTTTTTACACATCATTTTCCTTCTCTCTCTCTCTCTCCATGTCTCCCCCTCCCTCTTTCTCATTTATTTTTCCTTTCAGTTAATTCCTTCTTTCTATCTTTTTCCTTATATGCTTTTTTTGTGTGTGTTCAATTATCAAACCTTTATCCAAATCGCAATCTTTCCATCATGTTTCGTCGTGAAGATTTTTTTCTTCTCCAATTCAATTTCTTTCATTGATCCTTCTCTTGTCAGAAGTTTTTCTTCATTTTATCATTTCTTTTTCTTCTTCTTCGTCATCATCTTTCAAGTCTCGGTTTTTATGAGAAACCGTCAACCAAAACTGTCAACAAAGGTTTCTACAGTTTTTAAGTTTGTCTGGCTGGCTGGGTATGTTTATACGTATCACGCGTACAGACCGCACCAATGGGGCCAGAGAGTCGAGTTTTTACACATTTACACCTTATTATGCCTTGAAAAAACAATTTTTGAATAATATCACCCCTATCCCCCGGGAAGAATAGGTTCTTAATAAGGAATTCAATTTACAATGTGAGTATATGCTAAATTGGTCCCTCATTAGCACTCACACTTGATTGTTGCTTTTTTTTTCGATTTTAGGCTTTTTAGTGATCGTTGCAAAAGGTGGGAGAGGTTGCTTATTCGTTGATCATCACTTCTTCGATTTTTTAAATGATCACCCCTAACATGGTTTCTGTTGAGTGACTAAGCCGACCATTTCATTCCTTTTTTTTTTTTTTTTTTCATTCTTAGTAATTTCAGTCAATCAGTCTGATTACCTTGAAATACTTTTTTATCCCTTCGTTTTCTCTTCTTCTCTTGTTCCCGTCTGTGAGTCTGATAAATAAAGCAATCGGAGAAATAAAAATCCAAGGAGCGATTATTTTGATTTAGGCTAACGACTCTAACACGGCCTTCCGTCTCCAAATAGCTCTTATTTTCAAGTAATGACCTTCGCATAGGCGTACGAACCGAGGTGCAGAGGGGGTAGATGCCTCTTCCTTCCAAAATTCGGGCCAAATAGTATAAAATTTCGGGCAAATCAGTGTAATTCTGACGAAACCGTATAAATAATCGTGAAAATCAAATTCTGTGCCACCTTAACTACAAACTTCCCATACACTCATAGACCTTCGTTTTTACGTTCCGTTTTTAGCTCTGACTTGGTTATAAATTGGTTTAGTTGAACTATTCTGGTGTAATTCAGATCCTTTAAGTTTAATGTCAGATGGTTTCACCAGTACCGGGTAAGCTAAGGCTAAGACTCGTTTATGCTATAAAATACACATATTCATTAAAACATATATTTTGACTAGTAAATTAAATTAAATTTAAGGGATAGTATTACTTTGTTGTTTTTTTTTTTTTACATCTATATGAAGAAGAAAGACTTCAGTTTCAAATACCTTCGTTTTTATCTCTTAGATACCATACTCCTATTAATTGCAATACGGAAATAATTTCCAATTAAAAACAATAATTGGCTAAAATCGCTATCCTTGAACCCCGAGCTATAATTGAAACTTTAGAGTAGTATTGTACTGTAGTTGAGGGAAAGAATCATTGAATTGGAATTGATAGCTTGCAAGCATTTAGCGCGAGCCCTTGAAACCGCAGGGCCCGCAACAGATGTAACTCTTGATACATAGTTAATCCCGCACTGGGTTCAAAATTCGTTATTAAATCAGATTGCATCACTTCTGATTTGGGAGATGATGAATAGTCATTACGAGGCACTGATTTATTTGAACCATTGTTCTCATCTTCGTTACGGTGGATTTTGTCATCGACGCAACGTTTCGGCCGTTAACCCTCCGACCAAATGTCCCAAGAGCGATTGTCTAATGGATATGAGCGTAGTCAAATCAATATATATATATATATATATATATATATATATATATATATATATATACATACATACATATATACATATATATATATATATATATATATATATATATATATATATATATATATATATATATTTCAGTAGGGATGAGCAAAATCGGTATCACAGGAAAGAAATAACAAAAGAATCAAGTAGATGTACAACTGAACAGTTGCGTACCCAACTGCAAAGAGACAAATTATTATTTATTTTGCAAAAAGGGTGATCAATTAATAAGTTTCTTCTCTCATCTTTTGTTGGCCCGAATTTCCAAAAATCAAGCGTAAATGCATAAAATTTGGTGCTGCAACCAGAAGAAGAACAAAAGTGACGTAACTTGAGAATTTTTACCCGCGCAGTTATTTCCCTCGTCTTTAGTTGGGCAGTGATCACTAAAAATGTTCAAATTACGTAAAGCAAGCGTGAATTCTGTCAGATACAAGCTATGGGGCCAATTACATAAGCTTACGTTAGCAATTGGACTCCCTATAAAAACATATAAGGGAGTGAAAGAACGAAAAAAAAAGTTTTTTTCTAAGTATAATAATGAGTAAATGTTTGAATTTCCAGCCCTTTAGCTCTATTGTATGATACATAAATACATATACATATAAATAGCCCATCATACTGACTTGAAACTAAAGTAACTTATATTGGCAGTTTTTTGGTTGTTTATAATAAGAGAGTTATGATTCACGCGTTTTGTACTATGATTTGAAGGATACTATGAAATGACCGAGTGAGGTGGTGGTTTGTTAACGAGAGACAGGAATGGGGTTCCACGTCCAGACATCTTTTAGATGGTGTGATGCTTCTGCCCTCAGGCCATCCCATATTTGATCACACGCTAAACTATAATTCAGTTGGGTTTCTGGATAAGGTTAATTCATTTCTTCAAAGGCAGACGTGATTGCGAAAAATTACATCAGTGAGAAGCCCCGATTATATCGAGAAATGAGTGAAAGGCAATTAACAAACAAAATTCGGAGAAACTCTCTCTGGCCTCTAACTTTTGATATACTGCTCTTCTGGACAGTTATAAATACTTATCTATCTCTAGAAATGCCAATATTCCAAATCTTTACCTACTTCTCTTGATAAATGCATCTCTGTTCTTTTCTATTTCTCAGTTTGGAAGACAGACAAGTTTGGGGTTATAAATTAATGTTTTATCATTCCCAAATTCCAATATTTTAAAATTCTCATTTGCTTTTTTGATGTCGGCTATCTGGTCCTTTCTCATTTTAAGAAATGGACGATTTTTTCTGCAATCAATCATCTTGTTGTTTTCTTATGAATTCTAGGATTTATCTCCCTTGTTTCGGCTCATTTCATCGCCCTGCACATCGGGATGAAGGAGGAAGTGTTACCCCATAACCCGATCAACCTCAGATCTGCTTCTTGGCTTGGGGTCCCTACTTCTCCTTATCTCTTCTCTTTAGAATTATCTTCCATCTGGAACTTTGCAACTCATTCTTCAAACTCTGTGACTCCCGATTGCTGGTGTGTGTAGGGGTTAGGGGCTGTTCCGGTTGGATGACAACTTCAACCCATAAGTTAACAACTTATCTTAACTACAAGCGGTAACTACCGCATAACATCACGATTCTTATCAAAGTGTTTTTTTTATAACTTACCACAAAGATAAACAAGCCTGAAAATCAGTAATTTACGTATATAATGATAACAAAATAACAGGTCTTCTTGGTCCCTCAATAGTAACCGTCTCCTGATCAACATTTTTGGAAGCATGCAGTGTTGTGGGTGATCAATTAAAAAATTGCAAAAAGGAGTTATAGATGGATGAGTAAGTTCTATCGACAGTCCAAATTTCCACAAAACAAGTGTGATTGTAAAACTAACTGGATGCTCATTAAGGGACCAATTTAGGATAAACTTACATTACGAATTAAATTACACGCTGAAACCTAAAATCTGTTTTTTTCTAGATATCATAAGAAGTAGACGTTCAAACTTGAAGCCCTTTAGTCCCACTTTTGTTTCCTGCACATGCGACACATATATATATAGATCAATGGATAGTCAGGCAGCCAGACTCACTTGAAAACTGAAACAACTATGTTGAAAGTTTTGGTGACAATTTTGGTTGGTCGTTTCTACCACAGTTGGCTATTGATCACCCCTCTTTCTATTTTTTCAATTGATTATCCCTAACACGACACGCTGCCAAAAGATGTTGGTCACGTGACAGTTTCTTTGGGGGACTAACCGGGCGTGTTTATAAATGCTCCTCAAGTTCAGAGACGCAAAGCTATTTCCGTTGCGTAATGGTTAACAAACTCACTTTGAAGATAAATATCAAAATAGTAAGCTAAGCTTGGTAAATATCCATAAGATAATCCATTTTCACACAACAGAACCATTTCGTTCAATAAACAAGCAGTTCAAACCAATGTTTAAATGAGAAACTGTCAACATAGGTTTCATCCAGTTTTTAAGTGATTCTGATTGGCTGGCTATGCATGTTTGTGTCATGTCTGTACGTCGCACCAATAGAGCTTGAGGGCTGAAAAATTGAACATTTATTCCTTATTATGCTTAGGAAAAAACTTTTTGGGGATTCAATTCACAATGTCAATTTAAGGTAAATTAGTTCCTTAATTTGCATCCTGTAACGTTCAGGCTTGTTTGTTTTTTTGTTTTTTAATTCGGTCATGTTAGTAATCCAACAGAAGTGACCACCCTCAACACATGTTGCCAAAAGACATTGGTCACGTGGAAGTTTCTACTGATTGACTGAACACACTTGTTTTTTGAGTATTTATTTGTCGCAAAGAATTACTAATACAATTATCTGCATAAATGTCCATAAAATCTAATTTTACTTCCATCAAAAAACATTTCTTACCGAATGTATAAAATAGATTATTTCATTATTTCTATTTATTGGTTTGTTTGTGCGTAATTTTAAGCAAACGACACTCACAATTTGATTCTATAATGAGCAAATTGAAAAAAAACAAGTTGAATAAGTTAAAATGCAGAAAGCAAATTATATATCAACGGTAAAAAAAACAAACAACAGACCAACAAAAAAGCCGATGAATTTTATTGAGACAAATTTCAACTAATTCAACTAAAAGAATAACATTTTCACCGATTGAAGCAGTATCAATGTCAATTTGACTATTTCTTTTCTGGTCGTTGTTTCATTTTGCTCTCTGTATCTTATGATTTACTCACTGCATTCTTAACTTACTCAACTTGTTTTTTTTCAATTTGCTCATTATATATTGTATTTGTAATTGTATTAGTAATTAATACAAATAAATACTCAAGAAACAAATGTGTCCAGTCAATCAGTAGAAACTTCCACGTGACCAATGTCTTTTGGCAACATGTGTTTAGGGTGGTCAATTAAAATCAAAATTTGGTCAGAAAGGGTGATAAATGGATAAGTTACTTCTCACTTCTGTTGGATTTGCTTGCCGTATTTTTTTTGATTTGTTCATTGTATTTTTTTTTGATTGCTTTAATTTTGAATTTGCTCACTCCATTTTTTAAATTTTTTTGCAGTACTTTTTTATTTGCTTATAATAGTTCTCAATTTACATGCTGTATTTTCTGATTTGTGTACTGTATTTTTAAATTTTTCCAAAATTTAGATGTTCCTAGATGTTTTTTTAAACTTTATTTTAGATGTTTTTTAGTGGAAATAACATCAAGATTTTTTCTAGAATCTAGATGTTTCTAGATATTTTTACACTCTGTTTTAGATATTTTTTTAGCGAAAATAACATCGAGATTTTTCTAGAATCTAGATGTTTCTAGATATTTTTACACTCTATTTTAGATATTTTGCTGTGGAAATAACATCAAGATTTTTCTAGAATCTAGATGTTTCTAGATATTTTTACACTCTATTTTAGATGTTCTGCTGGAGAAAACGCCCATGATGTCATAAATAGATTTTATTCTGAACGTTCTTTGATAAAATCTTTTTACATGACTTGAAATTCCGACACTACGGTTGTTCAGTCATTCTCCTTTATTTCACTTGATCATTTCATTACTCCACTCCTGGTTTACTATTCCCTTCCCTGTTATTTACTCATAGTTGGGAAGGAGTAAGAAGAGATGGATTAATACCTTTCCTAATTGTGTTATTGGGTACTCGAGCTCAGTTCGCTGGGCATTTACTGTTTCCAAAGGAAGAAATAGAAGAAACAATAAAGAAGAAACTAAGAGAAGACAAAAGAAGGTATACGGCGGCCATCATCGAAACCACTCTCGAAAAACGTCAGGGTTTTAAAACAATAAACAAAGCTCTCAGTATAGGACAGAAACAAATAATTGGCATACTCGAAGAAAACGGAGACATAACAACAGACAGAGACGGAATCGTTGAACATGCCCAAGAATTTTACCAAGAACTATACTCTTCAAAACACGGACAGCGAAACAATGACCAGAATACACAAGACGCTGACAATCAGTTCGAGGTCTCCCCAGAATTTATACCATGGGAAGTAAAGCAAATAATCAAACAAGCAAAAAAAGAAAAGCTCCTGGACCAGACAACATTACCATCGATCCACTAAAAAAAGCAGGTAAGAGCGTCAACAAAAAGTGAGCCATTCTATTAAACTAAAACAGAGTAAAGTCCCTAAGGACTGGAGCACTGCAATCATAATGCTTCTACATAAAAAAAGGAAACCCGAAATACCTCAACAACTACAGACCTATACGCTTACTCAACTGCATATACAAACTTTTCACAAAAATCATCACCAACCGGATCACTAGAACACTGGATGAAAACCAACCACGAGAACACGTCGGATTTACAAGAAGTTACTCGACAATGCACCATCTTCATTCAATAAATCAGCTGAAAGAGAAAGCAGCAAAATATAAAATGCCACTCGCTGTAGCATTTATAGATTTCAAGAAGGCATTGGATTCTGTAGAAATTCCCATGGTCATGAAGACCATCACCCCGCAAGGTGTAGACCCTGTATACCTCAAAGTATTGCAATATATGCACAATCACAGCAACTCTTTCATCAGACTACATAAGGACTCTGAACCGTTATAGCTAACATTAAAAAAAAAAGACTAAGGCAAGGTGATACCAGCTCGTCCGCACTCTCTACAGCCTGCCTCGAGATGATCTTCCGAAACCTGGACAGGGAGAATAGAGGAATCAAAATAGACGGCGAATATCTGTAGCTTATATAGACTTCAAGAAGACTCAGTGGAAATTCCCATGGTCATGAAGACCATCACCCTACACAGCAGCTCCTCTAACAGGCTACATAAAGACTCTGAATCCTTCCAGACCCTAAAAGGAGTAAGACAAGGTGATACCAGCTCACCCAAACTCTTCAAGATGATCTCCCGAAACCTGGACTGGGAGAATAAAGGAATCAGAATAGACTGCGGATATCTCAGCAACCTCATATTTGCAGATGATATTGTCTTTTTCGCAGACAACCTACAGGACCTCCAACTAATGCTAGATCAACTAAACAAAGAAAGCAAAAAAGTCGCTCTACATATGAACTTCAGTAAAACAACCACATCGAGAATAAGAACATAACTATCAAAATCGAAGATGCAAAACTGGGGAAAGTAGATCAATACATTTACCTAGGACAATGAATCTCTATGAGATCCTCAAAAGAAGAGGAAATCAAGCGAAGAATCACCCTAGGATGGCAAGCCTTCAGCAGAGCAAGCTCAACCATCAAAAACAAGACGATCCCAAAAATCCAAAAAAGAAGAGTATACAACCAATGCATTTTCCCGATAGTCACTTATGGAGCTGAAACAAAGAACCTAACCAAGAGACAAACCTGCAAACTGAGAAGCATGCAACGTGCGCATGAGAGAATCATGCTCAACCTCACATGGGGAGATCATAAGACGACATAGTATGTGAGAAAGAAAACGGGAGTCTGAGACATCATAGAATCTATTTAAAAAAACCTTGATTGCAATGGGCAGGCCATGTTGCAAGAATGACAGCCATCTGATGGATCATCATGGATCACATGCGAAACCGAGGCCGACAGAATACAAAACGTAGAAATGAACTTGAAAAATTCAGAAAATACTGGCTCCGCAACGCCCATGATAGAGAAGAATCCTAAGGAAGGTCTATGTCCAATGACAGACGTTAAAAGACTGATGATGATGATGATGATGATGATGATGATGATGATGATGATGATGATAAATATAGGTAGGTTGCCACCGGCCGTTAAATGTTTCCCCATTTCGGACGAGGTTGGCTACAAACTGAACGGACACCGAATCGCCTAATCCCATTGAGTCAGAGGTGCGCCTTGTCGTCTGCTGCAGTGTCCGAGGGAACTTAGTATTTTTTTAATGATTCACCCTTAAAACACAGTCCTGAGTCGTGTGCCATGTCTGATAGGTATAACGTATACGGATCCCTCCAGCAAATAAAAAAATAATAATCTAAAACACCATTTATAACCATGTAGATAATCCAACAGTGTAAGGGAGGTAATTACAGCAAGTTGAGTACAGAGTTACCTCCCACAAATCAGAGCAGTGCTAATGCATTTCAAGTATCATTCATTTATTTATAATTACACTTGTTTCAAGCCTCTACACTTTTTGAGAGTTGTTTTAGTGTCTGCTATCGTGTATCTCCTTTAATTTTCTCTCAGCTTCCTTTGGATGGTTTTATCTAGTTCAGTTGCTTCAATTTTGTAACTGTCGGTGGATCGAGATTCCTGCGTTTTTCTATGAGATTTTTGGTCTCTTCTGAAATTTTACTGACGCTTTGTTTGCTCATTGGTTCAAACATATTGGTGCCTTTTATTAAAGACGTTGTTATTTTGTCGTTGTCGTTCTCTTCTGGTTCAGTAAGTTCATATCTGATTTTTAGTTCGAGATTGGAGGGTTAGGTGAGTTCTTTTGGTACATTTAGTGGTTACGGTTTCGTGTGGAACATTTACCTGAGTTCTCTTTTGGTGTTAATTTAGATTTTACATTTTACCATTCCTTGGTCACTTCTTACGTTGACTCGATTTGGGACATGAATATCTTAAACGGTCTCGCACTTTTCTGCCAGGATGTAGTCGATTTGGTGATTGGTCGACAAAATATTAGATGGCCTGACGAACTAGATAAGTTCAGAAAGCACTGGCTCCTTGACACCCACGGTAAAGGTCTGGCGAATCTTTGGGAAGGTCTATGTCTAACGACGGATGCTAAAAGGCTGCTGCTGCTGCTGCTGCTGCTGCTGCTGCTGATGATGATGATGATGATGATGGTGGTGGTGGTGGTGGTGACTCATGTTTCTGCGTGTTTCTGCGTGTGTGCCTGTGTGTGAATTAAAAGATAGTAATCCTTTTTTTTTTTCGTATTAAGCTTTTTAAGAATGCCTGAAACCTTGATTAGGAAATCCTTTAATTCCATCTTTTGTAATTGTTTTGAAACTTGCTTGTTTGGTCAATTAAATGACTAAACACTCGACCTATTCACGTTTCGTTTATTTTCTTCACTACAGTAAGATGTTCAATTCCATCCTTTTTACCTACAATGAACGTTGACAGGTACTATGAGAGCCAAAATCACTTTCTCTCGAACCAAACTGAAAAAAGTTGAAAAATGTTGGAAGACAGGAAAGAGAGGGAGGGCGAAAAAAAGGATTTTTTTCTTCTTTTTCCAGGCATATTTATTTCTAAATCAATCATCGAAATAAAATAAAAATATAACGCAAGAATGCATTAATAATTTAAGTAGTCAATACATTTTTTGACGTATCTCATATTGTGAGTATTCTAAAATCTTTACGTTATTCTTCTTTCTCAATCAATTGGAAACAAACAGTTTTATTATAGGAACAAATGTTGTCCAAAGATGTCAAATATAAATGAGTAAGAAACAAAGATTTGAACAGAGTATGTTTATATATATATATATATATATATATATATATATATATATATATATATATATATATATATATATATATTCTTATAAACCTGTTATAGAGCATACAGCAGCAACACCCATTACCTGGGTTTGGGACCAGCTGTCGCACTTCAAATCTGTCCTTTTTTTTATATCAGAGTAACCTTCTCTCAGATGGAGGGAGATAAGTGGAATAATGCTTTTCTCAATGGCATTAGTGTGAAGTGAACGTTAAAAATCATTGTATCATTAGTAAGAAGAAAGAGTAAGCTTGGGCTAAGTTTATGTCCATGCAAATTGTACCGATAGAAATGATTACATTTTGGAGGTGGTCCATGCACAATTACACTCCCTGATGATTGCGTTGACAGAAGCATGCGCTCTCTGAGTGCTTTCTAGTTATTGGTTATCTTTGTCATCTTATTACTGTTGCTTTTTATCGCTATGCTCAGTTCGTTTTACGTTGTCCGTTAAGTAAGCAGCATGAATGAGATATGAAGTAAAATCTGGCGACTTTGAACCTCACGCCTTGTACTCTTTAGAGCTTACTTGGAATCCTGAATAATCCTCCTTGAAGAAATTACATATGCTATGTTTGACTTTTCAACCAGCACAGCTTTTTAGTACAATAAATGAAAAAAATATACCAATTATCTATTAGATTCATATAAAAAAATATAAGTCAAATCAAAGCAATGACTATTTTTCATTTTATTCATTGAAGAGTTCTGATCTGTCTATGAGTGGTTTCAAGCCGTTCATGAATTTAAGAGTTAATTTGATTTTTCTTAATGATAAACAGGCACCCGTGGGCAAGTAGAAAATCGTATAGTTTATCATTTGAAAAAGCATCACTGAGCAGTATATTTGATAAGAAAGCACAATTCTATCATACAACATACATAAAGTACATTGAAAAATATTTAGCATATTGATTGAAAATTGTTTCTCAATACAATATCATTGTCAATGCACTTAACATGACGCTTCCTCATTAATGACATAGATGGAACATTTGACAGTGGAAAATTCAGATCAAAGTTCAAGCAATAATTGTGCCAGGCTATTCGCTTATTTCACACGCAGGAACTTCGACTTAATTTTGTTTTTTTAATCTTCGTGAACATTTCAAGAAGCTTTTGGATGTTTGTATCTCCGAAACAATTGCTTACGCATTCAGGCAACTGGACCAAGATCCTTAAGAGAGTGCACTGACCATAGCAAACAAAAAAGCCCTTCCATAACCAGACAGCTGAATATAAGCACTGGAGAGTTTATTGATAACTGAAATCCAGACTTCGAACAATAAGCGCTTTTATTACCAGGTATCTGCTTAAAAAGACGCGTAGGAGTTTAATGATCCCAGGGAATCGGATTTGCAGTAACAATGCTACAAACAGCGTTGTAATTTGATCAAATCTTGCTTTACAGAATAAGTTTTCAATTTTCCGTTACTCGTTGTTTCAAAACAATATCTATTTCTTGAGGACCTAATAATACTGTATTGATTTACTGTCACGAAATACAACAACCACTGAACATTTATATACTGTTGCTAGGCGTGTTTAATGATACCCATAAAATCATCATTTTAATTTATTGGGCTTTTGCCATCTGGATTCGACAGGTCCTTCAAATCATAATCACGTGATTAGCATGGGCGGAAATTCTGCGATGATCTTCCTTTATTTCCAGCCGTATCGATCCGGTATTTTATTTTCTGTCGAATGACGATGGTAAGATCCCGGAAGTAATGTTTACAGATTCAACTTCACGTGTCTTTGATCATTCAAATGGCCGTTGCAAAATCCTGTAGACGCCCCCAATACATTTAGGCTTCGATTATGCTTGTTCGATTTATGTCATAGACTGACAAGTGTATAAGATAAAAAAATACGTCAATTATTCCTTTCAAACTATGCTTTTGCGACCTGGACAACAGCGATTGGAAATAAGCTCTTTTTTTTCAATTATATGAAAAACAATGATTCATGAATATCACTGTCCTGGCCACAAAAGCAATGTTCAGTAGGAATAATAGAACCTCTCTGTTCTTTTTTATGCATTGGCGATTAGAAAATAACTTTCGCTACCCAGGAAAAAAGGTCGTGTTATACGGTGTTTTCCGAATGAGACGGACTGGGAATACTTGGTTCGGATAATTGGTTGTTCGTACAACTGATCCGATCATGAAATAGAAAACCATACCGAACACAATAACGTGAAAATCATTTTTAAAGATTTTATTTTATTCAATCGATAAGATGTGAACAAACAATAATAATTGATGTCTGGGTTATTGATTTTCGAGTAATTGTGTTCGGGTTGTTAAGTTTTGACTGTATAACCATTCATTAGATTGTTGAGATCAAACGGGCATTCGTGTGTGCAAGCAGAATTTCATGGACGTATCCCACCTTAATGCTATCATATCTCCAAAGGTTTTGTTCATTAAGGAAATAAAAAAAACAGATCACCTCTTTCAGGTCGGTATATTCAAGCAGTGGTCTCCAAACCTTCCAGGTGCAAGGGTCAGGTCATATATCTTAAACATTTTGGCGGGTCAAAAGAAAATCACTCTTATAAATCAATGAATAAAATTCAAATGAATGATAGAGTTTTATATGGATTTTTTTTTTTGTTATGGTAGGATTTATTACAAAAAATAATTGTGAGAATTACGAAGGAACAATGCCGTGTTTACATTGGAAAATCCACACATATAATAAGGTGCAGATGTCTTCTGTCACGTTGAGCAACATAACTGACGTTGTAAAATAGAATTTCTTATATGTTTTAATGGCGTAAATAAATCCCGACTTTAAAGAATACTAAAATCAAAAATGATTGAAAACAACAAAAATTTATTAGTGGTCAAAAGAACATTATTCTCCTATCTGACTGCAATGCAAATCTCTATAACCAACCTATATAAAATGTATGTAAATATCCATATATTTCATATATGCTGTCAATTCTTACAGCACAGGTAAACTAGTGATATGTAATAAGTAAAATGTCAAATATTTGCAAATGCTTTGACAAAAAGCATTTCAACAGTTCGACTTTGTGGTTGGAAGAAACGAATAGAAATATGTAGATCCCCCAAATCCGACATTGGATGGAAATAAGGCCCATCAGCCTCAAAATTAATTATCCCCCCTTGAGAGATTGGTATTGCTTTGATTAAATCAAATTGTTGAATTGTGTTTATCTATGCGCCGTTTTAGTATAGAGTAGATGATGTTGCGTATGAAAATTAAGTTGATTTTATTTATTTTGTATCTGTGCGTTATTGACATCAAGTGAGCGAGTTTTTGAGGCGCTCAAGTTTTTTTTCCTCAATAACGTTGTTTATAATCATTTGATTTGTTAACGTCGAGTGGGCCAGTGTGTGAAGCGTTGAAGGTTTTCTTTTCTTTTTTAAAGATTTCATTTATTCTATTTGTTTGCCGTTCTTAAAAAGGGCGATTTTTTTTTTCAATATTGTGGCAAGCAGAGGGTTATCTCAATTTTACCGCCGGATTCTAGGCATCAACCGCAGAAATAATTAGTTTTATTATTTGTGAATATTTCATGTTGTTAAGGGCTGGATAAAATCTTACTGCAGTGTGGACATCCCTGTTCTAGAGAGGTAGTTCCATGAATGAGTGTTTTACTGTTTTTCACAAACGTTTCAACTGACATATTCTTCAGTCTCAGTGTTTTCTGAACTTCTGACATCTTGTCTAGTTATACCTTTATTGTTTACAACAAGGCGTTCCAGCTGATGGAGTCTGCAGCCTGTTACATTCAGATTACAGAATGTCACAACGGAATGGTACTCGTGAGAATCGAAATCGCAACTCTAGGCCCTGTCCCTATAACAGAAGTTGCAAAAGCGTTGAGACAAGCCCGACCCATCCCTCTAAAGGCGATGGACCTAAGATGAGTCCATAGGTCCTCTATGCATTTTGCAATGCCTAACCTCAGTAGCCCTCATTGGTTACGACATTGCACCCACGCACTCGATCTGAACACACCACCAACCAGTCCTTGGTCCACTGGGTGTCTAGGAGCAGTACCTACACCTTGACCAAGGCCATGTTGCAGATACTACACAATCAAATAAAAACCCTCAACAGTCTTCAATAGACTTTCCAATCGTTCATCATTCTTGCCGTAAAGCTTCAAGTCATCCATATTGAAGAGCTGAATAATAGCTTTGTCATAGATTTTGTACCTGTTTGTCGTATTGTTGAGCCCACGGTATAAAAGGTAAAAAAAATAAGAGATGGGAGAGAGAGTCATTTTGGAAGATGTCACTGTCTATTTGGATGTTTTCAGACACACTCTATGAGAATTGGAGAAGAGGAATTCAGTGTTCATTTGTGTCATGCTTAATTGGAGAAAGGTCCTCATCGTAGAGCTCGAGACATTTTAATATCCATGGATAAGAGACGTTATCAAGTGCCTTGAGATTGTCTATGCAGACAGTGCTATGGTTACGATGATTTGAGCTGCAATTCTTTGGAATCATTCTATTTATAGGGAGTTTGTCTTCACAGGCGTATGAATTTTTCTTGATTTTTTTTTCTTCTTTTGCTCTATTGGAAGAATGTTGTTTCGATGAAGAGATGAATAGATTCTTTCTGTTAAGATGGCCCTTAACGTCTTATATACTGAGACAGACATTACGCAGTGGATATATCGAATCGAAAATCAGTTAATATCCGTGTCTGGCTATATAATTATTGATGAACATAACTGGAATATCTTGGCAAATATAAATTAAGGCACCAGGAATTTAGTTTAGTAAGCCATTGCTAGTGAATTTGACCTTCATTGGGCCCCTTACGATACGCCTAGATTGAGATTAGCTAATGGTTATTTACGGTGCCTGAAATTAAGTCTCGGACGTCATGCCTAATGATTCTTAACTTCATCGGGGGTCTTTGCAGCCTCATGCGAGACTTGGCTAATTTCACACACACACATGCACACACATTCATATATATATATATATATATATATATATATATAGGATTCGTCACAATTCCCTATCATGGGCATCGCGGAGCCAGTATTTCCTGAATCTCTCAAGTTCATCTCTCCATCTTGTGTTCTGTCGGCCTCGGTTTTGCATGTGACCTCTGGGGATCCATGTTGTGAGACGTGATGTCCATCTGTTGTCTTTCATTCTTGCAACATGGCCCGCCCATTGCCATTTGAGTTTTTAATAGTTTCTATGATGTTACCAACATCTGTTTTCTTCCTTATATAATGTGCTGTCTTGTGATTTCTCCATGTAAGGTTGAGCATGTTTATCTCATGCGCACGTTGCATACTTCTCAGTTTGCAGGTCTGTCTCTTGGTTAGGTTCCATGTTTCAGCTCCATAAGTGACTGTCGGGAGAATGCATTGGTCGTATACTCTTCTTTTCAGGATTGTTGGGATACACTTGCAAAAAAAAAAAAATGTATGTATTATGCAGTACCCGGATTACGAACGAATTCTGCTCTGCTTCGTAAGTTGTATCAGTTCGTTAATCAGATATGCACGATGCATATCTAGTCTCAGGTAGCCAAACATTTGTCTAAGTACATTGTACCTTTCTATGCCGAAAAATATCGAAGAAACAATAATAATACAGTGATTATGATAATATATCTATTATCAATATTGACTTGTTCATAGATATATCAAATTAAAAATTAGGAAAGCATTATCAATATTGACTAGTTTGTACTTTCGGAATTTTTAGTTGCTTTTTATTGCAAGTTAGACTCGAGTGATCAGCACGATCGGAAATAAAAAGTCTTTACTCGTTGCCATGATCATAAAAATCGATCCATGTTGAAAAAAAAATAAATGAATGAACTTAAACATGTTGATTTAAAGCGAATTTTAGGTTATATTTATCTTTACTATAGCTTTCTTACGCCGATCGACACTATATTTCAAAAATCTAATTCATCAGGATTCAAACATTTCTTTTTTTGGCTTTGTTAGAGAGAAAAAAGACCAGATTGTCGTCTAAGGAAACGAAAAAACAAATTTTCATCAATTATAATGTAGAATGGGACATTTCAAAATCAAGGCTAAAGTTTATTTTAGCATAATTGGCTAGACATCAATATGCTGTGAACCGTAGTTGATGATCAATCGAACGTTTTAAACAAACGAATATTAACCCTCTTAAGATTCGTCTGTTTTTACATAAGCATTTCTAAAAAAGAAATTTCTTTCGTTTCTAGGTGTTTTCAACCGATTAGAGATTCTTTGGAGCCACCCAGATTTTGTTAGTTTTTAGAGAAAAAATCTTCAATTTTTACGAAGGCCTACCTACAATGTAATTATAATGCTCCAGGCTGAAATCATTTTTCTAAAATCTAATAAATTTCCCGATGGTTCTGGCGTCTAATGGATTGGAAGTATCTAAAAAGATTTCTTTTAGAACTATGTTTGTGAGGAAAAAAACGACTCCTAATCCCTCTTTTTGAGTCATTTAGACGGAAAAAATTCTTTTTAGTAGAGCCAGGAAAAACTTGAAGATGGAATTTATGAATTTTAATTAATAGCATTCTTGAAATTTTATCCACATGACTGTTGACGAAACGGCTAAACGACTGCTGGCTGATTGTGTTGGAGAAACGTTATTCGGCAAAAAGGTCGAGAGCCGATGAACTGTTTAATCAAGGTAAACTAAACAAAACTAAACTAACAATAAATTGATTGAATGATACTTTGCACCCACTGAGTTTTTCAATGCTATTACAAAATTCTGGGACAATCACGGACCTTTCGACATTTTTTTAAAAAAGATGTATAGCAAAATGCGAGTATCGTCTTTAAGTTGGCATTTTGGTCATCACTGCAAGAACATAGCATAAATTTAGACGGAAAAAATATTTTATAGAGGATTTTCTGAACGATTTCACACGATAACTAAAAATTGACCAAGATTCCGACATTTCTAAAGTTTTAGTGGATGTGTCAACAGAAATTAGGAATATAATGTTTAAAATCTTCCAATAATAGAATTTACTTCTGAGAAATTTGAATCGGAGGAAATTAGTTAATTCAATGATTAACCGATTGGGTTTTGCTAAAATATTGGTCACTTATGTCTTGAAATATAGTGCAAATTCATTTCGTAACAGAAGTTCTGGGGTCAGCTTTGATCTTACGTAATTTAAACCTCGAAATACCACAAATTGCGTCAGGTATTGGATGGCTTGTGCTAAATACGGATGATTGGAATGGGCAAATATAGCATGATGAACAAGTGTTAAACACGGTAACAAGCAAAGAAAGATTATCAGTGACCGGCAACCATATACAAATAATGGTAAATACTGTAATTAAAACAAAAATAATCAAAATTCTTAAAAAAATAGGCCTCAGAGTTTGTAAAACTTTATATTTATTGATTAGTAGAAAACCTTTATTTCTGATAATAAAATTTCATAATCTATGCAGTAGCCAAAACATTAATAATTCGATGAAAACATTTTTTTAAAATATAGTGATAAAAAATCCTTTTTATGCATGATTGTACAAAGTACTTTAATAAAAAAAAAAGACAATATTTCATTTTTTTGGCATTTGTTTTTTTTTTCTCCGATTCAGACTCGATTTAGAAAAATAGGATCAAATAAAATTCCAACCGACTTAGTTTCTCCAAGGGATTATCGTCATATAAATGTAATATGATCGGGTTGACAGTATATTTCATTGAGTTATTATAACATCAAATGTAGGGATGTAGACTTTGAAAAAAATTCCATAAGATTTTCCCTACAAAATAACTTTATACTTGGAAAATTCACTCAAAAATGAACATACCCTATTTTTTTAAAATTTAAATTGGCCCATTAGTACATTCTGGGTGGAATTTTAAAATGCATGTAAAACCAAGGCTTGAACCCAGTTATCTTCATATTGTCCACATGGAAAAAATTAGCTGATAATTTTCTGCAATCTTTTTTCTATCGATAAGCACGAAGATCACTACGAAACAATTGATCAATTTCATGTGAGAGGCGTTTATCAACAAACGTCGCTTTTTGCCAAAAGTCCATCATAAAACCAATGTGTTCATGAAGAAAAAATCAGATATAATTCAATAAATAAGAAAAATGTTTAATTCGAAAATTCCATTTTGCTTACGTATCAGCATTCTCCAATAATCACTCATCTAGGCTCGACGTTGCTCAAGTTCAATTATCATTCGAAAACTGGTGTATCCAATCGAGGAGTGGTTCCTCAATACTTGTTCTTGTGCTGAGTCTTTAGCTGAGAGACATTGAGTGTCACTTTTTTATGATTCGGATTTGGATTTGGATTTCGTTAGACCTCGGCCTGCAAAACCCGAGTCAAGCACTCTACCACTCAGCCACTGTGATCGGGCCCCCCTCACTGTAATTAGGCTAATTCATTGTTAAAAGGGTATTATATAATTTTCAATTCAGAAACTTTCCAAAATTCAGAGTTTTGAATCAAGGACAATATCTGTAAAGAAACGAAGTCTTTGTAAAAAAAAACCAAACATACTAATCTATGAACTGTATGGTTCGTAGTATTTTTTTATAATTCCTTTATTAAGTATAAATTACTAACAAAAAAGCCATAACCTCATTGCTTTTATGCCCCACAAAATCAATGAGTTAAGCATTAGTTACCATGGAATCTAATGTAAAATTAGTGATTAATGGTATTGTGTAATTGGGAATTATTTAGGTATTTAGTTAACACCAATCAGTTTTGAGCTATAGAGCGTTTTTTTCCCTTAACACTCAAATTCCAAATTGTTCCCAGTATATGTAAATTTCCCCCTCGTTGGGGGTGCGCTCTACGTTAAGGATAACTGGCTCAAAGTGATTATAATAAACGGCTTATATTATTAGAAGATTAATGTTATCTCGGAGAACTTGTCTCAAAGCGATCATAATAAGTGGTCTCCTCTCTCTATGTATATAAGTATATTCTCAGAAATGCATGTTATGTAAGGCATCTAAATTTGTTTTTCATCTAGAATGTTCACGTCTTGAAGGATCAATATATTTCCCAATACTTTGATCCATGTATGTAAATAGCAAATTTGCATTGGTCACGAGCAATCAATGTTCAACACATGTCAATCTGCTTATGGCTGATCTGACCAAACAAACTTATATTTACTTGGTATTACTTGAATCTGACGCAAATCAATGGAAGAAACTTACGTTATTCTTCGATCGGTCGGCCTCCCGTTTGGCTGTCATGTGTTGTTATTGAGAAACAGTGAGTCGGCCCGATGAGCGGCCTCGTGAACAGCGAGTAACATTTGAGCCTGCGTATCAAGTGACCGCTGAACGTTTAAACATAATCATTAATCGTTCTGTTCAACGGTATCTACACCTTCATATCTATTTTCCTCCTTGGATTAATAGATTTGTATTTCTTTACGTCTGTGTTTTCCTAATAAAATCTCATGAAATATAAACAGATCACCTACGCTTTTCGAAATTTCACTTTGCTCCACATCGATTTTATGGGATACTTATTTTACATTTTTCCCTGCTATCTGAAATGGCGTAGCGCGAGTACTTTCTCGATATTTTTAATCTGATCATTCAGCAATACTCACTTGCAGCTGGAAAGGAAATTTGACTCAACGAAGAGTTTTTACTCTCTTTGCTCATACCGAGAATTGAACCTGGGTCCCTTCTGGGTATGACGCAGATATTTTAATCATTACTCCATCTAAATAGACCAAATTGAAGCAAATACTATTAGAATTTTTTATTCAGTTCTCAGACCCAGAAATAATCTTTTCTCTGTTAGCCTCGAGGTTGAATGCTAAGGTTTGTTGCCTGTTAAGATTGATGTGGAATGCTTCCAATATGACAGAATATTAGACTGCTTAGCTCCACGCATTTTATATCATTTGTGACCACTCAAACATCCTGCCAACCTGTCCTGATCCTAAGCTCTTTAAAATCCTAGTCATACTTTTCTGCAATCATTTCAGTACGTCAATCGTCGCGAAATTCGCACAGAAATGTATATCTGTGTCTTGGAACGCTCAGAAGATATTCCCTAATAAATTATTGGTGAGAGCTTCTCCGTTTAATACCATCTCAGTTTACAAAAGAATGTTCAATCTAGGAAGAAGTATATCTCTTTTGGACCAGCGATGTTCAAATCTCCTTTTTTTGTAGTATAGTATGGGTGGAGTCGATCATCTTTTTGTCTAAATAACCTTTAGAGAACATTACAAAAATAGCCTCCATGTAGAATTTTTTTCCATACAGATATTCTCCAAGCAGCCAATAAACGTAGAAGCTCTCCACACTCTTCGTTCATATTGGAAATCGAACCCGGAACCTTCTGCATGTAAGCCAGGCGTACTGACCATCGCACCATCTGAGCGGAAATCTGCCATAATTGATAGTGGACCTCAGACAGTTAAAAATTCTCAACTGAGTACTTTCCAGTCCACTGCTCGAAGTTTGAACAATTGATGACTTATCTTTAAAAGAACTCAAAAGTTTCATATGTAATATCAATTGAACCTGGTTTCAGAAATGTCTTCCTTCTGGCTTTTCCATTTGTTACTATATATATATATATATATATATATATATATATATATATATATATAGAGAGAGAGAGAGAGAGAGAGAGAGAGAGAGAGAAAAATGATAATTGTGTTATCCACAGACAGCTGTTTCGTTGTATTACAACTCTGCAGTGTGGCTATAGACAATCCAACATCCAGTGCCACGAGGTAGGATTGAAATCTTCACTTCAGACCCAGACATTTTTATCCCTGCCCTACGTGGAACTGGACGGCCACTAGGGCTGAATTAAGCAATGCATATTTACTTATGCATAATTCCCCGAGCTCTACTAAAGTGCTCTGTTCCAGAGTTGGAAGAGCTTTGCATATAGCAGTAATAGATGGGCACTCATTTAACAGAAGAAGGGAGCGTTGGTTATAATAATAATAATAATAATAATAATAATAATAATAATAATTGTGTCATCCACAGACAGCTGTTTCGTTGTATTACAACTCTTCAGTGTGGCTATAGACTGGATGAACATCCAGTACCCCAAAGTAGGATTGAAACCTTCGCTTCAGACTCCCTTTACCCTTGCCCTGTCTCTATGCTGAACTGGACGAACTAAGCAATGTATATTTACTTACGCATGATTCTCCGTGGTCTTCCAAAGTGCTCCAGTCCAGAGTTGGAAGAACATTGCATATAGCAGTAATAGACGGGTGCCCCACTTAACAGTGCTCAACCCTAAAGAATGGAGCGTTAATTATCATATATATATATATATATGTATATATATATATATATATATATATATATATATACGACACAGCACACACCACTGATGATGGGAAGAATCCCGAAATATGTATGGACTATTGACTTATAAGGATTAATAAACCTTACCACTAAACACTTCACTCCCGAGTCTCACTCTCTAAAGTACACATTATATATATATATATATATATATATATATATATATATATATATATATATACAAATCAGAAATTCAATATCTGTATATTCATAGCAACTGGCCATTAGTTGACAGGAGATGAATAAAATAAGCAAACAAATACAAAGGAGATAATTAAAAAAAACTCAAATTGGTTAACTGGTTGATACCCAAGAGGGGTATCAAACAGTTAACAAGACAAGAGGAAAAATGAAATATAAATAATTTGAGGCAGAGTTTTTCCACCAAAAAAATAGGCACACCACCCAATAACGTTCTAAATAAGAACCCGAATAAATAGGATCATTCGCTTGAAGGAGACCCAAAGTGCAGAAAAATAAATATGTCTGTGTAGAGAATCCAACATCTTACCATATATAGATAGATGCATATAGATATAGATATGTAGAAGAATATATATATATATATATATATATATATAGATATATAGATATATAGATATATATATATAGAGAGAGAGAGATGTATAGTGATATACATTGCATCTTATATATTTGGATTGTGTTATCGTTAATGAAACTATATTTATTAACTGTCAGATATGAATAGAAGAATGGCGTCTCTTCACTTATGTCCTGTGCAATATTTCCCTTGGGTTTTATAGTAAATTTAGTAACTGTCGATGACTCTTGCCTTATTAAATATCTAATCTCAGTTGAATAATGACTTCTATTTACTCACGCCATATTTTCATTTCAGTATATGATTAGAAAGTTTGGGTTGGATACACGCGGTTTTCGAACGATCACCGAATTTGAGAATACCAGGCGTATTATTATTATAAAATATTTTCACACCTTTTCCCAAGTGGATTCTCTCGGATAATCGTCAGTAAGCTTAGCATACAGAATGTTTCAAAACTCGTAACTGAACTCATCATCATCATCATCATCATCATCATCATCATCAGTCTTTTAGCGTCCGTCGTTGGACATAGACCTTCCCCAGGATTTGCCACACTTCTCTATCATGGGCGTCGCGGAGCCAGTACTTCCTGAACTTGTCTAGCTCGTCTCTCCATCTAACATTTTGCCGGCCTCGGTTGCGCATGTGGTCTCGAGGAATCCATGTTGTGAGTCGTGATATCCATCGATTGTCTGCCATTCTTGCAACATGGCCAGCCCACCGCCACTTGAGATTTTTTATGGATTCTATGATGTCTCTTACTCTTGTCTTTTGAACTAGTCCTAACCAAAAAAAAGGTAATTTTGAATACAATAATAAGAAAAAGATTACAAAATGATGCTAAATGCCTATAAATTTTAACCTTACAATGAATGTTGAAATGATTTCCTTTAACCAGTTTGCTAGTTCGTACCCGTTTACATAAACGTTTCATTACCCTGAAAAAAAAACCATAGCCGACACAGCGCAAGGGAATAAATGCTCGAATGAGACTAGCGCACGAGATGATCCTACCAACTGCTAAATACTGCTGTTTCTGAGTACAGTGTTGTCAGGTGACTAATAGTGTAGCATAACATTGACGTACGCGTAAATTCAACCCTCTTATCCTTAGGACTATTTTTTCATGAAACACCCTGTATATAGCAACTACGAATCAGAAAAAAAATTACATTAAAGCTAAAACAAAAACTGCAGCCTGGAAATCCTACAGAACATGGCCAGGTTATAAACATCATATTGAAGTCCAGCGTTCAACCTGTCAGGTAATTGAGAAATATACACCAGTTCAGTAGAGAGGTTGATAGTCATTCTGCGGAAGAATTAGCAATTATAGTTTCTGAAATAGGGTGGTAAGGATACAACCTGATAGGTGAAGAGATGCAAATACTTATAGTGCATAATGTACAGGTGTGGTCACTGGACTCGGAGAAAGATTTTGAAAAATCATTTTGATAAACGATTCAGGGGAGACAACTAAATTATTACTATAATTTAAAGTATGAGTTCTGAGGATAGGTTGAACAGTAGTGTTATCATCGTTAGAAAAAAAGTGAGTGGGTGTAAAATAGAAATGTTTAGAATTATGCAGAGTCTAGAGTTAGTAGACTCTGATGTATCTTTAATTAGAATGAAGTAAAAGGGTCTAAAAAAACACACGTATATGGTAGAAGTAAAGAGAAGTAGATACAATATCAGAAAATTCTTTTTTAGTTATGAAGTGGAGGGACATTAAAATAGATCACTGAAATTCGTAACGTTATAAACAGATGTAAATGATTTAAAAAGTCACTAGCACAAATGTCTAAGGCCCTAGATATTATGTAAATATGATTGTTATAAGGTGGGTTTATAAGTATAATTTGTATCCTTTTTCACACTGAAATAAATGTTCCAAATGTTGTAATAGTCGTGAGTTCAAATGCTGTGTTCAATAGTGAAGTAATATACACCGACTTAGAAGTTAGGCAGATTGGCATCACAACGAATTTTCGTCTGTCACAAATTCTGAAATTCCCTGCCGGAGGGCACCAGACATGAGAGTTAAAAGAATGAAAACAGGAATACGTGAGTTCAATCCTTGGGTTAGGTAATCCAGAAATATATACCGGCTAGCTGGAGAGGCATATCGACCTCATGGGGAAGGATTAATGATTTTGAGGTCAGAAATTCCCTGAAGGAGAGCATCAGACAAGTAAAAACAAACAAAAACAAAGAAACTAAAAGTATATGGTTTATTACCTATGTTGTGAAAATATACAACAGTTTGGTCTAGTCGCAGATTGATATCAAGAAGGAGAATTAATGGCTTTGAGTTCAGTTCTCTTAGAAGGACAGTGGACATGACATGTATAAAAAAAATAATAAGGACCCTAGGAGTCGTAAGTTCCATCCTTGAGTCGGAAACAAACAATGACTCAGTGGAGAGACAGATCGGCGTCATGAGAAAGAATGGTAACAAGTTCTGAAAGAGGTAAACGGTGTGTGGCAGGTATAGGAATGAGAACAACATACCCACTTTGATCAATAGCTTCTAGTCAATGTTTTCGGAAGGCTACCGAATGCGACAGACACCTTAAAAAAGACTGAGAGTATAGATCCCAAAACGTTCAAATATAACCAGGAAACTGGTTCAAATGAAGCCATGTATAACATTTTAAGACCTTTTTTTGTTAAATCTGGGGTGTGGATGGCCTAAAGATTAGCAACACGGAAAGTTGTGTACACTAACCGATTTCAAACTCTGGCTGAGAGAGTCTGCATTCATTCCACACTGTAACCCTTTGGCAAGGCATAAATCCATCGAGTCGCCCGCTGTTATGCGTAAATAACTGGACAGACTTGGCTCCCCAGTATTGGTTGGCAACCAATCTAGAAAACAGCTAACTGTAAATTCAAACCGGGGAGTCTAGCGTCGTAAGAGGCTGACAACGGATTAAGTATAGAATGTATTCTTGAAATTTATTGTTAAATCATTTGCCAGTGGGCCTGTATTTAGTCCACCAAGAAAATGCTGTAGAAGATATACTTGAGAAAGGAAGTGCATCAAGTTACATATAAACACTCTCAAGATGATAAGAAACATGCTTTCAGTGATTTTTCTTTTTTACATGTGAGTTTTTATTACCATGCTAATATACTTACATTTACTCCATATTTTTAATTAAACCAGAATCTGACTTTAGGAATACATGGGTTAACGAGTCTCTTCGGAAACTTCGATGGGCCTGGCAAGCCAGAGGTGGATTATAAAAAAATGCTTATGTAAAAATAAAGAGAAATTACCAATGGACGGACAGACGTGATAATACTAAAGCCGTCTCTACCTCCCCACGACACCTGGAGTATAAGGGGAAGATTCAATGGGAAAACAGAAGATATTTTTAGGTTCTTGATTATTGATTAGCCTTTGGAATTTTTCAAACCCCCGCAGGAAAAAACATTAGAATAAAAAGTCCACAAAAGATCAATAAAAAATCAAAAGTCATTAAAGACTTCAGACGCAGACCGATTCTCCGTTTTGTCTTATCAATAATCGATTTATTTGGGGACAAAAGGAAAGGTAGGTCGACATCTGACTTTCATAATGTTTGTTTCAGCTGTGTTTGATTATCGAACTGTGTAAAGAATGTGTCCTTATATAAAAGAGCGCTGACACACCCAACATTGGTTCAAAACTCGCTCTCAGCGAAGATCCCCCCAAATCAGCTCCTCAACTTAATATAAAAAAAAAATTTCCAGGGAAACTCTAAGACGCTTAGAGGTAGTGCTTTCCTTACAGCAAGATGGCTCGTCTTGCGTTGCCATCGTTGCCCATCTTTGCCTTCCTAGTTCTTCTGGGATACGGAATTCAAAGAAATGCAGCCCAAGAAACTCAAAGGTAAGTTCAGGTTTAAATCAAACGTTTGTATCTATTTATAAAAGATTAAAAAACGATGATTCGTTTATTAACATAGGAATATTTGGTTAAGCGACACCGCTTTATATCTGGGATTCTCAAACTCTCTTCATTGGCTTCCATTTTGAAAAGAGAAACATTTTCGCGACTGTCCATTCACTGTTAGAAGCTGTAGGTGCTAAAACTATTTGAGTTGCCGCGCTTGGTAAGTGCCCAACGAATCATTTTCAAACAATTGATATTTTCGTTATTTTCTGAACTACAATGCTCAGCATTTTTACGCTGAACGCTTTTGTAGATCATAACGTAGTGTTAGAGTTTCAAAATGAAAAAAAGATTGATAAATAAATGGGCATCGCAGCACCCCCAAAAAACGAAAATATTGATTTTTCTAAAAAATGGCTCGTTGGGCACTCATCATGTGCAGCCATTTATATCTGATTAGGCGTAAGTAACTTAGCATAGAAACAAATAACTATCAAAAAAATGATAAAAGAAATTGCAATGTGTCTATAAATTATATTGCGTTTTCACATTGTTTATTACGAAAGAAAATAGATCATTTTATTTTTTTTAAGTAAATTCCCAAATTTATTTATAAAAATGGTGAATAGCCTGGAGACAATTCACGATAAGCATTTTTATATAGAGAGAAAAAGAAAACGCTAATTACATAACTATCCATCAAGGAAAAAAGATTTTCAAATATCTTAGCTTCTCCCGCTAAATTTTCATGTACTCCCTTACTTTCATAAATCCCACTTTATGTAACTTCCATTGAATCTCAGTTTGCTTCCTATATTCTGTATGTATTCGTTTACAACGTGATCCTGTTTATCAGCTAATTCCTGATTTTTGACCAAGAAATCAGTCTCTCAACTAATAACACTACTGATAATGAAATATTGCCAAATCATCAAATTATTTTAGTCCAGTGTTTTTCAGCAAATCAAAAAAAATATTAATCGCGATTACTCGTGTACAATTCGAGAAATTCGATAGAAAAAAATGAAGGTCGAAATTAGTGGGTAGCATTATACTCGAGCGTAAAAACAGTAACATACATACATTTATACATTTATTACTGATTTTTGACTACAAAAACCGATGGTATCGTTAGATTCAAGATCATATAGTACTTAAATAACGGTACATTGTGTTTGTGAAAAATATTTCAATTGGCGTACAATACTACACTTTGATCCGTATACACTTGATTCCACATGAGAGCAAGATGTGACACAAGATCGTTTTTAACGTGGGGTTCCGTACACGGGAAAGATAAGAAAAATTGCTCTAGTGTTGCGAAGGCGTTAGGGCAAGCCCAACCCAGTGTGTTGGGACGGTGCTGCCTCTGAAACTTGGCCGATTAATTTTTTGAAGCCACAGTATGAATCCTAGGCCTCTTGCACTTAGCTATACCGAGCCTCAGTAAGCCATCATCGACCAGTGTATTGTACCGGCGCAAAGCTACTAAAGTATGTACTTGGAACCGTACTTACACGATTCTATACGAAAGCAAGATGTGACACAAGGTCGTTTTTCGTGTGGGGTTCCAGTTACGCGATAGCTGCAAAAATTGCTGCTGTCCCCGCAACTTGTGCTGCAATTTGTCAGGGCAATCCCGACCTATCCCTTGCAGTGCGATGGTACGGTACAGCCTCGGCACGTATTGCTACCCGAGACTGGGTCGTATAAATTTTTTATGCCATAGGACGAATCCTAAGCCTCTTGCGCCTAGCAATAATGAGCCTCAGTAAGCCATCATCGGTCAGCGTAAAGCTAAAGTGTGTCCTTCAAACAGATACTACACTTTGATCCGATTCAGAAGACCTGGAGCGACAGATATTTTGATCCTTCGCTGAAGTACCGATCTACAAATAATCCAGTCTCTCTTCACGGACAATGCACTGATGGTGTTATATTTTATTTCATATAAAATTCAAAGGTAATTTCACGAAGTTTGGCGAACATCGTGATCTTCATAGCCACATGTAAACGATACCGTATTTTTCAGCCATCAAGACAGACTTCCCCCCTAATATTTTGAAAAAAACTAGCATTCCAAGGGAAATGATAAATCGCCACCTCCTCCGAACGCCGTGGTAGGGGTGATCAATTAAAAAGTTGGAAAAAAGTTGATCAAATAAGTCACTGCCTTTACTGGACTGTAAATCACTAGTCCCTCGTATAAGTCTCACATTATTTCACGCTTGCATTACCTTGAAGAATCTTCTTTTCTTTTTTTTTTTTTTTTTGTTACAATCAAATGAAAAATGTCCTTTAGAGATTCTAAGGAATGCTTGAAAAACATCGACTGCCAATAAGTAATTTGCAATTGTGTAAAAGTTAAGATTTTACGATTTATTTTATTCTTGTACTTTTTCTAGCCACTTCTGCATCGAGACAGTCCAGGTTCTCCAGAATGTGACAAAAGATATCATCAACAGCAGGATCAAGAGTTACTATTCATGTGAAGAAGCTGAAAGAAATCCGGATATAGAGATTTTGGCTCGGGAAATCGAAAGCGGTTACTGCAAAGTTCGATTGTAAATATTTTTATCTCATTCATATGATTATTTTCATCTCCGTTTTCTACCTTTATTTTCCGTTTGTACTGATAAGTTATTTTTTCGTTGATGAATTCCGGACCGATGATAATCTCAGTAATTTTGTTTCTTTGAGTGTTTGTAGCTATAACGCAGCGAGACCGGAACATCGGGACGAAATTTTCGTTAGCGCAATACCGTTAAAATGCTCCAACTTCGAGGACACGAAAAATCCCAATTCGCTACTTGACAATACTAGTGAAAGGACTTGCGTCTGCACAAAACCCACAAAATTACAATGATCGGACATACCAATGGAAATAATCCCGCTGTATTAAATAGCATTTATAGAGTAGTATTCCTTATTTATTTATTTAGCTGTAGATAATAATGATATAAATTCTTTCTTAGGGTTCACAAACGGCATTTTTTGTTTGTTTGTTTTCAACAACTTTTCTAGGATTTTCTTTATAGATTTCATCGGAAAAAAGACATACCTCTGGGCATGGATACACACTGCGAAGTGAAAATCACCAATCTGTTCGTGATCTAATTAGGTCCGGATTTATAAAGGGATAAAAGGGGGTTTTGCCCTGGATCCCTTCTATGCAAAAGTATCTTCATTAGAAATTAGTTTTTTCACTGAGAAATGAATTAACAATTACTGTTTGGAATTCATCTTGGAGTTCATTTCATTACAACGCCTTCAATTGTTTTGAATAAATAAATAAAATACTGCTTGTAATCTGGGTCTACAGTAATTGGAGTCTGAGTTATGAAAATAAATTTGTCTTACTTGAAAATCTACTGGGAGTTTTGCTACCATATATTTACATATATACATCTATTTACTTACGATCTAAAACTCATTTAACCTTTTATGCATGTATAACGTGACAGTTCCCATTACTTGCAATAAACAGACTTTGAAATGTAAATTTTGTGATATGCAGTGTATTTTAATTTCTTTGTATGAGAGGCTCATCTCAGCATTACGAAAGCGGATGTATTTTGAAAATATATTATCTCTTCAATTCATGTAAGATCATAGGATTTTATAGGTGCGATTTTTTTTGTATAGATATATTTCACATTTATACCATCTTATATGTACAAGACTTTTCAGCAGTGTTAAATCATTGCTGGCGGGTGGTGAAATGGACGACGCCCATCAACGAAAGTAGATTTAACAGGAAATCGATAGTTCCACTATTAGCACTTATTTCATATTCGCAGGTGTATCTCATCAGAGAAAATTATGCCAAAATACTTATCTGAGAATCCTAATAAGGTCCCATCCAGGTAACGGATCGATGAAGTTCTTTACAGCAGATTAATCAAATAAATTTAAATCTCAGATTTTCATAGTTGCATACAAAATAATTAGTGCAATGGGAATTAAAGCAGACTTTGTTTACTATGACAACTATTTTAGTTCAATTTTACCATCTGTAAGTCTGAAAAATACACAGGTTGTGGGGAGGTGTTGACGCCATGATCTATATGAGAAACGATGCAAGGTTAATCATTCCCTTGAAAATGACAACGGAGTCGTAGTGATATAAACAGTAAGGGCGAGAATGCTAGTTAGAACTCATATAATAATGATCGTAACTCATCCCATAATTACAGATAATGATGATGGTCTTGTAAACATCGATCGAACCGAAATATAGTAGAAAAAAAAAATGATGAACATACTAGTATAGAAAAAATCATGGAATAATGACGTCTCATTGGAGAATTTCAGAGAGATCACATTGGTCAAAAGGTTGCGATAAAGATAGCAAAACTGAGGATACTAGGCTGGATAACTCCCGTATTAATGGCAATTATTCATTTTAGAATTTCAAATAATGCAAAGAAGATCGAAGATTAAATCGGTCGAAACGAGGTGATAAAAACAGAAAAGCTGAGAATACTAGGCTAAATAAGTCCTGTAACAATGACATTGATACATTTTAGGAATTCAACAAGGAAGATTGGAGAACATTTCTGATATGATAGTTATCTCAATACAAACGAAAGCAATCATTGTATTTGAATAACAGTATATTGTGTTTGTGTAAGACTTTTCAATGAGCATAAAAATACTGAACTTTGATCCGCATATACTTGATTCCACAGGAGAGCAAAATGTAGTACAAGATTGTTTTTAAAGTGGGGTTCTGTACACGGGAGAGCTAAGAAAAATTGCTCCAATCCCTGCAACTAGTGTTGCAAAAGCTTTAGAACAAGGACATAGTCAAGACTATACGCTCCTAAAAAACTAAAACAGAACGAGCTCTCTAAATAAACAGGAATAAAATGATGACGATCGATCAGAAATTTTGAAACAAAAACATATATTCAATTAATTATGTCTAACCTTCTCTTCAGAAAAGACCATTTTTCTTTCTGATTTCAGAAATGAGGTGGTGAAAAAACCTACCCAAGAACTGCGTAACGTAACGATGAAAGTCTGCTGCAAAGGTTGGGCAGGAGATAATTGTGACCAAGGTAAATACACGCTCAGTATTTGTTAGATAAGAATATTGGAATAAGGCAAATGTTTTCAGCGAAAGTCCAATTTTCAGTCTCTAGGTTTCAGGGAGAAAAAAAGTGCTGGGAACTTTTGCACACATCTAATAGATCAATAAATTTACAGATTGGTTGATTGGTTGATAGAATGACTAAACAGTTCCCTTTTATGTAACACTGTTACAGCTACAGCACTTGGAGCGTAAAATTGTCAGTGCGCAAAGTTTCGAAGTGGTAATATTGGGTTCAAATGGAGTATCACTTCATTTCCTTTCAGATTTGCTGTCATTATATATGTTATGATTAGAGTAAATGGATGTTCTTACATATATGTTTGATAAACTCAGCCATATCACAGATTTGTGTAAACTTCTAGCATTTAAAAAGCAAATGGTAACTCAATATATTAGTTTTTCACAACCTAAAGTGGGCTATAACAAACTCTTCAGTGAGATGGGGGCAGTGTAATTTTCTTACCCTCTTGGCATTTCTCAGAAATTCCTATTGTGCACGTCATCTAGAAAAACATAGATAAATATCAAATGATGAATATTAAATGATCACCTTCTTGTATCATCAATATATGTGCTATATCTGTTAATGCATTAAATTTGAGATGGTAATTTTGGCATCAGCACTCCATGGTTGCGAATTGTAGTCATTTCTGCGCTAAATCTAGAGCATTTCTTGTATTTGAAGCGCAAAAATCCAACATTTAGCACTATTTTAGCTACTTTAAAGCTAATCTATGGCCATTTCAGCCATTAGAACTACCATAAAAGCCTAACTGTTTTTCTAGTGCGTTTTTGCATCTTCGGCACTTTCCCGAGGTCGAATTGACGCAAAAAAACTTTGAATTGGCAACACTGCTGCTCACTTACTTCTTATATATTAGAAACCGTCAACCAAAACTGTCAGCCTAAACTGTCAATATATGCTTCTTGGGTTTTTAAGCTGGTCTGGCTGGCTATATATGTTTGAATGTATCAAGTTTATAGACTTCACAAGAGGATTGAAAATTCGAATATTTTCTCATTATTATATCCAGAAAATTCTTTTTTCGACCCCTTTAATTTGCAATATAAAATCATGATAAATTAGTCCTTTAGTTTGCATTCACGTTTGTTTTGTTATTTGAAAATTTTTTGGCGATCACTGGCCAGCAAAAGGCTATAGAAGTAACTTATTCGTTAAACATCCCATTTTCTAAGTTTTCAATTGATTACCCAACATGACATTAGCCGCCTGACTATGTATCACAAAGCCAGACGTGAGTTTGTATCAATTACACGCTGGTTCTATTGCTTCTGTTTTTGAGCGTAGTGTTGATATCGGTCAATCCCTTAAGAGGATTAAGGGAGTCGTCAAGGAAGAAGGTTATCTTTCTATAAATTTTTGAACTTCTTTTCTCGTAGCTGGCAGCTTGGCCAGTCAGGGGGTTCAAGGGGTAAACGAGGATAGACATTTGACTTATGTTATTGAGTGTAGTGTGGATTTTCGTCTCGTCCTTATGAGGATTAATAGGGGGCTTACGGCGCCTGGGATTCTCAAACGGTCATTCATCTAGGTACTGACCAGGTTCGATATTGCTTAACTTCGACGATCGTACAAGAAACCGACTTGGGCGTAAAAGTGCTGTAAATGTATACGTGATTGAAAATGTTCACGAGTGAAGATTTTGTCTTTTTTATTTCAGCTGTCTGCACTCAGCCATGTCTTCATGGCAGTCTCTGCATTGGTGACAATATCTGCGATTGCACCGGAACCGGTTACGTAGGAGACGACTGCAGTCAAGGTGAGTGAATATAGAACCCTCCCACTTACCACTTTGAATGAAAAAAGTTCAGTACTTCTTAAACTGGTGAATGATTCACCAAAGAGTGAATTAGATTATTTTAGGGGCGAATCAAAACAGTAAATTGATGGTGAATGAAAAATGGAGGGTCAATGATTTAATTTACTCTGATATTTATATTTTTCTATACTTGAAACAAAATTCTTTGTGGTGAAAATACATTGAAAGAAAACATTATTTCAAAGAATCCAATTCTAAGTTGTTTGTTAACTCATCGTAAATTTATGCTATATGCTAACTTTGTATGGAGTAAAAATTCTAATAATTTTTGTGTTAATTTTTTTGTCGCTCTTAATTTGATTCACAAATATTTTTAAGATGTTAAAAAATACATGAATAAAATAAAAACTTGAGAAATTTTTGATTTTTTTTACTCAAAATGATACAAATTGAATTATGTATAAGATCATACACAAGAGAGAATAAGATTGAAATAATGAAATTTAGTCATGGATAAATGAAATTTTGTAATAAAGACTTGAGGGCGAATGACACATAGAGAACTTAAGGAATAGTTCAGGGTCTTATTTTTTCTCGATGTACTGCATGAAATGTCTCATATAGTTATCGATGAGCCAGAAACGTCACATTCACTTTTCTTATAATTAGATGATCTTCTTTAAATCCTTTGGAACCTTTTCCTCGTCTCTTTTACCTTTACCATAACCTTTTGACCGATGTACTCTTCGACCTTCTTCAGACATCTATCGCATTTAGAAAACACTTTTAAGCGTAAGTCTTCAGTCGAGCAAGCTCAACCTTCAAGGAGAAGAAAATCCCAGTACACCTAATAAGAAGAGTATACAACCCACGCATCCTCCCGATAGTCATCTATCGAGCTGAGACATGGTGCTTAACCAAGAGACTGGCCTGCTTAGAACCATGCAACGTTCGCGTGAAAGAATTATGCTCAGCATCACTTGGAGAAACCACAAGACAACACAGTATATTAGGGAAAAATAGGAATCTGCGACATCACATAATCCATTGGGAAACTCAAATGGTGATGGGCTGGCCATATTATAAGAATGTCAGACAACTGATGAGCATCATGACTCACGACATGGATCCCCAGAGATCAAATGCGGAACTGAGGCCAGCAGGATATTAGTTGGCGAGACGAACTGGACAGTTTCAGAGAATATTGGCTCCGCGATTCCCACCATAGTGTGGCAAATCCAAGGGAAGGCCTATGTCCAACGATGGACAATAAAAGATTGATGATGATAGATGTATGCTCCTGTCTCTTAACCCTTACAAGACTAACCTAAAACCTTCTTTAAAAAGCCCAAACATGGTCATTTTCATTCAATGGTTGTAAACATATTTTATCAAAGACTAACATTTTTCATATTTTAAAGAACCAAAATCATGATGAGGTATATTAGTCCCATTAGAAATTTATATCAAAATATACAGACTTAGCAGATCACTTACACATCTCTCTTGTTCAGTCATCTGATGCTGATTAATTTTTGCTTTGGTTTCAAACTATATTGATGTCAATGTCTGCTATTCTAGAAGTTGGAGAAATTTCATTTATTTTCGTGGCATATACGTCCAATTGGACTTCTGAAAGAGATTTGCAGGACATAAATGTGACCTCGCACTTCGAGTCACATATCAAGTCACGCGAAGATAGAACTGAAAATAACTAGTGCAGATCATTTGAGGCGATTTTCGGATTTTATCAAAAATAGCTTAATATCATAAATACCATATCATAAATACCCCATCTAAGTATGGATGTTTAATAACAAGAACATGTTTGAATGAATTTTTCTGAGAGTGCATCACTGGAAAGAGTGTATACTAGTATACGCTCAATGTCAATTTCGTCAATGTCAATTTCGTCAATGTCAATTTCCCCAAGTACCCGAAACTGAATGTTCTATATATTCGAGACTACATAAGCTTCCAAGATGGGGTGAGTACCTAAATCAAGCTTATGATGCGCAAAATATGAATCCAGCCTCAAATAAAAGAAAATCCCAATCATTTTATTACCTGATTTACATATACTCCAGCAGTCATAGAAACCTCAGGATATATAGGTCCCAGGAAAGGGCTAAGGTCGATAAAATAGATTTCGGCATTCCTGGAGGATTACCGAACGCCATCGGCACCTGAAGAATGGTGGAGGATACAACGGGCAAAATGTTTTGATTAAAGCTAATAGAGACGAGGAAACTGGCCTGGAAAATCCACCATGAAATAAAAAATAATTATTTTTTGTAGGCACGATCTTCATCCCCTACTAATAAAAACCAGTTGCTTAGCTAACGGCATACTTGAAGCTGTGTTCTGATTCAGTATGTTTACATAGTGACTCGAAAATTTAACGCAATATATTGTCAACAAAAGTTCTTAATTCAATTTTGGAAGAAAAAAACGTGATTGACATCAATCAGCAACAATAATTGTGGTTGTAGTAATATCATCAGCAGACAGGGAACAAAGATACGAACACACAACAGATCAGACATTGTGTGTTCGTGTGTTCACGTTACCCTCTTCCTCTCTTCCTGTTTGTTTTTTAACAGACGGACTGACAGCTGAAATAGTTTTAAAGTTGAGAAGAGATACCAAATATGTAGCTACAGTAAGCATACCATATATAAGAGGAGCAGTTGAACAGATTCTAGGGTTTTGTAGATATTACACCACCAATGTGAATTCAATATCACAATCGCTTTTTGTAAACTCATTACTAAAATTGGCTGCACGCGAGAAACAAGTTTGTTAAAGATTACATTAATAATTTCTAACCCAAGTATGAAAGATTACAAGGGGGAAATCAGCAGCCCCCTTAAATTCAGACATAATAAGCATCGAAAGATAGTTTACAGATTATAATCAAGGAGGCAAAGGGCTCACAATTCCCTCTCTGGGATGGGGTCCAAATATTAGATAGGTGACATCACTTATGCGTAAGAAAAGCGAAGGAAGCAACGTACAGCAACTTGTCGGACAAATGCGTCCGGCCAGTGAGGATTTCTATGCTTAGCTAAGGAGAGAATGAGGGAGCACACCTGTGAATAAATGAGAATCACGTATGTTCCATGTCTGTTCTCCATCTATTTACGAAAATAAGACCATCCGCTCTTCTTATAGATTGTAAGCCTGGAGAAGGCTGTAGAATGGTCCGACCAAAGCGTTGTAAAAACTACGATCAAAAAGATTATTTATGTATGCAGAACTCGACAACTGGCCTTGTACAATGTGTACGTTCGCCAGGTATATCAATCATCACACAAAGCAGCAATTCTCTGACAAATCTGATTAGGATAAAATTTTAAAAATACAGATCATAGATATAAAATATCTGAATTGGCAACACTGAGGAGAAGTAATAGTTTCGTTCGACCGACAGAAAATTATTCTTCATAACTATTATGGCAGGCAGCTCAACACTAATTTCGGTCAATTCCAAACACGCATGTTTGGAACGGACACTGCTACAGTTATTTCGATTGTCTGAACAGGAAAGAAATCTCGGTTTTACGATAAGTTCAAGCGATATTTTGCACCCTTTTTCAGCCGTTTGTGACTCCCCCTGCAAAAATGGAGGAAACTGTTCCGCCCCGAATACGTGTGAGTGCACCACAGGTTACACTGGGGTCTTTTGCGAGCGACCAGTTTGCAATCCTGCGTGTGACCATGGACAGTGTATGGCACCTAACCAATGCATATGTTTCATTGGGTATACAGGAGACCTCTGTGAATTAGGTAAGCATTTGCTTTTTGTAATATATATATATATATGTGTGTGTGTGTGTGTCCATTTTTAAGGTTGATGCAAAAGTTTCTCGCATTTTCACGAAAACATTCATTATTTACATTTCCTAGAACGAATATTCAACCATCAAAGAATTCCCATGTTTCTTTTGACCAAATGCCAACTTGCTATGAAAGAATTCCAGCTTTGATCCGATTAATTCGTCAAGGGATCTTTTTGATATCTTGAATTTTTTTGTAAACGCTGACCAGACAAGTGGTGTTGCATGGAGCATAACAGGCCTGAAAAATATGCCGTGAGAGGTAGAAATCCATATCCCATCTAAACGACTGTCTGCTGCGTCTCATTTGCAACATGAGGGTGGGTGTTTTCATGCAGCAAAATTACCAGTCGTCTTCCTTGCTCAGGAAAAGACCTCTCCTTTTCAAATTATCCATTCAAACGAGCCAATTGCTCACCGTAATGTTGCTAACTATCTATTTGTTCGGATTCTAGCAGTTAGTAAAGAGATTTCGCTTTAAATCCCACCAAACACAGAACTTTTTCCTCGGCAGATTCTGTTAAGGTTTGGATTGTAAAAGCTGTTTTGAATCTACCTAGAGAGTTGCAATATTCTTTATTTTACAATTCTTGTTATAGATAGATTTTTCATGTCTTGAAATGCCTTTTCATGTGTCTAGCAAGAGAAAAGGACAAATGCCCAAACGCTGACCGATGTTCTTTTCCGTAATTCAATGTGGAACCAATTTTACTCACTTTTGGCTTTTGCTGAAGGCTTATAAATGACGTACTACCGACAAGTGATTGCAAAAGGAATAAATGAACTAAAAAGACTCTTCTAAACGTTCTCTAGTATTAGACAAAAGATGACATTGGGAACTTTCACGTCAAGCTTACATAAGGGTGTCGTAGTAGAACAAACTCTGCTAAGATTTTAATCTGCACTAAGCGTGGACGCTGTGCCAGACAGAGTTAAACTTTTAAAATATTCAGCCGCTTGCCATAGAGCGATTTTTAGTCTTTCAAGCCATTGTAAGTAAATTCGAACCTCGCTGGATATCTCATTATTGCAACCCTTTGAAATACATGGCTAAGCTTTTCATATACTAAACCAAGTCAAAGACCTACTTTTGGCATCCTATTCAAAGACACCATTCGCTGAGTTTGATCTCCCCTAGATGTTCCAATCCTGTGGCTTTGTGCCGGACCTAACCTTTGTCTATATGAGCGTTGAAAAATTGAACGTGTGTAAGATCCCCGCGCGCTATAAATCTTGGAAAGTGCATCGTCGTTGAAAAAACAAAAGACATGTTATTGGTTTAATTAATTGATAATCTATTATTTGCAGTCGATTGTGGTGGAGATTGTCTCAATGGTGGCGTATGTAACGAACTTGGAAACTGTGAATGTTCTTTCGGCTACAAAGGGAAATTTTGTGATCAGCGTAAGTATTGTGTTGATATTGGCTTATATACCTAGACTGAGAGTATCAGGTGAGGACACTCCTTCCACCTGCGCTATTTTTCCATTTCTCTTCTTTTTTTTTTTTTTTCATTTTGTCTTGTTATAAGTGGAGATCAGCTCACGCACGCCGAGTCCACTCTTCAGGCTTTGTATCATTCGTCGGTAGCTCGGCGAGCTTAGACGGCTAAAACGACTGCCCAGCTGTAAAATTTTGTCAGAATAACCCTCTCATGGTATTACTGTCATATAAAAACATTTGATGGGTCGGGGAATGATCAGCGATAGGTGGAACAAAATATAAGATGACGCAAATGCTGTCGTGGTAAGACCCATTATTTTTATGTGTATTAGTTGGGAGTAGTTGAAACTACAATTCGATCCCTGTTCATTTTCTTAGACGTAGGATATATATATATATATATATATATATATATATATATATATATATATATATATATATATATATATATATATATATATAGATATATAGAGAGAGAGAGAGAGAAAGAAAGTAAGAGAGAGAGAAATTTCCTCATTTCAAGTCATCTTGTTCGAATGAAACTTCCCTTATTTAAAATTGTCTTATCATTTCGAGCAACATGGTTGCAACTTCAGAAAGTGTTTGCTCCGCGAAACCCATGATAGGTCAAGCGAATCTCGGGGAAGGTCCATGTCCAACGACCGAAACAAAAATGCTGATCATTATGATCACATTGAGCATCGAAAGGTAGGGACAAACAAGCATTTTGCTGAAGCAGGTTGAGCGAGACTGTTTAAATTCTATCGTCGTAGCTTACTGGCGACTATGCGTCCCCTGGCCAAAGTCAGGTAATGCTGACGTGAATCCGAGTTACATGATCAGTTTACGTCAAAGGCGTATTTGAACTCTTTCGTTTAAGGCTTGATTCGCATGGAATTTTACGTGGTTTGCTGGTTTGCCAGAAAGTTAACACTGTCTTACCTGAATTGGTGATGGGGGGCATTAATGCTTTACATGCGTTGCCTTTATTCGAGGAGATGTATCACTGACATGTCCTTTAAACATGTAACCATTGCTGGATATATTACAGTTACTTTTGATGGGCAAAATATATATGAAAGAAAACATTATTGACGATCATGAAGTCAGAATAAGGAAACAGCATCCCATATTCTGGGAATCGTTTTTCATGGACGATACTTCAACCGATTCAGCCACGAATGTCCAATCGAAAGTCATAGTGACGCCTCCTTACTAAAAGAAATTAACAAGTCAATAATACGTAAGTGACGGGATATTGATCATTTCTGTCAAGGCTCTACCAGTTCAGTTGATTCGTCACCAACAATTAGTCTTGTGTCCACCTTCGGAGAAACAGGCCAAAAGTAAACTGAATATCTGGAGACCGGAGATCTGCTTCCCACACATAACCACCCCATTGCACTAACAATGGTAGGGACAGGAGTGCACTCCGACGTCTCTATCAATACGCTGAGAGGACCTAGCTATTTTTTCATGACCCACCATACATTGCCCCCATGTGTCTTAACGGGTTTCCATTTACTTTATTCCTTATCAAAATGAAATGACCCCAGGTCACATTTTGCTTTTATCGGGGTGGGGGTAAATAAATGCTTCCGAAAGGACGCTAATTCAATTAGTCAGTTGATCTTCAACAAATAATGACCACTCCTTGCACTGCCTGCTTCGTGTTACTCGGAGAATAGATACGCGACGTCAAGAAGATCTAAGCATAGCACTCTGACAATCTCCTAGATTGTGTGAACGACCAACTTTCTAGTAATTGTCTAATGTTACTCGAGGAGAAGATGGACGCTGTCAAGTAACCCTAATTCAACTTAATTCTCTCTTTTTCTTTTCGACAGCCATCTGTGAAATCCCTTGCGTTAATGGAGGCACGTGTGTAGCACCAAATCACTGTAGCTGTCCCCCAGGTTATACAGGCCCGTCTTGTGCTATTAGTAAGTATACCTTTTTGGGGGGCCTTATTTCCTTTTACATATCTACCCAGGCAGCCACATACTCAAGGGAAGAGTTTTTTTTAATAAGAAGAAACTTAAACGGTTTTCTGTGCCAAGCAGGAAAAGAGACGTTAAACACAATTTTGGGAAGGCAGTGAGCGCCAAAAAGTTCGTGTTATGCAAATCTTTTCCATTGTCAAAAGTATGTGCACCCTGAATTTTCGTGCAAATGTAAACTTCACCAGCCTGGTCGCTGCAGGGTCAAACACCACTCCTACTTATACCTCTTACTTGAGTATTTATAACATAACTTGCATAGATATATAAGACATTTAAATTTGACTCATTTGGTAAAAGAGCTGTCCACCAATCACTCAGTCATGACTTTAAACCACGTTTGGGAAATGCTAATTTCAAATATCTACAGAATTTGGAACAGAACTTAGTAAAATTTACTCTATGAACATTTTCTGGCAAACATGGTTTCAGTAGTGCCACACAAACTGGAAAAAGAAATTAGTGATATACAACTATAGTGTCCGGAGAAATGACTGAATAGTTAAGAGAGACAGTAACCAAAGAGATTTCTTCAATAGGTATAATGTATTTCTTAATAAAAAAACATTTAACAAGAATGAGTCGAATGTCCGAAGAACTATTTGTACGATAATGACTCTTCTCAAAATTAGAGAGAGTGTATTTATAATGTATTTCTATAGTATTTGCAATGTGTATCTATACTAAAATCAATTACAAAGAGGACTTCAATAGGCCTGATAACTCAGACAGCGAATAAAAAAGCAATTACTCATTCTCTAATTTATGTGATATATACATTTGATATATTTTTTAAAAAGTATATTTTTTCTACCTCGAAGCGATATAACATCTAAGAAATCTACAAAAAAAAAAGATGGTGTGCAACTATAATTGCTCTTCATCACGGCTTGTCAGACTGCCAGTCTGCAACCATCGGTGAACAAGCAAAGATCGGAAATGACGCTCTGGGCATATAGTTAGATTTTATCTTCTGCAACCGTTAGTTCCAGTAGCCTAAGCGATAGAGAAGCTGTCGCACATAAACAGGCTTTCCAAAAGGGAAAAGGATTGCAAGTTTGTGTCTCAGCTAGAGTTTATTCTTTATTTCTGATCCGTGCTGTTTGTCAATGGCTGTTGACCGACAGTACAAGCAGTCGCGATGTAAACCAACGGAAGTTAACGCAACGTCAAAAATTACTAATGCTTGACAGTGTTTTATATTATTAAAGATATCAAAAATAATTCTAAGATACTATTTTTAAAAAATTTACTCTCTAATATATTTCTGTTTTTCCATTTCAGGTAACCTTATACAACAGAATAAGACGGATATTCCTGACGATTTGAGAAGTAAATAAGATATTTGCATATTTTTTCTTGTTGCCATTTGTTAAATGGGTGATTTTTGGTCGCCTGTGGTTGAATCCATTTGTATCATATTAACTATAGTTATATGTCAAACTACTACACCAGAAGATGAATATCCGTGTCGTCAGCTTTTATATTTTAAAATTTATTACACATTTACGTGGCATAAGTTATTTCCTTGAATCCAAATGAGTGTTCGTACTTTCGAATGTTTTTTTTTCTGTTGTTCGCGCAGACAATCGTTTGGCGATGTCTTCCCTCCTGTTGTATGTGTACAGAGGTTTTCCCCGCCATCCTAAAGTAGAGCGTCCATATCAAACCTCTCGTAGGGCAAAATGACGTAAAGCGAAGAAGCAATTGCCACTGATTTATATTGGAGATTTTTTTAGCATCCTCAGACCCAAAAATTGACTTTCTTTTTTTATCTGCCAGCTTTACACCAAGTGGAATACCCTTACAGACTCTTTCGAGCTTTTTGATACCTTCAGATGTATCTTGCTAACGGATGCAAAAAATGAGTTGCAATTAAGTACAGATGCTTACGGAGACAATTCAAAGCTATGACAGCTTGAGATCTTTCGTAAAATCGGAGTGGCGAGAAGCGAACTTTTGTAAAGTGGGATATACTTGAACAGAGTAAAAGCAAAGAAATATACCTAAACCGAGCTTGACTCAGAATACGACCAATGCGCATGCGCATAAGTACACACATGCGCGCACACACACGCGCGCGTGCGCACATATACATAAGGTGGACAAAAATAGTCATGGGTCTCTATTGGGCAAAATTATATTTCTGTTGTTACCATGTAAACAGTCAGGATTCCGATGTAGGTGTTCAAAGCAACAAGTAGGCTCTCTCCACAGGGAAGGGCGGCGCAATTTTCTTCATGTATGTGTTTATCTGATCAAGTTAACTTTAGTAAATATATTAACTAGGTATGCTTGGTTGAGGAAATCGTTGCATATTCCCCCACTAATGCTGGGGGTTGGGGATCGAACCCAGGTTAAAGTCAAGATTTCAAAATGCCGATTCTAAGGCATTTAGGCCATCCCTGTTTGAAAGACTTGGGAAAAAAAAGGATATTTCAGCAACATTATTTTATCAAGATAATAATCTAGTGTTGGGCCGTCGGTCAGGGCAAAGATTGGTTTGTCGGGGGATCTTGACTTTTTTAATTACACTTATTTAGCAAACTAAGATATAGTGAGCTGTAATAGCAGTAATTATTTAGTCTGGCGGAGAACAACGAAAAATATCCACTTTATAATTATAACTAACAATGATTATCCTTAAGATTGCGTTATGTTAGCTTCTGAATATCGTGAACCTTTGTATATTCCGTTTAATTCAATGTGCATTTTTTACGTTTACAGTTGATTCTGTTTTCAATGCTGATGATTATGCTGTTTGTTCAGCCTGGGGAGGACGTCACATCATCACATTTGATGGTGTTTATTACTATTTCCCTGGAAAGGGTACCTACACTTTATTTCAAGAATGCCGAACTACTGACCCCAATTTCAGAGTGCATATTAATCAAACGTATCACTGTGATCCAAAGAAAATAAATTGCGACGTATCTATCAAGGTAAGTAACTCTACGCAATGTGCTTCAACTTCGAGGGCTACACAAAGATAAGTGAACTTTATAATTACTCGATTAAAATGTGGCGTATACACTGGTCGGACCAACCCATTCCTAGGAACGCGTGTAACTCAGACATTTCTATTAAATTGGCGCAAAAATATATATAATTGTTAATAATTGTATTTCACCACCAATCTTAAAGCAGTAAGTATTAGAATTAGAATAAAATCTATTAATTGAAATTAGAACCTTCAGAATCTACACATTTTTCTCGAATAGAAACAAGTCAGTTTATTTCTGAAGCATTCATTGAAGATGTTTTGAGCTGCTGCTTAGTTGTTCATGACCTTCTCTTACAGGAAAATATCGGAAATGATAGTCGGTCAGAGAAAGGTCTGGTGAAGAAGAAGGGTGAGATAGTTTCGTAGTCTAGTTCGTTCAATTTCTGCAGGATCATTCGCACGACGTGCCGTCGGGGGTTCGATTGACAAATACTGGACGAAAATGTAGTAGCTCTTGGTGCAGTTTATCGATTTCATGATTCCATGTACTGACCACCAATCAGTGACCATAAGCTTATTTTGATGCTGATTTGGCTTCTTTTTTACTTTCCTCCAGTCAATACAGAGAAAACCGTTGTTTTATATTGTTGTTATATTTTTCGTCACTTTACAATCAAGAAATCGATCGTTTCTATTGGTGAAATAGTCGGTTGATATTGCGAGCAGTTTCCGCCAATTCACGCCCCATCTTGAACTCATACAACGAAATCGCTCGAATTTGTTTCTTTTTCATATCTGATTATACAGCCTCAAATAAATCAGAATGGATATTGAAAAGAAAAGGTTCTGCTCGAATAAATAGAACGGAATTCACGTTTTAAACTCGTATATATGAAAATGAGCATCAAAGTCTCAAATAACGAAAAGCGCAATTAGTTTTCACAAACTCAATATAATGATCGAAATAACCCATTCACAACAACACATGTAACACAAGCGACTCCATATTTCTTATGCACAAGATTCTTCTTCCAATTTTCTAACCCTTTGCTTTCTTTTACTTGGACCTCATATATGAAAAAGTTACCTGACCGCTTCACTCTCCAGATAGATGGTAACGACAAACGCAATAGAAACAATGAGTCCAAAGGTCCAATCTGCTCTTTGAACCAGAGGATGATGTGAATAAAAATCGAAATATTAACTAAATCCACGACTCTAGCTAACTAAATACTCATTGTCTACAACCATCGTTTCATAGTTATTTTTTGTCTTTATAATACTTTTTCTCACACACAGTCGTATACACACTGTGTCACACACAGATATTACCTCTCACACACAATCGTATACACATTCTCTCTTCCTCTCTCTCTCTCTCTCTCACATGCATTCAAACACTCTTTCTTTCTCTTTCTCATATACATACACTTTTTCCGTCTCATTGTATGTATCGGTAAGCGACTCTCAATAAAAGAAGGAACACGAGGTAGCATACGTGCTTCTGTTTCAGCGTGTGTGTTCTTAATTATTTTCAGGCTCTCAAAAATATCACTGATGTAGCATAGATCTATAATACTAGGAAGTGTGTTCCATCTCATTCGAAGGGGCGAGAGTTATCAAAAAAGCGAAGGAAAAACTGTGTTAAATTTTGTTTGAAGTCCCTCGAAGATTGTTGCTTAGAATATGGTGGATCTAAGGAGAGAACATTGTCATGTATCCTTCGTAGCGTGTGCTTGAGGGAGGGCCGCTTGTTTAGTCCGATCCAAGCCTGGTATGGTGTTCTGCAACCGTTTCAGCCTATACTCTACTTTCAATTAACAGAAAATCTCCTGTTATTCAGGCGGCAGAAAATAAGCTGGGAAAATCGCTGCTTGTGGCTGTATACGATCGGTCACCCATCTAGCTAATGACTGCACTCAGCGTTGCTTAACTTCGGTGATCTTACGAGAACTGGTGTGTTCAACATGATTTAACCATATAATGTATGCAGTTCGAAGATCAAATTATCTTGACAATCAATCTCCCCTCTTTCTCTCTCTCATTACAGATAACGAATTACGACACCATGGTCGAGATTTTCCCTGGAGGAATTGTTATGCTTGACAATAAGAAAATCAAAATCCCTTATCAAACGGGAGAGTTAGAGCTCAGTCAAATTGCCAACTACACAGTTATCAAAGGAATGAACGGTAAGAAAAACAAAGAATAACATTGCTCGGAAGGTTCTACTGAGTTTTTCATAAAGCTAGAAAAAACACAGCCCTAAATAAGAAAATTATCTAAGCACAGGCTTGCTCTCCGACCCTTTCTTTGCTGGTGTTATCTGAATAATTTTTGTAAGGTTGATATACACAGCTTTTTTCAATTTTCTCACTCCTTACTTTCTGTTACTTCGACCTTATATATATAAAAAAAGTAGTGTGATCGCCCCGCTCTCCTAATAAATGGTAACAACAAGCGTAACAGAAACAATGAGTTCAATCTGAGAATGATGTGAATAAACATCGAAATATTAAGTAAAGTTAATTACCCACGACTCGTGTTAACTAAAATAGTAAGAACAGAAGAAAAACGAAAGACTAAAAATAACATTGTTATATTTCTTCAGAAAGTTCTACTGAACTGTTCTTACATTGCCTTTTTATTGAGTGTAATCTTCAAAAAGCTCGAAAAACACGAAGCCAAAAGAGAGGATTTACACAAGCAACCAAAATAACGTAGCGAGTATAATATGGCATGATAGTAATGCTGTTCAAGTCAGATTTTTCTAACCAAAGAGAAGTAGCAGTTTCTGGTTAGACTAACTAATATAATATCCATAGTTAATGCTATCACCTACCAAAAAAAGCACCAGTTCTTCTGTTGCAGTATCGGGTAGTTTGATGGAAGGCCTGGACTTGTTTTGGGTTAGGTATGCCAATTTAGATGTTTTTAGCTGCTTTTGTAAGTCCATTGTTGACAATATTAAGATTTTAAAAAATATTTTCATGTTTTCAAGTCAATCGTTGCCAATTGATATGTTTTCTTAATTTTTTCCGAATTTAAAAGTGACTTCCAGGATTTAAAGAAATCAAAAAATCACACCTAACTTAGCAACCTTGGCTTGGGTAGTTGAATCTATGGAATCTAAGATGGGAAGTGACTGATAAGAAAGAGAGAGATATGAAGTAGGAGCACTGGGATTGGGTTACATATCTCCCATCGGTTATATTTGCTGAATCGAAATTCAAATTCAACCTAGAGCTTTGAAATAGTGTGGTGAATATAAGAATCAGTGATATACTGATTCATTAATGACCAGGATTGTTCCATTTGTCAAACTGAGGATAGAAAACCAGATGAAAAAATTTCTCAAAGAAAGTATTGGAAAGCACAACGATCTCAGCCACTAAGTATGCTAGCAGACGCATTGATATGATAAAGGTATTGCTACCAAGAAAAATAATTAATTTATGTTGATGACTGATGCAATTCGATACGAGTATTGCTGTCCCTAGGACAGCGCTCTGTCGTGTGTCCTCGATGGAGCAGCGTGTGCTAGAGGAAGGGCCGGGTGCACTGTCTGGTCATAGCCTGGTAAGATAGTCTGTTAATCGTCGACAAAGCATAAACTGAGGCAGTTACAGACCATGAAACGGCTGCAGAAAAATCTTGTTGCTGCACCCAAAGCGGTCACCCATGTGGGAAATGGTCAGGCTCAACGTTGCTTAACATGCGAGAACTCGTGAATCCATCACGATTTTGCCATATCTATGGCATCATTATCTTGAATGCTATGAATTCGAATTCATAAGAATGCTTTGTTGGACGCATTACTCATATCAAATAACAAATCAATTTTTACTTATTTCAAAAATACTTTCGAAATTGAAAAAATAATTTAAATTAAAGACGAACAAATTATAAATCAATTTTTATTCATTTTCAAAGTACTTTCCAGATTAGCAAATATTAATTTTCCATGGTTGCCACTAATGTATAAAATATATAAACAACTATTGAAACTGAACGTCTAATACATATATTAGTATATGCATCCAGATGGGTCTTTCTACTAGTTATGATACAAATATAGCGTCTTGTGCCAAAGAGCTAAAATCTAATGTTGAAGACCAACCAGCCGTATCCACAAATATAATAATTAGAAATATACATGATCTACTGTCATGCTTACATCATCGGTGACATCTAGTGACGTAACTTAAAACTAATAGAATTTTGTGTTATCTTAAACTTGATGAATTCTATCTTTAGTTAACTTTACATTTAGATTAGTTTAATATTCAGGAAATATTGAACATAATCCAAAAAATATCTTTTTTATATTTTATAAGTGCAATGCAATAACCAAATTACATAACCACGGCTTTCATTTTTTAATGCAAGGGATAATCTAGTGATTATGTATTTGATTGATATATATATATATATATATATATATATATATATATGTGTGTGTGTGTGTGTGTGTGTGTATATATATATATATATATTATTGTGTCATCCACAAACAGCTGTTTCGTTGTATTACAACTCTTCAGTGTGGCTATAAACAATCCATTATCCCATCCAGTACCCCAAGGCAGGATTGAAACATCATATATATATATATATATATATATATATATATATATATATATATATATATATATATATATAGAGAGAGAGAGAGAGAGATATGTATGTATATATTCATTTATTTGCTCTAATTTTAATAGATGCTGTCATGCTTTACGACGGTTCAAGCAGTATCTACACGTTTGCTTCTCCACAAATGATGGGTCAACTGTGCGGTCTCTGTGGACTCTTCGATGGCAACAAGACGAACGAATTTGTGAATTACGTGAAGAAACCAATAAATAACAAATTTGACTTCAGTAACGCCTGGTTGGACCCAATGGAGACACGAAGCATCCCCAGTGTCGAAGAAGACCCTATCCATCCATGCCTTAAACTCAGAAATTCTAACCCCGATAGGGTGAGATTTGATTTTCTTTCTTCTCTTTAGTCCACAATTTCTTTTATCTCCCCGTTTTGTATATCAAAACACTACCAAAACTACTTGGAGTAGCCTCAGATTTTATCGAAATATGCTATGTATTTTCACATATATAGATAAATAGGCATATATAGATAAGTACGTACGTATGTATGTATCCATAGATATATTGATTGATAAATATAGATAGGTATGAAAATAGATAACATATATATACATATGTGTGTGTGTGTGCGTGCATATGTGCAGGTGTCTTTACTGTTCTTAAGTTTTGCTCTATCAATGGTGATAGTGCTCAATATTTTGAAATAGAGCGTAAATAGATAGGCGGATATTTGCAATTTTGTCAATTGCAAATCTATCTCTCTCACACACACACACGTATTTACTCACACACATACACACACACACACACACACACACACATATATATGTGTATATATATATATATATATATATATATATATATATATATATATATATATATATATATATATATATATATATATATATATATATATAATGTGTACTGTAGGGAGTGAGACAGACTCGGGAGTGAGGTGTTTGGAGGTAAGGTTTATAAATCCTTATAAGTAAATTGTCCATACATGTTTCGGGATTCTTCCCATCATCAGTGGTGTGTGCTGTGTGAGTGTGTATTGAAATTTCCCATAATATATACATATATATGTATATATATATATATATATATATATATATATATATATATATATATATACATACATATATATATATATATATACATACATATATATATATATATATATATATATATATATATATATATATATATATATATATATATATTCCAGTGCCATATCGAAGTAATTACATTTGCACGTAAATTCGTGCATATACACACATAAATATTGTTATATGTTTATAAAATCATGCAGTTGTTCTTAATGAGACCTTCTGTACAATATTAGGGAAATTTTTGGAACGTCTTGGAAGTTTGCTAGATTTTTATTACTTGTAAATGTAGTAACCCTTTTACAAGCCATAAGAAAATATCGAAAACATAATATCACAAACGTTTGGGCAATATTAACGTTCGTGGGATCTCTTGCACTTAAATAGGAGTTTAAAAAATATCTTTATTTATTCATAGATAGATAGATAGATAGATATATCAACCCCCTTGTTTAGATGACAATCCGAAAGTTACAATAAAAATCAACAGAAATTAGGACGAAATTAAGACTAGTCAAAAATTGTGAAGGAGAATTTCGTTTGATATCCAGTATGTTTCTAATTGATTGGACATTACAATTTTTCAGGCTAACCATGTCCAAACTAGTTGCTCTATCTTCAAAGCAAGTTATATACCGTTCCAAAAATGTCACAGTGCCGTGGACCCAAATACGTATATTGCTATGTGCAACCGGGACATGTGTTCCTGTTTGCTAACCAAAAGTATAAGAGAATGCAATCAACTAAGTTGTGCCGTCGCGGAGCAATACGCCCGGGCTTGCACCAAACGCAGTGTCTATATCGATTGGAGATCTGAGACTTTCTGTCGTAAGTAACCTTTTTTTTGTTTATCATATATTTCCATCAAATGGCGTATTAAATATCAATAGCAGTAACCAGTGAAAATCCCCCGGTAAATATTTAACTTAATTGCCCTCAAAATTCTGATCCAGAATTGAAAAATATCCAATCCAGTGTTGCCAAGTATGGTTTGTTATTTATATCTAAAAACGCCCTTAGAAATGACTAAAGTCAGTTAATTCTGTCGATTTCCAGCTACCGTATAAAAAAAACAACTATTTACAAAGGATTCAGAATAAATTATTAATAAAAAAAAACTGTACATTTACTTTTTTTATGCTTATTAGATTTGATCTGGAGTCGTCGATTTTTGTTGGCCAAATTTGCAAAACGGCCATAAATAGCTAATTTGGTAACTCTTATCCCCCACTTTCCTTCTTCCCTCCCTTTGCCTTTGCTTTGCCAGCGACAAACACATTTTATTTCTGCCTCTCCCTTATTAAAGTACCTTATCAACGTGTCTTGTTAGAGAGTTATGTTTACGCACTTTAATCATTGAAATGATTATTATCAGTTTGACTACTATTTACAGACATCTCATTTTTTCAATTGCTTTTCACTGCAACTTTGCTGAGGCCGTCAATCTACGGCACCAAGTAAACGAAGTGGATTGGAAATAAATAATAAACTTTTGGTGAGATTCGAACTCATGTCCCTCTATACTGGATGGAAACTAAAGTTCTTTTGCAGGAGGGATTTGGAATATTGATCATTCTGATTCTCATCCAAAAACTCGAAAAATCAAATCAGATTAGCTATGTGTATCGCAAGTCACTAAAGTTGACGGTTTTTTTTCCATTTCTCAGAAGATTCCTAAAGACCCACACATTGTTTGTTGCAATTGTGTTTTTTTTTTACGGGGGCAGGTTGCTAGACTGGGCTATTTGCTCATAACTGGGGAGTAGGAGAAGCGTATACATCCTTCTTCTAGCCGGAATTTGAAATCGGTTACCCGAATCCACTCTCCATGGCCTCAATCGTTAGGCCAACTGCACCTCCATCTTTGAATGAAAGTACCAATATTCGATTCTATATATTCGTTTAATTTTTTACCAGCACCACCAAAATGCCCGGTCAACATGGAATTCAAAGAATGCAGTCGAAATTGTCGGCGATCTTGTGGAACTGACAGTTTTGAAGCCGAGTGTGAAGAATTTTGCGTCGACGGTTGTTTCTGTAAAAATGGTAAGTACTTTTGACCCTCGCAAACAATCTACCTCTGTGGACTGAATTTAGAAATGTCTCTTTATTAGCTTACTTGGATATTGAAGTATGATTGGGTGTGGGGATATGGGATTTTAAAATAACGTCTCAAAAATTACCTTCCAAACAACCCTAATATTTACTTATTTAATTCTGTTTTTAAAATTTTGTAGGAACTCTCTGGGACTACGCCACATCAAGTTGTGTCGAGCGAAACCAATGTTTTTGCTATCAAGCAGACAATGGAGCAGCTTTTTCTCCAGGAACTTATGTACACGTTGGTTGTGAATCTTGGTAAGTTTATTTTAATTAAATATTTATTTTGCCATATATTTCTTAATATAAGACGGAGTTTTGTTAAGTGAAAAAATAGCCTACGTATACTCAGATCTGTCAGATTAGCCAATACATTTGCCTATATGAATACAGCGTCGGTAGACACATCATGGATTATCGAGTGAAAATGCCTGTGGTTATAACTCGATTCAATAACATGATTTTGTATGAAATGCTGTGTAGGTAGCATACGGTGTGTATTGTGAAATATCCGCTTTAAATTATTTTTATGGTCGACTCCTCATTGTTGTTGAGACTTTGACTTCACGAACTGAAAACGACGATCAATAAGTTTAAGGAGAAATTCACGTTTCGGTGACAACAGACCAAGTGCCATAAACGGTACATTAATAAGAAGGAGATACCTTTCATAACGATGTTATGGCGAAATAACGGACTCAGCTTATATTCGAGTCGGTCAATTTTCTGAAATTTTATGCTCAATTACAAACTCGTCTTATGCCCTTGTTCGACTTATATTAAAAAGTATACAGTTTTTATCTAGTTTAGAATTTACATAATATTGTCAATGTTGATTGACTAAATGGACATTACACATGGAATACGCAATTAGGCTGAACGGTTGCATAAGTTCATAGACTGATATGAAAAATATTTTGATTAGTAAATAATTATGCTTTTAATGCAGATGAATATAAGATGTTGTTAAAAAATGCTTCAGAATTTCACATTAACCTGATAACACTCACACATACAAAAACACACGCACAAGCACACAGGCACGAACAAGCACAGAAACACGCATGAACATACACGTGCGAACTCTACCATACAAACACAATCATACAAGCATAATTGTGCTTAAAACCTCTTTTTTTAAAACTTTATTTTGGAAATTAATGAATCTGGAACAAACATAGAGTATATACTAACGTCCATTGCTCTAAATACCTTGATAAAAAATGCTGATTGCATCTATTTGTAGTAAAACCAAAGAGCATAGCCATAAAGGGCAAATTCAGACCTCCACTGGTATTAGAAAACTCCTTTCTCTTCAAACACATTGAACAGTCAAAGTGAAAAGACGGTCACATCTGAGAATGCCAATATTCTTAAAAATAATTCTCATATCATTCATACCAAATTTAAGTACCAATTTTCTTATTAGTTTAATCCAACCCCAACTGAATCCGGCTTAATGACGCAATCAACTGCTGTAAAAAAAAGCCTTTTTTTTTCAAGCCTTTTCAATTTCATCCATAACTATATTTTATGCTTTATTCTTTCCAGCTTGTGTGGTGAGGCTGGACGCTGGTCTTGTAGCCCGGATAATAATTGCCCTGCAGTTTGCTCCTTATCAGGCGACCCACATTTCAAAACTTTCGACGGTCGTCAATTCTTTTTCGAAGGAGAGTGCGAATATGTACTTTCTCAGTTCCAGGGTAAGGAGACGGGTACACAGACCTACTTTGCTGTTTGGATCGAAAACAAGTATTGTAACAAAATTACTGATGCCGTGTGCACCAAAGTCATCACCCTGAAGTTAGGCAGAAAGGAAAAACAGAGAATCATTCGGTAAGTTCAAGTTCATTTATAAAAAATCTCCTTTGCACTTAATCTCACAACTTCCAAATGAGCTCGACCAACGTCTATCCACTAGGCCACTGATGGCGGAACTATGATATACGGGTCTGTAGTGACACGTAGAAAGGTTTGTAGGTGAATGAAGTAGAATTTGAAACAAAACTTTTAAATCTGATTTCATTATCCTAGTTTCATATGCATATTTTGAAATTTAAAGTTATATTTTATGAAAATCCTAGTTTTATTGGTATATATTTAAAAAAAGCTGCTTATCTATAAGCATTTACCAAGGACTACAATACATGCAAGCAAGACTCTTATAACGGGATTGTTCTTAGAAAGTTAGAATTTTAAAATGTTCGTCATCACTTCACTACGCTTAGTACCATTGAATACACAATTATTGTTTTTGGCTTTGCGTCAAATATCCAACTATTCAGGTATAGTTTACAAATAACATTTAGATTATCCAGAATCTAAATGTTGTTTTTTTTTTACTCTAGGCGTTTCCTTGTTGGAAACGCCAGTGATGTCATAAATGGAATTAATTCTGACCATATTTATTCTTCGATGGATTTTTTTTACAAGACATTAAATTTCGACGCAACGGTTGTTAAATTATTGACTGTGATAGCGAGTATTTTTTTTTTCGGTTTATGATCTTTCCGAACATCACGTAAAGGTAACTTTTACACAATAATTGTCATTAGATTTTAACGAAATAGAGAGGGTCGGTCAACTCTTTTATTTGTAATCATGAATTGAAAGTTATAATATATAACAACAGAAATTAAACAACACCCAGCCAACGAATACTTCTGCCAATACGATTGTCAGGAGGAGTAATTGTGCATAAATCTGTCCTGAAATTCAATCACTTCTTTCATTTTAATCAATTGAGAATTGTTGGAGATATTGTGTGGACAGTCATGAGCATATACATAAATGTATGTAAAAAAATCCCGAAAGAATGTTTGGGATCCACCTCCCACCTCAAATTCTTCCATGTCCCATTCTCCACCCTTCCACAAATTGGCAGAGGTGATAAAGATGAAAGAAATATTAATGCGTCCCCACATCTCCATCAGACGCTTTCGATCAGTCGGTCGGTCGGTATGATGTCATCATCAGATGACGTATCAAACGTTTTTTTTTTACAGTGTTCCCAAGTATTGTTTGTTGTAAAAATGGCTAAAATCGGCTAAAGTTTCCTAATTCCAGCCAACTATAATGCTGGAAATGTTATAGATACTAATTTAAAGCCCACTTATCAAATGAAATAACCAGACTCTAAGACACTAGAAAAAAATTTTCGATAAGAATTATACACTCACTTTTATACAATTCAAACTTACTAAATATTTTTCAATAACCAAATTTCATATGCATCGATCTCACCGTCCTCTTCGTCGTCCTTATGGTTCTTGCGTTATCAATAATAATTCGAGTTTCATGTGTTTTTACCAAAATATAAATGAGGATTATGCATTGTCCAAAACTATACAATACAAAAGCTTGCCTTTCTTCTCGAATAATTCACCTGACGAGAGTTGAAGAATAGATTGGGGAAAACATTGTGCTGACAATACCAGGAGGAAGAGATTCAATTGTCTGAACAGAATACGGAAAAAAATTATGCAGTGGTTTTTTTTTTCTTCCTCTGATCATGATGGCCAACGTAATTTTGAATCATAATATTTCTGTTTAGTCACTCAATAGATACTGTCATGTGACCAATGTGCCGACAATAAGTTCCTGTTTTATTTTCTAAAAACATTTTGGGGGTCTTGAATCTTACCGGTTGTCTTCCAAGAAGTAACTAATCATGATCCAATGATATTATTTCTGCAGTTTACGAGGTTTCAAAATCGAAGTGGATTCCAAACCCATTGGCCTTCCCTACAAAGATGAAAACGTCGTGGTCCGGAAGGTCTCCAGTATTCTTATCCGTCTGACAACAACGACTGGTTTGGATATCATGTGGGATGGACGAACAAGAATCTATTTGAAACTTGACAGGAGATACTTAGGAAAAGTGAGTATGGAGCCACAAAGACGTTTCTTAGAAGAATAATACGGTTTAATAGAACTCTGGTTTCCGGACCAGAGTTCAGACCATTTCTGGCCAGACGGACGAAGACTTGGTGTCATAGCCAACAAGGATTTATCCCAAGACACGTGGTGCTGTTCTGTGTAGTCAAGTCCAACGCTATAATGTCTTTGTGACCATAGCTGTTAGGGTTAGAAAAATTTTTGGTGTTTTCCTACCAACACGTTCTTGCATGTGGTATCCCCACATTAAATCGCCCTTGAGTCACACGCTGTTCTCATTGGGATTCGGACGGATAGGGAAAGAGTTATTTTTCCGGCAACTAAACTTCTCTTCGTTTAGGTTAACAAGACATTCAGGTCGATCCATTCTTCGGCCTTCTTCAGGTGTACTAACCGAATGTAATGATAGTAAACAGAACTTTTTCTTCCTAATATCCACATATTTTTTCTCTCCTATCCATAGGAAAGGAAAGAAAAACACCTTAATCCTACATTATAAGCGTTGTTGCTGTTTAAACATGTCTGTTTGCCACCTTTACATTCGGATAGTACAGAAGGCCATAGAATGGATCGGTCGAAACACTGTGTTCATAAGACAGACAACAAGAAGGGGTTCAATCGTCCATAAAACACTTGGAATGTTATTGACACCATCTCAAAACCATAGACAGTATACTTAAAACTGCTTTTAGAAATTGCTAGCCATGCCATTCTATAATTAAAAAACTGTATAGATGACATAGAGTTTGTTTTTTTAATTAAATCCTCATTATTTTCGGCTATAATTCTATCCAATGCTACCATCATTCTCTGAACATTTGCAGGTTGCTGGGATGTGCGGAAACTTTAACTTAGATGTCAACGACGATAACTTGACTCCCAACGGTGAAAATGAATTTAACGTAACAAAATTCGCCATGGAATGGAAAACAAATACTGCCTGTACTACAAACCCATCCACTGGTTATTTGGGCGCATGCGCTCTGAGTAAGGCCTACGGCAGAGTTGCCCAACAGATTTGTAGCAAGTTTTTGACTGAAGGTAATTCACATCTTTCAAATACAGAATGATACGTCCTTCTTAAAGGAAAAAAAACGACATTAAAAGGTTCATTATTAATAATTTTTGACCATTGTATTCCACTTGCATTTTAATTGCAAGATCGCTATTCTACGATCGTTATATAAGCAGTGTGATCAAAGAAATTAAAGTTTGGATTAGATTTGACCATACATCCCTTATCCTTGGGAACTCATCTTTTTATGATAACACAGTTACCATTTTGACTGAAAGAGAATCTACCGTAAAAAGAAGCAAAAAAAAAAAAATTGAAATAATAGTATATAATACTTCTAAATAATACTTCTGATAAAATAAATACAAATGAAGAATAAAAAGGAAAGAGACGGTTGAAATTTTTCGGACTCATTATAACGAAGGATGTTTGGAGAATTGAACGCACACGGTGCACGTAGAGGGCGAAAGAGGTAAAGGTAGGCAACACGTAACCTACTTGAAGGGTTCGTACGGATGGATGAAGAAGAATATCAGAAGGCAGAGATGAGAGTGAGTTGCTGAAAGAGAAAAAAGGGGAGGGCAGTGGAGAGGCATGATCACCCTGAAGGGACAGGACTCATGGAGAAATAAAGTCGAAATTAGTAATGGTTAATTAGGCCTTTATTTCACCTTTTTTTTAACATGAGTTTATCTACCTGGATGATTTTACTTGATGCTAATCTTGATAGAGTCTTGTGTATCTCGGTATTCAGTGTTTTCAATTCTTGAATTACAGAAGCAATCCGTTCTTGCAACACCCTGGTAAATCCGATGAAATTCATCGAACAATGCAAACACGATGTATGCATGTGTGGACGTCGTCATGGGGATCCACGTGACTGTGAATGCTCAGCTTTCGCTTCCTACGCCCGAGAGTGTGCCCTGAAAGGTTTCACATTTGAGTGGAGGAAACCAGGATTTTGCGGTAAGGAACCTATGCTGTTTGTTGTATACATTCATTTATTTAATCGTTTACCTAATATTTTGCCAATCTATCTATCAATCTATCTATCTGAACGTCTGTCAGTCTCATTCTCTTCATACCTATTTATCTATCTGAATGTCTGCCTCATTCTTTTCATATCTATCTATCTATTCATCTATCTATCCATCCATCCATCCATCCATCTATCTATCTATCTATCTATCTATCTATCTATATATGTATATATATATATATATATATACACACACACACACACACACATATATATATATATATATATATATATATCTTATTCTTTTCTTATCTATCTATCTATCTATCTGAATGTCTCTGTCTCATTCTTTCCATATCTATCGACCTTTCTATCAATTCGAATGTCTGTCTGTCTCATTTTTTCCTATCTATCTATCTATCTATCTATCTGAATGTCCGTCTATCGCATTTCTTATATCAATCTCTCTTGAATTTTTTCATATTTCAAACTGTTCATACTTTTGTATCTATCACAGTTTCTGTCCTCCTGCCTATAACTGTTCTTACCTATCAATAGCTGCACCATTCTGTCTCAAACTCTGATCTATCTTGCTATCAAAGTTTTTCTGTGATTGTCTGAGTCATACAAGTCCTCCATGTCTCATTTTGTCGACCTTCCTCTATCCCACAGGACGAAAGGCCTAAGCGAGAATATCTATTTTGCGATTCGCTTCAATATATCTACATATATCTATAGTTTTTTTTTTGTTTTTTGCTATGCCATATTGCTGAATATATTACGATTTCAACACATACATAGGATTATTGATAAGGCCAAGAAAGTGAGCAAAAAAAATTGAGAAGGTTTTCATTATTCTCGATATAACATAATAACGCCTGTTCTTCTATTGATAATTATCTTTTATCGATTTCCAGAAATCAAGTGTACGAAAGGAATGGTTTACCAAGAATGTGGCGTTAACTGTAATCAAACCTGCCGCGGAATTCAACCAGATAACTGCGAGGAGGAATGTATTGAGGGATGTAACTGTCCAAGTGTAAGTTACTTTGAAGTTTTGTCTTGAGGGCCAGTGGAGGAAATGGGGTGCGACTTGAGGGGCAGTGGAGGAGACAGGGTACGACTTGAGGGGCAGTGGATGAAATGGGGTACAACTTGAGGGGCAGTGGAGGAGACAGGGTACGACTTGAGGGGCAGTGGAGGAGACAGGGTACGACTTGAGGGGCAGTGGAGGAAATGGGGTACGACTTGAGGGGCAGTGAAGGAAATGGGGTACGACGTATACCTACTCAATTTTCTGTAAACATTGGCCGTTGGGGGGGGGGGCTTTTTTCTAAATTACCCGTTGGGGGTCACTGTACCCTGGAACTCCCTGATGCACGGGTTCAATTCGTTCAACCCTGAAGAACCTCTCTGAGATCACCGAGCAAACATCCTAGATACAGCCTTAATGTATTGTACCCAAAACCCGTACCATCACTGCTGAGATAATTTGGTTCAAGAGAATTTGTATTTCGCGTGGGGGGGGGGGGATCCTAAGTTTTTATTTTTTTAATTCTAGGGTTGTTTCGTCCTACACTCTAATCAGGGACATCTCAGTCTCGTTTCGTTATTTGCCGGCTATATTCCGATTTTGATGCAAAATCATGTTCGGGGTTTTTTTTCGACAGGGAGAAAGATTTGACGAGGAAGATGAAAGATGCGTCCCTGTTGCGAAATGTAAATGTTACTATCGAGGAAATTACTACGAATCCAATCAGATAAGAAGAGAGAAGTGTCGTGAATGGTAAATATTTTCAGCTATTTGTCACTCCTTGACGATAAGATAAAGAGGTACCCCATTACTTCATCATCATTTATCGTCTGTTAAGTGATCATCATCATTATCATCATCAGTCTTTTAACATCCGTTATCGAACATGGACCTTCCCCGGGATTCACCAGATCTCTCTATCATGGGCGTCGCAGAGCCTATACTCTAAGAACTTGTCTAGTTTTTCTCTCCATCTTGTATTCTGATATATGTGGATCCGTGTTGTGAGTCATGATGTTCATCAGTTGTCCGCTATTCATGCAACATGACCAGCCCATTGCCATTTGAGTTTTCGAAAGGTTTCTATGATATCTCGGACTCCTGTTTCTCCCCTGATATATTGTGCTGTCTTGTGGACTCTCCATATGAGGTTGAGTATGATTATTTCATGTGAACGTTGCATACTTCTCGGTTTGAAGGTCTTAGTCAACCTCAGAAATAAACAATTCACAATTTTAACTTAATAATGATTACAAAGCAAATTTTGTCGTGAGTTCGGATGTGCTAAAGTATTTCCTTGAGAGAAAAGGTGAAAGTTCCTCACTTGATAAGGAAAAGAATGCTGAGGTTGATGATATTTGTTGTGTCGGCTTCCACAGAGGGTCTTTGAATATATTGAACCCACTTGGGGGGAGGGGGGCTGTTGTAATCTCTTCAGTTCTCTCTTAACATTAAACGTTTCTGGGAAGCATATAATACTGCTTGAAGCTTTTAAAAAATATTTGTTCAGACAAACACACGAAGAGTGATGATCAGCGAACTCCTTTTACGGGGCTTATTAGCTAGTTTATACTGAGTTATAATTAGCAAATAGCTCTATTGACAGAGTGCTGCTAGATACAGTCGTTCCATTCTTTAAACGTCAATATTATTCTAAATAACCCAGAATTGATTTCAAATATTTGTTGTTTACATAACACATACATGACCCCTTGTATTTGCTTATCTTTTCAGTCTCTGCTCTGAAGGAAAGTGGGACTGCAAAGATCTCGACTGTAAAGGTAAGCCACAAACGAGATCAAAACCATAAGAACAGGAAGAAGCTAATGACAATATTTGATCACAAAAATAAGTCTGTCGTATAATCACTTCGATCCTGACTTCTGTACGTGTGGTTATGTATGTCACAATTTCCAATCATGTTGTCTCGATTTGAGGATGAAAGTTTTCTTTGGCAATAAGATAAGCTTTCTGTGCGAAAAATATCGTGTTGCGTAGATTACAACCAAAATATCTTATATATTATTCGGACATCTGATATGAGTGGCAACTGACCAACCAGCGTTCAGAGCCTGAATTTCTGATGTTCAGGCGTCCGGGAAAGAGGACATCGTGCTTACATAATATACGATTGATTTACATAATTGCATCGATAAAGTCGCAAAACAAATATGTCTTTTCACATGCCAAACATCGATTATAATTGAATGCAAAATACTTGCACCTCTCGAGATGAGCAGGCTCCTTCAGTAATGAGCTTCATAAACTAAATGAATATTGAAATGAACCAAAGGAAAATGAAAAGATTTCATGGTAGGTTTTGAAGCTTAACTTTGTCTCTACAAGTTCAAATACTAATTCTAATTCAGTTCACCAGAGGGGACGACAATCGATGGTCTCCGTTTTTGGGAATCGATGATGAAAAAAAATCTTAATTGTTGACTTTGTTTTGCAGTTGATGACCTGTGCGAAGGAGATTTGGTTTGGAATAACTGTTCCGACTGTACTCGTACTTGTGACAATCTCAACGTGGACTGTACCTCCACGTGTGGTACCGAGGGTTGCAAGTGTCCGGAGGGTTTAGTCCAGTTGGACATGGAGAGTAAACAATGTCTTAAGCCACAACAGTGTCCATGCAAACATATGGGCATCAAATACAAAAACGGAGAAAAAATCAGGAAAGACTGTAATCTATGGTGAGTATCTTGGAATAAAGCATGAAAATTCCCGGAAAGTCAAGTAAAAACGAGCGGGCCCCGGGGAATCATTTCTTCAAATTCTATGAAAATTCTATTGGCAAGTTGAAGAAAAATAAGTGCAGGTATCTCCTGTCTAAGGAGATTTCACTTCACAGAACTTCTCTTTAAAAAATATTCAAGCTGCCATAGCATTGAACTGTGCCAGAGAGCACCTGTGCTTTATCTCGATATTTTGCAAGTTAGCAAGTGATCTCGATTCGACAAGCGTATAACTGACTTTATGGCCAATACGATAAATGACCTAGCCAAGCGCTTGTCATAACGCGATAAGTAGCAACAAAAGAATAATTTTTTACTGAACTTATTTTCAAACAAAGATACATGAAGATCAATCCTAACTCCAGTGAACTAACTTGGTGAACTTGATAAACCTGGCGCTTGAAAAAGTGACTATTGTTCATAACGTGTATATACGACGTTGTACTCCTTAACATCGATGGCAGTTTCAGCTTTGATATTGAACTATGCATTGCCATGTTTTAGTAGATAACTGTTTCTGACCATTTCTCTGATATCTACTAATTAGATGTATCTATTTATTAGATGAAAATACTTCTATACGCATCACTGTATATGATTTACATTAAAAATCCGTATTCAACATAAAAATGTACATTGTTTTAAGTATTATTTTAATAACAATGTATGAAACATACAAGTTCATCAGTACATAGAAACATTTACAAGGTACATTTTTATTTATTCATTCATTTTTCCTGAATTCTTCTATATATTTCAACTCCCAAGACTATTAGTTTATGTTCTATCGTAGATGATCTAAATCATTCTTTGAATTATTCATAAATGAACTATTTTTGCATCAGATAGTAAACTATACCAGTATTTAAAAATTCTTTCTGGGAAAATCAATTTGTTTTTGCATCGGAGCTAGCTAGTACATTTCCGTTCGATCTGACTTATAGAATATCAACTTTTAACCATTTAATACCTTGAAAGTTTCGATTAAGCGTCCTCTTTCCTTCTTCCTCTCAAACGTAGTAGTTATGACTAACTTTTCAAGTCCATCCATATGATTCAAATCTCCCATGCAAAGTATCATTCTGGAAAACTTTCTCTGTACTGTCTCCAATTTCAAAATTAAACTACAATTACCATATCTTGCGCATGGGGCTCAAGCCTGTACACAATACTTCAAATGTCGTATCATTGCTTTATGAATATCTTGCATTACACGAATCTCATGATAAATAATCTAACTAAGCCAACTAATTTTAAAGATTGCTTTAGCTACAGCTGAAATGACATGTTTTTAAAAAATTAAGTTGTTCATTTAATTCATCAGCTAACTTACTCTCTTCCAATACTTTTTGTAATTGTCGAGTTTCCGATGTGTTTGTGTAAGTCTTATTTCATGTTCCGAAGTTCATTATTTTGCACTTATCGTCATTATTTTTTAACCAAAATATACAAGCACACACACACACACACATCAACGACGAGATCATATTTATCAGCAGAGCGTAAGTCATCTTTCAATAGTAAATATTTTTGAAAAAATATGATTCTTAACAATTTGAAAAAAATACTTTATCCTCTTTCTTATTTTCAGCTACTGTGATCATGGAACTTGGATTTGTACGGAACGCAACTGCGAAGGTAAGTAAATCTTCGACTTTATTAATGAAAAAAAAACATTCATCATCATCATCATCATCATCATCATCATCATCATCATCATCATCAGTCTTTTAACGTCCATCGTTGGACATAGATCTTCCCCAGGATTCGCCACAATTCTCTATCATGGGCGTCGCGGAGCCAGTATTTCCTGAATCTATCTAGTTCATCTCTCTATCTTGTGTTCTGTCAGCCTCAGTTTCTTATGTGATCTCTGGGGATCCATATTGTGAGACGTGATGTCCATTGGTTGTTTTTCTTTCTTGCAACATGGCCTGCCCATTGCCATTTGAGTGTGAGTTCGCAACTCTTTTCTTGATGAAGTATTTTCACTATTGATATTTTGCTAGTTAGCAATCATTAACCGAAACTGTCAAAATATATCAACGTAGTTTTTACACTACTTACTTTAACGGTCGGAGAGTTTCCGACCAAGAATATTGCGATAAACATCAACAGAGACACTATCCAAAAATTGATATTGAAATGAATTAATTTCATGATCAAAATAACTTAATGGAAGTTACTTAAGTTTTCCACATGTTACTTCAATCGTCGGTGGGTAGTTAACTGAGGAACTCATGAAAAAGAGAAGCAGCAATTAGATTAAGCAGTGTCAAATTAAGTCTAATAGTGGGCCTAGGGCACTGATCAACTCAAGGATCTTCTCCTATCATTCATATATATATATATATATATATATATATATATATATATATATATATATACTTAGAGAGAAGGTTCAAATTCGCTCTCATAGAGGTTCAAATCGGGTCTAGCCGACCACTGAAGCCAAAAAGATAGTGCGCAAAAAATTGTTTTCAGGCCTTGGCCTATGAAGGGTCCCCAAAAGCGTGTGCTTCAATAACGGTTAATACGGACCTAAGGTTAGGGAAAGTCTAGCCAAGAATTGATAATATAATTTCATAGCATTTTCTTTTAGTTGTCAGGATATAAATTTTGAACACGAATAAACGAATGAAATATAGCCGATTAAAATTAGTGTCGAGCTCTAGCGCCAGCTGACCTAGCTCATCTATGAATATGTTCCAATCAATGCTCCGTTAAAACTTTTTGGTCTTTTTTACTTTTATCCAGCTACCTGTGAGTCATTCGGTGATCCTCACTACGTCACGTTCGATGGGAGAGCTTTCAACTTTGAGGGCGCATGTGCTTATACAATGGCACAAGATTTTTGCAACGAAACTGGAGGAACTTTCCAGGTAACAGCTGAAAATGTGCCTTGTGGAACCCTTGGCTATTCCTGCACCAAGTCTGTGAAATTCCTTATATACGATACGGTTATCAATTTGGTCCGTGGAACCAATATCACCTACACAGCCAATACCCACGCACCAACCGGATCAGCCTCAGCTAACTTCACAATCAAAGAGCTTGGATCATACATAATCATCGTTGCTCACGGTATGTATATGAACAGCAATTTTTTAATCATCACACCGTCGATAAGCCATAACCATAAGCTTATTTGTAATAAATGGACAATTAAAGGCTTGGATTTACTAGAATTAGATATATCTTAACTTTTCATGATTTTAGGATTGGAATTTTTGAAGCAAGATGGCTGGATAAATAGATTTGAATAAACTGAAAGATACACTGAAACACACACGCACACGCAAACACACACGTGCAGATACATATATCGATAGATAGCTATATCTAAATATACTAAAATGTGCATTTATACAGGGTTGGTAAGAAGTAACTCCCTTTTAGAAATTATATGCAATATGAAGTCCTGGCCTTATGCCCTGTAACTTTTTTTGTGGGTTGGGTGAAGGGAGGGGTGTACTACACCAAACCACAAACTCTGGATCAACTGGAGGAGTGTATTCAAAACGTTATGGCCAACATACCGTCAGTAAAGGTTGAGGCCATACCGAAATTGGTAGACAACGCCGGAACCTATATTGGATTTTAACACAGCGGGTAAATTCTACCATTCTTTGATCCAAAGTAAAGCTATAGTTTGATTGCAATCAGACTTATTACCAATTTCCAATAGAGTGTTTCTTTTCGTCTATCTTGTATATGCAGACTATGTGGACAAACTGATAGATAGATGGATAGATAGATACCATTCATATTTGTGTTTCTTTTTCCTTTTGTAGGTATCACCGTCAAATGGGACAAGAGTATGCGACTTTCGATTACATTGCAACCTGAATACATGGGTCGCGTATGCGGTTTGTGTGGAAACTTTGATCGTGTAGCCGGTAACGACTTTCGAGATAAGAACTTCTTCCCTGAAAACTCACAGAGTCCTTTGGCCTTTGCCAACAGCTGGAGGGTGAGGGAATCGTGTGCCACAGTAGAAGAAGAGAGCGTTAGTCCCTGTCAGCTGAACCAGCACCGAGAAGCCTGGGCAGTCTCCTCCTGTAAAATTATTCTTGGTGAAACTTTCGCACCTTGCCACTCCTTCGTAAGTTTTATTACATTTACTTCATCATCATCATAATCATCATCATCAGTCTTTTAGCGTCCGTCGTTGGACATAGACCTTCCCCAGGGATTTGCCACACTTCCCTATCATGGGCGTCAGGGAGCCAGTACTTCCTGAACTTGTCTAGCTCGTCTCTCCATCTAACATTTTGCCGGCCTCGGTTGCGCATGTGGTCTCAGGGGATCCATGTTGTGAGTCATGATGTCCATCGATTGTCTGCCATTCTTGCAACATGGCCAGCCCACCGCCATTTGAGTTTTTTTATGGATTCTATGATGTTCCTAACTCTTGTCTTTTCTCGGATGTAGGCCCAGCATTATTCTTTCAAGTGCACGTTGCATGGTTCTCAATTTACGGGTCTGTCTCTTGGTTAGGTTCCATATTCCAGCTCCATAAGTGACTATTGGGAGGATGCATTGGTTATACACCTTTCTCTTTAGGATTAATGGGATCTTCTTATCCTCCAACAATTGAAACCCCCAGCTAAAACTGTCAGCAAAAATGTCAACATAGGTTTCTTCAGTTTCTAAGTTGGCTATGTATGTATGTATGTATGTATGTATGTATGTATGTATGTATGATTTTACGTATGTATTGCACGCACTTGCCACACCGATGGGGGTAAAGGGTTGAAAATGTAAACACTTACTCATTATTATGTCCACGGAAAACTTTTTTTTAAAATCCCCCTAAATATGTTTTTAAGGTTTGGAGTTTGATTTACAATGCAAGGTTATGCTAAATCGGTCCCACGGTTAGTGTCCGGCAGCATTCATGCTGGATTAGAAAATTTGTCTTTTAGCAAGAATAGTGAATTATTCATTGATCACCTCTTTTTCTAATTTTTTGATTGATCACTCCCCACACAACATACTACTGAAAGACATTGATATCTATTGAGTAAGTAACCAGACCTGTCTTTCATCATCATCAGCCTCTTAGTGTTCCTCATCGAACATAGATATCGCCAGACCTCTCTATCATAGGCGTCACTAAGCCAGTACTTTCTCAATTTTTCTTGCTCTTCACGCCATCTTACTTCCTGTCGATCACAATTTCACGTATGTCCGGCGATTGTCTGATATTCGTGCAACATAACCAGCCCATTGTCATTTGAGTTTTCTTATAGTTTCTGTGATATGTCGGACTGTCTTATGATATCTCCGTGTGATGTTGAGCATGATTGTCGTCTCTTCCCGATCCAGGGTTAGTACTTTCCGATCCATGCAATATACTCACTGCCGTAGAGTGACAGAACGAGTAAGTTGTGATAAAAAGCAGCGAAAGAATTCCGATCAAAAAAACTACCAGTGAAAGATCGATCTAGTTATATAATTCACTGTTCTGTTTCTCTGTCTGTAACAATGGACCCTGAAACTTAAAGGTAACAATTTTGCAGATAAAAATAACTCCTACCCACCAATTAGAATATTAGACTCATCCACTGAATCACTTTCAGTAGTCTCTGTACAATGATAACGTATGGAACGGGTCTTAGAATTTCGAAGGCCGACTCTGTGGGCAACGGGTACCTCTTTTCACCCGGTGGAAAGGTATTCAAATTGAATAACTTTGAGAGCGGGTATTTTTTTTTAAAGGTATTGCATTGATAATCGCCTAAAATTGACGAATTGAATTTTCTTCATATTTAGATAACCTGTAACATCACAGATGAGATTTATAAAATACATTATTAAAAACTTTCATTCAGTCCCATCATTTTATATACAATAATCCTCCGATTCGCAAGAGTTCACTTAAGCTTAAAAATGTGTCTATGAGCATCTGTGCTTTATCCCAAATCAAAAACCAATATGATACTTCATCTAATAATAGATTTGAAAAATAAAAATTATTTTTTCTAACTTTCAGGTGGATCCTCAGTGGTACTACCAAGCCTGTCGAGATGATACCTGCGCATGTGACAGAGGTGGAGACTGTCAGTGTTTTTGTACAGCCGTTGCTGCTTATGCTGAACGTTGTCTACGCGCCGGAATTTGCGTTGACTGGAGATCAGATCAATCTTTTGGAACAGGCGATATCTGCCGTAAGTTGAAGCTCTCAACTGGGGCTACTCATGTTCACTTAACACTAACGCCCTAGCCATGCTTTTTATCCCATCACCAGATATATACAGACCGCTGGTGAGTTCTCTGTCAACCTCCGTCAAAATGAGGGGTGTAAACCGATCTGTAAAACACACACTAGCCTACCATAATTTGGACTCACAACTAACTAATTTCCTGGAGTCTGTCTCACTGACTGGGCTTAATTGACAAGTCTTATATATTAGCGAAAATCTATCATATAGATACGCACTGGCTTATTTCATTCTTATAGAATAAATAGATTCTTACAAAAGATATATTTTTATGATTTTTATTTAATGTATACACAATACAAACGTTGTGGTGCTTAGCTTAAGTCGAGATAGAAGTTGAGCTGAGTTTAATATTGCAAGAAGCCAGTCTTGTAATAAATAGATTTTAAAAAATATTTTTGATTAATTTGATATTTGTTGTAATAAACATAGCTCACATCTAAAAAAATTGATTTCCTGATAATTTTTTTCACATTATCTTTTTTCAATATGATTTTCCTTTTACGGGCCCCTTACATGGGTTTCACAGACCCGTAGTGGTCCATAGACCATACTTTGAGAGCCATTGCTCTAGTTGGCCAAACATATTTTCCTTAGAAATTTCCTCCTTAGCCAAACTGAACCGATCGGAAGTGAAGCTCACATTGAATCAGTGATGTTACTTTTTTTCAGCCATGCAATGCTCGCCCGGTAAGGATTATTTCCCTTGCCATACGTCATGCCCCAAATCCTGCTCCGATCTTTCGAAACCAGACTTTTCCTGTAGCACTGGAGAAATTGAGGGCTGCTTCTGTCCAGAGGGCACATATTTGCAAAATGGTGAGTAGGGAAAGAATTTTGAAGACCTCATTGGATGAGAGTTGATGTTTTTGTGTGAATCCCTTCGCAGAGGTAGCGTTACGATCATTTCTTCGGACTAGTTTTCTCGTCTCTGTCGTCTTTATCACAAGATTTCGGTCGTTGTACTCTCCAGCCTTGTTTCCCTTGATTATTGATAGGAAGTATTATTACTATTATACGTGATTTTTTCCGACAAGTTCCCAGGTAAAACATCTGAGTAATGATGCCAAAAATTCATATGAATGAACCTTCGTGTAAAAAAAAGTCCTGGCTACTTTTGCATCAACCTCATATTATGGAATACACAATTTAACTGAAAGTTGATACAAGATCATAGACAGACGGTGAACATAGTTTGATAACTGAATAATGATGATATGAATTTATATGAAAAGAAAGTTTTGTGAAATGGGTACTGGAATTTGCCATCAATCGTGAATTTTGGTAAATTATTGGATTTTTCTTCGTTATTGCAGATGAGTGCGTTCCTTCCCACGACTGTTTCTGTACAGATTTGGAAACAGGCAAGAAATACAAACCTGGAACTGTTGTTATGTTGGATTGCAGAGAATGGTAAGTATCCAAGTGGGAAAATAACCCATGAAAAATAAATCCATACGTATAATGAGTATTTCTTGTTAATTTTGACTACCTTTTACCTTCATCTTAATTTTTAGTTTTTTTTTTTTTTACAACTTCAACTCGGACTGTCATTTCTGTGGCATTGAACAAGGAGATCGATTAAGGTTTTGGCGAAAATCGAAATCACGACTCTCATGCCGGAGGAAAGGCTTCTCACTTTATTTCTAATCCAAGCTGTTTGCTCAATGCCGTAGAAAGGACAACCCGGGTTTAAGTTATGATAAATACGATAAAAAGTTAAAAAATGATAAAAATTAATAAGATTTTAGGTTACAAAATTTTATCTGATGATAAAAATTTTATCAGTGGACCAGAATAAGCACAAGATAATGTTTTATGAATTTTTTTATACAACAATAACGGAGTCGCTCGCTGATATCATACAATTTTATTATCTAATGTAACAATTGAAACAAGATTACATAATTCGAACAAAATATAAGATATGTCTCATTTTATTTTTTATCAAATTTGACTGATTTTTACCTTCATCTTGGTTTTTAGTTGTTTTTGTACAAGTTTTAATCGTTTCTATCGCAACGAATAACAGCGCGATTAGGAATGAAGATCAAGTGACATCCTCTTATGCAGGAAGAGTCCAGGTAACTCTAGTCTGCCTCTACCAATCGGCCACAAAGACTGTCCATGATATAACAGTTGCTGATTATCAATTTTTAATCTTGAATCCAACACCAGAATATAAGTGTCTTGATTTGTACTTTCAGGAAGGATATAGGTATTCATTTGACACTTCGCGAGGATAGATGTTACACGGGGTCTTTTTTATATGGGGTACCAACATGCAACTCAGGATCGCATGGTTGGTCATCAAGAATCTGTCCCGTCTCCTCAGCTATTGCCACAGACATCAGGGCATTCCACTAACTCTTCTTTTCTTAGATCAATGAATGTGCATGCATCCTAACGTTTAAGAGTAAAGTGAATTGACTTGATGAACCGAGTAAAAACAACAGCAGAGGCAGTTTGAGTCCATCTCGTATTAATGCCCTTGGGAAAGGCATGGATATATCTCTTTCTATCCCGAGCTATTGGTGAATGCAAAGATTGATTGGTCTCTATACGCATGGTTGGCAACCAGTCTGGGAGATTGATAACTTTGATTCTGAACCAGTTTTAGTTATTGTGCATTCTGGTCTGTCTCGGGCCACCCTGGCTGTGTCTTGCCGCTGGGCTGAGGCAGATGATGATCAGAGATAGAGGTCAACGACGTGTGCAACTCTCTCTCTCTCTCTCTCTCTCTCTCTCTCTCTCTCTCTCTCTCTCTCTTTCTCTCTCAATATAATTCAAATCAAGCAGAATTATGACCTCAAACCCTGTACAGTACCATAGCTATTGCACCAATCAGAACTGAAGCCATGGCCATCTCTAACTACCAATGACCAAAAAACATCATCATTACAATGGAGAAATGCCGTCTGAGGATGGATTCCCAGACACAAGGTTTCAGTCAATTGAATTCCAACAAGAAAGAGTCGGAATCTGTTTTTCAGAATCGACATTACATTCAATTCCTTTTTATTTAAACAGCTATAAACAAAACAACCCTTATCAATATTATCATTGGAAGAGGTATCATGACACATTATCTTTTTTTTTATCAAACTTGACTAGTTTTTACCTTCATTTAAAACAATGTATAAATATATTGAAAAAAACAGCTAAAATTAAGATGTTGCTTTTTGACAGTACGTGCTTCAAGGGAGTTTTCCGATGTCAAGAAGGACCCAAGTGTGCAGAAACAACACAATTCCCTGGTACAACTGAAGGTCAGTTTCATTTGAAGCTTTTGACAAAAATATTTCAAGTAAAGAAAGGCAACTGAATTGATGACAAAAATCTCAAATCACCCTAAAATAATAATTACAAATTCAAATTCAAATACAGGTTGAACTACTTTGAACCGGCAAATTTGGACGACATATATTGACCATTTTCAACAGAAATCTTAAAAATTTGGTTCTTTTTGTTTCTTTAAATCACACATAGTTGGCAATTCGACCCCATACACGCAAAAACTCTTTTACAGAAGTTCATTTGTCTAATTTTTTCCAGTAACTCCACCTTGCCAAGCACAGATGATGTTTCATGCTTACACTTCTTACCACTTGCACCATCTTCTCTACGTCTTGATCCCTTGGATTGCATCCTGAAAGACTTGAATATAGCTGAATATATGAAGTTTAAGGTACTATGCCACCGATATATTCGAATGCAGCGTGAATACCATTCGACACCTTCCGCCGCCCTGGTGGCAAATTCACAAACTAATGGCGACAGATTCAAAAGGCACCTGATCGTGAGATTTTTTAGGCCCCTGAATGCCGGATTAAAGAGGTCCAACTTGTGTTCTAACTATAAAGGAGATTATACAATATGTATACAATTCCTTGATAGAAAAAACTATGATTATCTGAATCTTCAAATATATATATATATATATATATGTCCGTGCACATGTATGAAGTAAATGTTTACTGATCATACATATAATTGACCTTTTCCTGATCATTGAAAATCCCTTACAGACTAAGAGCTTGAACATTTTCTAAATCAAATTTCAGACCAGAAGTCACAAATGTCCATCTATCATTCTTGCGTCCGACCTGTATAGACCATAAAAGGTGTATACATGTATATACCCTCTAATCATCTCCCTCCTCCTCCTCCTCCTCCTCATCATCATCATCATCTTTCCTCGTTTAGATTGTTGGTGTCTTTAGAGCGCTTTTGCTTATGCTGATAACGTCGTCATATCAGAAACACGAGTTCCTTTTTTATTTCTCATTCTCTTTCGTATCTGCATGGTACACAAACCTAACATTGTCGCAATCTTTATACATGAATTTCCTGATAATTATGATCTTTAATTGGAAAATAATACAAACAAGTATAGTACTTATAATTCTACTGCTTTTCTCCCCAGAAATTTGTGTTGGAGATGATTTGATGCTCTGTGATAACTTCTGTGCAACCATTTGTGATGGCAACAAAGAATGTCTCTTTGGTCAGGATGAAGACAATTGCAGTGAGTTACCTCCCTTGTTTTTCTACTGTTACAATCGATTACTTGAACCTATCTCCATCTACCAAGAAATACTGCATTTCCTGGCATCGAGGACGCTCATTGATGCATACCAATTCTGACATGTAAAATATTAGGGGAAAAAAGAATAAATATGAAATTGAGGCTTCAGCACTTTCAACAGCTTCACCAAGATATTTTGTGGCTACAAGAAAATCCAATTAGTCCTAAAATAAAATAAAAAAGAAGAAGAGTATACAACCCATGCAACCTCCCAATAGTCACCTATGGAACTGAAGGATGGTACCTAATCAAGAGACTGGCCTGCACACTGAGAACTGTTCAACGTGCTCATGAAAGAATCAATATGGAGAGACCACAAGACAGCACAATATATTGGGGAAAACAGAAATCTGAGACATCATAGCAGCCATTAAGAAACTCAAATGGCAATGGGCTGGTCATATTGCAATAATGGTAGATGACCGATTGACATCACAATTTACAACATGGTTCTCCAGAGATCAAATGCAGAACCGACGCCAACAGAATATGTGATTGCGAGACGAACTGGACAGGTTTAGATAATATTGACTCTGTGACACCCATGATAGAGAGGTGGGGCACATCCTAAGCAAGGTTTGTGTCCAACGACAGACCATAAAAACTGATGATGACATCCTTTGGACCATATATAGTCTGTATTTTGAGGAAAGAGAAAATATTAATAAAACTGATGTACAATTTCTAAATTACGACTAGTTCTTTGGTTCGTCTACCGTAGTGTACTGTTACAACAATGAATTTTTGTGATTACGTACATTTTATAAATTATCTATTATACTTTTGTTTATTTACTTTTTTATGCTTTGTATGATTCATACACTTTATACAGGGTTCGTAGACAGGAGTTCAGATTACTGTCTAACATGTGTTGCTTTTCTTTGGGGTTAGGATGTATCTATCGAATGAGGAACCTTCTATTAGACATGTGTTGTGGTGTAACTTATACAGCTTTTGAATGATTCCTAAAATAAAATTTATATTTTTGTACCATGTTTAGGTTTCCTGATGATACGAAAGTTTTCTTTTGGCCGATCACCACTATTCAATACCACAACAGGATGAAAGCTTAACATTTTTAGCAAGTCTTTCTGTATAAAACCTCCTATTTATATCTTATACGTAGTAATTTTGATTTTCTACATTGAAAGGTTCTGACTGATACCAATCTTGTTCTCATTTAACCTTCGCCTATATTGCCTCATATACAGATCAAAATGAAACGTATTTGTAGCAATAAAGATTTGACCTACCAAAATGAAACCAGCTCGAAATTCGTAATCTGTGTCAAAAATCGGTCTATAAAAGTTGAACAACTTTGATGAGAAGAAAAAATATAATCTTGTTGATTAGTGTTATCTTTGATGCTAAAAGATATGCAAACCAAGTTAACTTTATTGCTATATCCTTTTCTTTCTTTGCACCATTCAGCTACTGAGGGTGTTGAGATGACGACACCTGCATTGACTTCAATGGTACCAATGTATACAACACCAACCGCCGGCTTTTCCACCTTCACACCATATCAACCTGGTACAGGGACTGGAACAGGATTCACCTCTCAAATGTTTTCTACTTTCACGCCAATGATGCCTACAAGCACAGGTAAGAAGAAAAACCTATCTATCTATCTATCTATCTATCTATCTATCTATCTATCTATCTATCTATCTATATATATCTATATCTATATCTATATCTATCTATATATATATATATATATGTTTGTTCATATATATCTATTTACCTTTGTCTTTTCATATCTATCTATTTATCTATGCCCGTTCATATATACTTATCTATGCGTGTCTATTGATATCTATCTATTATTCTTGCATCCGAACTGTATGGTCGAGAGAATAGCTTATTTACCACCTGAATATCGGTGTTCGAACACAGGCGAATGACAACATAAATGCATTGTATTTCCATTGTTCTTGCAAGCACACGTAGACAATGTTTGCGCATTCGCCTCTGTCATCAGGCGTTGGTCTTTAAATCAAATTTATGAGTTGGCATCTGAGTGCTAATTTTTTTAGGCAAAACAGTCCCCTCCTCTCGCTCTCTCTCTCTCTCTCTCTCTCTCTCTCTCTCTATATATATATATATATATATATATATATATATATATATATATGTGTTTGTGTGTGTGTGTGTTTGTGGAATGGGGTTGCTAGAAACAAAATGTATCTTTCAAAACTTTATTTTTGTTCTGTTAACCGCCCCGTGGTGAACTTATGTCAGCGAGTAAGCAACTAACCGATATGAAGTATCACTGCATCCCGTACTCAATGTGAAAAGTGAACTGTACTACTACTCCCCAATTCTGACTAGTGTAACATTAATATCATAGCCACTATCTTTCTTTTACATCTATAGTTTTTACCATTTCTTTCCGTGTAAATAGATATTCTCCCAGACTCCTTTGGCAATAGCAACAAACCAGCGATCGGGCCTGCAAATCATATTGTTAGAAGTTGTTTGAATCAAGGAAACCTTGTCCCTTAATCAACCTCTCTTTCTCTATATATCATACCTCCAGATAAGGTGAGGACAGTATCAACCATAGAACAGCGCGTTATATTGTGTTTTTTTCTGCCATTACCACGATATCAGATTGCTGGCAGTTCTACATGGAAAGCTCCGATTCCATATACTGAAAAAAGGACTGCTATCGAAGACAAAATTACATCGGCTGAGAAAAGAAAGGGGACTTGCGTAGAATTGGTCAATTGTGTGTTCAAAATGGCGTGACGAGCCGAGATATATCTGTTGTCAAAACATATGCTGAAGAGAAAACTCATTTAATCAAGTTAAAGTTGAATGCTGTAGACTTCACTTTTTTAGTGAATCATAATTACTATTGTTGCCATGACTATCTATAATCATTAAAATCTTATTCTTTCGATTACCTTTTTTAGAATGCAAGTTTCCATACGTAGAATCAAGTTGTCCGAAAAAATGCAAGGAGGAGTGTCACTCTATTGCTCATCTCAAAAAATGTGACCCAAACGAAAACTTTGAATGCAAACCAGGTAAGTGCCACACCCTAGTATCCACACAGCTCACATCCTTATACCGAATCTCTGGGGCTAATGTTCTTAAACGCTTGCTGTAGAGCTATGGCTAACAAATCAGTCTCGCAGAACTTTGCAAGAACTGCGAATCCAATCCTCACCGAGTAACCAAGTTTTCTGACCATGTGGAACCCCAAGCTAAAAATGTAGGCACCTGTTGTAGAGCAATGTAAATTTTGCATACCGTCGTGAGCAGAGTTCAATCGTCGCAAGGAATCATGAAATGAAAGCTAATAAAAACCTTAGCAAAATATCTAGCACCTGTAACATCGTACTAATAACCATGGAAAAGGGATGAATCCATTTCTCCATGTACTCTATCTCATCGCCAGATATATTGACAAATGATGTTTCGTCACTGGCATGCCACGATGATTCACGGCGGAGAGTGTGGATGAGTGGGCAGACAGTGCACACATATCTATTTTACATGTGCAGACTGTATCAGCAAATATCTCCTACACCTATACTCAAACTTGAGAGGATGAAAATCATTTTTGTTTATCATAAACGGTTAATATAGCCTGATTTACGAATTTTAAACAATTAATACGATACAAAATTTGACTACATAAACGATACAGTTTCTACATAAATTGATACAATTTCTCCATGAAAAGATGCAATTTCTCCATAAATCAATACAATTTCTCCATGAAACGATGCAATTTCTCGATAAATCGATTCAATTTCTCCATGAAACGATACAATTTCTCGCTAAAATGACTAAAAATAGCTTTACATCCTCCGTTTGAAGGCAACAACAATACGTAAAGAAATATTGGCTCTTGATCTTTGTAGATTTAATATTTCTTCTAAAAGTCACCCGCTTTAATGGTGGGATGCATTGTCAATGTATTCAATAAGTATATACTATGTTACTATAGGTCCAAAGTTTTTAGATGAAGTATCGACAATATTATTAATGTTTGACCGTTTCTAAGGCTCTTTGCAACTGTTCTCTGGGCTCTATGTCACTATTTGTACTGTCGTCACGTTCATGTTCTATTTTTGACTCACACAATTATTATCATTTTTTCCTAATCTCTGGCTCGTTTTTCATTCCCGAAAGGTTGTGATTTGGCACCTGGATTCGCTGAAGACACTGATGGCCCCGTGAAAAAATCGCGATGCAGTTGTTTTGATGAAGTCAACAACATTACAAGAGATGTACGTCAGCTTAGACTTTTTTCCCTATTTTTGGTGCTCATATGATGAATTGTCTTAATTCTTCAAAATGTATCCTTTGTTTTATCTCAAACATTTATGCTTCAAATGCTCTTCTGTTCAAATATATTAATCATTACTACCCACAACAGACCGGTTTAATCACCGTGTTCAGTTTATTCATGTGTTTTGACATCTATCCATCTATATATCTGAACTACGCCCGTTTCTTACCGTTCATAGTTCAAATTGGAAATTTTGCACATCCACTCTTCTCAGTAAGTAGGGAAATTCCCCTCAAAAAAGTTGGGAGTCAACATGCAAGTTTATGCTAATTTGATCACGAGTTTGTACCAGCTTGTTTTTTTGAAAATTTGGATTTTGTAGTGATCCCTGTCCTACTAAAGGCGACAAAAGTAAATCATTCATTGATCATCCCTTTTTCCAATTATTCCAATTATTATTGATCACCCCAAAACCTCGGTCAGAACGGTTTCTATTTAGTGACTAATCAGACTATTTTTTTCTTCCTTAATTTTGATTCTAGGCTTACGACAAATGGGACAGAGGCTGCGAAAAATGTGAATGCGTCAACAACACAGTCATTTGTACGAATCCATGCGGGATTATGACATGTCCACCGGTAAGTAAATTGAGACCTCCTATCAAACAGAGTTGATTAGATAGTCTACCTGGAAGTAAAAGTGATGTTATAAAACATTTTTATAATTATGATATACCAATACCTCAATATCCGTTATTATTCTTATTACAAGTTTACCCGTGTCATCCGAAATGACGGCATATATGAAATATGGGTACACTCGATACAGTTTGTATACGTAAATAATAGAGATTTGAATTGCAGTTAGATTGGGATTACAGCTTTCTGATGACTACAGTAGATCGTTTCAAATTATATTTTGTTTTTATTTTTATTAACATTTTTCTGTTAATTTTTCAATTCAGCATTTTATTACGTCATTAGAACATGAATGACATTCTAATTCACTATGTGAATTTCACAAATGAAATTCTATTTTACTACGCCGTTGCTTCTATTAGCATGACAGAGGACTTTTGCACATTGCTAATTATGATAAATGTGGGTTGTTATTATTATCATTATTATTATTATTATTATTATCATTATTATTATTATTATCATTATTGTTGTTGTTGCTGTTGTTGTTGTTGTTGGATTAAGCATTGAAACATTACTTTTATGAAATTTGATTAGCTTTTATCTTCATCTTGATTTTTTCTGTTTTCATGCAATTTTCAAGCGCGATCAGAAATAAAGAGTAAGTCTTCGGTGAGAACCGAACTCACAACCTAATCATCATAAATAATCCCGATTACCTTTGGCAGCCTATACCATTTGGCCACAAAGACTTTTTATTATTTGGCAGATGTTGATTCATACAAATTCAATGTTTTACCTTTAACTTTCACAACACAGAAAAAAGTAATTCTGGAACAAATAGAAAAAAATTTGTAGATGTTTGTAACCTTCAACTGAAACTGTCAACATAGGTCTCTTCAGTTTTCAGGTCTGGCTAGCTGGCTTGTTATGAATACATCCTGCATACAGGCTGCACTAATGGAGCTAAAGGACTGAAAATTTAAACATTTACTCCCCGTTGGGTTGCGTTTTTTTCGATTCTCCACTCTGATAGTTTTTTGAGGGATTCGAATTTACAGTGTAGTTTTATGCTAAATTTGACCCTGATTTTGTGTCATCATGCTTAATTTCGTAAATGGACTCTTTTAGTGATCATAGCTCCAGAAAAGGCGAGAAGAGTAACTTATTAATTGGTCACCCCTTTTCAATGTTTTTATTTGATCATCCCCAACACGGCATGCTGCCAAAAGACTAACAAGACCTGTTTATACATTTTTTCGAGGGGGCTACTATTGTAGCCTTGTACTAAACTAATCATAGGTGCCTACTGTGGTGCAATGATTAGGAATCTAGTTTCGAAAACATTTATTCGATTCCCACGATGCCGTAGTATAGTGGTTTCATGTCAAACTAAACTTCGCGAAAAACCGAATACCATTCACGTGCATCGGAATTTGTTTCAGCGTCCCGAGACTCAGAAGATAACTCTCTATTTCTACCAGTTTTACGCCGAGCATAACTCTCTCGCTAGCTCTCTCAGACTTTTCTGCTATCCCTGAACACATCTTTCATACGAATGCACAAAAAAAACATCACGATAAAACACAGATGTTCACAGATGTAATTCAACACATGTTGGCTTTAGGGTCTTCCGTAAAAGCAAGTTGGCTTAAAATGAACTTCGTGAAGCAGAGGATATCTATGCACTTTTTCAATCAATGAAAAAAGTTATAAATGAATTGGTTGTATATAAAACGTTTGATTGGTATGTTTTGATGTTAATGGAATCATTTTGACACGATTTAAATGTCCCCGTATAGTTTCATTAGTTTGACTGTTTTACTTTTAACTAATTGGGAAACAAATTACACATGATGTCCTTTCGATATTTCAGGGATTAGAATTGCTGACCCCTGCCGGGAAATGTTGTCCGGAATGTCGAGTCGTGGTAAGCACGTTGACTCCTCCAACAGGAACAACTAAACGTACAACTCTGCCTTTCACAACACCAGAGATGACCACCACAGTAACCGAAACAACACTGATGACCACAGAGAAAACAACTGCTGAACTGGAGACGACAACACTTTTCCCAAAGGAAGAAACAACCACTTCAAGTAAGTGTCTGTTCAATATCTAAAAAATATTAAATGATGAAAGTTTCCCATGACAAAATGTTTAGAAAATATCAAACAACCGACAAATTGAGAACAGAAGTCATTGGTCAAAGGTGAGCGAAATGCCGAACGTTTCGGCCGATGCGTTCTTTAGTCTTCCTTGTCTAAAACGTGTCATTAGTGTGCTTCAGACGTGTTTCCTTACTCATACTACCATTCTTATACACACACACACACACACACACATATATATATATATATATATATATATATATATATATATATATATATATATATATATACATAATTCATAGTGAAAAATGAACACATATATTTGGCCAGCACTGCTTTGCAGATCATAATGACAATTAGCCGTTTGTGGAAAAGCTTTGTTGGAATGAGAGAGAGGAGGAAGGGAGGGTATATGATAAAATTTTAATAATTTAGATGAAAATGACAGTCATGTTTGTCTGACTGGTTCTGTAACACCCGTTCCCTTGAAACTGACCACACCTGTCGATCGGAGCCTCTGATCTCACAAAGTCATATATTGCTATTTTTAATCTTGTATCACTGTCCGAAGAATCGGGTTCGGGTAGGTTAATGGAGTTTTGGGTTACAGAGATGTAAGAAAAACTTGTGAAGTGGGGATATTGTGAAAAAATTGAAGTAACTAGGATATGGTGATTCATTTTCAGACAGAGGTAGCAATATTTACTTGTTTTTGTAAAAAGAATGTTTGATTTCACTTCCATTATAAAATCTTTGATTGTAAACTATGTATCTATTTATTTTTTGTGGAAAAAGCTGAAACTTCGACAATTCGGCAAATTCACCGTTTCGGTGTAACATATATTCACCGTGTAATAACGGAAGATCATTTCAAGTAAAGTTTCAAAGTATTATAACGAATTTATGATAATTTCTATCATTATATATCCATTTCTTAATGATACATTCATTCATATGTTATAAAGAGAAATTGATTTGTAGATATTTATTCAGTTAGAATGAATCTGAGAGGTAGGGCCTCATTTGAGTGGGGAGATCGTTTTATGCTTATGGTCTTAATGAAACGGCTTACTTATCTCAAATTCAACATTTTAACCGTTATCAGAATTTAAACAATGCAAAATTTATCTTAGCCTTCACGCGATTCCAAAACCAAGCATAATCATACACTTGTTTATACTAACTTACGTACCAATACCAATTAAAGTATACTGATCTCAATCATCATCATCATCATCATCATCATCATCATCATCAGTCTTTTAGCGTCCGTCGTTGGACATAGACCTTCCCCAGGATTTGCCACACTTCCCTATCATGGGTGTCACGGAGCCAGTACTTCCTGAACTTGTCTAGCTCGTCTCTCCATCTGACATTTTGCCGGCCTCGGTTGCGAATGTGGTCTCGGGGGAACCATGTTGTGAGTCGTGATGTCCATCTATTGTTTGCCATTCTTGCAACATGGCCAGCCCACCGCCATTTGAGATTTTTTATGGATTCTATGATGTCCATTACTCTTGTCTTTTATCGGATGTACTGTGCTGTTTTGTGGTCTCTCCATGTGAGGCCCAGCATTATTCTTTCATGTGCATGTTGCATGGTTCTCAATTTACGGGTCTGTCTCTTGGTTAAGTTCCATGTTTTAGCTCCATAAGTGACTATTGGGAGGATGCATTGGTTATACACCCTTCTCTTTACTCTTTAGAATTAATGGGATCACTACTCTACTATAAAACATATCAACCTCAATGTCATAAGTACCCTAACTACTCGCAGATCAGTCAACGATTAAGGTGAAGATAAACTCTTTTTTCTCGAAATCTAGATAGATATTCTTTTTTACTGCAGAATGTATCCAGACGGATTGGATGGGTGCCGAGGATCCAATTTTGATTGATGACAGCCAAATCGAGGGTTTCCCTGAAGGCAACGGTGTTCCATCTGATGCTAGGGTCAGCCGAAAAGGTTGGACAGTTCCGGTCAATGATCTTGTGCGACCTTACTTGGTTGTCACTATAGCGGCTGACAATGAAGACCCTGTCGAAGTTTTGAGTCAAGAAGTAGTCACCAATGCAGTACGCTACATTGTCTACGTGAAAGAAAAGAGCTCTGACTCATGGAAAGTGATTCCTGGGGATATTGACGATGACGTAAGTAGACTAAACGCACGTGCGCGCACACACACGCATATACACACACACACACACACACACACATCTTATAAGTATTTGAACAGACCTTTTGCTTCTAATCGCTTAATTTTGAAAGTTGAAAAAGAAGGACATGACGCAAGGAGAAACTATTTTTTGCTATCAGCACAAAAAGCTACGCATTTAGTCATGTTTTGTGTGTCTGAATGCTATATTTCTGGAAAAGTTTCATTTTGTTTTCTTAGAATTAAAACCATGACTGGGAACCTGTTATTTCTTTCTCTGTTGGGTTCACGTCTTCATGGTATCTCCAAGATATTCCTCTCAGCCTGTAAATTAGTTCCTGGTTCATACATATCGAACTATATGACCTAATGTATATGTATTCGAGATTCTAAAATCATTCTGTGCCTGGAATGCTCTTGGGTAGGGTCGGGATCAATGATATTATTGTTCCAAAAGACAATTAGTGTGATTGCACATGTGCAAACACACTATCGCTCTCTTATGGATTTTACAATATTTAATCTTATTCGGTTCATTTTTGGCGCAGCTTCTCCTCCTACAGTTTTCCAAAGCTAATCGATGCGTCATAATGCTGTGTATTGCACCTGCATAAAGTTTTGAATAAAGTTATTTTCAAGGTTTTACTGGGTGGTTTCTATGTATAATATAACTCTGATGTTAAAGTGGGCGTTTACCTTCTGCTACCTGTACAGTTTTGAAATATTCGATTACTTCCCTAATGAAGGCTCTAAAGAAGATTTTCGCAGGTAATTTTTTTTCTGCTTTCATTAAGGTTTTTCCAAGACTGCTACGCAATTAGACTTACAGTTCCTTCAGGAAATGCAGGCTGTAGTTATCATCAGCGACACTAGGAAGTGAAGGCTCTAGTTGTTATTATTATTATTATTATTATTATTATTATTATTATTATTATTATTATTATTTGGAATCTCACACCAGTTGCCTGGTGGTAACCGCTGGAGTTTGAGTGACAGCAAGTCTCCTCAAGTCTCCAGCTCTCCTCTCCTAGTACTCATAGGTCGCAGTAATTCTGCGATTTACAGTTTCACACCGGTTGCCCAGTGGTTATCGCTGAAGGCTGAGTGACAATAAGTCTCCTCAGGTCTCCAGCTAACGTCTCCTCTCTCTTTCGCATATCATGACAGAGCTACAATTCGTTGCTATTATCATTATTATTAGAGACGCCAGATCTTTTTTCCCCCGTCTTCGTTTTCAATCGTGACGGAATTTTCTTTCAGAGCCATTCGTCGCGTACCGCCCATGACTTCCCTCCTGGAACTTTTATCAGGCTCATCAAAATCTTATTACTTGAACCCTTCACCGAAACCCAGAAGATCTACACCGTTCAACTGAAGCTGAATGCCTGCGTCGAAAGCTTACTTACCACCCCGTTGACCCAACCATCAACCGCCGTACCCTCGCCAACGCCTATGGAATGTAACCCTGATGAAAAATATGACGTGTGCCGTTGTACACCCAACTGTGACGATATACTTTCTGGCCGCGAGTGCTCCGTCAATGTCAAAAATATCGACCATAAAGGTAAGTTAGTATAGTAAGCTTCACTAAGACTTGGTATCTTAAATTCAAATTGAGACAAAGTACTGTTTGGATCGAAACACTGTCCATAATTACTATAAGACTACCAGTAGTGTAAAAAATTGACAGCAGTATTTAAATTCTTTTGCAATTGCATTGTACTTAATAATATTATAAACATCAAGTTACTCAGTATTTTCTTGCTTATTTCCAATCAGAATGAACCCAGGTTCTTTTACTCAATTGCAAAATAAAAAAATAAAAAAGCGAAACGTAGGGGAGATTAGTCTATGATGTATTTGATAGTTATTCCCTTTGACAAATCTTTCGGAAACAAGATAAAGCCCATCACATGACATGACATATAGGTAGATTTTATCCCGAGGTTTAATCCATTTTATCACTGTCCTTTTTTATCACAATACTTTTTCTTCGATAATCTCTCTTCGACCACGAGAGCCAACGGTCCGAAATCCGTCGAGACTCGAACGCATACCCAGCACCTCAGAAGTTCCTCTTTCATAGACGTCACATGATTCAAATAATAATAATAATAATAATAATAATAATAATAATAATAATAATAATAATAATAAAAACGCCTAGGAACATTTATATTCTCCAGATATAAATCTAATATTGTGGATATATATTCATCATCATCATCATCATCATCATCATCAGTCTTTTAGCGACCGTCGTTGGACATAGACCTTCCCCAGGATTTGCCACACTTCTCTATCATGGGCGTCACGGAGCCAGTACTTCCTGAACTTGTCTAGCTCGTCTCTCCATCTAACATTTTGCCGGCCTTGGTTGCGCATGTGGTCTCGGGGAATCCATGTTGTGAGTCGTGATGTCCATCGATTGTTAGCCATTCTTGCAACATGGCCAGCCAACCGCCATTTGAGATTTTTTATGGATTCTATGATGGGATATATATTACACATCATTAAAAAATTAAACGCAACTCTGATCTTCAACATTTATATCATTAAAAAAATATTACTTTCTTTTATCACTACAAATAAAATAAGAATATTACTTAATTTATTGAAAAATCATCCAAATAATAATTTTTGACGTCTGGACGGAACCAACAGCATCTTGATTTAGATGTTTTTCATCAGTGTCGGCGATCAGCGCTATAAATTCAACCACATTTTCAGAGAAAGACCTATCTATACTTGATAAAATCTATTTTACTTATAACAGTGTACATTTCTAAATCAAGATGTAATCATTTCTAAGAATTGCGTGAAAAGAAAATAAGAACCATCATTTCATTCACGATAGTGGTAGCAGAAGGAGGAGGAGGAAGAGCTGGTAGTCTTTCTTTGATTCAATTGATTCTCATACTTGTAAAATATCGCGATAGGAAATATTCTGAACGCATTTTTTTCATTACAAATATTAAATGGCCATGTCTGGTTTTTATCTATTATGACATCGATAGCAAGTCATAAAAATTCATCGGAACAATAATATTTGATACTTCACACATTTTAATTTAATGATATTATGACATCATAACATTTAATGACATTGCACCCCTTCTTTATTTCCTATTTCTGCTGTTTGGTGAAGGTGGGACTGACACAACGAACGATCGTATTGTTTTTCTTGCAGGTTTCTGTTGTCAATGCCCTGAAGGAATGGTGTACAACTCAACTGGACATTGTGTTAATAACGAAACGTGCATCTGCGTTGATACAGATGGAAATTATCCTCATAAGGTTTGAATTGTTTCATAGATCCGTTCTTTAAAGTTAACTCATGCCGTCAAAATAACGATGGTATTTGAACATATCGCAATTACTCTATACTTATATATATCCAAAACATCATGTTGCTCAATACGTTCAAGTCAGAAAGAATCCGTAATGTCAGCCTTTGATAACCATAATGTTATGATTAAGAATCAATAGCTAGTGATAATCTCAACAATTCAGAGTATCATGTATCATATCCGAAAGTGCCACTAAAATGACTCAAACAGATATGTAATATTCAGAAAACGGTGAAAAATACAAGTGGTACTTACAATTTGCATCAAGAAAACCTAACAATAAAGTACATTTTTTTTACTTATTCATTAATAATTTTGCAGCCGGTTGGTTGCAATATTTTATAAGTGTAAAATATTTGAATTACTACCTATCATACACTTATAATTGTTTTGTTTTTTGTTTTTTCATAATTAGGTTACGGACTATGTAGCTACGTTCTCTAAACTTGTTTTTTTTTCTTTATTATAGCCTCATGAGAAATTCATTAAAAAGGGCATTGATTGTGACCAAGAGTGTGTTTATACTTACGACTGTCGTGTCGACTGCGTCAACGTCTGTAACATTGACTCTTGTACAGAGGTAAGGAATATTTCTATTTCATTAATGGAACAGCTCTCAACTAAAGTCTGTTAATGTTGAATAATAGACACCGCCGAGAGAACCGTGCCGTGGCCTAATATATATATATATATATATATATATATATATATATATGTATGTGTGTGTGTGTGTGTATATATATGTGTATATATATATGTGTATATATATATATATATGTATATATATATATGTATATATGTATGTTTTGCCAAAAGAACAAAAACACATAAAAACAGAATTATCAAAAAGAAAAATGAAATAGTGTTAAGATGTTGGCACTGCTCAAAATTCCTTTCAACAAACATAACTCAATAACCCACATATAGATATACAAAAAAAAACTAACATAGATATCTCATTCACACAGCCACCCCAAAAAACAATCAAATAAACATAATTGCTTTTGGCATGTGGAAGTTGACCAAACTCAGTATAATCAAATAATCCACTAAGGTCATATAAAAAGGGATCGTAGCATGGGGAAATAAATTCGAGGAATTTAAGTAAGAATGAAACACTCAGAGAATACATTCCGAAAACTGAGAGGAACAACCACTTACTGATAATGTAAACACTCACACCATACTCCCTGGCATGTAATTTATAACCACCAGCAGACACATTTAACCCACAAACAAAATAAAAGAAAGACCCTACCAACTAAAATAGAAGACAACCTCTAAAAATGTCCCAAACAGGATTCTAAAATAAACCGAATCGTTCACCTGGAGAAATTCGAACAAGGCAGAAAGATAAGCGTGTTTGTATAGCAAATTCTCATTCTATTATATTTCAAGCTCTACTCTAAACCAACTTGATATTTGATATTCAAAGTTGAATATATCGAGCATTCTATGAAATGAACCCATCACACATCGGATATTGCATTATATCATATCATATTGCATCCCTGATATGAAATATATATATAGTGCGTGTTCTTATTTAAATCCAAAATGATCAAAGCTACTCAATAAAAACATGGTGACTCGTAGGTGAACACATTGTCAGGTGTCCTCCATTGAATTGCGTGAGTTTGAGAACGGGATCGGGTGCAGAGTCCAGTTCTAGCTTGGCAAGACGTTCTGTTAATCGGCGGCAGAGTGCAGACTAAGATAGCCGTCGAACAATCTTGTTGCTGATTACAGCACCTGGAATTCCTAGACGGTCACCAATCTAAGTACTGAGCAGGCTAGATGTGGCCTAACTTCGGTAACCATACGAGAACCGTTGTATCTAACCCGATTTGGCCGTATATACAAAGAATAGCCTAGAATTGAAACCTTTTTTCCCTGCAAGAAAGCATCAACCAAAACTGTCATCAAAACTCTGAACATGTTTCTTCAGTTTTTACGCCGGTCTGGTCGGCTGGCTTTGTAAGTATGTATGTATGTATCACATCTACAGGCAGCACAAATGAACCCAGAAAGCTGAAAGTTTCAACATTTACTCACCATGTCAAGGAAAAAGGATTTTTCGTTTTGTTTTTTTAAATACCCCAAAATAGATTTTTAATGGGAGTTTAATTTGCAGTGTAGGTTTATGCTAAATTGGTCCCTTACTTTGTGTCTAGTAGCATTAACGCTTGGTATTTGGACTTTTTTAGTGATTGCCGCCCAACAAAAAACGAAAGAAGGGGTTTATTCATATCAAGACGTTGTTCATATGAAGATTTCTATTGAGTAATTAACCAGACCTATTGCTCCTTTTATCTATTTAGTTCCAATCTCTCCTCTTTTTTTAGGGATTCGAAAGGGTGATATATCCCGACAAATGCTGTTCCTGCATCCCAGGTAAGTTTCCAAGTTGATACTATTTACTGAAACCAAACTTTTGTGCTAAATAATATTCTTCCCAATTTTCTCCTAAAAAGCTTGAAAAATTCGTATGAAATGCTTCTTTTTTCATGTGACCAGCATCAAGATTAGAATCCCAAATGTAATATGAAGTTCATTGTTCAACTAATTACCCCATTCTTTGAGATACACGTTCTAACTCTTACTCTGAAAGATTAAAACAACAATACAGAAAAATGCGTGCTGGCCTATTGAAAGTCTATAGAGTGCGGAACAATATTCATAGGATAGATGCTGACGTTAATTGCACAAGATACCCCGATAAGAGATAACTTCTATACCTAGTGAAACCAAAGGACACAACCATAAACTGCTGCTTCACACGTTCTTCTCGGTAAGAGAAGCAAACGCATGGGACAGCCAAACTTAAAAGACGGTCACATTTAAGAATATCATTATTTTGAAAAATAATCCTAATTCTGATATCAGCCATACCAAATTTAACTACCAATTTTCATATTGGTTTAATCCCAACCCATCTGAACGGTAGCTGGCTTAATTATGCAATTAACTGCTGCCAAAAAAAGAAAAACAATTTCAAGTACATTCTAGAACATAAGTATCTGCCTAGATGCATAGAAAGGAAATTAATTATCCAAGGCCAAAACTGGAACAAAGGTTTGTTGATAGACCGTAAGCAAAGGGTGTGGTATGCGAGTTTCGGTCTCAGCGGAAGTTATTTTTGAATTAGTGGAAGTCACAATAAAATTGATTCAATCTAGCAATAAAGAGATAGTAAAAATGAATAGAGTATCTATCGCTTTCTTTGACACCTGGAATATACATGTCTCGTTGATCTCTTCAAATACGATAAGCTGTTATAGCTATGATGATTTGTATGGTTGAACTAACGAAAAAAGACCTGTAGGTATTGTAATACGAAGCAACGATAATAAAATGGAGTGCAACTATCAATAGAATAGTAGTGATGATGAAGGATGTATTAACCCAGAGAGATGTGATAAAAAGCGAAAAAGATAGAGGAAAACTAATTATGAAATAATAGTAATGATGAAAGTGTACTGACCCAGTGTGTTGTGACAAAAGCAACAACGATAAGATGGTGTCAAACTATCAATAGAATGAAAGTAATAATGAAGCGTGTCCAGGGAGCTGTGTTGAAAAGCAACAATATTAAGATGGGTTAAAAATAGTAATGAAATGATAATAATGAGAAAGAAGGTATTGACCCACAGCGCTATGATACAAAAATAGTTCGTTCGCTGGTGTAAAGAACAAGAGCTACTTCGTGAATCACTAGTGGTAGTTGAAGCTCACCCCTGATACAAAGACCGTTGTTATTTTCTCTTTATTAGTGACAACTGTCTTGCCAACGATGCCAATATCAACAACAGAAAACCCGTGCAGCTGTCCAGTTGGCACTTTTGCCTGCAAAGACTGTAGCCTGTGTCTCCCGAAGACCAAGAGATGCGATCGAGTAGCTGACTGTAACGACGGATCTGATGAGATTGACTGTAAATGTATTTTCAATGGAACTATCCACCACGTGAGTTCTAAAACCTTCCCTTTTTATCAACAGAATATCGATTTTAAGATATACTGAAGTCTTAACGCTCTCGATGCTCCTGGGACATACATATCCAGAGGTTTCTTCGACTCCTGGGATATACATGTCTTTCTTTAAAAAATACGATGAGCTGTTATAGCTATAATTATTTCGTGTGATGTGAACTAACGAAAAAAGACACATAGGTATTCGTTCCTATCCAGAAATAGAAAGATAACGTTTTCTTTTTATCCATCAATTATCTTTGCACTTTATGGTTGACGAGAAGAATATTACTCTTAGGTATATTTTCTAAGTCCACTGTAATTTCAATTTTATTTGCTTGTATTTTCTTTTCAGAATGGTCATACATGGGACGTAAACAAATGTACTCGGTGTCACTGTGAATCTGGAAAAGCAGTTTGCAGCAAAGAATGTACCATAACTTCTTGTCCGAGTGTGAGTATTTTTCTCAATACAAATTGTTTCGAAGGAATCTTAACATCTAATTTAAGAATCAAATAATTCTGGATAATTACTTCCAGAATTTTCTATCGCTTTGTTTATACTGTTAATTCATTAATACGATTTATGAGTATTTATTCGTGGAAAAAATCAATCATTATTACATAAAATAAATATTTGATTAAACAATATGTACCTGCGAGTGTATGTGCATGTACATATGCATACGAATATACAGAAATCCCCATCATTCCAAAAATTCGCTTAGTGACACTTTTTCGCCCCCACGAAAGTCGAAAATTGGAAATAGCACCCAGTGTTTGTTTAGAAGCAAAGTATTACAGAAGCAGTATGCACTTTTCTACAGTCCACCATCTTTATCCCTGAGAGAGAAAGAAGCAATGCATTCTGGGAATGGAAGTCCTGCGCTGCATTACCGCTCAGACCAAAAAAATAAAAATAAAAATAGTTTTCAGAAATCTTCGTCGTTCAATCAAAATATTAAAACAAATTTGGTGAACCAAATTCAAATGCATTAATACACATGGAAAAGACATGGATACTCCTCTCCCTGCGATGCGTCCCATTGTCAGTTAGTTTGACAATCCTGCGATGACGATTGATTGAGAAGAAAGCGGATGGGTTAGTCCTTGGGCAAAGGTCTCTTGCATAACAACCTTAACTACAGCAGCAGCAATCAGACTTGACAAAGTGAAGAAAGGGTCTGAAACACTGGAGAGTTTCGGGGAGAATTCTCTCGTTCTAGTAACGAGTAACTCCTCTACTGGATGTCGTTCATGTGAGCACTATATGAATGCTTAGATATTCCTGCTTCGGCGAGTAGTCTAACACATAAGTAGAATTTATTCTGACCATACTTTATCTTCAATAGAATTTCCTTCACGTGACTTCAAACGTTGACGCTATATTTGTCCAACTATTGACTGTAAAGGCGAGTTCTATTACTCTTCAACATCTATATACCATTTGAATTGATTTTATTAAGCGTGGTCGTTTCATTACATACTGATATTCTGTGTGAGTTAAACTAAGATTGCACCAATTCATTGTTTTTTTCTATCTTTTTCAGGGGTTAATGTTAGATTTGAAAGAAAACAGTGACGAATGCTGTGAATGCGTTTCTGTGTGTAAGTATTTCTGTTGTTCCAATTCATCATCCCTTCATATACTGAACAACAGCCAATAACAATATAATCGGAACTATTACATGGCAGTGTTCTTCCTTTTAACTTTTAAGCTACCTCTAATTGTATGTACACGTCTATTAAATCTTTTCAGTTATGTACAAGAATGTGCACATAAATGGAGATAACTCATTAGAAATTAAAATGAGTTATTTTCCTTTTGACAGAGAAACTAATACAAATCGTTGATTTGTTTTTTATTTGTGCACCGTTTTAATATTGTGTGGGTGGGTGGGTGAAACATTGAATTGTATATGGAGATAAAGTTGTTCTTAATTTTATTTGTGTACCATTCTTAATATCGAGTGGGCGAGTGGGTGAAACGTTAAAAGTTTTGAAGGAAAATGAGGCTGTTTTTATTTCATCTTATTTTCGTGCGTCGTTTTCAAAAAAGGGGATATTCATCAATTGATTTTACTGGCATTTAATTGATTTGGTTTTCTTTCAAAGGGGGGGGGTAATTAATTTCAATTTTCAAGGAGCTATCTCTACTTTACGCTCACATTCCAAGACATTCAAAACTTTTCATCAACCCCACAGCTCTTTCGGGAAATATCCTTTTAAAATGATTACTTATCTTTTCTTCACAGTTACGACTTCCATTGCACCAACAACTGAATCTGGATACTGGGTTAACTGCACGGTCGATGAGGGAACTCTAAACGGAGACGACGACTGTTTATCTGCTTGTGATGTCAACTTTGAACGTTGTGAAGATATCAAGTGTGCCAAAGAACTTATAACGATGAAAGACCTCGGTACCTTAATTACCGTCCGCCCTGAACAAGCTGCTGAGGCTGCCTTTGCCGAAAGTGGCTCCAAATGGAAGATTAAAAATGCAACTCTACCTCATACATTGGAAATCATCGCGAATGAGCCAGTCATTTGGATCAAATTAAGTTTTGAAACGATTAATGTGAAACACGTTACAATACTTTTTGGTAGTGGTGACCAATATGAAAAAATATCTTCAAAAAATCTGGTGAGTTCAGTAATGGCTTTTACTTAAGTTTTTATCCATTGAAAATGTTTATAGAATTTTTTCACATATTTTTTTTCTTTGGAGCGAACATGCTATCTATTAGCTTTTATTTGTAATATTTCGACATTGTCAATCAATACCGTTTTCAAACTGACTGAAATGTTACCAATTTTTTGTTCTGAATTTGTTGTCATTTTCGTAACGTAATGTTTATCTTTGCCATACGTGGGAGCCACAATTGTGTCACGGTGATGAGCAAGAAATTTGTGACGTTTCATTCTTTGAATATTGATATTAAATAGAGCCGAACCATAGTGGAAGCTCTTTATGACTATAGGTATGTTGGCCAAAAAAATCATGACACTTGCGATATTTGACGAGATTTCTGGCCAATTGAGAATCACTGGGGCTCTGTATAGAATGAAAATCTTCTTGCTATCATTAAACTCCTCATTAAATCTTGAAAAAATCTTACTGGTTACTCCAGAAAAGAAAATAACGCTATGATTGAACATCGTCAAATATTTGGTCTTCACTACAAAGAATCACACCAGAATTGCCAAACTGGCTATTCACGGTTAGATCTGGATGGTTTATTTCCAATTCAGCCTATGAAGATCTACGCAAGCCAAAAATCTGGCCAGTTTTTTTTATTAAAAAAATATATATTTAATAGGTTTATCAAATTATTCGTATCAATCTTTTGCTTGCTTAGCGTAATTGAAGTAGTTCTGCATAGATACACGATGTTTTTCGGCTTCAGTAACTCTTTACACTGATTCAATCTAGACAATCCAAGCAGAATACAATTGAAGATACATACTACTTTTACGTAAGAAGATGAGATGATGATTATATATACATGGCTCGGTTCCATAGGCTAAGCCTATATTTCATATTATATTAATGACATTATTGAATAATCATATTTCATGTACACTTCATGTCATTAGTGAATATCACTCGTTGAAGTAACAATATGTAAGCGTTTAAATAGTGCTTACTTGTACGTAATGAATAGCGCATATTCCACAAATTCTTACAAAACAAATTATCCAGACTGGATTTTCTGTATATTCATAAATTAGATACATCTACTCAATTTTCTCATCCCCGTTTCTTGATAAAATAAAATATAGATAACATTACAATACATTTTGGTTGAGGTGATCAAGGTTGTCAATTTAGATGCAATTTTTTCAATTTTTCAATTGTGGAATTCACTCTCCAATTGGAAAATCTAAAAAAGATATCTCATTCAGCAACACTAGATTTTAAAACGTGAAAAAAATTGAAAAAACAAAAAATTCAAAATTTAAATATTGCTAACAGCACTCTAGATTAGCAAACCTGGAGGCTATAACTATGAAAAAACATCTTCGGAAAATCTGGTGAGTTCTGTTAAGACTTTTTATAGTTTTTATTCGCTGTTTGAATTCCTTTACGGAATTAATATTCTCATTCCAAACTGGTGTGCTAAGAAATGCGAAATATTAATATTCATTAATGATATAAAAGGCATATAATGTATGAATCCAATAATCGCACAAACATTCTAAAATTATCAAATATTCAATAATGACATAGAATGTATGTAGAATATTAACATTCACAAATAACATAGAATTCACATTATATATCAATAAGTTTTGATAATGCCATAAAAAAACATCTAATAGATTCATATTCAATAATAACCTAAATATTACATGAAATGAGTGAGAGTCTGATGACGACAGGTGTGTTGAAAACGCTGACTGTTGTGTCGTATCTGCAACCTAGGAAAAGTTTTGTCGTGCAGCAAAATCACCTGCTGACTTTCTCCTTCTTCAATGCGTCATTCTGCTGTGACATTGTCTCGTAATAGTTTGTCCAGCTTCCAGTAATTCGTAATCTGGCTACAATTCTCTTCATTTTAGATTTTCGGATTCCATTTTTCATTTTCCAACGATTATCGCATTGAAAACGACTTTTTCTGTGTCAAGTAAGAGAAGAACAAATGTTTAAACTTGGATAGATGTACATTTTCGGAGGCTGAAAATGTAGAAGCCATTCTCCTAGCTTCCTAATTTTATGATAATTGTAAACGACATACTACAATTGACTTACTGTTCAAGTAATAAAGAAGAGCTGTGCGAACTTAAAAGAAAGCTTTAAAATTTCAGTAACATTGTGTGAAAATGGAGCTGCGAACGTCTGCATGAAACAGATATTTTACCCTCGAGATTTTCTTTATTAAGAGTATAAATGCTTCAAGTTTCAAAATGATTACAAGATTATTTTCGTTTTATTTTGTTTAGGTATATATAAAATATGGCGATGATATGCAGTTGACCGATATTGTTTTCAACGATGGTATCGGAATTGAAGCTAAAAGCTTAGAAATCTTGCTCGAACCAGTGAAACCCAATACAGATATGACCGTTTTAAATGTGAAGCCGTACTATTGTAACGGAGAAGGTAATTGAAACTTTTGAAAATTCTGAAAAAAAGTTCCCATTGTTTCCTAAAAATAACATGACAAACTCCCAAAACGTTCTAAAATGAGATGGTCTCTGAAAATAACTTGCCTGGTGGGTGAGATAGTTGCTTCATACATTTTATAAAGTGAAATAATGTACACTGTAAGGTTGAATACATATTTCTAATGTGAATTGTTTACGGAGCATGGAAGCCGGTGACGAAGTCCTGCTTTCTGTTGTACGTGTCACTTTGGTGACACTTGTAATTTTCAAGATTGGTCGAGACCAGGACTTTATTCCTACAATATTTTATGACCTTTACGTAGGATGCAAGACCACCGAAGGGATATTTCTAACCTAATCACACAGCTTAAAGTGTTCTCAATTAGCAGCTGAGTGTTCGGGGAAGTTTTCCAAACTATTCGCTCATACCGCGAATCAAAGCCAGGATCTTCTGCGAGTGAGGCTGACGTGCTCACCATTATACTATCCGAGGGGACGGAAGCGCCTGTAAAAAGCTGTTGTTTCATGAAACCTAATCAGTCTTCGAAGACGTTCCCATGAAGTGAATTTAACCGGACTGATGATGTATACATTTCGAAATTTTAAAAACGTTTCTTGCTACCTCAGAAAGTGTAACGAAATGAGCTCGTCCTATGCTCAGTACCAAAAGGCCAAACTGACTCCAGCCCGTTATTTCAGCTATTTATATTGCCTTAAATAAAACCATGGAATGGATGCACATGAGCATCAGAGACAATATGCAGTATGCCACAAGACGCACATGTGAATGATAATGTTTGCTCAATGTTCGATCTAATTGTTTTTTGTTTGTTGTTTGTTTTTTTTCAGCGAAGTCCACAGCATTGCCAATCACCACTCCGATAACTGAATGCATAGCAAATGAAACACACATTCTCAATGAATGCTTCAATAAAACTTGTATTGATGGAAATTTCGAAAAAGTCCCAGCTTGTAACAAAAAATGTTCAAATCCTGTAAGTTGAATCATTTTCTCACATGAATAGATGTTGTATGGAACTCTCAGATGAGTCATTGTGATTATTCTATAACTTGCAAAAGGTAAATACAAAAGTCTGTACTTCATTTAGTTCCTATGCTGTTCAAATTCTCTTAATTTTTGTACTGAATCTCGCAAGTCTACTCCTAAAATAGTATTCTTATCCTTGTTGGTTTTATTACGATTCGGCCGATGTCTTCTCCGACCTTCCTCTGATGAGAAGTTCCTCGGTTAGCCTTTGGATTTTACCCCTTTTTAAAGATTGTTCCATATTGGAACAGGAGAGATCAGTGTGGTCATAAACTCTGAGATGATGCAGTTCCACTACTAATTCTTTGTTAGTTGTTTCTTTATTTTATTGTTACTTTCCTTCACAAGTTCAATTCTATGTTACAATTAATGAGAGTTTGTTTTTTGATTTTTTTCTTTCTGGCAAAAGCAAAAAAGAAAAAATTTAGATCTCATTTTTAAGAATTTTTTTAAAGTTTCAAAGTAAGGTTCAAAATGTTATGAAAATGATAAAAATATTCAAAATCTTATTTTCAGTCAATACGAACAGAGTAAAGACCGATTTGGTCAAATTGAGACAGTTTTAGTAAAAAATAAGGGGGGGCAACTGCGATTTTAGCATCCAAACGTAGTATATAAATAAAATAGAATTTATAAAATAAATATTTAGAAGTCCCAAGAAACATCAACCAAATCTAATAATAGTTAGCAATGCTTCATTTGAGTAATTTTAATATTATCTTATTTTGTTTTACCAAGTATCCTGGAAGGCTTGTAAGAAAAGAATCTTAATTGTATTATAATCTAACAAATGAGAATCAGTTATTGAAATGGATCTCAACTGATTGTTAATTTTTTTCTTGTTCTTTAGGAAGAAACTCTGGTGACTCGAGGCGGCGAATGCTGCCAATGTTTAATAATCAGTGAGTATTTCCCAAATGAGAGAGCTTCTTTGGGCTGAATTTCCATTGGACAATCTTGTGTTTATCAAAGATACAATAATAACACGTATAAATAATAATAAGGTGGCAGGGGGCTCATCAGCATAGAAGACTGTATCCAGAGAGCTAAAGCAGTCCTAGAAAGGTATGTGCTAACGAATAGTGAAGAAATCATAAATAGTGCGAGAGATAGCGCAATAAACAACAAAGTAGAAAACAATGGAACAACACAGCAAATAAGAAAAGAAAGATGGGAAAAGAAAAAATTGTATGACGAGTTAATAAGGCAGATACAAGATGTAGCAGACGAGAAATCATGGACGTGGTTACGAAAAGGAAACCTGAAGAGAGAAACGGAATCGCTCATTAGGGCAGCTCAAAACAAAAACATCAGGACAAACTACATAAAAACAAAAATGGACAGAACACAGAAAAACAGCAAATGCCGCATGTGCGGTGAAAGAGATGAGACAGTAAACCACATAACTAGTGAATGTAGTCAACTCACCCAGAAGGAGTATAAGCATAGACACGATAGAGTAGCAACGATGATTCACTGGGATCGAAGCAAACAAATGGGATTCAACCATGTGGAAATGTGATGTCAGCACAAACCAGAGGCAGTCTTGGAGAATGACAATCACAAACTACTGTGGGACTTTGACATCCAAACTGACCACCTCATCCAGGCAAGAAGACCTGACTTGGTAATTGTAGACAAGAAAAGGAAGACCTGCCAAATAGTAGACGTGGCTGTACCTGCAGACCATAGAGTAAAGAGGAAGGAGAGCGAAAAACGGGAAAAATACCAGGACCTAGCGAGAGAATTGGGGAAGATGATGAACATGAAGGCTAGGGTAGCACCGGTCATAGTGGGCGCACTAGGAACTGTCCCAAAAATGCTGAGGGTAAGACTAGAGGAGATCAGGATTAGGGGAAGGATAGAGGCTGTACAGACCACAGCACTACTGGGAACTGCACGGATACTGAGGAAAGTACTAGAAACATAAGGACTGCAACGCTAACTGACAATAGTGACCCAACAGAGGAAGGGAAATGAAAGCGGAAACTCAAATTGTAGCACTGACATGATAGGCGAAAGAGAGGAGACGTTAGCTGAAGACCTAAGGAGACTTATTGTCACTCAGCCTTCAGTGATAACCACTGGGCAACCGGTGTGAAATTGTAAATCGCAGTAATACTGCGACCTAAGAGCACTAGGAGAGCAGGGCTGGAGACTTGAGGAGACTCAAACTCCAGCGGTTACCACCGGGCAACTGGTGTGAGATAGCAAATAATAATAATAATGATAATGATAATAATGAATAAAAAAAGATAAAGTCTCCCATATATATATATGTGTGTGTGCGTGTGTGTGTGTGTATGTGTGTGTGTGTGTGTGTGTGTGTGTGTGTGTGTGTGTGAGTGTGTGTGTGTGTGTATGTGTGTGTGTGTTGGCACATTCCAGCGCTCCTGGCCATACGGTTTTGTCTGTATACTTGAAAATTGACATCAATACTCCACTACACCTCTTCTAAAAATGTTTTTTGGGGAGGTGAGGTGGAAAAAAGAACTTTTGAACTTTTGGAATTCTCATTATGAGGGGTTTATTGATTTGTCTGTGTATCCAGCACTCATACCGTTTTGGCTACAGACTTGAACATTGGCATTACTACTCCACTAGACCCCTTCAAAAAAAAATTTGATTTTTTTCAAACAGACATTTTTTCCTTTTTTTTTTTTGGACGGGGGCTTATTTTGATGGGTTTATTAATAACATGTAGATTCTGGAAAACCTACATCTTTCTTTTTACTCTATTTTTGATATTTTCTAATGTAAAGGGCCAGTGATGTCATAAATAAAATTTATTCTGACCATATTTATTCCTTGATGCAATTTCTTTACATTACTTCTGACACTACTATTGTTCAATTAGAGATGACGAGTATATATATGACTAAGTCATATATATATATATATGCATATATATATATATATATATATATATATATATATATATATATATATATGCATATATATATATGGCTGAGTCATATATATATATGTGTGTGTGTGTGTATGTCTGAATATATATGTGCATATGCATAAATAAATGTGTATGTGTGTGTGTGTATACATATATATATATATCACATTTTTGGATTCTAATACCCATTACTTATCATACTGTCGACATAAAAGCAATAACATACGAAGAAATACATCAGTACAAGTAATTCTGACAGATCACAATAACTAAACCAACCAGCGATCGGAAAATATATGAAATAAACCCACCACACATCGGATACTGTATTACTGATTTGCACTTTGGTGTATATATATATATATATATATATAATTCATAATAATCTAATTGATTTTCCATCATTTTAGGTACACCTATCACGCGCTCAAGAGAACAAACAACTATTCGTAAGTACATTTTATATGTTTTGGATAATTTTAATTACATTATAGTTGTTGGAGAATGCAATGAATGACAATAAACTAGTTCTATGATTCTAGGAAGGAGTTCTAGATTTGGTGCGATTCTGGCACGAAATATCACACAATTCCTAGTTAATAGTTCAACCTTTAGAACAAATTTGAAAATGCTTGAACCTGAATGAAAACACATCTGAATCATAAATACAAGAGAAGGAACTTGAAATCTACAAATATTTAATCAGTTCATCTGAAATTTAGCCTTTTTATTAACTGTTTTTTGGGGGGATTGCCCCTTTTCCTTCAGAATGAAAAAAACATATCTCCCAATCGAAGGCAATTTCCTTGATTCGTCCCCAAATTTAATCATTTTCCCCATGGCCTACCAATCCACAATATGTCATTGAAATTCATTGAGAACTTTCGTAGATACCAGGTGTATAAACAGACGTACAGACAAATAAACGTACAGACAGATACACAATTGGTTGGTTGAGGTAAATAATATCCTAGATATGATGAAAATATATTGTATTAAGCCATGTCAGTAATTAGTCAACCATTTAATTAGCGTATTTCCCGGTCTATAGTATATATAGATTTAAAGTTTGTTTTGAATTTTAAACATATTTTATAAGTATGAATTTAAAATTATAGATATAAACAACTGCGTCCATAAATATAAATACTTACCAAAATAATCTAAAAAATGACTAATGACAACATATTTATCAATAAATTCTATTATCAATTATCTCAAAATCTACCAACAATCCAACAGCTAAAGATCAACATCAAAAGAACATCATCTGCACATGGTATGATAACCCGTTTGGCAGGGTTTATATTTACCGGATACAGAGGTAATAGAAGTGGTACATTTAATAGTATAGCATTTTTCATTAAAATTTGAAACGTTTACATTTACATGTATATGTACGGTGTTTACAGATTATATTTTTGTAACCGTGTGATGCCCCTGTTAATTCTATTCAAATCTTTATTTTGCCTGAATTCTATAGGCTACAGTGAAAATACACAAACGACAATGGCTACAACAGGATTCACTTACAGTACAACAACTGAAAGTAAGTTTCATCTTTTACTTTTGACAACAATCCTACTCTTTCAATTGCTAATAAAGACAACTGGATATTTCATCTTTATATTAACTGAGCATAGCTTAACACAGTACAAGGTAAAATAAGGTCAAGGAAGATTGCGCTCCACCAATTTCACACGCGAAGCGGGTCTGCCAGATTAGGAAATCAGCAATCGAAATCCTGTCTTTTGCATGAGCTGGAATCCCAGCTTCTGGCATTAATGGGAAATATGTAACTATTCCAGCCAAGATGCAAGCTATGTATTAGATAAACCGGGCGTACTTCGACACAAAGCTAACAGTGTGGAGCACTCTGCTAGGATTGAACTCGCGACAGCAGTAATGGTATGCAAGAACTTATATGTACTACCGTATATTTCGACCTATAAGGCGACCTTCAGGTAAGTCAAGACACCAATTTTAGTCGGAATTCCATGGCTTTTGCTCTATGTTTAGCCACTCTTTTTGTATATGGTCTATAGGAAGACACCGTTTAGGGTGGATGTTTTTGGATGCTTCAAGTGTCATTTTATCTGCTGAAATATATAATGAATAAATCTAAAGTTACCCAGAACTAGATTCGACAACAGACGGAGAAAGGTCGGGGAGTATACAGTCGAGAGCAAAAACGAATAGGGTTTTCCAAACAATCCACACACAATGATTCCTGTTTTTTACGAGTCTTACATTTTTCTTTTCTCTAGTTTGTATACCGCCTCTGGAAAAAACAGACTGCATGAAAGAATGCAGCTTATGTAATTACCTCAATCCCAACTGCTCGGGACATGGAACTTTTGTATGCAAACGAGGCTGTGACTGCCCAGAACATTTCGTCTTCAATGGCACTGACTGTGTATACCCAGGATCCTGTCTTTGTACTGACGGTGAAGTTATCAGAAGGGTAAGATTTTTTTTGTTTTCGCTTTTCAAAATGCTGAATGATTCATCCTTTGGTGAATTGAATTATCTTAGGAGTGAATAAAAGGTGAATTTCTTAATTACTCAGATATTTGTTTTTTTCTTCACTCAGATGTGTGATTTTTGTGGAATATATATATATATATATATATATATATATATATATATATATATATATATATATATATATATATATATATATATATATAAATATAATATGAACTGTAGAGAGTGAGACAGACTCAGGAGTAAAGTGTTTTGAAGTTAGGTTTATTTATCCGTGTATGTTTTTATTAATGTTCTAGACATGTTTCGGGAGGTATTCCCATCTTCAGTAGTGTGTGATGTGTGTTTGTGTGTGTGCTTTTAAAGGTTGTCGATTTGATGTGGAACCTGAGTCCACCAGTAGGAGCTTTGCTTTGTGAGCAAAAAATGGTATCCTGGCTGCTGGGGGTATCCTGTTGTGTGAGAGAAATAGTGTGTGTGTGTGTGTGTGTGTGCACGCGCGGTATATATATATTTTCTTAAATTTTTTTTCTCTTTACTAATCAATGTTTTTTCTCTTTCTGACAGCCCGGTGAGGTTTGGACCGATGGATGTTTCCGCTATACTTGCTTCAATAACACTGTGATTAAAGTGAAAGATATCTGCCGCACTGAAGTGAGCTCAACTGTTTCAACATCTTGCTCCCCTGGAGAAGTCCGAAAAACAGTCGGCTGCAATGGCACCAACATTATTTGCGTCTGCATTAGTGGAAAGATGAAATGTGTCTCTAGTGATCCTAATTCTTGTGCAAAATGTCCTAATGTAAGTAAAATGGTAAAAAGTATCTCATTATAAAACCGGCGTTTTTGCAAGCAACGAAAAAATCAACTTATTACCAATATTTTTCATTAAAGCCTTCACGACATCCAATCCAAAAGGTGTTTCATATTAAAATCGAGTTTTTTGATAAGCAATTCCAAATCAACGTATTACTAGTATTTCCCATAGATATAGAAGACTTTATGATATTCAACTTGAAGGCATCATTAAAATAACGTACTATCGATATTTTTTATTGGTTCCCACTGAGTCCGATCAATTTTTGAACAAGTTGTTTCCGAACATTTGTTATTTGCCATTTAATTCCTTCAAAAAATTCGTCAATCACCCGTATCAAATATTGTCAAGAATACAACTGTTATATGGAAAAGACCAAGATGACATTTCAATACCTTCTTTTATGATGGATCCAAGATTCTTGGTCGGATTGAGGCAGGGGAGTTGCCTGAACATTTGTTCTTTATGATGTTATCCACTTTTCAACAGCATGAATCAGAAAAAAGCATAGATTTTTTTCCGACCCATGTCGCTCACTCAACAGTTATAGAGATGAGCTAAGCCGGGCGATTAAAAACTACGGATAAAAGATGAAAGATAAGCTAGCCTGAAATTAATGAACGAAAATCCTCCATTTAAGACAGTGATTCCTAAAGTGGTGCCGCGCTTAGCCGTCCCCTGCAGGATATTCATTCATTAATTCCAGGAGATCGTAAATTAATGTGCTGACGTACAGTCAATGATAGGAAGCGACATCTAAAATTTCAGAAACTGTGTAACGAACCACAGTCTCGCCCATCTCACAAGTAATAAATATGATCATTGAAAGTGGGGGAAATATGTAATTATATGAGTTTAAATCACATGTTTCACTTGACCAATTTAACCATGTGAACGTAAATGCAACCGTTCAGTATTTTCTGACTTGGGGCGCCGCGGAAAATATCTATACACTAAGGGCGCCGTGATTTTTAAAAAAAGTTTGGGAACAACTGATTTAAGATATTCATACAACTGAAAAATTATTACCACTACCATTACGAAGTGATGAACTAACAATAAGGCGTTGAAAAATAGATATATTTAACCTAGCCTGACTTGTCAATGTCAGGCGAGCTCTCCAGAATATAGGACGCGAGTTCAGATCTCGTTGGAGGATATACCCTTGATTCTTAATAACAAATGTAGATGAGAATTTTGAATACAACGTTTAATATAAATGTTGAATGAAAATTTCCAAGAAAGGTGTTGAATGAAAAATCTATTGAACAACCATAGCCATCAAAGATGTCAAAAGGTTCTATCCTTTTTCATATGTACATGTGTTTATGTGTTTGTATCTGAGTTAGTTCATGTGTTTGTGTGAGTGTATGTTTTAGCACTCCTGGCCATACTATTTTGTCCACAGACTTGGAAATTAGCATCAGTACGCCGATCGACCCCCTCTAAAAAACGTCTTGTTTTTTAACAAACACACTTTTTTCACCTTTTGGTGGGCTTATCTTAACAGGTTTATCAATAACATATAGATTCTGGAGAATGTAAATGTCTCTCGATGTTATTTTACTCTATCTTAGATGATTTCTGGTGGAAATAACATCTAGATGCTTTTAGAGGGTCTTTTTTTACTATTCATTCTTGCCATATTTATTCTTCGGTGGGATTTTTCTTCAAATTTTGTCGCAGTTGTCAAATTATTGACGGCCATGTTTATTTTTTAATGTAATAATGACAAATTTTTCAATGCTTTTGTAGAATACCATTCCTTCTATAAAAGAGGACGGTTGCTGTGATTGCCAAGTGCGAAATAAGAGTAAGTCCTATTATGCATATCAACCATCATCTTCCATAAAATACGTATAGCTATATGTTAAGGTTTCATTTTAATACGATCCAGCTATCTGACAGAAAGGTAAGGCGTCTGTCTCTTAACTTCCACCATGGTGTAAACGATCGATGGCGAAGTCCCGGTTTCCTAGCATGCATCAAGTTAGTGACCCCCACAAATTTCATGTCTATTTTTTGTCAAGTTCTTACTTTTGGGTTGACTTTTTCACAACGAAAACCTGTGACGTCATACACGAATAACAGTGACCTATACAAAAACCGATGACGGATTCACTCCCTCTTCTGAAGGAGTTGAAATTGGTCACGTAGTTTTGGTGTCATTGTGTATGGAGAAATGAAATCTGTTCTGTTTACTTCATAGATTTTGATGCAGCAAAAGAGTTTGGCCCTAGCGCAGCCAAGCTTGCTCTCTCTTTATTCTTACCATTTTTTTATGACCACTCCTTGACAGAATGCAAGTCAACCTAAGGGATACCTCCGTCCTAATTGCACAGCTTAGAGTGTACCCTATTAGCTGCACAGGGAAATATGTCTTAATGAAGAGTTGATCATACTCTTCCCTCATTCGAACCCAGTACCGTCTGGGTGCAAATTGGGTGAGCAAACCCTTACACTATTCGAGCGGACTGGCGTCCAGACATGGGGTTGGATACTTGTTCAAAACCTTTTTTTAAATAGGTATGAGGGAGGAAAGGTGCAAATAGTGCACCATAATGAGATTTGTTCATGAAGAAGAAAAATACACAATTAGAATGACGTTAGGACTAATTGAATTGTTTTCTGAAGTTCTGGAGTGAAGTATATTCGATAATCCAAATATTTTTTATCTATCATTTTTATTTTGTTGTTTTTAACAAAGAAATATATCTTTTTCCTCAGTCCCCCTCACAATAAATAATTATAGCAATTACAGCTTACCGTAGTTTTGTGCGCTCTTTCACAGTGTCACTTTTTGGTCCTCCACCGAGGGTCAGAGTATTATCTGTGCCCATTTGAAAGAAATAGCATGCACACGTCCACACACACACACACACACACACACACACACAGATAGATACGCATTGCATTTTATATGTGTGGGGTATCATTCGTGGTGACTAACAGGCTTATGAAATCTTTTTTATACTTTTAGCCGAATGCAAAGAATTTACAATTATGTCATGTGACATCCCCTGTGAACTTCAGCCAATGACGTGCTTTGAGTATTTCACCAGACCAGGCGTCAGCCAAGTTAAAGTGACCGAAGGCTGTGAATGTGAACCTGATTATAAACTGGAATCCAAGCAGGGAGATTTATTGCTGTGTACCAAGTACAGTCCATGTGAGGACTGCTTCCATAATGGTGTAAAATATCCGGTAAGTAAACATGTATCTCGGAAGTTCCAATGGATTTAAAATACAAATACACGGTCTCATATCCAAAAACATCGGGATTTGAAACTTTATGGACATATCCTTCTTTCTCTGCTTTTGCAACTCGTTTTAACATTTCCAGTCAAAGAATCAACCAAATTTAAACAAAATATCTTTGAGCACCAGAAGATACAACTGCTTAGCGTGTGCACAGCCCGTTGCAAAATAATGGAATCTAAACCAAGATCACAGAAATGCGAGCTTTGGCATGCAGACGACATCCAAGAAAACGATGTTCGATTTTCGAAATTTACCGGTTTTCAAAATTGCTGATGAGAGATTGTATACCTATGATATCCTAACCTCTCCTCACAAGGGTCTTGCGTCCTCAGTACGACTGGGATCGAGCATATTTTACAACTCACTCAGTCCCCTAGCACCTCCAGCTTCCAACTAAGCCGTCTTGATCTCGACTATCACTTGTAAATGACCGTCTCTTTCTCTTTGATTACGTGAGACTTTCAACCAAGGTCTTGTTATTATCTGGGTTTTCGAGGACAACAACTTAACTCAGTCTCAGCACGTAAGGGGGACCTCCGTCAAGACCCCCAACTGCTCGTTCAGTGACTCTCATTGGCTGGTTCTGCTAGAATGTTTACGATTAACTTTGTCATCTTGTGTGGAATTTCATAATAGTGAAATTTACGGCTTAAAGTATAATTTGTATTAATATTTTTTTCAGCATGGAAGTATCTTCCGGCCAGAGGATGAGAATGACAACCTTATTCCATGCATCACTTGTACCTGTCTATTTGGAAATATCACCTGTAAAGAGGGAGTATGGTAAGATACTTTTATCTTTCAATCGAATTGTAATAGGAACTCTTGTCAAGATTGCAATTTGAACCCTTGAATAACTAGTTGACATGAGATATGTTTCGTCCGTCTATACTAGCAAGATGGTATTCAATGTTAAATGATTCTTCCTATTTTGTTTGTAACTATGAGAAGAGTGATAAACTCATCAATTTTTATTCAAAACAATCTAATTTTTTCTTTCTGTCTTTGTTGACGACACGGCGTTTTCCTCCACTCATTCAACGGCCTTCTTCGGGTTTAAAATGTAATATCCGTAGTGGAAGAGAGTCTATCTACTCAGCCTTTTTCTCTCTTGGTGTAAAGCAAAAAACGGGTTCGAACAGAAAATTTCAACGTTAATCTCAATGCTTTTAAAACGAGTGTACTACAGCGTGTTCCACAATTCTAATATGGAAAAGCTAGGCTGCATGAAAGTTAAATCCTTTGCTTCATTTTAATCTGAAAAGTGAACAAAACAGAATTCATTTTTCCATACAATATTTTTTAAATAACTACGTATCTCATTTCTACTCCTTTTTTTTATAGTTCTTGTAAATGACCTTTGCTAGCTTTAGAGAATAAGTCAACCTGAGTTAAGCTTCAAAAGTGGAGGTGAATTCGTTGTCAATTTTTGCGTAGGTAACTGTGTCACTGTTATTTGTGCATGACGTCATCTTTTTCTGGCTATTATCAGCCCCCATTGTTACACGTGAAAATAAAGTCAAAACTCAATAGTAAAAGTCTGACCATTAAGTTGAAATGGTTAATCCGCCACTAGCTTCAAAAGCATGACAGAAAGGAAAGGCCGTCTCAGCCAAATGGTTAATCCACCACTGACCTCGGAAGCAAGGGAAAAAGGAAAATATTTTGCTCCCAGTTGTTTTCAATTCCGAGTTCTACTGATGTCTAACAGAACGCCTTAGACCACTGAATCACGGAAACATTACAACAAATTGTTATTTATTTGTAATTATAAAAGTCGTTCGAATACCTCCAAATCACGAACGAATATTTTGTGCCTTTTTTAAATTCTTGGGTTTTATATTGTTTAATGGTTCAATGATTATACTTACTGTTTCGATGACATCCTTAGTAACAAGTTGATTTTTTCCGAAAATGAAAAGTAAAGGAAATGTATAAAATATCATTACATAGAAATATTATTATTCATTACTGAAATTCTATGTTAACGGAAAAAATTCCAAGAACTCTGAAATGCGAGCTGACACGACATGGCGTCTCGAAATCACTCATTTTCCCCCACTCTCTCTGTTATTAATGTCTGAAATCCACAAGTCGAAATTCCAGATCTGACTGATTGTGATAATAGAGTCAACTCTGTGAGTTATACGATAAAAATTTCGTCTCACAGCTCTGCTCTTCCCATGGATGTCTACTTCAATGCGATTTTTGAAATAGCTTTGTAATTTATTTTGCCAGATACTTCCTGTGTTATTCGTATGTTATTTAGTTTCCACTTGTAAGAAATTATCAGCAGGCATCAACAACACAATGACTGACCTAATGTCCTCTCCAACGAACAGCCACGAATTTCAAGTTAAAACGTCCGATGGGGTGATAATGCTAGTGACGGTTTTCTCGATGTTGGTTCTGATCAATGGGAAACTCGATCATGACTGACAGACTTAAGATAAAGACACCCACAGAGGAAACAGAGAGAGAGAGAGAGAGAGAGAGAGAGAGAGAGAGAGAGAGAGGTGTTCCCTCAGTGAAGGACAAAGACACGTCTACCCGAGGTTAACCTTATAATTCATGCAACTTCTTAATATTCGACCAAGTATCGTTTTGTATTTTGAAAATAAGGGTATCATTTGATTGATAAAAAATAAACGAGAAGTATATTTCTATACATCATGTTTGCCTTGTTTCGGCGAATGGTACAAAACAGGTTACATGAGCGGTTTCACGACTATTTTCAAAAATCCTTTTTCATTAGATCGGTATTGTAGCGTTCTTCAAAGAAATGGTTTACCAATTTTTCTAAAAATAAAGGAGTTATCTTCGGATAATCCCAAGACTGTTATTCTCTGCGTTATTTTACTTCATTAGTCTAATGGAGAGACTGAAGAATATTATATTTTTTACATGGATATATCATATATTCGAAATAAAAAAGAAGTTCAAAATTAGAACAAACAAAAAATCCTTCTTAGTGTTAAAAAGTTTGTTCACTTCTCTGTGAAAATCTGATATTCTAGGTGATACAATACCATATCAACTAAGTTGTATTTCCTTTTTCCAGTTCGACGACAACACAACCTCAAATTTCAACGCCCTATACAACTTCTTATACTACTCCGTACACGGCGGGAGTAAATATTACGGGAACATCAATTGTTACACCCAGCGGCTTATATACGTTTGGAAGTACTCCTTTTGCAAATCAAACAACTCCTCCCTGCTATGATGGCTGCCTTACAATTGACCTCGGGAAATGCATGGCGGTAAATATGAATTGTATATTTTTTACTTATGCTCTCAATCCATCATTAAATGATACATGATTGTTCAGTCAGAGATATCACAAGTAGGATTTGTTTTTTATCAAATACGTCAAAATTTTCATCAACTAAAATGAATATATGAGGAGATAAATACTCTAGAGGTACGTAGCCTAATGATTAAAAAAGGCGTTTATTTTTACACAATAAATAGTTTTTCAACATTATCTCTTTACTTGTCAATGCACTTAACCGAACGCTTTCCCATGAATCATATAGATCGGTGTGTATGCGGATGTGAGTGCATGTGTGTGCACACGTAGGTACATCCATATCCGTGCCCTAATTTTGAGAAAAGCATTAATTTTACCGAACAAAAATCTTTTTTTGAACACAATCTCCTTCCTTGTCAATGGACTTAATTCAGTGATGAATAAATGGTAAATACACAGAACATTATTCAGTGAAACCTTCAGCTAATAACGACGTTTCAGGTTAGTGTAGTTTGTTATGCAAGTTTTACCAGAGCTGGCCCCCCCCCAAAATCTTTTTTGACTGAAAATGATAAATCATCTCGGTGCTGTATACCCCCTCATGTACACGAAAAAAAAAAAAACAGTTTCAAGTATTCATGCAATCGTCGTTGGGGGTATCTCCGGTTTCTGATTATTTGTGACCGGGGAAACCTCACAATACGTTGATACCGTCTGGTTCCTTGGATTAATCTCTCCTACAGCACCTCCCCATCACACTAACGGTGTAGGATCAGAGGTGTGCCTTCAAGCCTGTTGCAAAGGATGGTGGGGATAGGGTAGTGATTAGCTTCGATTGGGTTGTTGCATCACTGAATGTCCAACTATTTTTAACCCTTATTCAAAATAAGCTTAGAAAATATCTTGGGCGATAGTTGCAGACTGTTACTAGTGTAGAAGGTTCAATCCTCATTGGACGACGTACAACCGTGGCCTTGTACCAGACTAAGATGGATATTTATCAGCTTTACATTTTATTTAATATAGCAAACTCATCGGAAATTTAATGTGAAGTACAGGGTTAGTTATGTCTTTCACAATTTTTCTCTCAGCATCATAAAACTTATACTCTCTATTTGTTATAGTTCCGTACTTGTAAAATCCATATCATCCTCATGAAATATAGAACGAAATGAAAAACATGCTTTCTAAAGAGAAATTCGTATTCACGAACAAGAAACCGCCAACCAAAAACTGTTTCTAGAACTGTCTTAACATAGGTTTTTCAATTTTCAAGTCAGTCTGGCTGGCTCACTAGCTATGTATGTGCGTATGTATGTATGTATGTATGTATGTATGTATCATGTGCACAGGCTGTCTCAATGGAGCTAGAGGGCTGAAAATCTGAATATTTACACCTTCTTATGTTGAGAAAAAACGATTGTTTTTTTTTAATTTCTATGTTGAATTGATTCACGCGAGTTGAATGAAAATCCAGATATCTTTTTAGTGATCACTGCCCAACAAAAAGTGAGAGGCGTAACTTATTCGTTGATCATCCCTTTTTACAAGATCTTCTTTTTCATTTGGCCTTCCCCTACTCGGCATGCTGCCAAGAGATCTCGGTCATGTGACTGTTTCTATTGAGTGACTAAACAGACCTGTTAATCTTATTCAGATAAATGAAACATGGAAAGTAGACCCTTGTAAGAATTGCACCTGTGTCGCTCCAAATAGTGTCAACTGCGAGACAGAGGTCTGTAAGGTGGAATGCACACATCCAATGGTAGAGGTGCCCGTTGACGGAAAGTGTTGCAAAGTCTGCGGTAAGTGTGACTTTATTACTTCTGTATATTAATATTACGGCCATATCAAGTAGGAATACATCGGTTTTTGTACGATCGCCGAATCTAAACAACGTCAAACCTGGTCAGTACCTAGGTGGGTGACCAACCTGCTGTAACTGGTACAGCTGAAAATCATATTGAAGAACCAGGAACAGATCAATCCATTCTGCAGATGAAATGTATCGAAATACTGTATCGCTTTTTTCGTATGTTTTTGTCTTTTACTATATATATATATATATATATATATATATATATATATATATATATATAGATAGATAGATAGATAGATAGATAGATAGATAAATAGATAGATAATGATGGAAAGTGGAAAAGCGGGGCCAAGATTCCAAGATATCATAGAAACAATAAGAAAACTCAAATGGCAATGGACCAGTCTTATTGCAAGTATGTCAGACAATTACTAGACATCACGACTCACTTCGTGGATCCCCAGAGGTCACATGCGTAACTGTGGCCAACAGAAATTGAGATGGTGTAACGAGGTAGATTATTTCAGAAAGTACTAGCTCCGCAATGCCCATGACGGAGAGTTCTGGTGAATCTAGGGGAAGGTACATATCCATCGGCGAACGTAAAGACTGATGGTGATGATGATGACTGACTAAACTTTGGCGCTTGTACGTTAATGATGAGGTCACAGCGGGGGCATTATTGAAAAAATCTGTTCACATCAAAACCATTTGAAATAGAGAAAAGAGGAAAGAAAGGTTCCCAAAGATTATGAACAAATTCATTCATTTTTTATTCAATGTCATTTGATCACAGCTTTTTTTTGTCTTCAGAGTTGCCGTGTACTGAAAGATTCAAGTGCGATGGCAAATGTGATTGTCCCCATTGTTCGGATGAAAAAGTGGGATGCAGTAAGTGTTTTCTATTTTTCATTCATAACTACGTAACATTTCACAAACTATACTTGGCGAGGCTTGGAGAATGGGTTTACAAAACCATCACTACTGTCCTTCGTCTAATGAAAAATAAAAAAATAACAGCTAATTGTTGTACTGGTGTAAACGGTGCAAAAACAAGAAAAAACGAGATTCCAGAAAGATCGGAAAAGGAGAATAGATGTAAAAATTAAATTTGATCATCCAGGAATCCATAGACCTCTTGTAGCTCAGATGGTTAAGAGCAGCTGAGCGTTAATCAGCTCTCCTTTAAACAAAAAGAACATGAGTTCAAATCTCTCTGAATCTTAAATTTCTGACCCACACCGTTTACACTACTTCCTAGATCGACGGTTCAAGTTTGAGTTGTAATGAAAAACAACTAAAAAGACTCTAGAAATTTTTTTAACCTTTCTGGGGCCTTATTTTGATAGGTCTATCAATAACATCTTGATGTTCATCACTCTATTTTAGATATTTTTCAAAGGAAATAACGTCAAGATTTTCCAAAATTTATATGATACTCGATGGTTATTTTATATGTTGTTTGTGGAAAACGCCAGTGATGTCATAAATAAACAATTTTCTGACCGTATTTATTCTTCAGTGGAATTTTTTTTTACATGATTTTAAACTTTGACGCTACGGTTATTCAATTATTGCCTCTGATGGGCTGTGTTTATATTTTATCCCTTTTTTTTTCCGAGATTTAACTTTGTCTTTTCTCAAGATTATAGACAGTATTGTTGAAAATGGCTGAATCCGGTAATGGCTATCTGTTAATAATCTTATTTTTTTCTTCTTCTTTTCTTTTTTACAGATGAAAGTAAGTCTACCTGACAAGAATGGTGAAGTATTGATATCTTGACACTATTTTAAAGAAATTTATAATGTATTAATCAAGAACATATTGCACATAATTAAAAAGTTATGGGAAGAAAAATATCAATTCTACCTGCTATTCTTAAAAAGAATCTCGAAAAAATAATGATATTGGGTTAACCAAAAAGTTTGCTCTATTTTTGTCGTTTGATATTATTAGGAGCGTTTACATTTAACTGAGTGCAGTTTTTTTCAATCACTTTTGATCGTATTGTGACAGCTGTTATAATAGTATGAAATTTTTGTTGAGAAACCGAAAAAGTTCCTTGAGTAACCAAGAATTCCTCTGGTCGTCATAACAGTTGTGAATATAAAACGTCATTGAATAGTTAGATCCTGTACGTAACAATTGACTCCAAACCCAAAGATAAGTCATTGGTTTCCCATCAACTGATTAACTGGCGTTTATTACGACTGATTTCTCGTTAGCTTCGTTCATTCCCAACAAAAGAACTGAGTAATTTTCAGTAACTTTTTTTTATACTCCGTCTATGATTATCTGGGATTCGTGAATGTTCTCGACAAAGAAGACGATATCGTCAGCAAATATCTAGTTAGTTACTTGTTTAGTGACGATTTTAGTTGCGAAATGATCGGATCGACCAGAGGGTTGGCGAAATGATAACGATCTAAGGGAGAAGGAAAGAGAAAGAAAGAGAGTGACCGGCGACAAAGGCTAGGGCTAGAAGCGTAACCAGCTAGGGGTCGTATTTATTTACTGTCCCACCACAGCAAAATGTGACACAAGGTCGAAGCTTCAAGTGGGGAAAATAGGAGACACATTTGGAGCTAATGAGCATTGGACCATGTGTGTCCAGGAGTTTCATAGGGGTCGTCGGGTTGACGTTTTCGATATCTAACTAAAAGATGAGTTTCGTATTTAATTCCTAACTAAAAGAATGGGGGGCTCTACACTTGCTATCTATCCTTACTCCATCATATGTACAATCTAAACTTCAGAAGATCATTTCAAAGGCAAGCTGAGAAGATTTTCGGTGAGTTCGTGTCACTTTGTCCTATCCCTTTTTCGAGCTTGAAGAGATCCAATTCTTGTATAGCCTGATTGAAAAACTGCAAAGTCGGTAAATGTGCTGCAGCTCTGGCATTTGCAGGGTCTACTCCTTATATAATTGCTTCGATGACTTTAGGGATTTCCAAAGGCTCCTCCTGCTGCTACCGCTGCTGCTGCCGCTGCTGCTGCCGCTGCTGCTGATTATGACGGTATTATCAATCCTGTTCTTTCTTTTCGCTAGCCATATGTAATGAAGATGAGTTCGAGCGTCGAGAAGAACCCTGTAGTGGGTGCCGTACCAAAGTGTGCAACAGTAAGCGTGCGCTTTGTTTCCCCAAAACTGAAGAAAAATGCTGTGAATGTAAACGTGGAACAGCTTTTAATGGAACCCACTGTATTGATCAGCGTGATTGCGATTGTCTTGATGACCTCGCGGTGATCCGTCAGGTGAGTAACTCTTGAAACGTAAACCTATCTTTAGCTCATTCAAATATAGTCTTATTCGAATGACCACTCAGAACTTTTATACCATTATTTCAATTATACTAGTATTTCTTCAATCGTAATTATAGTTGCTTTTTTCTTAAGATGAAAGAAGCTCTAATCACTAAATCAATAATGTTTGACAACGCTTCATCTAATTATAGTAAAATTAAAAATAATATTATCATTGATTCTACTATATTATAGAATGGCTGTATGAGATGTTGCAATAAAAAATCATCTGAAATCAAGATGAGAGAAATACAAAAAAAAATAATTATGCTCGAGAATGCTTCATCTGATTGTAGAAATATTCAGTACTTGTATTTGGCAATACGGATTGCAACTATTGGGAAACTGTCAATAACATCATAGATTAAAGCAATGACAGGTTTTAGTAGAGATCAAAGTATGAAATAATACACATATGCAATATTGGGTTATATTGAAGAGCTAATATATAAGTTGGAATGCATGTATATTTATAGTTATTAACTAGATGTAAAGTGTACTAATAATTCAAAATAAACAGTTTTACAGTTATAGCAAATGAAATGTAATGGGAAGATAACTAAATTAATAAATGCAGTGAGCCATTGATGTGAAGAAAAAAAAAGGGTTCATGTAAGTTCAACCCTGGAAATGAAACTATGAAAGGGTCTGGGTACAAAGGTCTTTCGTATCTGTATTTGATAGATCCCAAATAAACCCCTTTTCACTGTATGAGATGGATTTGATTGGTCAAAAAAACGTAAATCTGTATTTAGTTCTTCTAAACTTCTATGTATCGATGTCTCGATCAACAGAACCAGCATATATATTGATAGCTCTGGGATTCATTAATCAGGCAAGAAGAATAGGCAATGAATTTGAGGTACTAGGAGCATGACCCTTGATTTAGGAATGTGGCAAAGCTAAACTCTTCACAGCCTGCCTCGAGATGATTTTCAGAAGGCTAGACTGGGAGAGCAAAGGAATTAGGATAGACGGCGAGTATCTGAGCAACCTTAGATTTGCAGACGACGTAGCCCTTTTCGCCGAGAACCTACACGACCTCCAAGTAATGATAGATGAACTAAATGAAGAGAGCAAGAAAGTCGGCCTACACATGAACTTCAGCAAGACGAAGATCATGTGCAACAACCACATCGGGGATAAAAACACTAAGATCAAAATCGAGGACACAGAACTGGACGAAGTAGACCACTACATCTACCTAGGACAACGAATCTCCATGAGACCCTCAAAAGAAGGAGAAATCAAGCGAAGAATCACACTAGGATGGCAAGCTTTTGGCAGAGCTAGCTCAACCTTCAAAAATAAGAAGATCCCATTAATCCTAAAGAGAAGGGTGTATAACCAGTGCATCCTCCCAATAGTCACTTATGGAGCGGAAACATGGAACCTAACCTAGAGACAGACCCGCAAATTGAGAACCATGCAACGTTCACATGAAAGAATAATGCTGGGCCTCACATGGAGAGATCACAAGACAGCACAGTACATTCGAGAAAAGACAAGAATTAGGGACATCATAGAATCCATTAAAAATCTCAAATGGCGGTGGACTGGCCATGTTGCAAGAATGGCAGACAATCGATGGACATTGCAACGCACAACATAGATCCCCCGAGACCACATGCGCAACCAAGGCCGGCAAAATGTTAGATGGAGAGACGAGCTAGACAAGTTCAGGAAGTACTGGCTCCATGACGCCCATGATAGGGAAGTGTGGCAAATCCTGGGGAAGGTCTATGTCCAACGACGGACTGATGATGATGATGATGATGAAAGCTCAACGGGCTCAGTGGAAGATCAAAGGTTCGTCATATGGGTCAGAAAAATACGATCCCAAGAACGCACAGATCAAGTCATGAGATGTAATGTTTATGAAAAGGGGAGTGCATGCCCTCTCAGGGAGAGATTCGAAATTCAAGAACACTACAAACACGCTCGAAAGACAGATGAGTAGACGGTTGAAATGAAGCGTTGAGACAAAACGACAACGAAATTATTCCAAAGTAACCAGTATACAACCTAATACAGTGGTACCTTTCTCAGCAAAGGACTCTTACAACAGAATTCCATTTAGCGAGAGGTTCCCATTGCCCAAAAAACATCTCAGTGAAAAATTTTCAGCTTGCGACGAAATACGAACTATGAAATTTTATGAAGTTATCCAGAATCATCCAGATTTCATTTTTTATTTTCCAGATTTATATCTAGTATTTAGACGCTTGTTTTCAGACAGACAGGTGGACAGACATTTATTAAATTATAAGATTATCTATTTATTTGTCACATTATTTACTTATTTATTAGTATTTATTCACGAAATAATTTGTACAACGTATATTAGTTACAAGGTTATTATTAAGATTTTGGGGGTCTAATATTTTTATTTGGGACAAATTACTAGAACCATGTAGCTTTAATCATTCACTTAATGAATAGTCCTATAAAGGGACGTTTTTACGAAACGGATTGTCCTTGTGATGAGAGGCTCTTTAGTACTATTTTGATATTTTTCTTTTTCAGCCGGACGAGACATGGCCTGATTACTTTGATCCAGAATGTATTACACAGTGGTGCGTTGGGAATAAAATTGAGCCCATCGACAAATCAGCAAATTGCCCACTAGTTGTGTGTAAAGACGTAAGTAAAAAAAAGAAATAACCCCTCCAGTTGGCACCTAGCAAAAAGGAAATAAATACATTAGGACTGGCTGGGCGGTCGGCGAAATGATAACGATCTTAGGGAGAAGGAAAGAGAGAGAAAGAGAATGACCGGCAACAAGTGTCGGGGCAAGAGGCATGACCAGCTAGTGGTGCTGGCGCCAATGAGACTTGGAATATGTGCGTCCAGGGATTTCATAGGGGTCGTCGCAGGAAGTGACATTTTCGATATCTAGCTAAAAGAAGGGTGTCGTATTTAATTCCTAACTAAAAGAAAAGGGGGTGCTATAACCCCTTCAGTTAACACCTAACAAAAAGGGAATAAGTTCATTTAAAATCAATCCTACTGAGAGAGTAAAACTCCTTTACGCGTATGGTTCAAAAATAGACCCTTCCCTCTTAGGAGATAGGTGGAAAACAATCTTTCTTTCTTACGTCGTACTACGTTACCAAGTTGAAAAAAAGAGTCAAAACTATATGAATTCAATTGTGGATGTGCCTAGCTCCTATAAGAGGGTTCTCAGAGTCCCAGGTAACATTTCTCCAATTGCAATTATTATTATTATTATTATTATTATTATTATTATTATTATTATTATTATTATTTGCAATCTCACACCAGTTGCCTGGTGGTTACCGCTGGAGGTTGAGTGACAGCAAGTCTCCTCAAGTCTCTAGGCCTCCTCTTCTCATTCTCATAGACTACAGTAATACTGTGGTTTACAATTTCACACCAGTTGACCGGTGGTTACCGCTGGAGGTTGAGTGACAGCAAGTCTCCTCAAGTCTCTAGGCCTCCTCTTCTCATTCTCATAGACTACAGTAATACTGTGGTTTACAATTTCACACCAGTTGCCCGGTGGTCATTTCTGAGGGCCTTCAGCCCACATCTCTTCTTTCCCTCGCCTATCACGCCAGTGCCGTGATTCACATCTCCGCTTTAATTTTTCTTCCTGTGTAAGGTCACTGCAAAGATTTAGTGTTGCAGTCATTATTATTATTATTATTGATCTTTGACTGCTTTTCATTTAATCACTTTCTTTGGCTATTTATAGCACCTGTCAAGTCCTTAGATTTACTCAAAGACCGTCTAGTTAGCGTCATGGATCAGAAGTCAATTTTTTATTTCTGATCTATGCTTTTCACTTGTAAGTCCTGGATTAAATCTAAAATCACGGAGTATTCCGATAAAAAGCAACAAAAATAAGATGGTAACAATTTAACATATTTTAATCATACACATAAAGAGCACGTATGCAAATACTTATCAGCTTGTTTGTTTCTGACGTATCTCATTGTTTAAATAACCTTCGAATTATGACAAAACAATGAATATTTCGTCGTAGAAACACTTTTGGTCTGATCATTGCACATTAAAACAGACTGAGTTGACTTGAGTCTTTAAAAAAAGACATTGAATTAGGATACTTGAATTATTAAAGATAGATCACCTGATAAAATTCCTTAAGGCTCATTAGTTCCGATCAGTATTAGAAAAAAAAACGTCATTTTGGGAGGTCTATGTTAATAAATAAATAAAAGGGTTGAGAAAATACCAGATTGTCTATTGCTATGACACGTGTAAGTATAAACAGGCCAAACAGACACCGGGTTTTCAAAAGTAATTACTAAATTTTGAAAACTGATCATCTGTCTGACTGGGGAAGGGGAAAGCTGAAAGGAAAGAGTTTGCCTTTCGAACCTATACCCTTATCTCTCATTTAGCCTTTACTTCCTAGCCCCGTCTGTCAATAATGTTCGGACAATTTCTGAAGATAGCTGTTTTTTACTCAACTTCATTTCAAAATAAAATAAAAAGGTTACTTTTTTAGAATTAAAAGTGAATACATTGACACTAAAATTTATACTTGAATAACATATCCATGCTTAAATATTCATGTCATTTTCTGTTAATTTTGTTTTACATAACACACATACGATATCTTTTTTTCTTTCATCTATTTTTCTAAATAAATTTAGAATTAAAATATTACACTATTCTTATTTTTTCTTACATAATATTTTGTTCTTGGAATTTATGTCTGATCTCCTTTTAAAGATTAAGACACAGAAACATTAAGAACACTCGAATAATCAATTGTCTAAATAAATGAATTAGCTTTATGCTCGGTGGTGCTGATTCATACTTATAAATAACTCCGTTTTTCACAGTTAGATGCTATTATTTGAATGTATCATATTCCTATCTATTCATTTTTGAGCGTGCAAAAACTAATATAATCGAAATCTTTATTTTAGGGTTTCTCACCACAACGCATCTTTGGAAACTGTTGTCCTGTATGTGTGCCTTACGCAAGTATGATTTCAATTTTTGACGATTAAAATATAACTTGAAGTTTTCATATATTTTAGAAGCATTTGAATGAATGTGTTTGAACTGCTGAACTTGAGCTTGGTATTGGTTTTGATGTTACCTCAAAGTAAGGGCCAAGCTATCCAACAGCCTTCTCAAAGATCCTTTGTGTCATTTCTGTTGTAATTGAAAAACAGACGAAAAGTACATACCTCTGCCAACTCCATTATGAAGGGTTATAATTATACAGGGATCCGTCCCTAAATTCAATCATTTTCCATAGCCTATTACCAACCCTTCCACAAAATTTCATGGAAATTAATTGAGAGTTTTGGGAGATATCTAGTGGACAGACATGAACTATTGGTGATATCAGGTATGGACTAACAAGATAGGAGAGATAATTGTACTTAAATCAGCCCCCAAATTCATTTACTTCTTCCGTCTATTCATAAAAACTTCTTCCTCAACCTATTTTCCACTTTTCCACGAAATTTCATTGAAACTCATTGAGAACTTCTGGAGATATCATGCGGAGAGTCGTGGGCGTATACAAAAATCTATCTATTCAAAATCCCTATATTTTATTTCCTAGACAACTGTAGCGAAGAGTTCTATTCTTTTATATAATATATGCATGTGTTATTTTGTATGTTTCGATGCTTCTGGTCGTACAGTTTTACTTGAAAATTGGCATTGGTATTCCACTAGACCCTTCCTAAAAATGTTCTTTTCTCTTCTGTTTTTGGAGAGGCCTTATTCTGGTAGCTTTATTATTAACATCTTGAGTTTCTTGAATCTTCTAGGTGATATTTCTCTATTTTAGATATTTTCCACTGACGATCGCCAATGATGTCATAAATAGAATTTATTTTAACTATATTTATTCTTCGATAGGATTTTTCGTATGACTCCACGATAGTTCAATTATTGACTGTGATGCTGATTTCATTACTATTACCCAAAACACTGACTGGCATTCAAATATTCATAAATATCTACTCTAATTTTCAGGCACACCCGAAATACCAGTAACTATCCCTGGTGAGTTGGAGCCACCTTTTTTTGTCAGCATTTATTTATTTTTTTATGAAAATTCATCAAAGTTTCTTCAAATCAATGTATAGGGTTTCGAGTATAAATTCAAAATATCATCACCAAATTTAATTGAATTGATACGAACGTACATATATATATATATATATATATATATATGTGTGTGTGTGTGAGTGTGTAAATATTCATATGTGTGTATAAATTTATATCCATCTATCTATACGTATGTATCTATATATGTGTATGTATACATTCATATATGTATCAAGAAATGGACACATGAAATGAATTATGAATTGCATTATATTATATAGAGACTTATTTGAGATGATCTCCCGTCGCTACACGGTTAATGTATCATTCGTTCTAGACAACATAAATAGAATAAACTATTAAAAAAATGGGACTGCTGCTTTAATAAATAATTAATATTTATATGTACATATATATATATATATATATATATATATATATATATATATATATATATATATATATATATATATATGTATGTATTATCTCTCTCTATATGTATGTATGTGTGAATGTATTTGTATAAATGTATATACATACATATGAACAAATATATATATATATATATATATATATATATATATATATATATATATATATATATATATATATATATATATATAATGCGTGGGAAAATCATTAAATCCCTAACCTGACAGACACGTCGTCATAAGCTGAATTTAGATCTGAAACTTTCTCAGTATAATGTACACTATGTATAGTATTTCTTGTGAACCAATGATTATTCTGATATTCTACTCGTATTATACTTCAGAGTGTGCCGAAAAGTGTTATTGCCGATTGGAAACTTGCGACAGTGATTGCTCAGTGTCTTCAGAATGCCAGGTGAAATGCACCTGCCGTGAAGGTTTCACATTCAGGAATGGTACCTGTATCCAAGAGCCAGAGGATTGTGAAGGTGAGATGCTTTTAGTATCTTCAATTACATCGTTTTATGGTGTATGTCAGCAAATATTATTCGGTGATCCCTGTCCCCATTGTTTGTTATAAGCGTCAAGTTAATGTATATATGTTACGGTAAGAAACTAGTGATGCAGTAATGGTTAACAAGCTTGTGATGGTGACCATTACCACTGTATTCTCCATTATGGACGTGTCAAACTAAGCTGTATATACACTGTAAATATTGAAGCAGAATATACTTAATATTTAATGAATTTAACTTGGTTTGTCACAAGGCGACAGTTGTGGAGCACCTACTGGGATTTCATGAAATAGTTAGATTAATAATCTCATTGTTACATATATGCAGTAATGCAGTCAACTATTGGCACCTTCTTCAAAAATGACTTTTCATTAAATCTATCGTTTAAATCAATGTCTATATGAATGATATTTGGTCAATATACATATAAGTGTTTAACGAACACCAAATAACAATAAAATCCTCAAAACAGTTTATAGCTATCGTTTTGAACTTTTTTTCTTCAATTTTCAGCGATTTTGGTAAAGTTTCATTATTTGAGAAATTTACTGATATTTAATATTTGATGGTTATATTTGTGGTTAGAATATTTTTGTTTGTATCCCAGACTATTTTCTGCTATGACTAAAAGATTGAAAGTGAACTATAGGTACAATAAACAACCATTTACTTTTATTTTTATTCAGGCTCTACAACACCTTTCATCCCACCATCAGGAACTACACCAACAGGTAAAAAGAAAACGTCCGTCTTTTTGAAAATACAAGTTTAAACAATTTATTTTTGACTTATATTCGTTTCAACTTGATTTCATTTTCTTATCATCGCCATTACTAAGACTGACATAATACGGTTACCAATGAACAGCGTAGATCGGAAATTGAGAAAAAGCTCAACGATAGGGAAGTTACGATGGTAAATGCCTATAATTGAGATGGAAAAAATACCAGTCAAAAAGTTATAATTGTTGACAATGGCTTTTGACGAAGGCTTTATGTATTGTGCAACTTTTAGAAACATTTTCTCTCAGTTATTAAGTGTTATTTTTTGATTGATTATGTCTCAAAAGTATAAAAATGTCAGTTATACCCTTCAATCTTTGCTTTTGTGACCAGGACAGTAATTATTTGGAATCTATTCATTTTCAGTTAGATAACGGGCGAATTAGCACATTTCAAATCTCATGAAGATCATAACTGGATCTCTAACACAGAATGCACTTTAATTTTTAGCTAAGATACAGGTTTCTCCTGTTATCTATAAGTAGAACATTCTAAGAAAAAACATACCGTAAGCAGAAATGGCGTAACGCAGAAAATAAATTCCCCTAAAATTAAATGGGGAAAAGATTTAAGCATTCTCAGATCTAAAAATGGTGATGATGTTATGTCAGGTCGAGTTTTTAGAGGTTGGGGTTGGGTGAGAGGTATAGAAGACTGAAGTGCAGAGAAAGAGAGATAGAGAGAGAGAAGGGGAGGTAGTGCGCAGCCTTTATAATGGCTCGCCGCAAAACAAAAGTTGAACGCTATTTTCGCTTCTCACCATTTTTTCGTAAAGGCAAAAAGTGGTGTAAAGCGAAATTTCAAAGAGCAGAGAGAAGAAGATATAAAAGAAATGATTTCAATGAATAATCAGGTGAACCTTAATTAGTGCAGTTAATTCGTTCCTAAATTTTCTCTTAAATGATCCCTTGTTTTTGTTTTTAACTAAGAGTTAAATAGTGGTACAGATTGGTCTATCTAGCTTTGGAATACAATCAGTCAAGGCGATGGACAGCGTAGATTCCACACAAGTGTGTGGAGCGGTTTGATGTCCAATTTAACGTCCGTCAGCAGCTCCAGCAGCCAAGCTGATGCCAGACTTATCGTTCTCTGCTCTCTTCTAGACTACATCAACGAGGCCGACTGGGAGATTTTTACAACTGGGCATCTCAGTATCTCCCTACGCTTCAGTCAGGCATACACCTTGACAGGGATACTCCAGTGTCGTTTCATTGTGTGTATAGACAAAACAGAGACCATCCATTCTTAGTTATATCGATTTTTACTGCAGTGCCTTAAGCGTACTACATCATAAACTGCACCAATCTAGTTATTCCTGTGTCCGTATTTCTGTTTGATTATACTCTTGATAAACATAGTGATTATTGTACCTTTCAGCTCCGTGCGATTTGGTCGATGGAATGAAGAGTCCAGTTTTTGTTCCCGACAGTAACATAAAGGTCACGCCAATTGGAAGTTCATCAACACGTTCCAACATGCGACCAGACGGAGAAGGATGGAAAGTTCCAGTACCGAGAGAATTTGAATCAGCCCCCTCCATAACAATTACATTGACAAATGACCCTAATGGAATTATATTGTCCGAAGTGAATGTCCGTGGGAACGTACATAATTACATTGTCCAATTGCAATATCCTAAAACCATAGGATATGAATCCGTAGGAACTTTTACAAATGGAAAGACATTTTACAAACCACTGATTATGATGAAGGTCACGAAAATTCGAATCGTTTTGAAAACTGTAAAACGTTTTGATGTGAACAGATATCCAACAGACTTTGTGGTCAAGGTCTCTGTAATTGCTTGCTTCTTACCAGGTAAAATCCAGTTATATCTTCACCCTAATTCACGCCCTTCTCCCTGTTATAACTCAATTCGTGAGTTATACTGCAGATGGATTGTGGAACCTTAGACAATATTAATCTAGCCATAAAATAGCTTGATTTAGCTCCGAAATAGCTAAATTGATTGCTACCCGGTTAAGACGTGGTTGGCTTTCTTGGGCTTTAACACCTGCGTTATAACGAGGGATGCATGTATTTGTCTATCAAATTTCGTAGTTTTATAGTCAGTAAATCAATTCTGTTCACTGGTTTTTAGTATTAGTTTCTGTTTATTTTTATCGCAACAATAATTTGCATGATTCGTCTACAAAAATTGAATAATGTGTTTTCATTTTAATTCTTTTTTATTCTTAAAAAGTATGTAACTATGCTTGATATATATGAATTATGCTATGTATGTAACAGAAATTTGCAGTGTCAAAGAAGCATCTGATGTAGTCAATTATATTTAGCCATTTCATGACGACTGAACATGAAAAGAGAGCCAGAAAGTCGGCTTACACATGAACTTCAGCAAGACGAAGGTCATGTGCAACAACCACATCGAGGATAAAAACACTAAGATCAAAATCGAGGACACACAACTGGAAGAAGTAGACCACTACATCTACCTAGGACAACGAATCTCCATGAGACCCTCAAAAGAAGAAGAAATCAAGTGAAGAATCACACTAGGATGGCAAGCCTTTGGCAGAGCAAGCTCAACCTTCAAAAACAAGACGACCCCATTAATCCTAAAGAGAAGGGCGTATAACCAATGCATCCTCCCAATGGTCACTTATGGGGCTGAAACATGGAATCTAACCAAGAGACAGACCTGCAAATTGAGAACCATGCAATGTGCACATGAGAGAATAATGCTGGGCCTCACATGGAGAGATCACAAGACAGCACAGTACATTCGAGAAAAGACAAGAATTAGGGACATCATAGAATCCATTAAAAATCTCAAATGGCGGTGGGCTGGCCATGGTGCAAGAATGGCAGACAATCGATGGACATCGCGACTTACGACATGGATCCCCAGAGACCACATGCGCAACCGAGGCCGGCAAAATATTAGATGGAGAGACGAGCAAGACAAGTTCAGGAAGTACTGGCTCCGCGACGCCCATGATAGGGAAGTGTGGCAAATCCTGGGGAAGGTCAAAGTCCAACGACAGACGCTAAAAGACTGATGATGATGATGATGATGATGAAGATGAAAAACATTCTGAGCATCAGTGTATATCATAGGCCTCAATATGATTTTTCATTTGCTACTGATTTGAGAATTGTTTTGATCAAATACAACATTTTCTGCAAATCAAATCATGCATCTTTGAACAATTTCCCTCAAGTTTCTCAATTCATTGAATTAATTTGGATAAAGTGAGTCGTTTGAAGGATATAATTTTTCTTTATTCTACTTTTAAATATCTGATTTTTAAATCTGTGTAATTAGGCTCATCACTCTTCTTTTGACTCGGCTACTAATCGTAATATCATAAGTTTACACTTTTGACAATATAATTAGTTATTCGGATGTTTAACACGTCGCTTGGTTTTATTGGGCTCACAAGTGAATCTGCTCAACTGATATTTTCTTTTATAAGTTTTGCAGACAAGGTTTTAAGATTATATATTCTTTGAATTTCGTTTTTTCTCTGGCTGACGTTTTCACTTTCTTTCCACAGAATATACAACACCTGCAGTTTCCAAGACAACGCCAACCACTGCGTGTAAGTTTTCTTTATTTCTTTTTTATCTTCAGGTTTTGTCTCTTCTTTAAAGACTTGCTCAAAAGTCGCCTTCGATTTCAACTTCCTACTTAAAGAATTTATATTATGATCATTTTCTTATTCCTCCCATTTTCTTATTGATAACTGGAATTAATACTTGATAGACCTTGAGTTATTTGCCTTGGATGGATATTTTTGTCACACTATACAAAAATAAATTAAAATAATTACACGGAAACCAGTTGCCCGATTGGACTGAAAAAATAGTATTCTTTAAATTAAAGGCTTTAACCAGTATTGTGCTAACAAAAATTATGCTACAATGTATCATTTTTTGCTGTCTTGCGTTAACAAACCCACAAACGATATAGAAATTGCGCCATAATACTATTGATATAGACATCCGTTTAACTCAGCTTAAAACGTGCATAAAAGTGAGTTGAAAAGATTGTGTTGTGTCAGTCATATAATTTGGGAGAGGCGGCCATCTTTAAAATTCCTGATGTTTCCATCCGTGCTTGAACCCTAACCTTTAATACTAGTGTTTAATATGCAAATTCTCGATCCATCATGCTGCTCCCTCTTATTCTCAGCTAAGGAAAGTTGTCGAATTTTATGATCAGCAAAATTGGTAAATTTCGCATTGTATATAATTTCAGTACTGGTTTCAATTCTGTAGTGCATAAACTACAAAAATGCCTCTTTATTGAAAGACTAATGTTGAAGAAAATAAAGTAGCTTTTCAACTTCTCAGTGAAATCATTCCAGTCATACGTGCATAGAAATACAGCTCTAATTCTTCAACTTCTAACGAGAGGATAGTATCATATTCATGTACTTCTATGTTTCAGTGTTTACAAGAGGAAGTCCATTTGCTTCTTCGGTACATCCAACAATTACCTCACCAGGAACTGCAACATCTCAAGGTACAATGTTTTTTTTTCTCGTTCCTTCATCTATTATTGTCCTTGGAAGAGCATTAGATTTAAAGTTATATAACCTCTTGTTCAACTCTCAGTATCCAGAATGCTATCATAATAACGACAAATTCAACAGAAAGAATGAGTCCGAAGAACTCTTAGGAAGCGTAATAACATTTCTCATAATTAAAGACAATATTTTTGCCATCAGACTGTTAGCTAATAGCAGGAAACTACTCACTTATAGATGCTATTCTATTTTCCAGCTCCCTGTGTTGTCACTGAAGGCATGGCCAAACCGTGGATCATTCCAGACACTTCCATAAAGGGAGTACCAGAATTCAATGAGAGCCGAGCAAGTGATGCACGTCCAACAGGGCGAGGCTGGGAAGTCCCAGTGCCTTCAGATCCCACCCAGGAAAAACCTTATTTACTCATCTCAATAACAGACCAACCAGAGGGCATACCTCTTGCAGAAGTTGAAGTCTTTGGAAATGTCGAATACTTTTCTATTGAAATATGGGATGAAGAGTCCCTCACATTCATGCCCAGAGCAAACAAAATATCAGAAAAATATCTGAGCAAACATTTCGAAAGTGTGCAAGTTATCAAGATAGTCTTTGAATCTGCTAAACCAATTAATGATGTGTACAAAGTGTGGGTCACCGTAAAGGCATGTTTTGAACTAACAGGTAATTTTATTTTATTTAAAAAAATACTCAACAGAAAGCAAATCTGTTATAAAACGGTAGATATGAGAGAATAGAATATATATATATATATATATATATATATATATATATATATATATATATATATATATATATATATAAGTTACAGCAATTATTTTTCCAATCATTTTCCTACTGTATAAAAACTGCTCTGTTTAAGGTCTTATTATTTTTCTATTCATGTGTTTTTCAACGTATACTTGCTTCCATTAACTTGTTCAGTAATATCTCAACTGCACTACGCCCAACTCGTTCTATTCAAAACTACATATTTATGGCATTGCTATGTATCATATTATTATCAGTCCTGTTACATATTTTATAAGTATTACTAAAACATTAGAATGATAGATGTTATAATAGACAATGCATATGGTAGCATTACTTCTGACACATATCATATTAGTATGACAAAAACATTAAATTGATGTACGTAAGATAAGATGTACGTATATAATGCGCAGATCTCGCATACATTAAACAGATGATATCAACTTGCAATCGACACTTATCAGCTCGGACATAAATTTAATTCAGGCTCCCTTTTCATAACGGTTGTTGTATAGACAGCTCCCACAAAATACGAATGAAATATACAGGAAGCAGTATGGAATTTATCTATATTCATCTATCTATAAAGAGTATGTTTTATGAATAGTATTTTTCAACTGCTGCTCAATGCAATTCACCCCTACTCTTCGGTTGAAGAGTTTGAGGCTTTGCTCCATAATACGAGTGCATTGGATTCAGTGCCAGAAAAGCCCACGAGAAGTGTGTTACACTTAAAGTAAAAATGGTGGACATAGATAAAGACTATTTTGCAGGTCGGGGAACTCTCAGAATGTTTCCCATATAAATTAATGGAAATAGCTTTTTTGCTTTACACCATTTTGGCCAACCAAAGGAATCATAGGAATCTGCTACTTTCGGATAGTAAACATTTAATTGATCTCCCCACCACAGCATACTACTACGGCATGATTATGTGCAGTGACTAACCAAACCCTTTCTTCATTTTTTCTTTATTCGTGCAAGTAATATTAACATAAAATCTTTTTGTTGTAGGAACCGTTTCCACAATCATAAGCTCAACAGGTAAGGATTTTCTAAATTTGACGATATTTTCCAAACTTGTGAAGCTTGTTCCATGAATTACTTTGATTTATTCCTGCTGGCCTCGTCCCTACATTTTCATGGTGATGTTCTTTGGCTATCGTCAAGTGTATAATTCTCCAAGTAAATTTTTGTTGAAGATATCTCTAGATCTGGGCATCAAATATTTTTGCCGGTAGAGGCAATTCAGTAATCAGACTGAAAAAATTTGGCTACACATACTGTATATATCAATGCATTATCATTTTGCCAGAATACAAGCAAAAAAAGAATGATGATTCATACATGTATTTCAAGCTATAATATATAATATATTGCGAAGTTATAACAAAAGAGTGATGGAAGCTTCAGAAAAAGCAAAAAAGCAACTCAACGAAGAAAAGCACTGGCCTGTCCGTGAATCTTATTAATTACAATATATATATATATATATATATATATATATATATATATATATATATATATTGAACAACTGGAGGGAGAGGCTGTATAAAAATATCAACAACATCCTTTAAACTAAGAATAACCAATCATATATCATCATTTACAAACAAAAAATACAAGAGCAGTACATTATTGTTGATGTATTATTGGAGACTAACTGATGCCAAACTCAAACCCATTATAAAATGGAAATTATTAAAACAGACACTCATATGCTAGAATATTGAAATCCCATCTAACCTATGCCTGCATCAAAAATTTGAAATCCTCACTTCTGGTAGTAGAACAACAACAAAAAAAAAAAACAGAATTATTAGATAGAAAAAACGAAATAGCATTAAAATGCTTGCACCACTTGAAATGTTTGTTGAAAAACCTAATTTAACAGCCCACATATAGGTATACTAAAAACTAACTGCCATAGCTATTTTCCCCTCATTATTACTATTAATATTATCATCATTTTATGCTTCCAGCCACTTTAAAGAACAACCCAATCACCATAATTATCTTAGACATGCAGAAAAAGAGCAAACCTAGAATAATTAAACCGACAACTAAGGTCTTGTAAAAATGAACCCAAACATGGGGAAGCAGATTCAAGAGAGAATAGAATACTCTCAGACAGGAAACTTACCACACTGAGCTGATTGTTTAACAAAATACTGATAAAGAAAATGCCTGCACTATATCCTGCTAAATCATAATTTATAACTACCAACAAGCACAGTATCTCTACTGAATGAAACAGAAAAAGAACATAACATGCAATGGCTAACCAATAACGAAAGTAGAAGAAAGAAAAGAAAAGATGTATAAGTACAATAATAGGAAGATCCTACACCCTAGAATAATAACCCCCCCCCCTGTCTTAATAGGGATATAAAATGAACTGAATCTCAAACAGGTCAGGAACATAACTGTGTTTGTGTAGAGAATCCTTTACTTCATATTGAACAAGCGTAGGTTTTGTCTTTTTTGTGTGCATGTGTTTCTCCAAGTGTTCCAGCACTCCTGTTTTGTCTACGGACTCGAAAATTGGCATCAGTACTCCACTAAACACCTTCAAAAATATTTGTTTTCTGATCTTTTGGGGAAAATGCTTTTTTTTCCCCCTTCGGGGGCCCTTTTCTGACAGGTTTATTTGTATCATCTAGATTCTCCAGAACGTCAGTCATTTCGTAAATAGAATTGATTTTGACCATTTTTGTTCCTCGATGGATTTTTAAAAATTGACTTCAAATTTGCAACTATGGTTGTTCAATCATTGACTGCGATGGCTAGTATATAATTAATTTTACTATAGTACTAAAATCGGCCGGTATGTACCGATGCCTTAAACATTCTTTCAAGTAATAAGTGTTAAATACATATGTTGTTTTTTCGTAATTTGTACATGTTGCTCTTAGGATTTTTATTTATCAATTTAATTCTTTGATTGGTTTCATACAAAGAAGAAACAAATAAAATGAAAAAAACTTGATTCCATCCATTATGTCCTTGTTTGGTAACCCTTTAAGAATGGCATATAAGACCACATGTGTTTAACTCAAAAAATGACACAAAAAGTAAACGTAACCCTTGTTGTCCATAACCTGAAGAACCGGTTGATAAATGAGAGGAATCCAGGAAAATGCGGTATTTTTTCTTTAGTATTCCCTGCTGAAATGCAGTTCAACCCTAATCGCATAAAATGTCATTGAGAATAATTTTGAATGTCTGATTGAAGGAAAATTAAACTTTCCATCGAATCGAACAACTCTAGCATCAAACTTAGAAGTCATGAAAAGATATTCCATCAAAAAATGAAGATTGTCAGAATGAAAAGAAAATCTTTAGAAGGGGTCTAGTGGAGAGTTGATTTTCAAGTCTGTAGACAAAACAGTATTGCGAGGAGTGCTGGAGCAAATAAACACATACTCTTATGAAAAAATTGGTGGAACCTTCACCATTTTCTATGGCTGAAGTCTTTTGATAGAGAAAGAGATGTTCTTCTGCCAGTTGAAATGAAAAAAAAATGAATATTTTGCATGAAACCTGTTTCCTAATTATGATTTTAAAAGGTTCACATCTCAAATATTTCAGAACCTATTACGACAGTATCTGAGTATATACCAACTGAAACTATGATTTCAACTCAAGAAACTTCATTAATTTCTGTACCATTGACAACCCCTTATTATACAACAGAAAAGGTTACTTCTGAAAAACCACTTGTATCTAGCACTACAAAGTTACCAACAATACCCTCACAGGCAACACCAGGTGTAACAGGAAGCGCTAAAGTACCTACAACAGCTGGAACTGGAACTGCCAGCATACCAACAGTAGCACCCTCACAACCAACACAAGTGGGAACTGGAACTGCAGAGATACCAACAACATCTTCACAGCCCAAACCATCAGTAACAGGAACAGCAAGTATACCAACAGGAGAACCAACAGAAGAAAAACCAGTTTTTCCTAGAACGACGAAACAAACATCAATCCCATCACGGCCAACACAAGCTGTAACAGGGACTGGTAAAGTACCAACAACACCATCAGTGCCAACACCAGGTGTAACTGTAACAGGTGAAGTACCAACAACACAAGAGGCAACCTCAGGTGCAACAGGAACAAGTGAAGAGCTAACAACCCCTTCACAATCACCGCCAGTTGAAATTGGAACACCTGAAGAACAAACAACTTACTCAAAAGAAACATCAGGTGAAACAGGTACAAGTGAGGTACCAACAGAACCTTCAAGCATAACACCAGCTGTCACTGGAACTGGTGAGGTACCAACGACATCATCACAGGCAACAAAATGGATTGGAACGAGTATGATACCAACAACACCCTCACAATCAACACAAATTGTAACTGGGACTGTAAGCTTACCAACAGTGGCACCCTCACAACCAACCCCAGTAATAACTGGAACTACTGAGGTACCAACAACACCTTCACAGCCCAAACCATCTGTAACAGGAACAGCAAGTGTACCAACAGGAGAACCAACTGAAGAAAAACCAGTTTTTCCTAGGACGACAAGACAAACATCAATCCCATCACGGCCAACACAAGCTGTAACTGGAACTGGTGGGGTACCAACAACCTCATCACAGGCAACAAAATGGGTTGGAACTAGTATGACACCTACAACATCATCACAGGCGACACAAATTGTGACTGGAACTGTCAGCTTACCAACTGGAGTCCCCTCACAGCCAACACCAGTTGTAACTGGAACTAGTGAGGTACCAACAACATCACAGTCAACACCAATTGTAACTGGAACCGTCAGCTTGCCAACAGGAGTGCCCTCACAGCAAACACCAGGTGTAACAGGAACTGGTAAGGTACCAACAACATCACAAGCAACACCAATTGTAACTGGAACTGTCAGCTTACCAACAGGAGTGCCCTCACAGCCAACACCAGGTGTAACTGGAACTCGTGAGGTACCAACAACATCATCACAGGCAACACCAATTGTTACTGGAACTGTCAGCTTACCAACAGGAGTGCCTTCACAGCCAACACCAGTTGTAACTGGAACTGGTAAAATACCAACAACATCACAAGCAACAACAATTGTAACTGGAACCGTCAGCTTGCCAACAGGAATGCCCTCACAGCCAACACCAGGTATAACAGGAACTGGAGAGGTACCAACAACATCACAAGCAACACCAATTGTAACTGGAACTGTCAGCTTACCAACAGGAATGCCTTCACAGCCAACACCAGGTGTAACAGGAACTGGGGAGGTACCAACAGCATCATCACAGGCAACAGAAATTGTGACTGGAACTGTCAGCTTACCAACAGGAGTGCCTTCACAGCCAACACCAGGTGTAACAGGAACTGGTGAGGTACCAACAACTTCACAAGCAACACAAATTGTAACTGGAACTGTCAGCTTACCAACAGGAGTGCCTTCACAGCCAACACCAGGTGTAACAGGAACTGGGGAGGTACCAACAGCATCATCACAGGCAACAGAAATTGTGACTGGAACTGTCAGCTTACCAACAGGAGTGCCTTCACAGCCAACACCAGGTGTAACAGGAACTGGTGAGGTACCAACAGCATCATCACAGGCAACAGAAATTGTGACTGGAACTGTCAGCTTACCAACAGGAGTGCCTTCACAGCCAACACCAGGTGTAACAGGAACTGGTGAGGTACCAACAACTTCACAAGCAACACAAATTGTAACTGGAACTGTCAGCTTACCAACAGGAGTGCCTTCACAGCCAACACCAGGTATAACAGGAACTGGAGAGGTACCGACAACATCACAAGCAACAACAATTGTAACTGGCTCTGTCAGCTCACCAACGGGAGTGCCCTCACAGCCAACACCAGTTGTAACAGGGATAAGTAAGGTACCGACAACATCACAAACAACACAAATTGTTACTGGAACTGTCAGCTTACCAACAGGAGTCCCTTCACAGCCAACACCAGGTGTAACAGGATCTGGAGAGGTACCAACAACATCACAAGCAACAACAATTGTAACTGGAACTGTCAGCTTACCAACAGGAGTGCCCTCACAGCCAACACCAGGTGTAACAGGAACTGGTGAGGTACCAACAACATCATCACAGGCAACAGAAATTGTAACTGGAACTGTCAGCTCACCAACAGGAGTGCCTTCACAGCCAACACCAGGTGTAACAGGAACTGGTGAGGTACCAACAACTTCACAGGCAACACAAATTGTAACTGGAACTGTCAGCTTACCAACAGGAGTGCCCTCACAGCCAACACCAGGTGTAACAGGAACTGGAGAGGTACCAACAACATCACAAACAACACAAATTGCAACTGGAACTGTCAACTTACCAACAGGAGTGCCTTCACAGCCAACACCAGGTGTAACAGGAACTGGGGAGGTACCAACAACATCACAAACAACAGAAATTGTTACTGGAACTGTCAGCTTACCAACAGGAGTGCCTTCACAGCCAAGACCAGTTGTAACTGGAACTGGTGAGGTACCAACAACATCATCACAAGCAACAGAAATTGTGACTGGAACTGTCAGCTCTCCAACTGGAGTCCCCTCACAGCCAACACCAGGTGTAACTGGAACTGGTAAAGTACCAACTACATCACAGTCAACACCAATTGTAACTGGAACCGTCAGCTTACCAACAGGAGTGCCCTCACAGCCAACACCAGGTGTAACAGGAACTGGAAAGGTACCAACAACATCACAAACAACACAAATTGCAACTGGAACTGTCAGCTTACCAACAGGAGTGCCTTCACAGTCAACACCAATTGTAACTGGAACCATTAGCTTACCAACAGGAGTGCCTTCACAGCCAACACCAGGTGTAACGGGAACTGGGGAGGTACCAACAACATCACAAGCAACAGAAATTGTAACTGGAACCGTCAACTTACCAACAGGAGTCCCTTCACAGCCAACACCAAGTGTAACAGGAACGGCTGAAGTACCTACAACATCACAAGCAACAGGAATTGTAACCGGAACTGTCAGCTTACCAACAGGAGTGCCTTCAAAGGCAACACCAGTTGTTACAGGAACTGTTAAAGTACCAACAACATCACAAGCAACACCAGGTGTAACAGGAACTGGTAAAATACCAACAACATCACAAGCAACAGAAATTGTAACTGGAACCATCAGCTTACCAACAAAAGTGCCCTCACAGCCAACACCAAGTGTAACAGGAACTGCTGAAGTACCTACAACATTACAATCAACAGGAATTGTAACTGGAACTGTCAGCTTACCAACAGTAGTGCCTTCAAAGGCAACACCAGTTGTTACAGGAACTGTTAAAGTACCAACAACATCACAAGCAACACCAGTTGTAACTGGAACTGTCAGCTTACCAACAGGAGTGCCTTCACAGCCAACACCAGGTGTAACAGGAACTGGTAAAATACCAACGTCATCACATGCAACAACAATTGTTACTGGAACTGTCAACTTACCAACAGGAGTGCCCTCACAGCCGACACCAGGTGTAACAGGAACTGGTGAGGTATCTACAGCATCGCAAGTGACACCGATTGTTACAGGAACTGCTGAAGAACCAAAGACATCACAAGCAACAGAAATTGTAACGGGAACCGTCAGCTTACCAACAAGAGTGCCCTCACAGCCAACAACAATTGTTACGGGAACTGCTGAAGTACTAACAACATCACAAGCAACACCAATTGTAACTGGAACTGTCAGCTTACCAACAGGAGTGCCTTCTAAGCCAACACCAGGTAAAACAGGAACTGGTGAGGTACCAACAACATCACAAGCAACACCAATTGTAACTGGAACTGTCAGCTTACCAACAGGAGTGCCCTCACGGCCAACACCAGGTATAACAGGAACTGGTGAGCTACCAACAACTTCACAAGTAACACAAATTGTAACTGGAACTGTCAGCTTGCCAACAGGAGTGCCTTCACAGCCAACACCAGGTATAACAGGAACTGGAGAGGTACCAACAACATCACAAGCAACAACAATTGTAACTGGAACTGTCAGCTTACCAACTGGAGTCCCCTCACAGCCAACACCAGGTGTAACTGGAACTGGTAAAGTACCAACTACATCACAGTCAACACCAATTGTAACTGGAACCGTCAGCTTACCAACAGGAGTGCCTTCTCAGCCAACACCAGGTATAACAGGAACTGGAGAGGTACCAACAACATCACAAGCAACAACAATTGTTACTGGAACTGTCAGCTTACCAACAGGAGTGCCTTCACAGCCAACACCAGGTGTAACAGGAACTGGTATGGTACTAACAACATCACTAGCAACACCAATTGTAACTGGAACTGTCAGCGCATCAACAGGAGTGCCCTCACAGCCAACACCAATTGTTACGGGAACTGCTGAAGTACCAACGACATCACAAGTAACAGAAATTGTAACTGGAACTGTCAGCTTACCAACAGGAGTGCCCTCACAGCCAACACCAATTGTTACGGGAACTACTGGAGTAGAAACAACATCACAAGCAACTGAAATTGTAACTGGAACTGTCAGCTTACTAACAAGAGTGCCTTCACAGCCAACACCAGGTGTAACGGGAACTGGAGAGGTACCAACAACATCACAAACAACACAAATTGTAACTGGAACTGTCAGCTCACCAACAGGAGTGCCTTCACAGCCAACTCCAGTCTTTACAGGAACTGGTAAGGTACCAACTACATCACAAGCAACGCAAATTGTTACTGGAACTGTCAGCTTACCAACAGGAGTGCCTTCACAGCCAACACCAGTAGTAACAGGAACCGGGGAGGTACCAACAACATCACAAGCAACACAAATTGTTACCGGAACTGTCAGCATACCAACAAGAGTGCCCTCACAGCCAACACCAGTAGTAACAGGAACCGGGGAGGTACCAACAACATCACAAGCAACAGAAATTGTAACTGGAACTGTCAGCTCACCAACAGGAGTCCCTTCACAGCCAACACCAGTTGTTACAGGAACTGGTAAGGTACCAACAACATCACAAGCAACAACAATTGTAACTGGAAATGTCAGCTTACCAACAGGAGTGCCCTCACAGCCAACACCAGGTGTAACTGGAACTGGTAAGGTACCAACTACATCACAAGCAACAGAAATTGTAACTGGAACTGTCAGCTCACCAACAGAAGTGCCTTCACAGCCAACACCAGTTGTTACAGGAACTGGTAAGGTACAGACTACATCACAAGCAACAGAAATTGTTACTGGAACTGTCAGCTTACCAACAGGAGTGCCTTCACAGCCAACACCAGTAGTGACAGGAACTAGTAAGGTACCAACAACATCACAAGCAACACAAATTGTGACTGGAACCATTAGCATACCAACAGGAGTGCCCTCACAGACAACATCAGGTGTAACAGGAACTGGAGAGGTACCAACAACATCACAAGCAACAACAATTGTAACTGGAACTGTCAGCTTACCAACTGGAGTCCCCTCACAGCCAACACCAGGTGTAACTGGAACTGGTAAAGTACCAACTACATCACAGTCAACACCAATTGTAACTGGAACCGTCAGCTTACCAACAGGAGTGCCTTCTCAGCCAACACCAGGTATAACAGGAACTGGAGAGGTACCAACAACATCACAAGCAACAACAATTGTTACTGGAACTGTCAGCTTACCAACAGGAGTGCCTTCACAGCCAACACCAGGTGTAACAGGAACTGGTATGGTACTAACAACATCACTAGCAACACCAATTGTAACTGGAACTGTCAGCGCATCAACAGGAGTGCCCTCACAGCCAACACCAATTGTTACGGGAACTGCTGAAGTACCAACGACATCACAAGTAACAGAAATTGTAACTGGAACTGTCAGCTTACCAACAGGAGTGCCCTCACAGCCAACACCAATTGTTACGGGAACTACTGGAGTAGAAACAACATCACAAGCAACAGAAATTGTAACTGGAACTGTCAGCTTACTAACAAGAGTGCCCTCACAGACAACATCAGCTGTAACAGGAACTGGAGAGGTACCAACAACATCACAAGCAACAACAATTGTAACTGGAACTGTCAGCTTACCAACTGGAGTCCCCTCACAGCCAACACCAGGTGTAACTGGAACTGGTAAAGTACCAACTACATCACAGTCAACACCAATTGTAACTGGAACCGTCAGCTTACCAACAGGAGTGCCTTCTCAGCCAACACCAGGTATAACAGGAACTGGAGAGGTACCAACAACATCACAAGCAACAACAATTGTTACTGGAACTGTCAGCTTACCAACAGGAGTGCCTTCACAGCCAACACCAGGTGTAACAGGAACTGGTATGGTACTAACAACATCACTAGCAACACCAATTGTAACTGGAACTGTCAGCGCATCAACAGGAGTGCCCTCACAGCCAACACCAATTGTTACGGGAACTGCTGAAGTACCAACGACATCACAAGTAACAGAAATTGTAACTGGAACTGTCAGCTTACCAACAGGAGTGCCCTCACAGCCAACACCAATTGTTACGGGAACTACTGGAGTAGAAACAACATCACAAGCAACAGAAATTGTAACTGGAACTGTCAGCTTACTAACAAGAGTGCCTTCACAGCCAACACCAGGTGTAACGGGAACTGGAGAGGTACCAACAACATCACAAACAACACAAATTGTAACTGGAACTGTCAGCTCACCAACAGGAGTGCCTTCACAGCCAACTCCAGTCTTTACAGGAACTGGTAAGGTACCAACTACATCACAAGCAACGCAAATTGTTACTGGAACTGTCAGCTTACCAACAGGAGTGCCTTCACAGCCAACACCAGTAGTAACAGGAACCGGGGAGGTACCAACAACATCACAAGCAACAGAAATTGTAACTGGAACCATTAGCATACCAACAAGAGTGCCCTCACAGCCAACACCAGGTGTAACTGGAACTGGTAAGGTACCAACTACATCACAAGCAACAGAAATTGTAACTGGAACTGTCAGCTCACCAACAGGAGTCCCTTCACAGCCAACACCAGTTGTTACAGGAACTGGTAAGGTACCAACAACATCACAAGCAACACAAATTGTCACTGGAACTGTCAGCTTACCAACAGGAGTGCCCTCACAGCCAACACCAGGTGTAACTGGAACTGGTAAGGTACCGACTACATCACAAGCAACAGAAATTGTAACTGGAACTGTCAGCTCACCAACAGAAGTGCCTTCACAGCCAACACCAGTTGTTACAGGAACTGGTAAGGTACATACTACATCACAAGCAACAGAAATTGTTACTGGAACTGTCAGCTTACCAACAGGAGTGCCTTCACAGCCAACACCAGTAGTGACAGGAACTAGTAAGGTACCAACAACATCACAAACAACACAAATTGTGACTGGAACCATTAGCATACCAACAGGAGTGCCCTCACAGACAACATCAGGTGTAACAGGAACTGGAGAGGTACCAACAACATCACAAGCAACACAAATTGTAACTGGAACTGTCAGCTCACCAACAGGAGTGCCTTCACAGCCAACTCCAGTTGTTACAGGAACTGGTAAAGTACCAACTACATCACAAGCAACGCAAATTGTTACTGGAACTGTCAGCTTACCAACAGGAGTGCCCTCACAGCCAACACCAGTAGTAACAGGAACCGGGGGGGTACCAACAACATCACAAGCAACAGAAATTGTAACTGGAACCATTAGCATACCAACAAGAGTGCCCTCACAGCCAACACCAGGTGTAACTGGAACTGGTAAGGTACCAACTACATCACAAGCAACAGAAATTGTAACTGGAACTGTCAGCTTACCAACAGGAGTCCCTTCACAGCCAACACCAGTTGTTACAGGAACTGGTAAGGTACCAACTACATCACAAGCAACACAAATTGTTACCGGAACTGTCAGCTCACCAACAGGAGTGCCTTCACAGCCAACACCAGGTGTAACAGGAACTGGTAAGGTACCAACAACATCACAAGCAACACAAATTGTTACTGGAACTGTCAGCTCACCAACAGGAGTGCCTTCACAGCCAACACCAGTTGTTACAGGAACTGGTAAGGTACCAACAACATCACAAGCAACAGAAATTGTAACTGGAACTGTCAGCTTACCAACAGGAGTGCCCTCACAGCCAACACCAGGTGTAACTGGAACTGGTAAGGTACCAACTACATCACAAGCAACAGAAATTGTAACTGGAACTGTCAGCTCACCAACAGAAGTGCCCTCACAGCCAACACCAGTAGTAACAGGAACGGGGGAGGTACCAACAACATCACAAGCAACAAAAATTGTAACTGGAACCATTAGCATACCAACAAGAGTGCCCTCACAGCCAACACCAGGTGTAACTGGAACTGGTAAGGTACCAACTACATCACAAGCAACAGAAATTGTTACCGGAACTGTCAGCTCACCAACAGGAGTCCCTTCTCAGCCAACACCAGTTGTTACAGGAACTGGTAAGGTACCTACTACATCACAAGCAACACAAATTGTTACTGGAACTGTCAGCTTACCAACAGGAGTACCCTCACAGCCAACACCAGGTGTAACTGGAACTGGTAAGGTACCAACTACATCACAAGCAACAGAAATTGTAACTGGAACTGTCAGTTCACCAACAGGAGTCCCTTCACAGCCAACACCAGTTGTTACAGGAACTGGTAAGGTACCAACTACATCACAAGCAACAGAAATTGTTACTGGAACTGTCAGCTTACCAACAGGAGTACCCTCACAGCCAACACCAGGTGTAACTGGAACTGGTAAGGTACCAACTACATCACAAGCAACACAAATTGTTACCGGAACTGTCAGCTCACCAACAGGAGTGCCTTCACAGCCAACACCAGGTGTAACAGGAACTGGTAAGGTACCAACAACATCACAAGCAACACAAATTGTTACTGGAACTGTCAGCTCACCAACAGGAGTGCCTTCACAGCCAACACCAGTTGTTACAGGAACTGGTAAGGTACCAACAACATCACAAGCAACAGAAATTGTAACTGGAACTGTCAGCTTACCAACAGGAGTGCCCTCACAGCCAACACCAGGTGTAACTGGAACTGGTAAGGTACCAACTACATCACAAGCAACAGAAATTGTAACTGGAACTGTCAGCTCACCAACAGAAGTGCCCTCACAGCCAACACCAGTAGTAACAGGAACGGGGGAGGTACCAACAACATCACAAGCAACAAAAATTGTAACTGGAACCATTAGCATACCAACAAGAGTGCCCTCACAGCCAACACCAGGTGTAACTGGAACTGGTAAGGTACCAACTACATCACAAGCAACAGAAATTGTTACCGGAACTGTCAGCTCACCAACAGGAGTCCCTTCTCAGCCAACACCAGTTGTTACAGGAACTGGTAAGGTACCTACTACATCACAAGCAACACAAATTGTTACTGGAACTGTCAGCTTACCAACAGGAGTACCCTCACAGCCAACACCAGGTGTAACTGGAACTGGTAAGGTAACAACTACATCACAAGCAACTGAAATTGTAACTGGAACTGTCAGCTCACCAACAGAAGTGCCTTCACAGCCAACACCAGTTGTTACAGGAACTGGTAAGGTACCTACTACATCACAAGCAACACAAATTGTTACTGGAACTGTCAGCTTACCAACAGGAGTGCCTTCACAGCCAACACCAGTTGTTACAGGAACTGGTAAGGTACCAACAACATCACAAGCAACAGAAATTGTGACTGGAACCATTAGCATACCAACAGGAGTGCCCTCACAGACAACATCAGGTGTAACAGGAACTGGTAAGGTACCAACTACATCACAAACAACAACAATTGTAACTGGAACTGTCAGCTCACCAACAGGAGTGCCTTCACAGCCAACACCAGGTATAACAGGAACTAGAGAGGTACCAACAACATCACAAGCAACACAAATTGTAACTGGAACTGTCAGCCTATCAACAGGAGTGCCTTCACAGCCAACACCAGGTGTAACGGGAACTGGAGAGGTACCAACAACATCACAAGCAACACAAATTGTAACTGGAACTGTCAGCTCACCAACAGGAGTGCGTTCACAGCCAACTCCAGTTGTTACAGGAACTGGTAAGGTACCAACTACATCACAAGCAACGCAAATTGTTACTGGAACTGTCAGCTTACCAACAGGAGTGCCTTCACAGCCAACACCAGTAGTAACAGGAACCGGGGAGGTACCAACAATATCACAAGCAACACCAATTGTAACTGGAACTGTCAGCTCACCAACAGGAGTGCCTTCACAGCCAACACCAGTTGTTACAGGAACTGGTAAGGTACCTACTACATCACAAGCAACACAAATTGTTACTGGAACCGTCAGCTTACCAACAGGAGTACCCTCACAGCCAACACCAGGTGTAACAGGAACTGGTAAGGTACCAACTACATCACAAGCAACACAAATTGTAACTGGAACTGTCAGCTCACCAACAGAAGTGCCCTCACAGCCAACACCAGTTGTTACAGGAACTGGTAAGGTACCTACTACATCACAAGCAACACAAATTGTTACTGGAACTGTCAGCTCACCAACAGGAGTGCCTTCACAGCCAACACCAGTTGTTACAGGAACTGGTAAGGTACCAACAACATCACAAGCAACAGAAATTGTGACTGGAACCATTAGCATACCAACAGGAGTGCCCTCACAGACAACAACAGGTGTAACAGGAACTGGTAAGGTACCAACTACATCACAAGCAACAACAATTGTAACTGGAACTGTCAGCTCACCAACAGGAGTGCCTTCACAGCCAACACCAGGTATAACTGGAACTGGAGAGGTACCAACAACATCAAAAGCAACAACTATTGTAACTGGAACTGTCAGCCTATCAACAGGAGTGCCTTCACAGCCAACACCAGGTGTAACGGGAACTGGAGAGGTACCAACAACATCACAAGCAACACAAATTGTAACTGGAACTGTCAGCTTACCAACAGGAGTGTCTTCACAGCCAACACCAGTTGTTACAGGAACTGGTAAGGTACCAACTACATCACAAGCAACACAAATTGTAACTGGAACTGTCAGCTCACCAACAGGAGTGCCTTCACAGCCAACACCAGGTGTAACAGGTACTGGTAAAGTACCAACAACATCACAAGCAACACAAATTGTTACTGGAACTGTCAGCTCACCAACAGGAGTGCTTTCACAGCCAACACCAGTTGTTACAGGAACTGGTAAGGTACCAACGACATCACAAGCAACAGAAATTGTTACTGGAACTGTCAGCTCACCAACAGGAGTGCCTTCACAGCCAACACCAGTTGTTACAGGAACTGGTAAGGTACCAACGACATCACAAGCAACACAAATTGTTACCGGAACTGTCAGCTCACCAACAGGAGTGCCTTCACAGCCAACACCAGTTGTTACAGGAACTGGTAAGGTACCAACAACATCACAAGCAACACAAATTGTTACTGGAACTGTCAGCTCACCAACAGGAGTGCCTTCACAGCCAACACCAGTAGTAACAGGAACTGGTAAGGTACCAACAACATCACAAGCAACACAAATTGTTACTGGAACTGTCAGCTCACCAACAGGAGTGCCTTCACAGCCAACACCAGTCGTTACAGGAACTGGTAACATACCAACAACATCACAAGCAACACAAATTGTAACTGGTACCGTCAGCCTACCAACAGGAGTGCCTTCACAGCCAACACCAGTCGTTACAGGAACTGGTAACACACCAACAACATCACAAGCAACACAAATTGTTACCGGAACTGTCAGCTTACCAACAGGAGTGCCCTCACAGCCAACACCAGGTGTAACAGGAACTGGTAAGGTACCAACAACATCACAAGCAACACAAATTGTTACTGGAACTGTCAGCTTACCAACAGGAGTGCCTTCACAGCCAACACCAGCTGTAACTGGAACTGGTATGATAGGTATGTAACTCCCCTGTATTTTTTGAATTTTTTCAACACTCAAATTATCATGTTTTATGAACATATTTTGATGTATACTGTATATTCCCACTAGCCTGAAAATATCGCAGTATGCTTACCTATCACCCATTGGTTCAGTTGATTGAGTAATGGTCTTTGTATTTTTGCCTTCAGCTATTTTTACGGAACTCCAACATTTTGAATAATCAAGTATGTTCAAACTGCTATATCAATTGTTTTGTGTTATATTAAGGTACATTACAAGGCATTTACAATGTATGTATGTATGTCCAACCTCAAACCGAGATAGGTAGATAGTTATATTACTGGTATCAGAATGTTAGAGAATTTTAACGTTGGGCACTAACTGAATGATGCCTAAACTGCAGGTGTAACTCTTTTTAAGATTCATGAGTATGTGCCCAAAAGAAAAATATTTGCCAATATAAGTAACCCTTTTTCAAGGTCTCATGTACACAATTTATACTGTATATGATTGAAAAGTATTGTTTTGTACAACAACCATATTCTCCCTACATTGGTAACTATTTTGAAAAAGAAAAGAAAAGATATTTATGGTTGGTCACTCAGTAGGAACTGTCACATGACCAACCTGTGATTGCGGTTATCAATTTATACAATCAAAAAAAGGGGTGATCAATGCTTAAGGTACTTCTCTCACCTTTTGGTGTGTAGTAATCATTAAATAATTTGAATTTTTTTTTTTTTTTGGTAACTATTTTGAAAAAGAAAAGAAAAGATATTTATGGTTGGTCACTCAATAGGAACTGTCACATGACCAACCTGTGATTGCGGTTATCAATTTATACAATCAAAAAAAGGGGTGATCAATGCTTAAGGTACTTCTCTCACCTTTTGGTGTGTAGTAATCATTAAATAATTTGAATTTTTTTTTTAAAGTAGGAATCCTGCCAGGCATAAACTAAGGTACTCATTTAGCAGAAGTTTATTCTGCAAATTGAATCCCCCAGCTGAAAACTTATCTGGGGATGGAAATTCGTAAACCTTGCAAAACATAGACAAAAGACATTTAGTTGTATGTCTAAGCTGAAACATATTGGATATGTATTTATACATACTTTTATTTAGTGGGTGGAAATGGAATATCCAACAAGATGATAGCAATAATAGACTATATGGAAATGAGAAAACCATGACTCTTTAAGTAAATCTCAAAATGACCATTGTAACATGATCTTGGATAAACCCCACTTGAACATGCACACACATTTGATAAATGGGACCGTACTGATCACATCTACTATTTACCCATGACACCTCCTCCTTCTGATGTACTATAATTTCCTCTTAATCAACATCCGTTTTTTTTTTTTTGCTATGTATTAGTTTTGATAACCTCAACTGTTTATTCAATCACTTCCTAAAGACACCTTAACAAAGGCAAAACGATTCATAATGAAATTTTTTAAAATGTACTAAAACAGTGCCATTTCTATATTGTTAATCATTACCATCATGTATATACTTATATACATTTATATATCTGTATTTATATTCTTTTTCTCTTCTCTTTTCCTTATCAAAACTAATCTTTAGTTTCAACATCTCCAAGTCTGTCCACACCATATCCTGGAACTGGTTCTACATTCAAAGGTAAGCTAAATTCAGTTTGTATCATAATTATCTATCTGCACTAAAATCATGGGTAATCAGTTCATGGTAACTGTTTTGGCAGAGTACCAGGTGGTATGATGATGATCATTACAAAAAAATAGATTCAGCAAACCTGTTTGTAAAAGAATATAAGGAGAAAATCAGACATTCTTTTGTAGTCAGACTCAAGGAACATTAGAAAGTCATATCTAAAGGGGAAGTAGAAAAGTCCAGTATGACAGACCACATATGGAATGAGGAGAGATTACGCCATCCTCTTTGGTATAAAGTTCAAATGATATTGATTGAGAGTGAGAACACTTGAGAAAGGAACATGCTATATTCTGTCAGACAGATGCAAGTCTGCCATAGTATTTATTTGACACCCAACAACAAATTTAACACAAGGTCGTGTTTAGTGTGGGTCTCCACATTTGTGCATGTGGGGGGTTTTAAGAAATCTCCTCTAGTTCCTGCAACTTATGTCCCAAGTACATTAGAGCATGCTTTACCTGGTCACAAGATGAATCTTGAACAAGATTGGTCTTGGGATAATCTTCAGAGAATTAGGCTTATTGTTCTGAATTAATCCTGGGCAATGCTTTTCAGAATGTCCCAGCATCAGAATGGATCTTGGGCAAGCAGATGCTTATCATGCTAGTATAACATTCAAAACAATGTGGGGTTTTCTTTCCTCATCAGAAAGTTAATTGAAGAGTATTCCCATGTGCAACATTGAATCAACTATGTTGGGTTGCGGAAAATTGTATTTTTTGTTTGACTTGCATTGCTCGGAATGCACAGAGCCAGTTGGTATACAATCCACTGTTTCTTCTCAACTTGCCAACGTTTCCAGTAAACCAAAAAAAAAAGTCATGATGGGAGAATGGTGACATGAGAAATCATTCTAAGCTACAAAATAATGTAGGTATTATGAACATTTGTCAAATGGTTGAATCAGAGAACATATTTTGTGAATGATCATTTGCTTTTTGCCAACTTCCATCCGATATGTTATGAATATTTGAATAAGCAGTATGTATTGTAAGATTGTTGTAAGCAGTATGTGTTGTAAGATTGTTGTAAGCAGCATGTGTTGTAAGATTGTTGTAAGCAGCATGTGTTGTAAGATTGTTGTAAGCAGTATGTGTTGTAAGATTGTTGAAAGCAGTATGAATTGTAAGATTGTTGCAAGTAGTATGTGTTGTAAGATTGTTGCAAGTAGTATGTGTTGTAAGATTGTTGCAAGTAGTATGTCTTGTAAGATGGTTGTAAGCAGTATGTGTTGTAAGATTGTTGTAAGCAGTATGTGTTTTAAGATTGTTGTAAGTAGTATGTGTTGTAAGATTGTTGTAAGTAGTATGTGTTTAAGATTGTTGTAAGTAGTATGTGTTGTAAGATTGATGTAAGTAGTATGTGTTTAAGATTGTTGTAAGTAGTATGTGTTGTAAGATTGTTGTAAGTAGTATGTGTTGTAAGATTGTTGTAAGCAGTATGAATTGTAAGATTTTTGTAAGCAGTATGTGTTGTAAGATTGTTGTAAGTAGTATGTGTTGTAAGATTGTTGTAAGCAGTATGTGTTTTAAGATTGTTGTAAGTAGTATGTGTTGTAAGATTGTTGTAAGTAGTATGTGTTTAAGATTGTTGTAAGTAGTATGTGTTGAAAGATTGTTGTAAGTAGTATGTGTTGAAAGATTGTTGTAAGCAGTATGTGTTGTAAGATTGTTGCAAGTAATATGTGTTGTAAGATTGTTGTAAGATTGTTGTAAGTAGTATGTCTTGTAAGATTGTTGTAAGTAGTATATGTTGTAAGATTGTTGTAAGTAGTATGTGTTTTAAGATTGTTGTAAGCAGTATGTGTTGTAAGATTGTTGTAAGCAGTATGTGTTGTAAGATTGTTGCAAGTAGTATATGTTGTAAGATTGTTGTAAGTAGTATGTGTTTTAAGATTGTTGTAAGTAGTATGTGTTGTAAGATTGTTGTAAGCAGCATGTGTTGTAAGATTGTTGTAAGTAGTATGTTTTGCAAGATTGTTGTAAGTAGTATGTGTTATACACAGCATTTCCTATTCATGACAAACCATGATCTAGTTGTCAATCCTACTTGAACATCAACATGGTTTCCCTCAGATTGCAAAAGACATTGATATCCAAATGGTTTTTATAAGGTTGCAGAAGCACAGACACTTCAATATGTTTTTCTTATCATCGATTTTGACTAGATTTTTCTTTCCCCTTAATTTTTTTCCCAGTTGGCAAGAACATACAAAGTTTTTTTTCTTCTTATTTCAGAAACTACAACAAGTATTGTATCATCTCCAATGACACCAATTTTTCCAAAATCTTCACCAGGTCAGTTTTTTTTAATGCTAATTTCATCTACACGATATATCAAAATTATCTGTAATGATAACTAACTTTGTAACCCTATGCAAAACTGACTACCTTTTTCTTTTAAATAAATGTCATACCTACGTGATAATGAAGAAGATACTTTTATTGCTGATAAAAAATGTTTCTACTCGTATGATTTTAGAGTGAAGTCTTTAAGAATTATTGCATTTGATGGTCACTTAGACACTTGTTTTATTACAAATGTATTTTTGGTCTACTGTTCACTGAAACACATCCTGACTGCATAGCTGTAGAGCTCTAGTATTCTGTATGCAGTCGAATGTCTATGATACCAGTTGATTGGACATAATGAAATATTTGGATGAGGAAAGAGGTAGCTGAAATAGAGCCAAGTCGAAAGCAAAACAGTATTTTCTGTTGTTTGTATTGGTGACCTTTGCTGAATTGTAGATGGCCAAACTGAGGCAAAATTAATTTGAAATATTTGTCTATAAGTTTACCTGTTAAACTTTGTTACAATAAATTTCTTTTGAAGAAGTTATCTGAATTCAAAGTTATGGAAATCTTCAGTTTGATACTTGTAAAATCTTAAATATTCTTAAGGTACAATCATTTCTTAACAGTAATTTCAAAGCTACAGAAGACTTCTTTTTGATACTTTCAAATTTCTTGATTCTCTCAAGGGACAAACCTCTCTTGTTTGTAGTTCAAAAGTTACAGAATTTTATAGTTTAATGCCAGTAAGTTAAGTTACAGATGTTTTTGTTGGATAATCGTAAAAGCCTTATAAGTTCAGAGTTAATCTTCATTAGATAGATCTCTTTAGTGAAAGCCTGTTTCAATGTCACAGACTGAGAAATAAGAGAACAAAAATAAGATAGAAATAGGGTCCTGATAGTTTGAATATATCATCTTAAAAATACAGGATAATCTACACAATTTATTAACTAGACAGAATCAAAACAATTTTAATTTCTATATCTTTTTTTAATTATAGCAGTCGCTTCTACCACAAAACCGGAGGTGACCAGTTTTGAAACAACAGCCGGTAAGATAATTTTCACTTATTCTCTACAATCACCATGAATCCCATTCTTGATTAAGGAATATTATACAATAATTTGTATTCATTTCTTTAAATTTACATACAATTGTAAATCCTATCCTTCTTTAGCTCTGAGATTCATAGACTGGTGTGGAACTCTTCAGTGAATAGGATAAAAAAGATGGAACTTTTTTTTAAATTTCCAAATAGTGCAAGAGAGGTAACTTCAATCAAAAGTTACACACCTGGAATTACTTTTTTTTACTTGAATGAATTCAAGAATTGAAGAATATTATGGAACAAGCATAATATAGCATAGATGTTTGCCTCTACAATGAAATATCAAGTCGTAAAAGTTGTTTGTGCAATTATCTTACTTCTTTATAACTCTTCTATTCTGAGTACCAAATCCTCAAACTTTGCGCTAAAATCTATCACTCAATATATTTGGCTGACACACACACACTTCACTCTTTTCAATTGATATATTTTAATCAACAGGCATCTATTAACAGTTTTTTGTATGTATCAACTAAAATTATTGTTTGTTTACTGAACAGTACCAACTTCAAGCTATGTACCATCAAGTTCAACTGGTAGAATGACAACCAGTCCCATTTTAACAACAGGTAAGCTTTGATAAGATCTGTGTAAATGAAGAAAATTTCAAGACAGAAAAGTTGGTAAATGTGTATGAAAACCTTGGAAAAAATTGTTAGTATTTTGTAGTCGTGGGGTCTAGGACATTATATGTGTGAAAGACCAAAAGTTATTCCCTTTGGAAGATTTCTTTTTGAATTTGAGAGTCCAGATGAAATGATTCAATAACAATAATTTGATATACAATTTTATACAAAGTTATTTAATGATTTATCTTAATAGTTTGTTTTAATACAAAGAAGTAAGGGGAATAACTTTTAGTTTTGTATGCAAATCACAACCTGGATCCCATTCTTACAAGTGTACCAAATTGTCAATGACTTTGAAAGGAGTCATTAACATTTGATTAGACAATCAAAAAATAGATATTTAATTAAACTTGCCAAGATTCACAACCAACGTGTACATAAGTTTCTGGAGAAAAAGCTGTTCCATCATCTGCTTGATAGCAAAAACATTGGTTTCGCTGGACACAACTTGATTTGGCGTAGTCCCAGAGAGTTCCAACAAAATTTAAAAAAAAAACAGAATTAAATAACTAAATATTATGGTTGTTTGGAAAGTAATTTTTGAGACGTTATTTTAAAATCCCATATCCCTACACCCAATCCCACTTCAATACCCATGTAAGCCAATAAAGAGACATTTCTAAATTCAGTCCACTGAGGTAGATTGTTTGCGAGTCAAAAGTACTTACCATCTATACAGAAACAACCGTCGACTCAAAATTCTTCACATTCCTTGAGTTGCTGATGTTGTCCCCATATTTTGGCAAATCTATTCTACAGTAGGGAGAGTGAAAGGTCTCATTTTCCTTTGTTCAATAAAAAAAAGATTCCTCTCTCTCCTTGTCTGACATAGTGACTTATTGATTAGGCATCAAAAACTGATCATTAGGAGAAATTCAAATGTGAAACTAGAAGTAGTTGTTATTGAAATAGTCTTGGATTGTCAAAATTTCTTTGCATAAACACTCACACCAGTAACCCTTGAAAAACACATCTTTTCATATTCTAATTGCTAGAAACTGTCGACCAAATCGTCATTAATATTTCTTCAGTTTTCCGGTGGTTCTGTCTAGTTGGCTATCTATGTATGTGCTATGCACCAGTGGAGCTAAAAGGCTGAAAATTTAAACATTTACTCCCTATAATTCTCATTGATGAGAATCCAAAATTATCTCAGTTGTTTTGAGGGCACTCGGTCAGTTTCAATACTATACTAACTTGGCAGATAGCAAACCTGATAAAATTATGCAGAGATGGAGAGGAACCCTCAGCTGCAGATTCTTCTGGAACAAGTATTATTGAAGAAACTGGTGTCTGTTTACTTGTGGGTGGTTGCAACATACTATTAGGGATGTTTCCTGAGAGAAAGTCATCCAACTTCAGTTGTTTGGCATTCTGATATTGTTTCTTAACCATGATAATTAGTTGAAAGATCTTCTAAATATGAATGATAAGTGGATAAAGTTTCTGCTAAATGCGTTGCTGAAGTATAATATCGGATCCGGTAAATCGAGGGTTTAGTGTGTCCAAAAGTTAGTGACTAAGAATTTCAGTTGAGAAAATAGAATGAAATAACATAATACTGGAAAATTTGAAAGGCAGAAAAGGAGAGAGAAAGCAATTTTTACATTATTGAATTTCAAATATATGATAAAATTTCTTCTCTATTTGTGATTTGATCGCATTGGTTGATTAACTTTCCTCCATTAATGGTGAATATTACATCATAGAAACTCGATATCTGATCGCACATCAAAACAGCTTCAGTTGAACCAAGGCTTTGAAGTAAGGCTTAAAATTGAGATACTTGAATTATTAAAAATGAATTACCTTATAAAATACCTTTAGGCTAACAAATGCCAATCCATACATGAATAACCAAGTAATTTAAAAAAAAAAAAAAAAAAAAATAATAATAATGATGATGATAATAATAATAATAATAATAATAATAATAATAATAAAAATAATGATGATAATAATAATGATAATAATGACCACTGGGCAGCCAGTGTGAAACAGTAAACTGCAGTATTACTGTGGCCTATGAGAAATCGGAGAGAAGGGCTGGAGACTTGAAGGGACTTGAGGAGACTTGCTGTCACTCATCTTCCAGTGGTTACCACCAGGCAACTGGTGTGAGATTGCAAATAATAATAATAATGGAAATAATAATAATGAAAATAATAATAATAATAATAATAATAATAATAATAATAATAATAATTTCTAGTTGCAAAAATTACAATAAAGTAAAATACGCACACCATACAGAAAAATATGAGATATACTATGTATTCAATTTCAGAATCACAATCTACGAGTCCTCTAACACCAACATTGACAGAGAAAATAGTAGGAACTACAACATTTACAGAAATATCAACAAAGATAACAGGTACTACCATAACAGCAACACCAACAAAAGAAACACCGGGTGAAACTGAAACTGCTAAGGTACCAACAACACCTTCACAGGCAACACCAATCGTCACTGGAACTGGTAAAGTACCAACGACACCATCACAGGCAACACCTGTTGTAACTGGAACTGCTAAAGTACCTACAACATCACAGGCAACACCTGTCGTTACTGGAACTGTCAGTTTACCAACAGGAGCACCTTCACAGCCTACGCCAGGTGTAACTGAAACTGCTAAGGTACCAACAACACCTTCACAGGCAACACCAATCGTCACTGGAACTGGTAAAGTACCAACGACACCATCACAGGCAACACCTGTTGTAACTGGAACTGCTAAAGTACCTACAACATCACACGCAACACCTGTCGTAACTGGAACTGTCAGTTTACCAACAGGAGCACCTTCACAGCCTACGCCAGGTGTAACTGAAACTAAGGTACCAACAACACCTTCACAGGCAACACCAATCGTCACTGGAACTGGTAAAGTACCAACGACACCATCACAGGCAACACCTGTTGTAACTGGAACTGCTAAAGTACCTACAACATCACACGCAACACCTGTCGTAACTGGAACTGTCAGTTTACCAACAGGAGCACCTTCACAGCCTACGCCAGGTGTAACTGAAACTGCTAAGGTACCAACAACACCTTCACAGGCAACACCAATCGTCACTGGAACTGGTAAAGTACCAACGACACCATCACAGGCAACACCTGTTGTAACTGGAACTGCTAAAGTACCTACAACATCACACGCAACACCTGTCGTAACTGGAACTGTCAGTTTACCAACAGGAGCACCTTCACAGCCTACGCCAGGTGTAACTGAAACTGCTAAGGTACCAACAACACCTTCACAGGCAACACCAATCGTCACTGGAACTGGTAAAGTACCAACGACACCATCACAGGCAACACCTGTTGTAACTGGAACTGCTAAAGTACCTACAACATCACAGGCAACACCTGTTGTAACTGGAACTGTCAGTTTACCAACAGGAGCACCTTCACAGCCTACGCCAGGTGTAACTGAAACTGCTAAGGTACCAACAACACCTTCACAGGCAACACCAATCGTCACTGGAACTGGTAAAGTACCAACGACACCATCACAGGCAACACCTGTTGTAACTGGAACTGCTAAAGTACCTACAACATCACAGGCAACACCTGTCGTTACTGGAACTGTCAGTTTACCAACAGGAGCACCTTCACAGCCTACGCCAGGTGTAACTGAAACTGCTAAGGTACCAACAACACCTTCACAGGCAACACCAATCGTCACTGGAACTGGTAAAGTACCAACGACACCATCACAGGCAACACCTGTTGTAACTGGAACTGCTAAAGTACCTACAACATCACACGCAACACCTGTCGTAACTGGAACTGTCAGTTTACCAACAGGAGCACCTTCACAGCCTACGCCAGGTGTAACTGAAACTGCTAAGGTACCAACAACACCTTCACAGGCAACACCAATCGTCACTGGAACTGGTAAAGTACCAACGACACCATCACAGGCAACACCTGTTGTAACTGGAACTGCTAAAGTACCTAAAACATCACACGCAACACCTGTCGTTACTGGAACTGTCAGTTTACCAACAGGAGCACCTTCACAGCCTACGCCAGGTGTAACTGAAACTGCTAAGGTACCAACAACACCATCACAGGCAACACCAATCGTCACTGGAACTGGTAAAGTACCAACGACACCATCACAGGCAACACCTGTTGTAACTGGAACTGCTAAAGTACCTACAACATCACAGGCAACACCTGTCGTTACTGGAACTGTCAGTTTACCAACAGGAGCACCTTCACAGCCTACGCCAGGTGTAACTGAAACTGCTAAGGTACCAACAACACCTTCACAGGCAACACCAATCGTCACTGGAACTGGTAAAGTACCAACGACACCATCACAGGCAACACCTGTTGTAACTGGAACTGCTAAAGTACCTACAACATCACACGCAACACCTGTCGTAACTGGAACTGTCAGTTTACCAACAGGAGCACCTTCACAGCCTACTCCAGGTGTAACTGAAACTGTTAAGGTACCAACAACACCTTCACAGGCAACACCAATCGTCACTGGAACTGGTAAAGTACCAACGACACCATCACAGGCAACACCTGTTGTAACTGGAACTGCTAAAGTACCTACAACATCACACGCAACACCTGTCATTACTGGAACTGTCAGTTTACCAACAGGAGCACCTTCACAGCCTACGCCAGGTGTAACTGAAACTGCTAAGGTACCAACAACACCATCACAGGCAACACCAATCGTCACTGGAACTGGTAAAGTACCAACGACACCATCACAGGCAACACCTGTTGTAACTGGAACTGCTAAAGTACCTACAACATCACAGGCAACACCAATCGTCACTGGAACTGGTAAAGTACCAACGACACCATCACAGGCAACACCTGTTGTAACTGGAACTGCTAAAGTACCTACAACATCACAGGCAACACCTGTCGTAACTGGAACTGTCAGTTTACCAACAGGAGCACCTTCACAGCATACGCCAGGTGTAACTGAAACTGCTAAGGTACCAACAACACCTTCACAGGCAACACCAATCGTCACTGGAACTGGTAAAGTACCAACGACACCATCACAGGCAACACCTGTTGTAACTGGAACTGCTAAAGTACCTACAACATCACACGCAACACCTGTCGTAACTGGAACTGTCAGTTTACCAACAGGAGCACCTTCACAGCCTACGCCAGGTGTAACTGAAACTAAGGTACCAACAACACCTTCACAGGCAACACCAATCGTCACTGGAACTGGTAAAGTACCAACGACACCATCACAGGCAACACCTGTTGTAACTGGAACTGCTAAAGTACCTACAACATCACACGCAACACCTGTCGTAACTGGAACTGTCAGTTTACCAACAGGAGCACCTTCACAGCCTACGCCAGGTGTAACTGAAACTGCTAAGGTACCAACAACACCTTCACAGGCAACACCAATCGTCACTGGAACTGGTAAAGTACCAACGACACCATCACAGGCAACACCTGTTGTAACTGGAACTGCTAAAGTACCTACAACATCACACGCAACACCTGTCGTAACTGGAACTGTCAGTTTACCAACAGGAACACCTTCACAGCCTACGCCAGGTGTAACTGAAACTGCTAAGGTACCAACAACACCTTCACAGGCAACACCAATCGTCACTGGAACTGGTAAAGTACCAACGACACCATCACAGGCAACACCTGTTGTAACTGGAACTGCTAAAGTACCTACAACATCACACGCAACACCTGTCGTAACTGGAACTGTCAGTTTACCAACAGGAGCACCTTCACAGCCTACGCCAGGTGTAACTGAAACTGCTAAGGTACCAACAACACCTTCACAGGCAACACCAATCGTCACTGGAACTGGTAAAATACCAACGACACCATCACAGGCAACACCTGTTGTAACTGGAACTGCTAAAGTACCTACAACATCACACGCAACACCTGTCGTAACTGGAACTGTCAGTTTACCAACAGGAGCACCTTCACAGCCTACGCCAGGTGTAACTGAAACTGCTAAGGTACCAACAACACCTTCACAGGCAACACCAATCGTCACTGGAACTGGTAAAGTACCAACGACACCATCACAGGCAACACCTGTTGTAACTGGAACTGCTAAAGTACCTACAACATCACAGGCAACACCTGTCGTTACTGGAACTGTCAGTTTACCAACAGGAGCACCTTCACAGCCTACGCCAGGTGTAACTGAAACTGCTAAGGTACCAACAACACCTTCACAGGCAACACCAATCGTCACTGGAACTGGTAAAGTACCAACGACACCATCACAGGCGACACCTGTTGTAACTGGAACTGCTAAAGTACCTACAACATCACACGCAACACCTGTCGTAACTGGAACTGTCAGTTTACCAACAGGAGCACCTTCACAGCCTACGCCAGGTGTAACTGAAACTGCTAAGGTACCAACAACACCATCACAGGCAACACCAATCGTCACTGGAACTGGTAAAGTACCAACGACACCATCACAGGCAACACCTGTTGTAACTGGAACTGCTAAAGTACCTACAACATCACAGGCAACACCTGTCGTTACTGGAACTGTCAGTTTACCAACAGGAGCACCTTCACAGCCTACGCCAGGTGTAACTGAAACTGCTAAGGTACCAACAACACCTTCACAGGCAACACCGATCGTCACTGGAACTGGTAAAGTACCAACGACACCATCACAGGCAACACCTGTTGTAACTGGAACTGCTAAAGTACCTACAACATCACACGCAACACCTGTCGTAACTGGAACTGTCAGTTTACCAACAGGAGCACCTTCACAGCCTACGCCAGGTGTAACTGAAACTGCTAAGGTACCAACAACACCTTCACAGGCAACACCAATCGTCACTGGAACTGGTAAAGTACCAACGACACCATCACAGGCAACACCTGTTGTAACTGGAACTGCTAAAGTACCTACAACATCACACGCAACACCTGTCATTACTGGAACTGTCAGTTTACCAACAGGAGCACCTTCACAGCCTACGCCAGGTGTAACTGAAACTGCTAAGGTACCAACAACACCATCACAGGCAACACCAATCGTCACTGGAACTGGTAAAGTACCAACGACACCATCACAGGCAACACCTGTTGTAACTGGAACTGCTAAAGTACCTACAACATCACAGGCAACACCAATCGTCACTGGAACTGGTAAAATACCAACGACACCATCACAGGCAACACCTGTTGTAACTGGAACTGCTAAAGTACCTACAACATCACACGCAACACCTGTCGTAACTGGAACTGTCAGTTTACCAACAGGAGCACCTTCACAGCCTACGCCAGGTGTAACTGAAACTGCTAAGGTACCAACAACACCTTCACAGGCAACACCAATCGTCACTGGAACTGGTAAAGTACCAACGACACCATCACAGGCAACACCTGTTGTAACTGGAACTGCTAAAGTACCTACAACATCACAGGCAACACCTGTCGTTACTGGAACTGTCAGTTTACCAACAGGAGCACCTTCACAGCCTACGCCAGGTGTAACTGAAACTGCTAAGGTACCAACAACACCTTCACAGGCAACACCAATCGTCACTGGAACTGGTAAAGTACCAACGACACCATCACAGGCAACACCTGTTGTAACTGGAACTGCTAAAGTACCTACAACATCACACGCAACACCTGTCGTAACTGGAACTGTCAGTTTACCAACAGGAGCACCTTCACAGCCTACGCCAGGTGTAACTGAAACTGCTAAGGTACCAACAACACCTTCACAGGCAACACCAATCGTCACTGGAACTGGTAAAGTACCAACGACACCATCACAGGCAACACCTGTTGTAACTGGAACTGCTAAAGTACCTACAACATCACAGGCAACACCTGTCATTACTGGAACTGTCAGTTTACCAACGGGAGCACCTTCACAGCCTACGCCAGGTGTAACTGAAACTGCTAAGGTACCAACAACACCATCACAGGCAACACCAATCGTCACTGGAACTGGTAAAGTACCAACGACACCATCACAGGCAACACCTGTTGTAACTGGAACTGCTAAAGTACCTACAACATCACAGGCAACACCTGTCGTTACTGGAACTGTCAGTTTACCAACAGGAGCACCTTCACAGCCTACGCCAGGTGTAACTGAAACTGCTAAGGTACCAACAACACCTTCACAGGCAACACCGATCGTCACTGGAACTGGTAAAGTACCAACGACACCATCACAGGCAACACCTGTTGTAACTCGAACTGCTAAAGTACCTACAACATCACACGCAACACCTGTCGTAACTGGAACTGTCAGTTTACCAACAGGAGCACCTTCACAGCCTACGCCAGGTGTAACTGAAACTGCTAAGGTACCAACAACACCTTCACAGGCAACACCAATCGTCACTGGAACTGGTAAAGTACCAACGACACCATCACAGGCAACACCTGTTGTAACTGGAACTGCTAAAGTACCTACAACATCACACGCAACACCTGTCATTACTGGAACTGTCAGTTTACCAACAGGAGCACCTTCACAGCCTACGCCAGGTGTAACTGAAACTGCTAAGGTACCAACAACACCATCACAGGCAACACCAATCGTCACTGGAACTGGTAAAGTACCAACGACACCATCACAGGCAACACCTGTTGTAACTGGAACTGCTAAAGTACCTACAACATCACAGGCAACACCAATCGTCACTGGAACTGGTAAAGTACCAACGACACCATCACAGGCAACACCTGTTGTAACTGGAACTGCTAAAGTACCTACAACATCACACGCAACACCTGTCGTAACTGGAACTGTCAGTTTACCAACAGGAGCACCTTCACAGCCTACGCCAGGTGTAACTGAAACTGCTAAGGTACCAACAACACCTTCACAGGCAACACCAATCGTCACTGGAACTGGTAAAGTACCAACGACACCATCACAGGCAACACCTGTTGTAACTGGAACTGCTAAAGTACCTACAACATCACACGCAACACCTGTCATTACTGGAACTGTCAGTTTACCAACAGGAGCACCTTCACAGCCTACGCCAGGTGTAACTGAAACTGCTAAGGTACCAACAACACCATCACAGGCAACACCAATCGTCACTGGAACTGGTAAAGTACCAACGACACCATCACAGGCAACACCTGTTGTAACTGGAACTGCTAAAGTACCTACAACATCACAGGCAACACCAATCGTCACTGGAACTGGTAAAGTACCAACGACACCATCACAGGCAACACCTGTTATAACTGGAACTGTCAGTTTACCAACAGGAGCACCTTCACAGCCTACGCCAGGTGTAACTGAAACTGCTAAGGTACCAACAACACCTTCACAGGCAACACCAATCGTCACTGGAACTGGTAAAGTACCAACGACACCATCACAGGCAACACCTGTTGTAAATGGAACTGCTAAAGTACCTACAACATCACACGCAACACCTGTCGTTACTGGAACTGTCAGTTTACCAACAGGAGCACCTTCACAGCCTACGCCAGGTGTAACTGAAACTGCTAAGGTACCAACAACACCTTCACAGGCAACACCAATCGTCACTGGAACTGGTAAAGTACCAACGACACCATCACAGGCAACACCTGTTGTAACTGGAACTGCTAAAGTACCTACAACATCACACGCAACACCTGTCGTAACTGGAACTGTCAGTTTACCAACAGGAGCACCTTCACAGCCTACGCCAGGTGTAACTGAAACTGCTAAGGTACCAACAACACCTTCACAGGCAACACCAATCGTCACTGGAACTGGTAAAGTACCAACGACACCATCACAGGCAACACCTGTTGTAACTGGAACTGCTAAAGTACCTACAACATCACAGGCAACACCTGTCGTTACTGGAACTGTCAGTTTACCAACAGGAGCACCTTCACAGCCTACGCCAGGTGTAACTGAAACTGCTAAGGTACCAACAACACCTTCACAGGCAACACCAATCGTCACTGGAACTGGTAAAGTACCAACGACACCATCACAGGCAACACCTGTTGTAACTGGAACTGCTAAAGTACCTACAACATCACACGCAACACCTGTCGTAACTGGAACTGTCAGTTTACCAACAGGAGCACCTTCACAGCCTACGCCAGGTGTAACTGAAACTGCTAAGGTACCAACAACACCTTCACAGGCAACACCAATCGTCACTGGAACTGGTAAAGTACCAACGACACCATCACAGGCAACACCTGTTGTAACTGGAACTGCTAAAGTACCTACAACATCACACGCAACACCTGTCGTTACTGGAACTGTCAGTTTACCAACAGGAGCACCTTCACAGCCTACGCCAGGTGTAACTGAAACTGCTAAGGTACCAACAACACCTTCACAGGCAACACCAATCGTCACTAGAACTGGTAAAGTACCAACGACACCATCACAGGCAACACCTGTTGTAACTGGAACTGCTAAAGTACCTACAACATCACACGCAACACCTGTCGTAACTGGAACTGTCAGTTTACCAACAGGAGCACCTTCACAGCCTACGCCAGGTGTAACTGAAACTGCTAAGGTACCAACAACACCTTCACAGGCAACACCAATCGTCACTGGAACTGGTAAAGTACCAACGACACCATCACAGGCAACACCTGTTGTAACTGGAACTGCTAAAGTACCTACAACATCACACGCAACACCTGTCATTACTGGAACTGTCAGTTTACCAACAGGAGCACCTTCACAGCCTACGCCAGGTGTAACTGAAACTGCTAAGGTACCAACAACACCATCACAGGCAACACCAATCGTCACTGGAACTGGTAAAGTACCAACGACACCATCACAGGCAACACCTGTTGTAACTGGAACTGCTAAAGTACCTACAACATCACAGGCAACACCTGTCGTTACTGGAACTGTCAGTTTACCAACAGGAGCACCTTCACAGCCTACGCCAGGTGTAACTGAAACTGCTAAGGTACCAACAACACCTTCACAGGCAACACCAATCGTCACTGGAACTGGTAAAGTACCAACGACACCATCACAGGCAACACCTGTTGTAACTGGAACTGCTAAAGTACCTACAACATCACACGCAACACCTGTCGTAACTGGAACTGTCAGTTTACCAACAGGAGCACCTTCACAGCCTACGCCAGGTGTAACTGAAACTGCTAAGGTACCAACAACACCTTCACAGGCAACACCAATCGTCACTGGAACTGGTAAAGTACCAACGACACCATCACAGGCAACACCTGTTGTAACTGGAACTGCTAAAGTACCTACAACATCACACGCAACACCTGTCATTACTGGAACTGTCAGTTTACCAACAGGAGCACCTTCACAGCCTACGCCAGGTGTAACTGAAACTGCTAAGGTACCAACAACACCATCACAGGCAACACCAATCGTCACTGGAACTGGTAAAGTACCAACGACACCATCACAGGCAACACCTGTTGTAACTGGAACTGCTAAAGTACCTACAACATCACAGGCAACACCAATCGTCACTGGAACTGGTAAAGTACCAACGACACCATCACAGGCAACACCTGTTGTAACTGGAACTGCTAAAGTACCTACAACATCACACGCAACACCTGTCGTAACTGGAACTGTCAGTTTACCAACAGGAGCACCTTCACAGCCTACGCCAGGTGTAACTGAAACTGCTAAGGTACCAACAACACCTTCACAGGCAACACCAATCGTCACTGGAACTGGTAAAGTACCAACGACACCATCACAGGCAACACCTGTTGTAACTGGAACTGCTAAAGTACCTACAACATCACACGCAACACCTGTCGTTACTGGAACTGTCAGTTTACCAACAGGAGCACCTTCACAGCCTCCGCCAGGTGTAACTGAAACTGCTAAGGTACCAACAACACCTTCACAGGCAACACCAATCGTCACTGGAACTGGTAAAGTACCAACGACACCATCACAGGCAACACCTGTTGTAACTGGAACTGCTAAAGTACCTACAACATCACACGCAACACCTGTCGTAACTGGAACTGTCAGTTTACCAACAGGAGCACCTTCACAGCCTACGCCAGGTGTAACTGAAACTGCTAAGGTACCAACAACACCTTCACAGGCAACACCAATCGTCACTGGAACTGGTAAAGTACCAACGACACCATCACAGGCAACACCTGTTGTAACTGGAACTGCTAAAGTACCTACAACATCACACGCAACACCTGTCGTTACTGGAACTGTCAGTTTACCAACAGGAGCACCTTCACAGCCTACGCCAGGTGTAACTGAAACTGCTAAGGTACCAACAACACCTTCACAGGCAACACCAATCGTCACTGGAACTGGTAAAGTACCAACGACACCATCACAGGCAACACCTGTTGTAACTGGAACTGCTAAAGTACCTACAACATCACACGCAACACCTGTCGTAACTGGAACTGTCAGTTTACCAACAGGAGCACCTTCACAGCCTACGCCAGGTGTAACTGAAACTGCTAAGGTACCAACAACACCTTCACAGGCAACACCAATCGTCACTGGAACTGGTAAAGTACCAACGACACCATCACAGGCAACACCTGTTGTAACTGGAACTGCTAAAGTACCTACAACATCACACGCAACACCTGTCGTTACTGGAACTGTCAGTTTACCAACAGGAGCAACTTCACAGCCTACGCCAGGTGTAACTGAAACTGCTAAGGTACCAACAACACCTTCACAGGCAACACCAATCGTCACTGGAACTGGTAAAGTACCAACGACACCATCACAGGCAACACCTGTTGTAACTGGAACTGCTAAAGTACCTACAACATCACAGGCAACACCTGTCGTAACTGGAACTGTCAGTTTACCAACAGGAGCACCTTCACAGCCTACACCAGGTGTAACTGAAACTGCTAAGGTACCAACAACACCTTCACAGGCAACACCAATCGTCACTGGAACTGGTAAAGTACCAACGACACCATCACAGGCAACACCTGTTGTAACTGGAACTGCTAAAGTACCTACAACATCACACGCAACACCTGTCGTAACTGGAACTGTCAGTTTACCAACAGGAGCACCTTCACAGCCTACACCAGGTGTAACTGAAACTGCTAAGGTACCAACAACACCTTCACAGGCAACACCAATCGTCACTGGAACTGGTAAAGTACCAACGACACCATCACAGGCAACACCTGTCGTAACTGGAACTGTCAGTTTACCAACAGGAGCACCTTCACAGCCTACGCCAGGTGTAACTGAAACTGCTAAGGTACCAACAACACCTTCACAGGCAACACCAATCGTCACTGGAACTGGTAAAGTACCAACGACACCATCACAGGCAACACCTGTTGTAACTGGAACTGCTAAAGTACCTACAACATCACAGGCAACACCTGTCGTAACTGGAACTGTCAGTTTACCAACAGGAGCACCTTCACAGCCTACACCAGGTGTAACCGAAACTGCTAAGGTACCAACAACACCTTCACAGGCAACACCAATCGTCACTGGAACTGGTAAAGTACCAACGACACCATCACAGGCAACACCTGTTGTAACTGGAACTGCTAAAGTACCTACAACATCACAGGCAACACCTGTCGTAACTGGAACTGTCAGTTTACCAACAGGAGCACCTTCACAGCCTACGCCAGGTGTAACTGAAACTGCTAAGGTACCAACAACACCTTCACAGGCAACACCAATCGTCACTGGAACTGGTAAAGTACCAACGACACCATCACAGGCTACACCTGTTGTAACTGGAACTGCTAAAGTACCTACAACATCACACGCAACACCTGTCGTAACTGGAACTGTCAGTTTACCAACAGGAGCACCTTCACAGCCTACGCCAGGTGTAACTGAAACTGCTAAGGTACCAACAACACCTTCACAGGCAACACCAATCGTCACTGGAACTGGTAAAGTACCAACGACACCATCACAGGCAACACCTGTTGTAACTGGAACTGCTAAAGTACCTACAACATCACACGCAACACCTGTCGTAACTGGAACTGTCAGTTTACCAACAGGAGCACCTTCACAGCCTACGCCAGGTGTAACTGAAACTGCTAAGGTACCAACAACACCTTCACAGGCAACACCAATCGTCACTGGAACTGGTAAAGTACCAACGACACCATCACAGGCAACACCTGTTGTAACTGGAACTGCTAAAGTACCTACAACATCACACGCAACACCTGTCGTTACTGGAACTGTCAGTTTACCAACAGGAGCACCTTCACAGCCTACGCCAGGTGTAACTGAAACTGCTAAGGTACCAACAACACCTTCACAGGCAACACCAATCGTCACTGGAACTGGTAAAGTACCAACGACACCATCACAGGCAACACCTGTTGTAACTGGAACTGCTAAAGTACCTACAACATCACACGCAACACCTGTCGTAACTGGAACTGTCAGTTTACCAACAGGAGCACCTTCACAGCCTACGCCAGGTGTAACTGAAACTGCTAAGGTACCAACAACACCTTCACAGGCAACACCAATCGTCACTGGAACTGGTAAAGTACCAACGACACCATCACAGGCAACACCTGTTGTAACTGGAACTGCTAAAGTACCTACAACATCACACGCAACACCTGTCGTAACTGGAACTGTCAGTTTACCAACAGGAGCACCTTCACAGCCTACGCCAGGTGTAACTGAAACTGCTAAGGTACCAACAACACCTTCACAGGCAACACCAATCGTCACTGGAACTGGTAAAGTACCAACGACGACATCACAGGCAACACCTGTTGTAACTGGAACTGCTAAAGTACCTACAACATCACACGCAACACCTGTTGTAACTGGAACTGTCAGTTTACCAACAGGAGCACCTTCACAGCCTACGCCAGGTGTAACTGAAACTGCTAAGGTACCAACAACACCTTCACAGGCAACACCAATCGTCACTGGAACTGGTAAAGTACCAACGACACCATCACAGGCAACACCTGTTGTAACTGGAACTGCTAAAGTACCTACAACATCACAGGCAACACCTGTTGTAACTGGAACTGTCAGTTTACCAACAGGAGCACCCTCACAGCCTACGCCAGGTGTAACTGAAACTGCTAAGGTACCAACAACACCTTCACAGGCAACACCAATCGTCACTGGAACTGGTAAAGTACCAACGACGACATCACAGGCAACACCTGTTGTAACTGGAACTGCTAAAGTACCTACAATATCACACGCAACACCTGTTGTAACTGGAACTGTCAGTTTACCAACAGGAGCACCTTCACAGCCTACGCCAGGTGTAACTGAAACTGCTAAGGTACCAACAACACCTTCACAGGCAACACCAATCGTCACTGGAACTGGTAAAGTACCAACGACACCATCACAGGCAACACCTGTTGTAACTGGAACTGCTAAAGTACCTACAACATCACAGGCAACACCTGTTGTAACTGGAACTGTCAGTTTACCAACAGGAGCACCCTCACGGCCTACACCAGGTGTAACCGAAACTGCTAAGGTACCAACAACACCTTCACAGGCAACACCAATCGTCACTGGAACTGGTAAAGTACCAACGACACCATCACAGGCAACACCTGTTGTAACTGGAACTGCTAAAGTACCTACAACATCACACGCAACACCTGTCGTAACTGGAACTGTCAGGTTACCAACAGGAGCACCTTCACAGCCTACGCCAGGTGTAACTGAAACTGCTAAGGTACCAACAACACCTTCACAGGCAACACCAATCGTCACTGGAACTGGTAAAGTACCAACGACACCATCACAGGCAACACCTGTTGTAACTGGAACTGCTAAAGTACCTACAACATCACACGCAACACCTGTCGTTACTGGAACTGTCAGTTTACCAACAGGAGCACCTTCACAGCCTACGCCAGGTGTAACTGAAACTGGTAAGTTGAACTATTTCTGAATACATTATTCAATTCCTTTTAATTTTTTTTCCCTCCTTTCCAACCAGTTTTGTCATTAGTTTGTGTGATATTGGCGGATATTTGTTGTCTGTTCAACTAATACCATTTTCCTTGGATTTTTAATCGTTTTTTTTCTAGATAATGCCAATTCAGAACCATCGATCTCTTTCAATGACGGATATAAAGACAATACTAGTGGTATAAGCAGCAGCCAAAATTAAAATTGCACATTGTAATTAAAATGCTCAACTTACTTTTCGTTCTTCAATGCAGTCCGAATGTATGTATGTTTATATAGTTTCATACGGGGAAAGAGAAAGTTATTCATGAAAACAATAGATTTTCTGAAAAAATCTCGTGAGAACTAGGAAAGAGTCAAGAAGAGTTTGGCCTGTGGGTATGTTGGACCACTCATATTCCCAACTCACTTCTGAAAATATCCAATGGCTGAAGCTCAGACAAAAAATTTTCCTCCACAAATTTTGTGATATAAACTGTCGAAAGTAAATTTTGTAAAGCTCACTTATTTTGTAAGTAATCCTTAAATACTAAGAATTTCAACCATCTTCTTGAAATGTCTCGATCTGTCCTGGGTTTTGCACAGTTCACTGTTAACTTATTTTATATTGCATGCGATGTTGTGATAAGTTGGTTCGCTTTGGACCAGAATCAAAATGTTAAACTAGCACTGCATGTAAGAATATGAGATTTAGTCACAAAAGCAGTTACCTCTCAATTATATCAAAATTACATTGATTTTAATGTTCAACCTCAGATTTAGAATGCTTGTTATATAAGAGCACATAATTTTGGCCAAAGAAGAGACGTACGTTTAATACAAGAATAAAGATGAGGTACATGCACAGGTAACGTTAATACGATCGATCGTGAGAAGTGATGTTAGGAGAAGTGATAGTAAAAAGTGGGAGTTCTCTTGTCTCTATAGTGCTGGCGTCAGAGTTGTAGCGGAGTTGTCTGAATGCGTGGATTCTGTATAGTTGAATTGCTCCCAGATACGTGGAAACCGTGTTCAGTGTGTGAGTCTTACTGCCAAGTAAGTGAGTTAACTTGGGGGCTATTCTCAGACGCTGTTAGACTCTCGACGAACAGACTATAAAACACATAGTACATGAGAGAAGGAAAGAGATTGGCCGGCCGCAAAGGCTGGGGCGAGTGGCATGGCCAGCTAGGAATACTGGCGCCAATGAGCATTGGGCCAGGGAGAAGGAAAGAGAGAGAATGGCTGGCCGCAGAGACCGGGGCTAGAAGCGTACCCAGCTGGGGGTGCTGGAGTTTGGGAGCAGTGGACCATGTGCGTCCAGGGGTTTCATAGGGGTCGTCAGAGGAAGTGACGTTTTGGATATCTAGCTAAAAGAAGAGTTTCGTACTAAATTCCTCACTAAAAGTATAGGGGGCACTACGTAAGTTTTTATCATAGAATGGGGCACTCAATAGAAACTGTCCCATGATCAACATATTTTGGCAGCATGCTTCGTCGATAGTGATCAATTGAAACTTGGAAAATGTGTGATCAAACGATAAATTACTCCTCTTGCCTTCTGTTGGGCACTGATCGCTTGATAAGTCCCAATTTTTTTTACCGTTTTTTCCATGGTTTCTAATAACATGAGGCAGATATACTTTTAAATTGCTCGAATCTAAGATTTCTTAGATTATATGAATGCTAAAAGCAATTTTTCTTCAAAATCTCTTTGTATCAAAAAATATAATTAATACATCATCAGTTGCGGCCCTGTATTCGTCTGGTAAGTTCGTATGATCTTTGTGATGGATCTTCGAAATGGGTGTTATTTTTCAATACATTCGTCCTGTATTAGCGATAAAAACGCTCAATTAGCAGGTTTGGACATTTTGGACACTTTCTAGCGTTTGTTGACCATTTTTAGTATCGACTTGGTGGTTTATGGCCATCTTTAGCATTTTTTTAGCTATTGTGTACCATAGGAACATAAAAGATCCTTACATAATTGTTTTCATGGTAAAATTGGTTTCACTCAACGTTGTTTCAGTTTAAGTAACTGGATTCAGGAACTAACTACCACATTAACCAGAGAGTGTCTGTACTTGCTCCTTAGAAAAGATGCAGAGAAGCATCTTATTAGAAACTATCAACCAAAACTGTCAACATAGGTTTCTTCAGTTTCCAAATTGATCTGGCTGGTTGGTTGGCTGGCTGTATGTACCACGCGTACAGGCTGCAACAATAGGGCTAGGGGGCTGAAAATGTAAACATTAACTTCTCATTACGCTTGGGGAAAAACTGTTGTCTTCTATTTTTTTCAATCGCTCAATAGGTTTTTAGTTAGGGGGTTCGATTTGTAATATAAGTTTATGCTAAATTTGTTCCTTCGTATGTGTCCAGTAGCATTCTTGCTTATTCATTGAAAACCAAGTCTTTTTCAATTGATCACCCCGGACTCCGCATGCTGCCGAAAGATGTTGGTGAGCCACCCACCCACAGAGTATTTAGCTACTATTTACCTTCTTCTTAATTGTCGTTGCTTTTCATTGTAATTAAAATCAGGCTTGGTTCCCTTTCGAAATTCTACCAAAACTTAATATTAATGATTTACATTACTTCATCTAAAGAAATGTATAAAAATAAAATGATGTTGTGTATGTGTTTGTTTCAGTGTGTCTGGATGATTGTCACTGCTTGAAGGAAACCTGTGATGACATCTGTATTCGTAAAAAATGTGACACTCCATGTACCTGTCAACCAGGCTTTAGAAAAGAGGGCAATCTGTGCGTGAAAACTCCAGAAAATTGTCCAACAATATCACCATCAACAACCTGGACATTATCGACCTCCACTCCAACAACCAGTATACATACAGGCTCCACCAGATCTACTTACGTTACCATGGCATCAACAGCAGCGAGCACTCCAATATTCACAGTGACTAAATCAGGTAAATATTATTGAATTATATAATAACGCAATGCATACATCTATATTTTTTTTGCTATAATATTTTTCAAGGGAGATAACTATTGAATTCTAATTATAGAGAAGTCTCCCTTAATCATCCTTTTTTTCTACAAATAAGTGAAATAAAAAATAGATTCATTATGGTTAAAAAGTAAACGAGAAAACGAAGAGTAACAATGTTTTCGATGTTTTTTTAATCAGAACTCAAGAGCAAAATCATTTACATACTGCGTCATTTCTTGCTGGTATAAGCAAACAAGAAAATTTATGAAACACTATTGTTTAGTTCTTTCAAGAAAATAATAGAAGTACATACACTGACCAGTTGGCAAGGTTCCTCTTCATGAACGAAGTGTTCCCTATCAATGTTGACAATGGATACATCGACTTTTTAGATTTATTACCTCTTGGACAATAATGGAAAAAAGGTATTGAAAATTTCATATTCAATTGGAACTAGGGTATGCCCGTTTCAAAGGTACATGTTTGGAAGGAGCCAGACTTTATAATGTATGAAGCACCCTGCCATTATTGTCATGTAAAATAGTATTTCGCCCATCGTATGAAACTATGATATGGAAGTATTTCAGTTAATTCTCTTCAGCTTTGTCGCTTTAGATATTTTTTTATCTGAATCTAGATCCATAAGTAAAAAGTGAGAAAATATACTCTTATCTATTCCAGAATGATGGAAAAATATTTCTCACGCCTTCTTTTCCAATAAAAAAAAACTTATAAAAAAGCAGTAGAATAAGTTGAAAATGGGAGAGTGTAATTCCTCAAATTGGATTTGATTAGATTTGAAAAAAAAAACAAAAGAATTTGTTTTAAGCTATCGTTTATTGCAACAATCAAAATAGGGATGTTTACAAATTCCGTTATGTCATCCATGATTTAATTTGATATCTTCCTACAGGAAAACTCAGAAAAAAATTAAAATCTCCACTCTCTCTCTCTCTCTCTCTCTCTCTCTCTCTCTCTCTCTCTCTCTCTCTCTCTCTCTCTCTCTCTCATACCCATTAAACATTTTAAATTCATAAACCCTCGCTCATGAACGCTCGCAACGTAGGTGACATATTCGGTAAAAGATCCATGTAAATTTTTATTGTAAATTTAGCTCACCCTCATATCAAAAACCCTGCATACAAACAAATTTGAATTTGACACTGCAATGTCTGGTGTACGAACCAACATATCTAGCGAATATCATCATCATCATCATCATCATCAGTCTTTCAACGTCTGTCGTTGGACATAGACCTTCCCCAGGATTTGCCACACTTTTCTTTCATGAGCGTTGCGGAGCCAGTACTTCCTAAACTTGTCTAGCTCGTCTCTCCATCTAATATTCAGCAGGCCTCGGTTGCGCATGTGATCTCGGGAGATCCATATCGTGAGTCGTGATGTCCATCAGTTGTCCGCCATTCTTGCACCATGCCAGCCCACCGTCATTTGAGATTTTTAATTGATTCTATGATGTCCCTGTCTCTTGTCTTTTCTCGGATGTACTGTGCTGTCTTGTGGTCTCTCCAAGTGAGGCCCAGCATAATCCTTTCTTGTGCACGTTGCATGGTTCTCAATTTGCAGATGTTATTATGCAAGAAAGCATCTGAACATAAGGTATTAGTGTTTGTGAAGCATTCAATAAGACAAGACGTTTAGTTTTAGTCTAGAATTTGTGTCGGAAACGTCTAAGAAATATTCGAAAAGCAATGCCATTGAATCAGAAGATGTGCACGTTGCATGGTTCTCAATTTGCGGATCTGTCTCGTGAAACCTAACCAAGAGACAGGTTCCACGAGACAGATCTCTTGATCTCTTATCTTCATACGATGGCTAGTTTTTGAGTTATCTCGATGCGCACGCACACACACACACACACACACACATTTCCCAAGTTATAATAAGGGTTTATTCATTAGCATAGGTTCCATCATTATCAGTATTCAGACGGAGTAAGATCTGGAGAATGTAGAAGGTGCGGTATTTTTTCCTGGTCGAGGTCTTCAATTTTCTCATTTGTGATCTTTGTTGTATGGGGGTCATACATTATTATGATTTTTTTGTGTGATTGATCAAACTGGGCCTCCCTTTCTTTGAAGCAGTGTTAAAATACTATAACTGCTAACTATGGATGTCTACTGTAATCGTGAAATTGAATGGTACTAACTCAAAGTGAATCACACAAACGCCATCCTATCAAACACCAACCAAAATGTTCATTCGGTAGAGTTCCATTTTGTGTTATACTTTAGTCTGTTTGCATCCATTAAGCAAGGGTCTTTATCGCTTTATATTTCGTAAAATACCCATTTGTTCATTACAAGTCAATAATCAGTCCAAAATGCGTTAATGAGTTTTGTTTTACGGTTGGCTTCTATCAAAACAAGAGGGATCCATTTTCAAAGTTGAGCTACATTTCCAAGTTGTTGCCGTAAAGCACTGAATGGTTTAGAATCATTTTTTTAGCTACTCCTTAACCGTAACAGCACTATCTCTATCGAGTTTATTCGTTGAACTCAACGGGGTGACCTGTTCATGCTAACATATCTTCAGCAGCTGAAGTCACATTTTCTAAATCTTTCAACGTCCCTTTTTTGAATGACGATGACAGGGATCATCTTTTCTTTTTCAATGACGGTGAACGGGGACGTTCTCTTTTTTGAATATCCAGATATGGCAACCTTAAACAAATCAGCATAGACATATTTTTACCTTCTGTTTCTATTTATCTATTAAATAACTACATTTCCTTCAAGAAAAAAAGTCAAGTGTCAGAAAATTCGTCAAACGTGTTCTGCTGATCTTCTTGTCTCTGAGGAAATTGTTAGAGTTTATTTTCGGAGAACGTTTGCTTGATCATTTAATAAGGGATAAACGTTCAATAAAATTAGTATTTCTCTCCAGAACAACTGGCATTATAATCTGATTATCATCAATCTAGGATCAACACTGAAAACCAGTTTTATGCCAATGAGCACGACACATTGGACCACACTGATGTCAACAACTGTGACAGTTCCAGAAGGACATTGTGAGGATCCGAAGATATTCACACCTTGCATCAAATTGCGTACATGTGATAAGTTGGCTGACGAGAACACCACATTGCCAGAAGATGATCAAGACTGTCTCTCAGGATGTATGTGCCCAGGTCATTTGGTGCAGCATAATGGGAATTGCATTGTCCCCACAGATTGTCCTTGTTACCACCAAGAAACTGGACAATTCATGAAAGTAAGCTGGAAGATTTTTCAAATAAGAAAAAAATATATTAAATGCCTATTCATTTTTCTGAATCTAAAATCTTAGTTCGTTTTTTTTCTAGTAATTATTTGTAATTTCAATTTATTCTTGGATGAAATATTGTCTTTTTTTTTCTGATTTTTATTCAAGTCTTAATTACTCTTTATTTTCGATTACACTGTTCAATCGTTAACGTGGATCATGGTCCTGATCAAAAGTTGATAAAAAGCAACTAAACATCAAAATGAAATTGAAAACTGGAAAATTAATTACTAAGCAATTATTTATTATTCTTTTCACACAATTTCAACGATGTCACTATTAACTAGGAACCTTTTGCAGTGTGTTTTAGGAATAGTTAACCAAAAATGTCACCAAAATTAAAAACATTAATTTCTCTAGGTTTCAAGTGAGTTTGATTGGCTGGCTATATGCGTGCGTATTAACCGCCTCGATGGGGCTAAAGGGATGAAAATTTTAACATATACTCCATCATGCTTAGAAAAAAAGTTTCTTTGTTTCCCTGCAAAATAGGTCTTTAGTGGATGGGTGTTCAATTCACAATGTAAGTTTACGCTAAATTAGAATTATTAATTAATCACCCTTTTTTCAAATTATTTGATTGATCACTGGCCACATGGCATGCTGCCAAATAACATTGGTCCTATGACGGTTTTTATTGGGTGACAAACCAGGCCTGATTGTAAATCAAATATACACTACAAGACTACTTGTTTACCTTTGCCAATCCAATTCTGGTTGGAATATCAAGACTTCAGACAAGATACCACATCGGATTTTAATAAAACAAAGAATATGGCTCCAACATAAGCCAGTATTCAAAATTTGAGCAAATTAAAAATCAATGGCGTATGCTAGTAAGAGGTCATATCTAAGGACCATAGATACAGTGGTTTCTGGTCAATTGGACCACATCAGGATCAACGATTTTGAACCTATTAACTGGTTAGTCCAATCAACCAAACAACCTAATTTTCATACAAAAAACACCGAAGTTTTCCTTTCAATTCAAGTGGAACAACCTGCATAAAACCCACAACAACTTAAATCCTTTTATTTTTCAACTTTATTTCCTTTGTAGAATTTGAGTCATGGGCTAAAAATATGAAGATAGTCAGTTTGAGAACTAGAAATGTTTATTAGTAATTCTTTTAGGCTCTATTTTTTAATGTCAATTCGTTCGCACTGCCCTTTGATCCAAATAAATGATGCATTGGTCATAATAAACAAAGCAAACTAGCGATGGTTACATTCGTTTGAATCTATTCTTACTAGAAATGGTCCTATTGTGCAGCTGGTCCTAATAACCACGGGTCCTATTAAGCGGAATCCATTGTATTAAGCGGAATCCATTGTATGCATGCAAATATTTTCTATTATACCGCACTCATTTCAATTGAATTTGTTTCTTTGTGTTTCAGGTCAATGAAACAATCCCCTTAGAAACAGAAGATGATTGTGTGCTCATATATGGAAAATGCACACCTGAAGGCATTGTGTCGTTTGTCAATGATTCTTGTGCAACAGGTAAGTTGGGGAAAATATCCAGTACATTTCCTGCTCAGTTAACTCAATCAGGATAGGGGAGCACGAATATGCGCTTAAAATTTCGCACCAAGTACAGTCCACTACAGAGCTTCTCTCTGTATCAACCTAGACTTTACTAACACACCTACCATACTCGACTCTTCGGACGGAGATACAAGGTTACATAGAGGAATACATTGTTTTAGTGCCTCGACGCGTGACCGACTGGAGTTGTCAGTTTCATTTGGGAATTGAGGTGACAGAACCAGTGAGACAAAAAGTATATGATTTCAATTCTAGAAAATTGAAAATTAAACCGTATACTCTCTCTCTCACACAAACGCGTGTGCGAATAAAATGCCTGAATATGACGCCATTTTGAATACATAATTATGTCAAATGACCAATTATATTTGTCTAATTTTGTCAGAAATGGAATCTATGTCTTATAATTTTTAAAATGATATGATTCACCAGAATCACCAGACTTTAGAAAATGAGGAAACTTAAATCCATCCATAGTATCCTTGCGCCCTGACCTAGTTTGGCATCTTTTAAAAAAATGAGCCTAAATGAGTTAAGCTACCTGAAAAAGACCTGTCATTAAAAATCAAACCAATTCCCATGATTTATCATGTGTCACACGATTTTTAATCCGATCTCAAGGTCTCACAATTCGGTGTCCATTTAACCCGTTTTTCTAAATTTCAAGCAATTTTAACAACTTTTGATCAGTTCTTTTTGAAGTTGCAGAGGTGATTTTAGTTCTTCCTCACAGTAATGCAGAAGAGAAGAGATTGTTCAGTGTTTTCCGCAAAGATAAAACTGAAAGTCGCTCATCATTGACTTTGATGTCACTTGATCAAGCATTTTAGCTATGAAGTCCAGTTTTAAGTGGCTTAAGATACCGTGTCACAAATGGCAACCATATAATAACCTTATGAAAATGAGTCAAGAATGCAACAGTCGACTATGTCAATGTTCATATGAATTGATATTTTGATTGAAGAATCGACATTTGCGGAAGTATAGCACTGTTAGGTATCGAAGTCCTATATTGTGGGGAGTGATAATAGTAATTGCAGTTTAGTGTAGCGAGAAGATTCTAGTTATCGCAAAGGACAAAGGAGTCTGTCCCACGTATTTGAATTTACCGCCATATGCTGATGTAACGAGAAGAGTTGAGGGAGAAGGACGTCGCTAGTTTTTTTTCTTTTCTTTACGTTTGAATATGGACACGGAGATTAAGAAAATTCTATATTGTTATCGGATAAAGTTGTGTAGCGTATTATTTTCATTAAATTTTGACTAGATTTTACTTTCGTCTTAGTTTTTCTATAGAATTGCCTGAATTTAAAGATGTATTAAAAAACTGGGATTAGGATGAACGTAAAAACCAATCATCATTTAATGGAACATGCGTTACATTACTTCAACCAACAATAATAAGGATTGAAAAATGTCGGAGACTCTTGCTTAATGCCTTGTTCAGCTGTTGCGTTTTATCTCGGAGTGTAAGGCCTAGAATAATTCTAGGGTGCTTAGGGTACTTACATAGAGATTCTCTTGTTTTAGAATAGTCAAACCCGATCTGCTCCGGGTATTGGATGGATCTCGCTATACTGGTTCACGGGCAAGCCCAAATTCACACAGATAATTCCCGAAAAGGCGTCTTATGTGTATATAAAATGCAAAGTGTTGTTTCTATTGCAGAATGTGAACCCCCATTACTCTGGCAGAAATGTGCTTGTCACCGGACATGTACGGATCATAATCATATGTGCGACATGGATAACTGCAAGCCTGGATGTTCCTGTCCCCGCGGAACCTTCTTTCAAGATGGTGAATGTGTTAACGACTGCGGCTGTACTGTTAATGGAACAATAATAGATAATGGAGACGGTTTCTTTTCGTCCGAGTGTGAAGAATGTAAATGTATCAATAACACTCTGCTGTGTGGGGAAATTTGTGATATCACCTGCGAAAAGGTATCTGGTCTATTCTTTCAACAATGTTCATCGACGTTCAAAGAGTTTTTTTTTTGGGGGGGGGTTCAGACGATGGAAGCCCTTCTTGTTGTTTGTGTTGTTAACACTACGTTTCGGCCGATTCATTCTACTGCCTATTTTAGGTGTAATATCTGAATTTGAAGGTGAAATGATCCGGTTGAAACGTTGTGTATTAACACAAATGAGTTCAATCGTCTCTTTGCAAAGATATCTTGTTTTTCAAAGCAGCTTACCCTTTCTAAAGAATAATACGTACACATCTATACATATAATAATAATTACCCATGTGCAGATGTCTATTGTTGTGCTAATAACGTAGAAAATAGAATTTTATTCATGCAACTGATGAGAGTGCTCGTCGTCTGACGTAGTAAAATAGAATTACATGTTCTGATGACGTCTTAAAAATGCCGAAAAGTATAAAAAGTTAACTGTAGCTTAACTCTTATGTTAACGTGTAAGAACTGTTTTGTGTGTACGTTTACCAATCACAGGTGGGCATAAGTACGTTGGTTTTCTATCAGCCACTTATTGGCAAATACATCTGAGTGATGTTACAGCCTGTGTAATATTTGTATATATACCTGGTTACCCAAGCTGAAATTAGTAGAGAATCTAAGATGTAGATTTCTCTTAATCTAACTATAAGAAGACCACATACAACCACTGTGAGTCAGTCTACTGTCAACAGTGGTTGTGTGTGATGTTCTTATAGTTAGATTAAGAGAAATCTACATCTTAAATTCATGGACCGCTTGTAATCAATTGTAATTTACTATGAAGCTCTTAAATGAATGGAAATCAAAATAATGGAACTCTTTTGAGAATTGAATAGGATTTTTTTTAATCACCAAACCGTCCAAGGGAAATAATTCTTATCAAAAGTTATTACCCTTGATGATGACAGTAAAGTCTTTTAATGAATTCAAGAATTTAAAAGGTTAACTACGTCGTCTGATAGGAGTCGCATGTTGAAATAACCATTTTTATTAATTTCAATCAGTGTATGATATATCAGAATCTACTTCCTGAATTTAATTTACTCCTGATGTGGAGGCTGTTGCCTTATTTTTCAGTTTAGATATAATTGAACGATTTTTTTCTTGTTTTGTTTCAGGGATTTAGAATAGAAAACGCCGATTTCGATGACGGAATTTGCTGCCGATGTGTGCCTAAAAAGCCTATGTGTGAATATCCACCTCTTTCTGGTAATTTCTACCCTGTAAGTAAAGTTGACATACCTTTTAGTTGATATCAAAAGTTATGTTCTCTTTTTGAAATAAAATCACAAATGATAACATTTCCTTTTTATTTCACGACCATTGACAGTGATGCCATCATAGTATTGAGCCCGCGCAGTAATTAGTCTGCATTATATGTCAGAACAGGAAAGACATGTAAGTGAAGGGCTCTGAAGTGATTCTTGTTCCTCATATGTCCAGGAATAATTGCCTAATCGGACCTATAGATATATGAAATACTACTAAGAACACAATATCATTTAACAAAGAAATTGGTAAATATAGTAATAATTAGTATATCAAGAGGCTAAATGTTATCATCATCAGTCTTTTAACGACCGTCGTTGGACATAGATCTTCCCCAGGATTCACCACACTTCGTTATCATGGGCGTCGCGGAGCCAGTACTTTCTGAATTTATTTAGCTCGTCTCTCCATCTAATATTCTGCCGGCCTCGGTTATGCGTGTGATCTCAGGGGTCCATGTCGTGAGTCGTGATGTCCATCGATTGTCTGCAATTCTTGCAACATGGCCAGCCCACCGCCATTTGAGATTTTTAATAGATTCTATGATGTCCCTGACTCTTGTCTTTTCTTGGATGTACTGTGCTATCTTGTGGTCTCTCCAAGTGAGGCCTAGCATAATTCTTTCATGTGCACGTTGCATGGTTCTCAATTTGCGAATGTTATTATTCAAGAAAGCATCTGAACATAAAGTATGAGTGTTTGTGAAGTATTCAAAAAAACAAGATAAGGCGTTTAGCTTTAGTCTAGACTTTGCGACGCAAACGTCTAAGAAATATTAGAAAAGTGATGCCATTGAATCAGAAAAAGAATACGAGTCATTGGAAAATGATTTTAGTCTGTGATGTATGGGGTGGCTACACTCTTCCATGACTTGCCAAAAGGTGAGCAAATGTGTCGTCTGTTTCGCTTTAACCAATGTGCTGACGTATCTATAATCAATTTCCTGTTTCACAAAATTTTTGTTTTATTTCAACACGAATTAGCTGATAAAAGAACCTCTCTGATTATGATTTGGACGAGAAAATATCACTGAATTTTGTCTAAAAACTGTGCGAGTTTTATCGTTTAACTTGTATTTGTATAAAGTATGATTAAAGTCATCATGGAACACATTGAAAGTTGTACCAAATATTGACTTCTCAATGGCGATAATCCTTTAATTACTATACCCACAAAAAGTAATCATTTTTTCATATATATAAATATGGTTGATTAATACATATTACATTAACACTCATGAAAAAAAAAGCTGGAAGAGAAATATAGAAAGAAGATTTAGAAAATAGGAGCTCATTACTGATTTGGTCATTATTCATGAAATATATCACTTCGGTGTTTTCAATCGACATCTAGGTTTCAAGGGACATAACTCTATGTGATTTAGATTGGGATTGATTTCCCTTCAAGTGCTATTGCTCCGTTTTCAGGAAGGGGCGAAATAACTCGCCTCAAAAAGTCGTCAATCCAGTGTCACTGACGAGATAACTTGTTTTACGATAGTCTATTATTCTTTTTCGTGTTCTTATATATATCTATGTATATATTACATTTGTTAGATATTCAGTTGTACATGAAAACAAAACTGTTTTTTTTTCAAGACATTTTTATCAATTTTTTGAAGAAAAAAAACGAACAAAAAACTTAGCACAATAGTTATAGTGATGAAGAAAAAAAAACTGACACGGAATAGGTTGGAATTTTTTGATTTTCAGGGTCACAAATCATTGGGGTCTGGATAACCCTTCCTAAGACAACGTCCTCCCCAGGACAAATACCCCAAGACGAAAACCCCATATGGTTAAATTAAAACATATCAAAAATTGAATTAATTAATGACTTATTTTACTTCCTCTATTATCCTTACTTAAGGAAAAATGTTTACCTGGCCTCATATTCTAATCACACATTCTTAAAGCTTAATATTTTTTTTAGGAACCCCAGAAAAGAATATTACCACCATCAGCACTACCACCACTAGGGTCTTTGTCCTTCACTTGTCTTACATCTTTCTTTACCATTCAAAAAGCTGATAGCAAAACATAATAATGTCTAGCATCTCCTTATGAAAAAGGCAATTATTAGAAATTTATAATATTTTAAAGCAGCTGAAAACTTTTTACTCAATGTTCTACATGTGCTCTAGTTAACATTATCTCCACTCAAATAATTTTTCTCTGTATAATTTCTGGATATGTCTCTGATCTGAGTTTGTATCATTCAGATCAATTCTAAATGGAACGATGGACCTTGTACAAAACTGACTTGTGAACCTGGCCCTATGCTGAAAAAAGACACAATTATTTGTTCCAAGACAGACTGTGAATCAGGCACTTTGATTCATGAAGATGGAAAATGTTGTCCAATTTGTAAACCAGGCAACTTCACGACTGCTGCTTCTACAACCTTAATACCAACAACTCCAATTAAAATCTCAACATCACAACAGCCTGAAGTAACAACCTCTACAAGCCAACCAATAAGCACACCCAAAGCTTCAGTCTCGGGTAAGCATTCAGTTTTTGGAAACTGTCTACATAGGTTTCATTAGTTTTCAAGTTAGTCTGGCTGTCTGTCTAGCTGTCTGTCTGGCTATGTATGTCTGCATCACATGCATAGGCTGCATAGATGGAGTAAGGAGGCTGGAGATTCAAACATTTACTCCTTATGCTTCGTAAAAAAATTTTTTTGTTTTTTTCAAAAATTCCCTCCTTAGACAGATTTTTTGTACGGGATTAAATTTGCAATGTAACTTTTTGCTAAATCTATCCCTTAATTTGTGCCCAACAGCATTTACACTCATTATGAAAATTCAGCCTTTTTTAGTGATCACCGCCCATCAAAAGGTAAAAGAAGTAACTTATTTACTGATTACCTTTTTCTCCAAATATTTAATTGATCACTCCAGCATGGCATGGTGCCAAAAAGAGTAGATCACATGACAGTTTCAATTTTCGTCTTGCTTTTAATCTTATGCTGGACGAGATGTTGGACTTTCCTAGTTAGAATTCAGAGTTGTCCCTCATCTAAACTGGTTGCCAACCAAGGAAGAAGAGCTTTCTCTTCCCTGCTATTTCACCCATAGCTGGGAGGAAGGAGAGATCGAATCATGCCTTTACCGAGAGAATTTTTCGATTTTGGAAATCACCTTCAAATTCAAAGAAATTAAATTTGAAAAATATCTAAATCATTGCACCAAAATGATTCATTGATGATCGCATCATTTCATAAGACTTTTTTCCATTGTATTTGACTTGAATAACTTGTCGATGATCCAATCATTTATTCATTTTCTTAATTACTTTTTCATTCAGTTTCAGTTTTTGCACTTTGAGATCAAAGTCAATGATATCTATACTAATATTTGAGCCTTATCTTAGTTTGCTTGCTTGTTCATGTCTCATCTCCTCTAAAACTATGGGGCCCATTGACCTAATATTTACATTAGGGAGAGGTCAACTTTCAGCCTTAACCTCAGAGGTCATCAGAAGCGAATTCTGGTCATTTTTAGCCAATTTTCAGAGTTGTGGCTATAATTTTGCAACAAGGATGCTGAAATCTAGTATATGAGTACATCTTCTCATTGTAAAGATTAGAATTGGTGTGATTCTGACTTCTGAAGTCATTCAAGATCACCATAGGTCATTTCCAGTCATTTTAAAACAATTTTCAAGGTATCAGCCACAATTTAGCACTTATGAAATTGAAATTGGGCATAAAGGTACATCTTTCCATGACAAGGATCATATGCAATGAAAAACTAACCTTTGAGGTCATTTGAGGTCACCAGAGGTCACCTAAGGCAATGGTGCCTTTGTCCTCTTAGAACCTCACAATGTCTCTTCCCATTTTCAAAACAAAATCCTTGTTTGAGATCACCATCAGATCTCTCTCACTCTCTCTCTCTCTCATCCATAGTCTGAAATTTCCTCCTTTTCAGTAGAAAAAAGGCAGAAGTTGCTAGAGCCTAATGTGAATGGGTAGGGGGACAGATGCAAAAAAAAACAGCTGGAGATGTGAAAAATGGGCAGATTAGACCATACTTAGAATTCAAACAGAGATGTCTGTTGTTTTGTTTAAAGTTTCCTTACTCCTTAACAAGAGTGAAATGAAGATCAAATACAGTGTGCTGCTCTATTGTATATATTCAGCCAAGAACACTATAATCAAAAAATAAAATAAAGTTAACAAAGAATGAAAGTAGTCTTTTGATTAGGGAGAAGAAAAATGTTTTCTGCCACTATGTTCTATTGTGTTAAATATACCAAGCCTTGATCTATCTAACTTCCAGCCACCAGGCATTAGGTATATATCGAAAAAATAATTTTTTCCATATCATTGATTCACTATTTTAGAGGTATTTTATGAAGTGTCAGCTGAGTAGAGCTTGTTGTCATTCAATAAGAAATTATGCAATGGAAAATTATATCCATAGTATGACCTAATCATTTACTTGTTCATCATTTTTTAAAAATACCATAATATGATATAGTGGTGGCTTAACAATTTTGGATTATGTTTTTATATTCAGGTCATCTACTAAGATACATATGCTCTTTCCATACTCGTATTGTTATGTTGTTGGATGTGATCATCAGAATTAATGTTTCAGCTATAATACCCTCTGGTATTCTTCAGGCATCTGTAGTATTCAGTAACCTTCAGGAAATTTCTCACTGAAACTTGTATTCAATCCATGAAGGTACAGAGTTCTGCATTTTACAGTTAATGCTAGAAAAATTAGCTTATATGAAATACCCTCTTGCATGGACAACAGAATAAAACAATCAACGCCTAGGGATTGAATAGAGGATTTAGTTCAAAATTTCCAGAAGGTTACTGAACACGAGAGACATCTGAAGACACCTGGAAAGTACAACAGCCGAAACATTGTGACTATAACAACCAATATGAAAAAAAATAGACTGTATAGATTAGTGTATTATAATGATAATCTATCCCAGAAGTTCATATTATCAGTTGAAATGTTGAAGATTTTACAAAACTGTTTTACTTTGTTTTAAGTGCCTTGCGAGACTACTGACGGTCTTCGAGATATAAGCATCATCCCTGATGAGTTTATCAGTGGAACACCTGACACACCAAACTCACCTGTAACCAATATTAGACCTAATGGCCCCAGATGGAGAGTACCAGTGCCAAAGACACCAAGTGACCCCAAACCCAGCATCACTGTTAAGCTGACCGATGACCCTGAAGGAGTTGAACTGATAAAGGTTGCAGTGTTAGGAAATGTTGACAAAGCCACTATCCTTGCACAGCTTCCAGGCTATAAAGAATTCAACAAAATTGTTGGTGGCAATAACTTCACTGGAGTATTCACTCTCGAGAGTTTCGACAAAGTGACAGCAGTTAAAATCATCTTGGAATCTGTACGTATACTCGACAACGGCGAATATCCAGAAGATTACAACACCTGGCTGGAGATTATAGCTTGTTTCCATCTACAAAGTAAGTTATTTACTAAGATTAGCTTAGTCTGGCTGCAGGCAACAATTGGGGAGTACCCACTGAGAAGCAAACCAGAAACTAGATAATCAGTACCCTCAGAAGGTACCAATATATATATATATATATATATATATATATATATATATATGAAAATATCTATTTCAAATGCATATCAATATCTTTGAAATAATGCATGATAGATTGATAAGAACAATAGCAAACAAGAAATTCTCACTCTTAACAAAGTGAAACTTATAAAATCACCATAGCCCCACTAATGGCATGCCCAACCAGTCAGCCAAGTGGACTACAAATTCTTCTCTCTTTTTATTTTGTGACAAATAACAGAAAAATCCTCATGAATATCTAATTTTTTCCTTTCCAATCGTATCAAATCTCCATAGCCCTACAAATCACCTGACCAACAAGTGGGCTACAGATTCTTCTCTCTTTGCTCATTTGTGAGTGTATCTGTGTTTCCAGGCACCCCTGATCTCATTTTTGGATTACAACTCTGAAAACACCCCTAGGCACAATCCATTACAAAGATTTTCTTTGAATGCCCTAGTCTTATGCCCATCTTTTTAAATAATTACAGATTATTTTTTAGATAATAAGCCACTGCAGGATAGATATATATGACCACACTGAAATAGATATATAAGCTACAGTGATTCATTTATGTGAGGTACGGATATTTACCTTACCTGTTAATTCAACAGACAGTTTTGAAGACTGTGTCAAAAAACTGAAAAAGCACCTAACAATAAAATTGAATCTCTTTAAATGTTTATGAATATCAGTGGATGTAAAACATGAAAAATCTATGCTCAACACTTCCCATATACTTATATCTACTTTCAATCTATTTCATTGTTAGTTTCCGTCTCTTTCTGTTCATATCTACTTACCTTTCCATTCATTTCATTTTGTTCTTGTCTACCTATCTATCCATTCATCTATCTATCAATCTATCTATCTATCTATCTACCTATCTATCTATCCATCTATCTATCAATTTATCTATTTCATTTTGTTCATATCCATCTATCTTATTCTGTCCATATCTATCTATCCATCTATTTCATTTTGTTCATATCTATCAGTCTATCTACCAATCCATCTAATTTTGTTCAAATCTATCTAATTTTCTTTATATCTATCTATCTATCTATCTATCCATCTATTTCATTTTGTTCATATCTATCAGTCTATCTACCAATCCATCTAAATTTGTTCAAATCTATCTAATTTTCTTTATATCTATCTATCTATCTATCTATCTATCCATCTATTTCATTTTGTTCATATCTATCAGTCTATCTACCAATCCATCTTATTTTGTTCAAATCTATCAAATTTTCTTTATATCTATCTATCTATCCATCTAATTTTTTCCATATCTATCTATCTATCTATCTATCTATCTATCTATCTATCTATCTATCTATTCAATTTTTTTCATATCTATCTATCTATCTATCTATATATCTATCTATCTATCCATTTAATTTTGTTTATATCCATCTATCGATCTATCCATCTAATTTTGTTTATATCTATCTATCTTATGTTGTTCATATCTATCACAATCTGCTCATATCTATCCATCCCAATCTGGCCATATATGTCTTATTCTGTCCATATTTCTCAGTTTGGTAATATCTTTATAACATTATACATACATCTATCCACATTATTCACAATAAAATTTCAAGAACATTGAAGTTCAATAGAAAATCCTTTTTATGTAAATTTTCTCATTTTGAATTTATCACAGTAATGTTTTTGAAAAATTGCAAAAAAGTGTACCAGTGTTTGGCTAAGAACAAATAATGTATAATGAAAAAAATTTTGAATATTTGTAAAAAGCATGTTACTATCAAAGACTATTTCTGCAATTTCAGCAACTCCAAGTCCATCATATTCAAAGGCTACCACCACAGGCAAGTGGCTTGATTTTTCATTTCACATTTTCAATTATTTCTAAGAGGATACTTGACTATTATTTTTGAAAAAAGGAAATAAAATCTCAAAGAATTGCACCTGTATTTAACCGATAAGGATAGATGCCAAATGGTCACAAATATAGTCGCTTTTGTAGAAGCTAATCTTACAGAACTCTATCATACTAGTGATGAATTTAGTCATCACTTGGTGCTCCACTGTGTTGACTAACAGCCTAGTAAATACTAAGCTGTTATACTTGACTGCTTTAAAGTATAGCTTTTGCAGAATTATTGTTTATTCAATTGATCAGATTATCAATTGAATAAACAATAATTCTGTAAAAGCTATACAGAGTAATAGATATTTAAATGGAATCAGAAGCTCCCACATCTGACTGTAACTTTGCAATTTCATCGTAGTCACAGGGAATACAAATACAGTTATAGAACAGAGAAAAGAAAGGGAGAGATGAAGAAGAGGGAACCAAAATGGAAGTAAAGTACAGGTCGTGCCACAAACATATTCAAACTAATATCAACAAATCAGTTCTTACGGTCAATACATATTGTGAATAATGCAAGAAATCTAATATGAAAAATCAGGGTTAAATTCGAGAGGTAGCATTACATTCAAGTATGAAGCGAATGATAACAAATTATAATATATTACTGATTTTTAGCCACAAAAAGTGAGAGTTGCATTACATTCAAGATCACATTGTACTCAAGTAGATACAACATATCAATCAGCCTTTTCATCTTCCCGATAAACAATGCATGTTATAAACGATTGGTTCAATAGTGTAAACCCTTTTAATCTCATGGATCAAGGCAGGGCTAATCTTTATTTCATTTCATAGCGAATAGCAAATAAATCTTCAAGAATTTTTATCATTTCCTACCATACTGATTTTTTTCATTTTATCTGTGTAATTTTTCAGTACCAGGAACAACAACAGGACCGATTCCAACAGGAACTACAACAATAGCAGCAACACCCATGATAAGCACAGGTAAATAAATATCTTATGGCTGACATTGGCTTCCCAGGAATAAGGATATGAGTTCAAACCTCATAAAGTATCAATATTTTTTTTATTTCTGATCTATGTTGATTATCAAACCATTGTAAAATATAAAAGCCACTATTGAAACAAAATTATTGTCAAGCAAAAAACTTGAAAAATATAAGGTAAAGGTGGGGTAAAACATCCGTCTTTTAAGAGACAATTTGATTTGAAATAAACAGCCAGGAATCAAATCCTGATTTCCATCACATGCATCAGCTTAGTAATATATCTAAGTTTCTGAGACCATCCTAATCACACAGCTGAGGGTATACTCAATTAGCTGCTGAGTGCACAGGTAAATTCATTCTAATGAAGAGCTTTCCCCTTTCTTCTTTCATGTCGTGAATTAAACTGGAACCTTCTGCATGTGAAGACATTACACTATCCAAACAAACATGAAAATTTAAAAATCTAAAGGGCAATAAAATGAGATATCAGCTGTATCTTTCTGCGTGCAGTCCAATGTTAAAATCAATGGTTTGATTGTAAAAAAGTAATCTACATTCAGGAATAAGTGAAAGAAAAAATAAAAACAGAGGAAGCCATTTATTATAATTATGAATAATGTTATCGAATTGTTATTTTTATCAAATCAGTCAATCATAATGTTATCGAATTGTTATTTTTATCAAATCAGTCAATCATAATGTTATCGAATTGTTATTTTTATCAAATCAGTCAATCCCAAACAATTTATTTAAAATGAATTAAACATAATTATCATCAAATTTTTATATCGTAAAGTTGTTTAGAACAAAGAATTTTATACCATAACAATCAACAAAATGATAATTAGCTAAGTGTACTTTATCACACTAAAGGATGTAGTAAAATAGAATTTTATGTTCTGATGACTTGATAAAAATGCTGAATCTAAAGAACAATAAAAATGAAAAAGTAAATAATAAAAATCCATTTGTGATCAACAGAACGCTAATCTCCAAGCTCACAGCAATGCAAATCTCTATTATCCAAATATATAAAATGCAATGTGTATATTCATCTATTTCATATACACTGTCACTTTTGACACCATGAGTAAACTAGTGAATTTAAAATAATGAATTAAAAATCTTTTTTTAATTCAGTGACAGCAGCAAGTGCAAAAACTAGTTCCATTGGTATCACAACACCAGGACGTATTTCAACAACATCAGGTGAGGATCTTGCAAATCAAATAAAAGATTTCAGGTGTCTTTATTGTAATTTTTCCCCAACCCTATACAATATCATTAACTAGGAATCAATCCTCTTCACCATTTTAGATGTTTCTCAATGGAAAATGCAACTGATGACATTAAAAGAAATATATTTTGATCACGATTCTTCTTAGAATTTTTTCTCATGGATTCAAATTTTCATGCTATAGTTGTTCAATTATTGACTGTGATGATAAGTGAACAATATTCCTGAAATCTAACAATGGTTTATTCTTATCACTTACAGCAACAAGCATAAAAACAAGTTCACTTGGTATCACAACACCAAGACTTGGTTTAACTACATCAGGTAAGGACCTTACAAAATAGATTTATAATATTCCTTATCAAGCATCAATCCTTTTCAAACCAAATAATAAATTCCACCATTTTCATCTTTATATACAACTGATATGCAAACTTTTTTCCAATCACAGTGCCTTGCGAGTCTTCAGAAGGTCTTCGTGATACAAGCATCATCCCTGATGATTTTATCAGTGGAACACCAGACACACCTGACTCCCCTGTCACAGATGTAAGACCTAATGGTCCTGGATGGAAAGTACCAGTGCCAAAGACACCAACTGACCCTAAGCCCAGCATCACCATTAAACTGACCGATGACCCTGAAGGAGTTGAGCTGATAGAGGTTGATGTTGAAGGCAATGCCGAAAAAGTAACAATTCTTGTAAAACGTCCAGGCTCTGAAGATTTCCAGCCAACTGTTGGTGGAAGTAACATCAGTGAAATATTCAAATCAAATTCATTTGAAAAAGTGACAGCAGTCAAGGTGATTTTGGAAGAAAAATCAAATGAAACTGAAGATGAAGACTACAATGTACGCGTGGAAATTAAAGCTTGTTTCCATTTGCCAAGTAAGGGCTCAATTAGATTAATTTCAACTCTATCACAGTATTACTCTATAAATATCATAAAAGAAGAGACATCATTGGCCAAAAACAAATAAATATTTACAAAATTATGGTATAATTTTTCAGTTCTGAAACAAGAGTGGAGTTCAAATGACAAAGAAAAAAAGGTACCCCTTATTTACTGTTTTTCCGAAACCAGATATACATTACAACAAATCCTCACAAAAGGGTTCCAAGTTCGAGAGACTTGACTGGGTGGTTGATAAAGATATTTTTTCATTTCATTTCATCAGAAGAATCATGAATCATTATTATCAATTTTAATGACTACTTTTGACCTTCAGTCTGATTTTCCAGTTGCTTTTTCCATTTTTTTAACGGGCCTGAATGGAAGTTACGATAAAACTTCCCTTCCACTGACTCATCCACTTTTTCGAAATGGGGGGGGGGGGGGCAGCAGTGAGAGAATGTTAATTTTGTGGTTGATGTTTAAAAATGAATGAAAGTTACGGTTTTATTGGTGACTTTTATTCAGGCAGATAAATAAAAAATTTAAAAAAAGCGACTCAAAAATTAATCTGACAATAAAAAATAAAAATTCATAATGATGATTTATAGCACTTCATCATATAAAATCAAATTAAAAAAATATCTTTATTCAATACCCAGATATGTCACTAAGACTGGGAAACCCTTTCGTAAAGTAATCTTTTCATGTATGTCCAGACTTGGAAATTAAAAGAAAAATAAACATTCAAGGGGAGTAATTTTTTTTTACGAAGACATCTGAACCCCACTCCTGTATTAGAACCAATTTTTCAAACAAATATTGCTATTAAAAAACAATTTCTCCAATTTCAGCTTTCACAAGTCCAGCATATTCAAAGGCAACCACAGCAGGTAAGGGGCTTGATATATACTTGACATAAAAAAACAAAACAAAAAAAACGGGAGTATTTGAATGGTGCAGTTTTGATTAGTGTGGTTTTCAATGATGTATATGTTACGGCTTCGCTTGTTGATTTAGTTACTTATATGCTGGTTAGAACATTATTGTTTTAAACCGTGTTAGAAGTGATAAAAGACAAAAAAGATGGGAACAAAAGGCACATGTGGCCAGTGATCAAGTGCCAAAATTTCCTTAAAGCTGATCAAGATAAATTATAATTAACTAGATCGAAGCAAAATTCCATTAACCAGATCAAGGCTCCTTCTGCTTTGAGTGGGCGCAGTTATTTCCCTTTATCCACGTTTGAAACGAATATATGAAATAGTTCAAACGTTACAGCACCTTTAAGGTATTGCTTTATAAATTAAACTAACTTGGTATATGATGAACAAAAACCTATTAAAATTATAATAAGACTTTGAACAGGGTGGTTTTAAGCAGCATAAATAATTTTTGATTGAGTTATCTACACTAATCAGAATTATACAGTATTTTTCCAAGAGCCTATTTCAGTATTTATTTATAACTTTCTTATTGAAAATGTTTCGGAATTATAGAAATTTTCACCTTGATTATTGCATGATAAAAGAAGTGAAAAGATTACAAAACATTGTTGCTTTTGTAATCTAACTGCTGTAGCTTCTCTTGTGAAATACAACAATCCTAATGCTGAGTTCAATCCCCGAGTGAGACTACAACAATTTACTTTATTCCATACTGTAAATGCCTATAATGTAATGTCTTTTGATTCCATGGTTCTTGGCAAATAAATCCTCATGAATATTCATAGTGTCCTACTTTTCTATCATATTATTTATTTCTATTTTTCTATAACTTCTAGTACCAGGAACAACGACAGGACCGATTCCAACAGGAACTACAACAATAGCAGCAACACCCATGATTAGCACAGGTAAATAAATATCTTGGTATAAGTCTCTTGAGAATAAAGAATGCAGGTTCAAATCTTACTGGGAGCTAATTATTAAATTCTGATCCATGTAGATTTCCAAACAATCGTAGAATGTCAAAACAATATGACATTTGAACAAAATCAATGTCAGGTCAAAAAATGATAAAATCAAGTTTTAATGAATATCTTATTATACAAAATATCTGTTGCATTTTTCTGCATAGATTTCAGTTTTGAAGCAAATGTCTAACTCAATAATGTAATGCCTTTTGACTTCATGGTACTGGGCAAAGCTAATCTTAATTTTTTCTTTTGTGACAAATAGCAAATAAATCCTCATGAATATCTATTATTTCCTTCTTTTCTATCATATAATTTATTTCTATTTTTCTATAACTTTTAGGACCAGGACCAACAACAGGATCTTTTTTTTTTGGGAAATGAATCTTTTTGGACATTTTCGGGGGGCCTTATTTTGATAGGCTTATTAATAACATCGAGATTCGGAAGATTTTTCTTTTCACTATTTCAGATGTTTCTCAATGGAAAATGCAACTGATGAAATGAAAAGAAAAATATTTTGAACATGATTCTTCTTAGATAGAATTTTTTCTCATGGATTCAAATTTTCATCTAAAGTTGATCAATTATTAACTGTGATGGTGAGTTAACAATAATCCTGAAATCTAACTAAATGGTTCATTCTTTTCACTTACAGCAACAAGCATAAAAACAAGTTCACTTGGTATCACAACTCCAAGACTTGGTTTAACTACATCAGGTAAGGACCTTATAAAATAGATTTATAATATTCCTTATCAAGCATCAATCCTTTTCAAACCAAATAATAAATTCCACCATTTTCATCTTTATATTCTACTGATATGCAAACTTTTATCCAATCACAGTGCCTTGTGAGTCTTCAGAAGGTCTTCGTGATACAAGCATCATCCCTGATGATTTTATCAGTGGAACACCAGACACACCTGACTCCCCTGTCACAGATGTAAGACCTAATGGTCCTGGATGGAGAGTACCAGTGCCAAAGACACCAACTGACCCCAAGCCCAGCATCACCATTAAACTGACCAATGACCCTGAAGGAGTAGAGCTGATAGAGGTCGATGTTGAAGGCAATGCCGAAAAAGTAACAATTCTTGTAAAACGTCCAGGCTCTGAAGATTTCCAGCCAACTGTTGGTGGAAGTAACATCAGTGAAATATTCAAATCAAATTCATTTGAAAAAGTGACAGCAGTCAAGGTGATTTTGGAAGAAAAATCAAATGAAACCAAAGATGAAGACTACAACATACGAGTGGAAATTAAGGCTTGTTTCCATTTGCCAAGTAAGGGCTTAATCAAATTAACTCATTTCAAATCTATCATGGTATTACTTCTTACATACAGATTGAGTATTCTTTATCCGAAATTCTAAAAACTAACATGCTCAAAAATCAAAAACCTCTCTTTAAGCCAACATGGTATCACGAGTGGAAAGTTCCACACTTTTCACCACTGTGGAGTCGATTTAAAGATGAGAGACGCGGCTGATTTCTGAGGCATTCAATTCATTCTGACCATAATAAAAGCTTGGTTATCTTTATGTTACTCTTTAGAAATGTGAAAATCAAAACAAATTGTTATCACACCTAGATACACATTCATCACTAACTGTATTCCTGCTTATTCTCATCTTTACAAAGATATTGTTGAAAATGTCAAAATATACAAAGCTATCAAGAAAAAAATAAAGGGTTTAATGTTTATCTATGGCACAGAATGTCAAACGCTTTGGGAAATTCGAAAGAGTTGTAAGTGTATTTCAAATCAGAAAAGATCTGACATCGGAAAGACATTTGGTCCAAAGAATTTTAGTTAGTGGGTACTCCACCGGTGTTCAAGAATTAGGAGATGATGAACGAATTATGAAATATTTCTGCAAACAAATATTGTAATTAAAGATTATTTCTGCAATTTCAGCGTCTCCAAGTCCTTCATATACAAAGACCACCACAACAGGTGAGTGGCTTGATATACACTTGACAATTTCAACTATTAAGAACCTATTTGACCATTTGCTTGAAATTCTCAAAATGAAAATGAAATAAAATCTTCAAGATTTTTACTTGAATTGACCAATAAGAAAAGAAGCCTAATGAGTATAGATATATTTTTTTTTGTATTATGATTGTTAAAGCCACTCTTGCAAAACAGGTACCATTCAGAACAAACACCATTCTAATGAGCTTCATTTTCAGTCATCATATGGGATTATAACAATTCATCTTAATTCATATGATGAATGCCTATTTTGAGAGTGTAATGCATTTTGCTTTTCAAGGATCTAGTCAAGACTAATCTTTACTTTATCTTATGACAAATAGCAAATGAATCCTCATGGATATTCATAACTATTTATACTTCTATCATTATTTTTTTCCTGTTTTTTTATAACTAATATATCATCATTTTCATCTTTATATACTACTGTATTCCTGAAATCTAACATTGCTTTATTCTTTTCACTTACAGCAACAAGCATAAAAACAAGTTCACTTGGTATCACAACACCAAAACTTGGTTTAACTACATCAGGTAAGGACATTACAAAATAGATTTATAATATTCCTTATCAAACATCAATCCTTTTCAAACCAAATAATAAATTCCACCATTTTCATCTTTATATACAACTGATATGCAAACTTTTATCCAATCACAGTGCCTTGTGAGTCTTCAGAAGGTCTTCGTGATACAAGCATCATCCCTGATGATTTTATCAGTGGAACACCAGATACACCTGACTCCCCTGTCACAGATGTAAGACCTAATGGTCCTGGATGGAAAGTACCAGTGCCAAAGACACCAACTGACCCCAAGCCCAGCATCACCATTAAACTGACCGATGACCCTGAAGGAGTAGAGCTGATAGAGGTCAATGTTGAAGGCAATGCCGAAAAAGTAACAATTCTTGTAAAACGTCCAGGCTCTGAAGATTTCCAGCCAACTGTTGGTGGAAGTAACATCAGTGAAATATTCAAATCAAATTCATTTGAAAAAGTGACAGCAGTCAAGGTGATTTTGGAAGAAAAATCAAACGAAACTGAAGATGAAGACTACAATGTACGCGTGGAAATTAAGGCTTGTTTCCATTTGCCAAGTAAGGACTTAATAAGTTTATCTAATTTTAATTCTATAATAGTATTACTCAATAAATATCACAAAAATATGGTCTTATGTCCCAAAACAAATAATAATTGTTTAAATAATAATGAAATGCAAAATATTGTCATAATTGACTATTTTCTGCAATTTCAGCCTTCACAAGTCCAGCATATTCAAAGGCAACCACAGCAGGTAAGTGGCTTGAGATACATCTGAGATTTTTTTTATTGCATGGCTACCTTGGATAAAATGGTTTTAATTGGTGCGACTTCTGTCGTAGTATGTGTAATGGCTGTGGTGGTCAATTCGGTCAGTTATATGTGAGTTAAAATGCTGTTTGTTTTAACCATGTTATTAACCGTACCTAAAGGAGTTGAACAATAGACACATGTGGTTTTGATGGCTGGCCGCAGATCAAGTACCAGAACTTTCAAAAACAAGCTCGAGACAAACACCCATCACCCAGACTGAAGTGAACTCACATCAGCCAAATCAAGGCTTTTGCTGGTACTTCCATATAGCTATAAATGGGTGTTGTTGTTTCCCTTCACTCACAAATAAACGGAACAAATAGATCATTTAGACATTCCAATATTTTTAAGTTATTGCTGAACAAACTAATTTAACATATAAACAGCATGGAAAATCATTCGAATGATTTAACTGTGCTAATCAGGATTCTATAGTATTTTTCCAAGATCATATTTCAATATCTGTTTAGAATTTTTAAATGGAAAATGAAATAGAATCTTGAAAATTTCCACCAGGATTTTCCAATAAAAGAAAAAAATGAAAAGATCACAAATATGGTGGCTTCTGTAATCTAACTGCTGTAGCTTCTCTTGTGAAATACAACTATCCTAATGCTGAGTTCAATCCCCATGTGAGACTACAACAATTCACTTTATTCCATACTGTAAATGCCTATAATGTAATGTCTTTTGATTTCATGGTTCTAAGCAAATAAATCCTCATGAATTTTCAGTGTCCTACTTTTCTATCATATTATTTATTTCTATTTTTCTATAACTTCTAGTACCAGGAACAACGACAAGACATATTCCAACAGGAACTACAACAATAGCAGCAACACCAATGATTAGCACAGGTAAAAAAATATCTTGGCATAAGTCTCTAGAGAATAAAGAATGTGGGTTCAAATCATACTGGGAGCTAATTTTTAAATTTTGATCCATGTAGATTTCCAAACAATTGTAGAATGTCAAAACGATATGACATTTGAACAAAATTAATGTCAGGCCAAAAAATGATAAAATCAAGTTTTAATGAATATCTTATTATACAAAATATCTGTTGCATTTTTCTGCATAGATTTCAGTTTTGAAGTCAATTGTTTAATTGTATATAGGTAAGCTACATGGAGAATTAAGAGAAAGAAAATGTAAAAACAGACAAAGCCGTTTATTGTTTATTATAATCCTGAATAATATTATGCAATGGTTTTTGTATCAGAATTAAGCGCCCCCCCCAATTTATCTAAAATGAATTAAAATTATTAATCAATTATAATTATTATTGATGAGTATTTCATAATGTAAACTTGTTCATAACAATGAATTTAATAAGATAACAATGTCTTCATAAAAATGAATATGAATCTATAATAATGAATGCATTATTATTGCATCCTTTGCTTAATGCTATCAGCATGTTATTGTTATCAAAAGATTATGTCTCAGAATGATATCAATAAGCAACTTCTTTTATATCCAACAACCATAGCCACCAAACATGGTGAAGTGTTCTATCTCTTTTTATATGAGCATTTATTAGTGTATGTGTTTGTTTGTGTATGTATCTGCATGTTTTAGCATTCCTGGCCATATCATTTTGTCTAAAGACTTGAAAATCAGCATCAGTACTCCACTAGTAAGGGCTTAATTAAATTATCTAGTTTTAACTTTACCACTGTATTCTTTTATGAATGCAGGTTGAGTATCCTTTATCGAAAATTCTGGAAACTAAAATGCTCCAAAATCAGATACTTTTTTTCGAAGCCAACACAGCATCACAAATGGAAAATTCTGTACTTGATTTAACCTTAGATTCAAAGACAAGAATGCTGATATCCAAAGCATTTAACTCATTCTGACCATGATAAAAGCTTGGTTATCTTTGTGTAACTCTTTTGTAATGCAAAACTCTATTTACATGTATGTGTTTGTTTATGTATGTATCTGTGTGCTCCAACATTCCTGGCCATACTGTTTTGTCTAGAGACTTGAAAATTGGCATCACTACTCCACTACATACTACCTAGAAATATTTTGTATGATTTTTGGAAGAAAATCTTTCTGAACCTTTTTGGGGCCTTATTTTGATCGGTTTTCTAATGTCATCTAGATTCTGGATATATTCTGATCGTATTTATTCTCAGATGGAATTTTTTTTACATGACTTCAAATTTTGATGCTATTGTTGTTCAATTATTGACTGCAATGGTGAGTTGACAATATTTCTAACAATCCATTTTTTTCACTTACAGCAACAAGCATAAAAACAAGTTCACTTGGTATCACAACACCAAGACTTGGTTTAACTACATCAGGTAAGGACCTTATAAAATAGATTTATAATATTCCTTATCAAGCATCAATCCTTTTCAAACCAAATAATAAATTCCACCATTTTTATCTTTATATACAACTGATATGCAAACTTTTATCCAATCACAGTGCCTTGCGAGTCTTCAGAAGGTCTCAGTGATACAAGCATCATCCCTGATGATTTTATCAGTGGAACACCAGATACACCTGACTCCCCAGTCACAGATGTAAGACCTAATGGTCCTGGATGGAAAGTACCAGTGCCAAAGACACCAACTGACCCCAAGCCCAGCATTACCATTAAACTGACCGATGACCCTGAAGGAGTTGAGCTGATAGAGGTTGATGTTGAAGGCAATGCCGAAAAAGTAACAATTCTTGTAAAACGTCCAGGCTCTGAAGATTTCCAGCCAACTGTTGGTGGAAGTAACATCAGTGAAATATTCAAATCAAATTCATTTGAAAAAGTGACAGCAGTCAAGGTGATTTTGGAAGAAAAATCAAATGAAACCAAAGATGAAGACTACAACGTACGGGTGGAAATTAAGGCTTGTTTCCATTTGCCAAGTAAGGGCTCAATTAAATTATCTAATTTTAATTCTATCATCGTATTACTCAATAAATATCACAAAAATATGATCTTATGCCCAAAAACAAATAATAATTGTTTAAATAATAATGAAATGCAAAATATTGTCATAATGGACTATTTTCTGCAATTTCAGCTTTCACAAGTCCAGCATATTCAAAGGCAACTACAGCAGGTAAGTGGCTTGAGATACATCTGAGATTTTTTTTATTGCATGGCTACCTTGAATAAAATGGTTTTAATTGGTGCGACTTCTGTTGTAGTATGTGTAATGGCTGTGTTGGTTGATTTGGTTAGTTATATGTGAGTTAAAATGCTATTTGTTTTAACCATGTTATTAACCGTACCTAAAGGAGTTGAGCAATAGACACATGTGGTTTTGATGGCTGGCCGCAGATCAAGTGCCAGTACTTTCCACTACCAGATCAAGACAAACTCCCATTATCCAGACTGAGGTGAACTCAAATCAGCTAAATCGAGGCTTTTGATGGTACTTCCATATAGCTATGAATGAGCATTGTTATTTCCCTTCACTCATAAATAAATGGAATAAATAGATTACTTGAACGTTCCCGTACTCTTAAGATATTGCTGTACAAATTAATATAACACTGTATAAACTGAATTAAGCTAATCAAGATTCTACAGTATTTTTCCAAGATCATATTCCAATATCTGTTTAGAATCTTTAAATTGAAAAAAAAAAGGAATCTTGTGAATTTTTACCTTGACTATCCAATAAAAAAAGAAGCAGAAAGATTACAAATATAATTGCTTCAGTACTTTTACTGCTGTAGCTACTCTTGGGGAAAACAACTATCCTACTTGTGAGTTCAATCCCCACTTGAGAATACAATTCACCTTATCCTGCATTGTAAATGCCTGTAGTGTAATGTCTTTTGATTTCATGGTTGTAGACAAATAATTCCTCATGAATTTTCATAGTGTCCTACTTTCTTATCATATTATTTATTTCTATTTTTCTATAACTTCTAGTACCAGGAACAACGACAGGACCTATTCCAACAGGAACTACAACAATAGCAGCAACACCAATAATTAGCACAGGTAAATAAATATCTTGGTATAAATCTTGTAAGAATAAAGAAAGCATAGTTCAAATTTCACTTGAAGCTAATTTCTAAATTCTGATCCATGCAGATTACCCAACAATTGTAGAATGAAGAGAACCCTCTGAAAATTTTGGTTTTTTTTTTGGAATAAGATCTTTTCGGGCCTTACATTGAGGGTTTCAACAACCTCAAATATATTCCAAAATCTTGATGTTTCTACTCGATTTTAGATGTTTTCCTCCGGAAAATGTTCGTAATGTCATATATAGAATTTATTCTGACCATATTTTTTTCAATGGAATTTTTTTACATGACGTAAACACAATGGTTTTTCAATTATTGACTGTGATGGTAAGTGAACAATATTCCTGAAATCTAACATTTCTTTATTCTTTTCACTTACAGCAACAAGCATAAAAACAAGTTCACTTGGTATCACAACACCAAGACTTGGTTTAACTACATCAGGTGAGGACCTTACAAAATAGATTTATAATATCCCTTATCAAGCATCAATCCTTTTCAAACCAAATAATAAATTTCTCCATTTTTATCTTTATATACAACTGATATGCAAACTTTTTTTCCAATCACAGTGCCTTGTGAGTCTTCAGAAGGTCTTCGTGATACAAGCATCATCCCTGATGATTTTATCAGTGGAACACCAGACACACCTGACTCCCCTGTCACAGATGTTAGACCTAATGGTCCTGGATGGAAAGTACCAGTGCCAAAGACACCAAGTGACCCCAAGCCCAGCATCACCATTAAACTGACCAATGACCCTGAAGGAGTTGAGCTGATAGAGGTTGATGTTGAAGGCAATGCCGAAAAAGTAACAATTCTTGTAAAACGTCCAGGCTCTGAAGATTTCCAGCCAACTGTTGGTGGAAGTAACATCAGTGAAATATTCAAATCAAATTCATTTGAAAAAGTGACAGCAGTCAAGGTGATTTTGGAAGAAAAATCAAATGAAACTGAAGATGAAGACTACAACGTACGAGTGGAAATTAAGGCTTGTTTCCATTTGCCAAGTAAGGGCTCAATTAAATTATCTAACTTAATCACACTATTGCTTTATAAGTACTTGTTGAGTGATCCTTTTCTGAAACTTGATAAAATGAAACTTTCCATAGTCCAAAACTTTTTTAGAACAAACATAGCATCATGATTATGAAATTCCACACCTGACCTCACCATGATATTGACTCAAAGAGGAGATACAAGGGTTCTAACCAGGGCATTCAACTCATTCTGACTATAATAAAAGCTTGGTTATCTTTGTGTAACTCCTAGGAAAATGTTTAACTATATTTTTATCCTTAGTGGTGAAAGATCATCATCATAAGATGTACATTTTTTAATCACTGTATTTTTGCCAATTCTTCTATCTGTTCTAAGACACTGTACAAAACGTCAAAAAGGGATGCAGATACCCCTATGAATGACATTGAGAGAAAAAAAGAAAAGGTTTATATACATCTATAGAACAGAAAGTCAAGCTATTTCCGAAACTGGAAAGAGATGTATATTTTTTAAAATTTGAAATCTAAATGAATTCTGGTCCAAGACATTTTTGACAAGGGTTGCTCAACCTGTATTGCAGGAAAAAAAGAGACAGTATTGGAAAAAAAAACAAAACATATAATAAATGGTGAAAAATTAATGAATAATATTTTCAAAAAATATTGCTATTAAAGAATATTTCTCCAATTTCAGCATCTCCAAGTCCATCATATACAAAGGCCACCACAACAGGTAAGTGACTTGATATACACTTAACATTTTCAATTATTCTCCTAAAGACAATTTATCGAGAATTTCCAAATGGAAAATTGAATAAAATCTTCAAAATTATTTACCTGGATTATTCAATGAGAAAAGAAGCCGAATGATTACAGATATAGTTGCTTCTGTTCTGTAACTGTAAGAAGCTACTCTTCCAGAACAAATTCCATTCTAATGATGAGTTCCATGATCTAGTGGGAGTATTACAATTTGCTTTAATACATATGATAAATGCCTATTTCAATGGTGAAATATCTTTTTAATTTCATGGATCAGGGTAGGGCTAATCTTTATTTTATGACAAATAGCAAATAAATCCTTATGGGTATTTACGATTTTTTTTATTTGTATCATATTAATTTTTTTCATTTTGTCCATGTAATTCTTTAGTACCAGGAACAACGACAGGACCTATTCCAACTGGAACAACAACAGTAGCAGCAACACCAATGATTAGCGCAGGTAAATAAATATCTTATGTCTGATATATACCTCTTGGGAATCAGGGATGTGAGTTCAAATCTCATAGGAAGCTAATCCAAAATTACTCATCAATTCTGTTACCAAAATCATCATCATCATCATCATCATCATCATCATCATCATCATCAGTCTTTTAACGTCTGTCATTGGACATAGACTTTCCTAAGGATTCACCGCACTTCTCTATCGTGGGCGTTGCGGAGCCAGTACTTTCTGAATTTGTCTCATCTCTCCATCTAACACTCCGCCGGCCTCTGTTGCACAAGTAATTTCTGGGGATCCATGTTGTGAGTCGCGATGTCCATTGGTCATCCGCCATTCTTGCAACATGGCCAGCCCATTGCCATTTGAGATTTTTAATGGATTCTATGATGTCTCTGACTCCTGTCTTCTTCCAGATGTACTGTGCTGTCTTGTGGCCTCTCCATGTGAGGCCCAGCATAATTCTTTCATGTGCATGTTGCATAGTTCTCAATTTACGGATATGTCTCTTGGTTAGGTTCTGCGTTTCAGCTCCATGAGTGATTAGTGGAAGGATGCATTGGTTCTGCACCCTTCTTTTTAGGATTGTTGAGCATTAACACAAAATTGTCAGGCATAAAACTTAGGAATCTTAGGTATTGATTTCCATTGTTAGAATGCAAGTGTTGGGGTCCCAGAAATTCAACTGGGTTATGGCTGCTATGCAAATAATTTAGCTATTTTGGAGCTAAATCTAACTATTTTGGTACTAAATTAATATTATGGTGTCCACCATCCACCCTTGTTACAATGCAAATCACGCTATAACAAACTGTCTTATAAAGGAGGTGGCCTAATATTATAATGATATACAGTTGACATTTCAACAGAAAATGTGATCGGCAAAGTTCAAACTCTAGCTGAGATGGTTTTCTATTCACTTCACAGTCCATTTCATCTCCCCCTTACTTTGGGTAAATAGCAAAGCAAACAGGGCTCTGAAGAAAAATCAGATATACTGAACATTTCTGAAATCTGTCTATAGTTTTTAGAAGGGTCATTGGAATTTAGCGAAGAGTTTTCTGGATGATTGAACTTATTCTTCTTGTTTGTATTGTTAACACATTTTAGTTGATCTATTCTTTGGCCTTCATCAGGTGTACTATCTAACTTTGACGGTAGTGAAGAGAATTTTTTTTTCTCTCCAATAGTAGCAGCTTTACAATGTTAGATTCGGTTGTTATCTTTTCCTCAAATTGATTTATCATGTTTCCGAAACAAAAATGATCACTGCATCATAAATAAAATGAAAAAATATCCAAAATGCAATATGACTCATTGGAAAATGAAAAAGTTATTAATATATTTATGAAGTGTGAACATTAATCATAAACACTGTAGAGTCTGCTTTTTTTTCTTTCTCTCTCTCAATCTTTTCTTTCTTTCTTGTACTTTCTGTTTTTTCTATTTCAAGAATTGGTTTAAAAAACAAATTATATGATGGTGGCATTAAGAAAAACAAAACAAAAAGTTCCTCTTTCTCCACCAAATCTCTCCATTCTTCCTTTCCAATAAACACTATTAACCAATTCAAATTTGGTCTGAATGCAAAATCTTTTGGTTTTATAAGAACTGTCAAATTTTGCTACAGATAAAGACAGCCTGAGTGTTAAAGCAACATTAATGTTAGGTATCAAAATTAGAAAATTAAGGGGCAATAAATATTCTTTAGTTTAAGATGTTAACTTAATTTTTCTGTGTGAACTTGAGTTTTAAGATTAATTGTAATCTACATTAAAAATAAACAAAAAGATACAGTAAAAACACTGCAGATCCATTATAACATGTTAGTAAGGGTTCATAATTTTTTACCACATTATGAATGAGCCCGCCTTGTAATGAATTTTCTGTTTTTACAAACCTTCATCCAAATTACTCCTTTCTAGACTCAATATCTTTGTAATCTTTTTCAGATGAATTGGAAAATAATTTTCTTTTATAGTCTACAGAAATGTTTTTGTCGGATTCATTTCCTTTTCAAGTTGATGCAGCCTGATTCAGTGTTTGGTGTTGTTTTGACTATTTTTAGTCCCCTTTTGGCAGCTTTTGGCAATTCAAAAACAAATACCACTTTTTAGCTGTCAAAAAAGTGCAAAAAATATCTTTTTGAGTTGTCAAAACTGACCTGATTGACCTCTCTAGTTTCCATATGTCTTTGTAACTGACAGCCCTATTTAATATATGGTCCCAGTGCTTAATATTTTTTAGGGATCTTTCTATTTTTGTATTTAGCTATTATTTTGAGAGACAAACTTAATGCTTTGAAAATTGGTGTCCATGCTCAAACCACTTTATAAGCAATTCTGTGCTATATCAAGCAGCGTTATAATGGGTCTACAGTGTACTTAGAACATCTCTGTACATTGAAATCTAATAAAATTGTTACTTTTTCTCTGACAGTGACAACAACAAGTGCAAAAACTAGTTCCCTTGGTATTACAACACCAGTATATGGTTCAACAACATCAGGTAAAGACCTTGCAAATCAAATTTATGATATTCATAATTAGATATAATTCCAAAACAAATAATGAATTTCATAATTTTTATTGTCAAACTCCATTCCTTGTCTGCTTCGCAATCATGAAAAGAACAAGAACAAGAACAATCTTCAACTAATTTTAAAGGGTAAATTCTTCACTGTTTGTCTGTTCAATCATGTCAAACTAAACTGAGAAGTAAAACTGACATTCCCCTAACTAGATTTGAAATCATGACTAACTGTTTGATTGGTGGTTCTCTTATAGACTGAGCTATATCGATAAGTCCAACACATTTATGAAAATTTGTTTTTCAGAAAGGGCTTATTTCATTTGAATAAAAAAACACTTTCATAAAATTAACATTTCCTACCTCAGTTTGAATTCACAACAAAGTAATTGGTAGCCAAATCTCTTACTGACAGAGTGTAACTGACAAGTTTTACAGGTCTTAAAAATACGGCTTATTCCATTCTAATGAATAAATACATTTACACTGAAAAATATATATTTTCAGAATTCTTATTCATCATATCTATAATAGAAAGGTTACTAAAATCATCTTCTGTCAGAATAAAAGTAGGAGTGGAGGTTGACCCAGCCGCAGCCAGGCTTCTCTTTATATACTATTGATGTACAAACTTCATTTCCTTCTAACTACAGTGCCTTGTGAGTCCTCAGAAGGTCTCAGTGATTCAAGCATCATCCCTGATGATTTTATCAGTGGAACACCAGACACACCTGACTCCCCTGTCACAGATGTAAGACCTAATGGTCCTGGATGGAGAGTACCAGTGCCAAAGACACCAAGTGACCCCAAGCCCAGCATCACCATTAAACTGACCGATGACCCTGAAGGAGTAGAGCTGATAGAGGTTGATGTTGAAGGCAATGCCGAAAAAGTAACAATTCTTGTAAAACGTCCAGGCTCTGAAGATTTCCAGCCAACTGTTGGTGGAAGTAACATCAGTGAAATATTCAAATCAAATTCATTTGAAAAAGTGACAGCAGTCAAAGTGATTTTGGAAGAAAAATCAAATGAAACTGAAGATGAAGACTACACTGTACGAGTGGAAATTAAGGCTTGTTTCCATTTGCCAAGTAAGGGCTTATCATTATTCATGCTGTTTCAATAACGTTTTTCAAGTAAAATAGCTTACTTCTCACTCATTTCTAATAACATGTTTATCTAAGTACAGGGTCCTTCAAAAAGATTTGATACTTTTTAAACAGCCAATTCAAATATATTAAACCTGATAAATTTGTTTCCAATATATGGAAATTTTATCATCTAATTCAAACTTCAGCACAGTCCTGCTTTATAAATATTGCGATAAATATTATAAGATTGGGCCAAGATCAATCAAATCAAAATTAGACAAAGAGAAATTATGACATTGCTTTATCTAAGAAAATTGAAAAACTCGAGACTATCACAACTGCTACTACTACTTCTGCTAACTATAAACAAACAATATGCTGTGAAGTGAAACTTAGATAATAAAAATGAAGCTGGATGATTAATTTTGAATGACAATTTTATTCCCCATCCATGCTGTTCTCTTAATGATCATAGTATGAAAAAAACCTAAGTATCGCAATGACCAGCCAAGAAACAAATAGAACAAAAAGAAGAAAAAGAAAGAAATATTTCATAGCCGGTGGTATCAGCTATATGTTTCTGATTAAATTTAAGTTTTAAAATCAATGCTTATATTGCACATGGGTAATCTACACAACCAATTATCAGGTAGGAAAAAAGTATTTCCCTGTTTCAAGGATGCTCCAGTCTCAAGCATGCAACCCTAATTTTGACTTGTAAAATTTAAAGAAAAAATAGGAAATGCCAATGAAAACGGTAGCCTTCAGACTGTAAGATGCAGGAAAAATCTTTGAGACTTAATTCGGGAAAGATTAGCATTTTCAACCCCAGGAAATAAAGTATTTGCAATATATCTGAAATCTAACGTAAGTGTTAATTTTTCATGAACAGAAACATCAACAAGCACAGGAACCAGTCCCCTTCGTACCACAACTCAAGGCGGTATTTCAACAACAACAGGTGAGAACTATAAGTAATTCTCTCCAAACTAAATGATAGATTTCATCATTTTGATATGTACTTACTATTAATATGCAAACTTTTTTCATGGCAGCAGCGACTTGCGAGTCTTCAGAGGGTCTTCGTGATATGAGCATCATCCCCGATGAGTTCATCAGTGGAACACCAGACACACCCAAGACCCCTGCATTCAATGTTAGACCTAATGGTCTCGGATGGAGAGTACCAGTGCCAAAGAAACCAACTGACCCCAAACCCAGCATCACTGTTAAGTTGACTAATGACCCCGAAGGAGTTGAACTGATTAAAGTTACTGCTTCAGGCAACGCTGAAAAAGTAACAATTCTTGTGCAACTTCCAGGCTCTGAAGATTTCCATCCAACTGTTGGTGGCTCTAACGTCACTGGAACATTCAAGCTAGAGAGTTTGGACAAAGTGACGGCAGTTAAAGTCATCTTGGAATCTCCTCGTATCCTTAAGAATGGAGAATATCCAAAGGATTATCATACTTGGCTAGAGATTGTTGCTTGCTTCCATTTACAATGTAAGTTTATTTATTTCAAGTTTAGCTTAGCCTGGTACCACGCCTTCAAATGGGGAATGACCACTGAAGATCAGTAATCATTGCCCCCAGTAGATGTCCACATATATATATATATATATATATATAGTATATTTACTTTAAATGTATATCAACATATTTGTAATAAGTGATAGACTAATGAGAATAGCAAAGAAGAAATTCTCACTCTTAATGAAGTGAAACTTTTTGACATTATCTGTTTATTTAACAAATACTTTGAGGGGCTGTATAAGAAACATTCTCTAATACATTTATCTATGTATCTATCAACCTCATAGTTCATACCTATCTTGTATCTATCTGTCTATCTGATCGAGTTCAAATTCATCTATTTCATTCTATTGATATACATCTTGTCATATCTATCTATCTGTCTATCAATCTATCCTCTTTTGTTCGTATCTATCAATTTCATACTCTTGATATCTCTCTTGTTATATACATATACATATATATATATATATATATATATCAATCTGTTCATATCTATCTCATTATATCTACCTACCCACTTATCTATCTGATTCAGTTCATATCTATCGTGTCATATCTATCCATGTCATTCTGTTTATATCTTTTTCATATCCATCTCTCAGTACGTCTATCTATCTCATTCTATTCATATTTCTATCTTGTTGTATCTATCAATCCATCTATCAACCTATCTATCTCAGTCTATTCATATCCATCCATATCTCTCAACCTGTTAATAACAATTTCTATATCTATCTATATCATTATCTATCTCAGTCTGCTCATATATATGTATGTATGTGTCTATCTCAGTCTCTTTATATTTATCAATGTTTCCATCTATGTGTGTGTATGTTTGTGTATATAGTTATGATTATCTAAATGATCAGCCACTCAGAAATATTCAAATCTTGCAATATAAATTCAGGGAACAAACATAAGCAGGTTGACCCTCAAAATCCAGATTAAATTTTATGAAGATATATTTGAAACCAAAAATGCTTATTTTCATTAAAACACACACAAAGGGTGTTTTCTCACATCTATCATATGTTTTAATTTTCCAGCAACATCGACTCTACCTACAAAAATAACAGCAGGTAAATATTTCTTATTTTTATTGTGGGCCAAAGAGGAGGAAAAAGACAGCTTAAATATCTATTCACTTAAAAACTACCTAGGGCAGCATTCAATCTCAATATTAAGTCACTTTCTATATAATAAATGCTTATTCCTCTCATTTTCTCATGAAGAACTGTAATTAGCAGTTAATAATCTGGAGTCATCATCCTTGGGCAGATATTTTCTGATCAATTTACACTCAATTAGATTATTTACTCAAAAACTGGTGACCAATTTGACTGGGAGTTTAAGAAACCATCAAACAAAAGTGTCACCTTAACTGTCAAAAGTTTATGGGTTTTTAAGTTGGTTTGGCTGATAGGCTGGCAGGTTGGTTGGCTGTATGTGTTTGGGCCATGCCTAAAGGCTGCACTAATGGAGTAAGAGGGGTTTTGATTCACCCCCAAATTAGATTTTTTTTTATTGAGTTTTGAATTTACAATGTAAGTTTATGTAAAATTCGTCCCTTAGTTTATGTCCAGCAGCGTTCACGATTGTTTTTTTTTAGAAAATTTAGAATTTTTAGTAATCACTACTTAACAAAAAGCGGAAGAAGTAACTTATTCATTGTTTGCCTTTTTTTTTTTCTAATTTTTTGATTGATCGCCGTAAACACGGTGTGCTGCCACAAGACGCTGGTCAAGTGTCGGTTTCTAATGAGTAACTAACCAGGCCTGTTTATATTATAATTACTTGCTAATTTCTCTCATTTTCTTATAAAGAATCGTAAGTAGCAGTTAATAAACTAGGAGTTATCATCCTTTGACAGATATTTCAATTTATACTTGATGAAATTATTTACTTAGAAAACGGTGATCAAAGCGACTTTATTCTCTAAGTCAGAGCATTTTAATTGTATTGTGCTAACAGAAATTGTGCTACAGAGGGTGATTTTTATTGTGGTACAGTAACAAACCCTGATATAAACATACAAATCGGATCTTCATATTATAAGTTCCCAGCTTTTTCACATTTGTTCACTTCTGTGGAACTGTCGGATAAATTTGGATATGAAAAGGCAAAATTAGCCATCTTTATTAACTCATTCAAAAGGTATGATCGCAGTTTTACTGAAAAAAATTTCGACGGATCAGTGATAATATGAACATCTAAAATGAAAACCCTGCATTGTATCACCTGACCGCCTCCACAAAGATGTACAAATTTATAGATTTAGAAGTGTTGCAGGTCTGGTTCGTTACTCAATAGAAGCCACCACGAGACCAATGTTTTCTGACAGCATGCTGTGCTGAGGGTGATCAATTAAAAAATTTGAAAAAGGGTTGACCAATGAATCAGCTACTTCTGTTGCCTTATGTTGTAACACTAAAAAAAGGCAGGATTTTTCAGTTTCTCTATATGGTTCAACAAAAATATGAAGATCTGTTAAGCTAATCTGACTGAAATAAAGTAAAGGTCTAGTTTTGCATTTAATATTATGCATACTTTATAAATCGAACTCCTCATTAAAGACTTTGTTTAGGAATTTTCAAAAACTATAATGCTACAAACATCTTTGCGGAGGTCCATCGTTAAGCACAGAAAATTCAATGGCCATATCTCTTGACATCTCTAGATTATGTTATTATTGACAAACTGACAGGCATTTGGTGAATTATATAAGATGACAGATACTACAAAATAGAGAATTGAAAAGTATACTTATTAGCCAGAAAAGATGAACGTTGAAATTCAAATTGTCTTAAGTATTGATCGACTTTTTTCACAGATCTATACTTGATAAATAAATATAGTTTAGTTATGTATTTTCAACTCTATAGACCGTTCGTGATCCCTGTGGAACTATTAAATGAATGGGATTATTTTCGACTGGAACTCTTTTGTGAATTGAATTATAGAAAAATGATATTCAAAAAAGGGTACGGGAAGTAAATTTAACCAGAAATCACTCCTCTGATATCACTTTTTGAATTCCTTAGTATGAATTTGAGAGTCAGAGAAAAACGGACAAGGGTTATCTTCTTTTATAAAGTTTTGCTCTTAGTTAAGAAACTCTAATGATTCATCGGTACGAGACAGAACTGAATTTTTGCCTATGTTTATGATATGAATATTTCTCAGCGTTTGAATGCATATCTTTTTCTATTCAGCATCAAGCCCAGCCATAAGTACAGTACGTCCAAGTAAGTCCTCTTTCTATTGCTATATTTTACTATAATATCCTTTTATGTTAGGAGTATAAAATCAGTAATCGAAATCTAAGGCTTGAACAACAGACACTGACCCTGGCTGTAAAGTACGCAACTATCTCTGCCACCAAGCAAATCACAGGTATTTTCTAAGCTTAGGTGAGTGTGGCACAAGGCCACAAGTATGAGATACCTAAAAAGTTTTGAACCCACAGTAAAAGTACTGACTGTCACTTGCTAGTTGACACCTACAGGGCCAAGGTTTTCTTTTCACCGATGTGCATTGGCTAAGAACAGAACGATTTGATGAAAAAAAATTAAGAGAAATATTAATATATTTGCTCATAAGTACTGTACTGTACCAGTATACTCCTCATCATCAGACACACAGACACACATGCACACACACACACACACACACACACACACACACACACATATATATATATATATATATATATATATATATATATATATATATATATATTGTTTTATGTGTTGCTTCATCTATTGTAATACTTTTCAATATTTCAGAATAGAGCATACATAGATTGATATATATCTACAATATCTAAAATGTAAATCTCTTTCTGTTTCTATCTCTCTGTCTCTGTCTCTCCCCCCACTGTCTCTCTCTGTCTCTCTGTCTCTCTCTTATATATATATATATATATATATATATATATATATATATATATATATATAAGGACATCTTCATCTTCACTTGTTTTCCATTATCAGAAACGCCGGAGGTAACAATAACTGGCAGAACATCGACGACAACAACAGCCACTCAAGGTAAGTAAATGTTTTGAAATGTGTTTCTTTAGGTTGGAATACTCCTCAAGTTGCTATCTAAGGGTTTGGGAAATTTAAACAAACTGATAAGTCAGTTCACCTGTCGAGTTACCCAGCATTTCTCGTGTCTCGCTGGACACTTCACGTATCTCAAGAAATCACTCTACCAAGAGACAGAAAAGCTCATCTTTTATCAACTTTGTCTCTATTTGAGGAAGCCATTTCGAGCCTTGAGTTCCCCAAACCTTTGGGTAGCAGCTTATATATATATATATGTAAGGGAGAAAGAGAGATGGGGGGGGAGGCATAGGAAAATTCCCAGTCTGGGGGAAATAATGGGAAGTTTCAAAAAAATAATATGCTAAAACCGCAGTCCCATTAGTAGCTCCCCAAACTTTGTTAGCCATAGTTCTAGCCGTTCTTGAGGTATGCAAGGATACACAGGCGGTCAAAAGAGACTTTTGGTGAATTATAGTCGTTTTGAACCGACTTGAAACGCGCGTGCCACTAAAAAAATCCGTGTTCTACTCAAAGAATGTCTGCCAAAATTCTCACTAGCAGATTTGCCGTAACATTTGATGAAAATCGAAAAAAATGTTCTCACAAAGCGTCACAAAATCCTGCGTAATGCTAGAACACTAGTTGATAGCAAGAAGCCTTTTGACAGACTGACACAGTAGGCTGGGTAACAGTGAGTGTCAGCTGAGCGCACATTTGCGTTGAATGGTACAATCAACACGTAGATTCCAGGAACCTTCCGATATCATTTCATATATATGTACATCAATAAGTCAACAGCTTTCACCGAGGGCCACCTGCGCTGATGGTGCGAAACTCTTCGTAAATAATAATTAAATTATAATATGTATTGTTCAAATCAATTACAATACAAATACGTGGTTTTAATTTGTTTCCTGGGCCTTGCATGGACCACTGAGATATTTCCTTTTTTCTCATAGCAGTTAATGACATTTTGAGACCAACCTCACTAAATGTCAGATTAGAGAACATGGTTTTCAGCAATTTCTCCCAAATAAAAGAAAACGCGTTAACGCTAATATTGCTTTCACATTAAAAACAATGACGTAATATTTGACGCCTCAGCTCTGGAGATGGAGACAACCAGAAAGGCATTTTGATGATAAAATCACAGAAAATAATTACAATTCCTCAGGCTAAAGATTTAAATTTCTATTGTCTTTATTATATAAGTTATGTACAATTCAAATACATGGTTTTTCAGTTTCAGATTTAACAAAATGTATTATAGGGTACATAAATTAACATCCCAGTAATGCTTGGTTATTTGGTCTTAAAAGAAAGATTGTTACAAGTTACCCACCTTGATGGCTAAAAATGGCTAGATTTTGAATTTTGCAATTCCAGTTAACTTTATAGATAAAATGTTATGTACACTCCTAAATTCATATAGAGGGTTCGAATACCCTGAACTTTTAGGTGGCTCCTCACAAAGTGGATTCCTGTTGATTGGGATACAATGGGAGTAGAGCGATTTGGACCAATAAGGCAGCTGTCTTGATTATGCAAAACAACATGAAAATAGTTCAACTACACACAGTTCCAGTTTCAACATGAATTATGTATGGTGGGTAAAATGAAATAAACTATAAAATGATACATCAAATAACTACCCAAACTCCTAGTTTTCATCGCCTCCTTCGAAGCAGTACTCTTGGGCATATATCAACTCACAAAGGGTATCGATCATTATGGGTCAATAGATAAATACATAGTTTCAGTTTTGACATAACAGTTAATGATGGGAACATAAAATAAATTATTTTCTTACTTGATCTGTTGGGAAAAAAAACTTTCATCCTTAAACGAAAATTCCGAAAATTTTAAACAATAAATCTGTGTGGAAGCGTTGAAACCAATAACTGTGATAGGAGCTGCTGATAATTTTGATTGTACAAGGTGACTCAAAATAGACTGAAAAAGTTTTTTTTTTTTCGTTAACAATGGACTCTTCCACTTGAATTTACTGACGGCTATTTCTGCTTGTGTCTATGTTTCTCTGTTTGTAAATTCAAGTGGAAGAGTCTATTGGTTAACTGAAATTTCAATCATCCGCTGTTAATAGGTTAAAATGATGTACTATTTATAAAATTTAGTTAACCCGCAACAAAACGACCGCTCTTGTATTCCAGGTACCGTCACAGTAATTGGAAAGTCCACACAGATTATGACGTCTTCCACTACTCATGTGCCTGGCATATCTACTACCTCGCAATTCAATGTAACTGAAGCAACAAGGAAAACAACCCCAGGTTTTATTTCAACTACAACCAGCCCAAGCGAAAAGACCACAGGTAATAATAATAATAAATAACACGCCCTGGGTATTTAGTCGTTTTCAATTGTTATACAAGCTTTTTGTCCTCAACAAATGACCACTCCAGTATTCCAGTCAACGTCACAGAATTATTCTGATGTACCATTTTACGTACTAGTTTATCAGTGACGGCATATATGAAATATATGGATTGACATTGCATTCTATATACGTGGATAATTTGCATTGGATTCTATATACGTGGATAATTTGCATTGCATTCTATATACGTGGATGATTTGCATTACATTCTATATAAGTAGATAATTTGCATCGCATTCTATATACGTGGATAATTTGCATTGCATTGAGTTTTGATAATAGCGTTCTGCTGACCACTGGTAGATTTTTCATTTTTGTTTTTGTTTCTTATAACTTTTCATTATTCTTTAAATTCAGTACTTTTACTACGTAGTCAGGACATAAAATTCTATGTTACTCCGTAAGTTGCGTGATAGAGTACGAAAACACATTGTCAATTATTACGTGAGGATTACGTTTCGGCCAACGAACTCTCAAGGATTCCTAACGCAATCTGAAGTTTTCAGGCGAAGTACAAGTTCATCCGCTATTCGAAAGAAGAACGCTCCTAAAAGCATTTTGCAGGCCGAATTGGCGTAGAGCGAAAAACAGATTAACATTATTTTATATGCAAAAAATGTTGGAGCGTTACTAGACCCCCAAATAGGGATGATGTTATGCTGCATCACCGGAAGTTGAGGTGGAGGGATGTACAGGAGAATGGGTTCAGGATAGAGGAATAGAACGCGCGCTGCCTCTGTAACGGCTCGCTGCAAAACAATCGCTGAACGGTAATTTCGCTTTTTAAAAAAAAAAGAAAAATTAGCGTAAAGGTAATATCCAAAAGCGGGAGGGAATATATGAATTATTCAGACTGCGTTTCGACCGATACACTTTCCAACTTTTCTGGGTCTGTCTGAAGTTTAGAGATCACTATTCGAACTAGTAACCTAATCTTGGTTATTTCAGACACTACGTTTTTGGCTGGTGCGTCTTCCAGCCTACCTAACAATGCCAGAAATTCAGAAACATCGTGATTAGTCATTTGAACTAATATATTTTACGTAAGTTGTCTGAATGTATTAAATGAAGCATTTTCATAATTATTTTTCTCTCATCACTTTATCTTCCATCTTATCATAGTTGCTTTCTATTGCAATGCTCAGGTCGTTTTACATTTCACGACCGATGAGCGAGTAGTATGGATCAGAAGCAAAGAAACCAAAAAGAACATTTAAAAAATACTTTTTATTACCATTTCACTCTCGAACACCCTATAAACCACTAAAGGGTCTGCAATTAATGCTCTCAATGTGCTGTTGCTGCTACCTAATCTCCGACAATAGTCTTGCGAGAATATTAAAAAAAAAACAAGCATGTCGTTAGAACGTGTGTATCATTTGATGGTGCCGTTAAAACGTGTGCCGTTTTCATCGACAGTTTCCTATGTGTAATGCCGTTTTTAACTTTTTACCTTTCTTTTCTATTTCAACAGAGACACCTGTGGATAAATGTTCACCGGTGACCAGGGATGTGACATTCAAAGTCCATGGTTGTGTAGCCACCCATTCGGTCGCCCTTATGTCCTGCAGTGGTTCCTGTCACTCTTATGCCAATGTTGATTCCACCGGTCAGATACAGAGCGAATGTCGTTGTTGCGCCCCGTCCGATGTCATTTACGACTCTGTCATGCTTCGATGCGGTAAGTCACTTGAAAGTACTACAAGAGAAACGCAGAAAACTGCTTTACGAATCCAGGACCATGAAATTGCAGCCACTAGGCATTACTTTCTGGATTTGTTAGGCTCGTTTTCTATCATTTTGTTAAACACACACATATACACACACATAACAAAACGAACGAAGAGCGGACTTGGAATCGCAGAGAGAGAAAAGAGCAATACAAAGTATCACCCTAATATATATATATATATATATATATATATATATATATGTATATATGTATGTATATATATATATATATATATATATATATATATATTATTGTGTCATCCACAGACAGCTGTTTCGATGTATCACATCTCTTCAGTGTAACTATAGACTTTATCCCATTATATATATATATATATATATATATATATATATATATATATATATATATATATATATAAGATTAACACAGATCAGAGGGAGGACTAGCTTGGAAGATATCATATAAATAATCAAGCAACAAAAATGTTGATGGGCTGGTCACTTGGCGACAAAAAAGGGCAACAGATGGAGCAAAAGATGAGATATTAAGGTTTGCCGTTAAGACATGACAAGGACCAGTACAGTCGCGGTTGTCATGGAAGAAGATAGGAAAGGGCCTATGTTTAGCAGTCCAAGACCAATTTTTTTCAAAAAATTTGATTCGTTTAATTCACTAATCCGGATCAAACCGACCAAAAATAATCTGGATTGTTGAGTTCCAATAATTTAACATCAGTTTTTTTTAACGGTACAAAATAAACTGCTGAAGATATTGTGGTACGAGGTCTGTTCAGAAAGTATCCTGCCATTCAATATTATCAAAAATAACCTACCTAGGGCAATGGCACCTTAACCCCTGCCCTTCAAGATACTCCCTTGGGAACTCGCTCACTTATCAAATTGCCCCTCCGACTTCTTAAAAACATTCTGCAAAATCCTCTTTGAGGATCTCCATCAGTTTCAACGTCACACTCTCCTTAACCTCGTCCACTATCTGAAAATTCCCCCCTTTTCACAACGAAGAGCCAAAGGTCGCCAGGAGCCAAATTTAGACTGGGGCTGGGCTAAGGTGACAGGCCTGGGTGATGCTATTCTTTGCGAAGATCCCTACACGAGATATGAATGATTGACGACGGGCCCAGTCATTGTGAATAAGACGGTTACGCAGCACACAGGCTCACTCAATGGCATCTCACCACGGACAGAGAGGCTGCACTGGGGATCGCCTGTTCATGCATATGCAGTAAGGTTTCCTCTGACTGGTTACTAAATTAAATCAAGGGTGTGCAACCAGTTCTCGAGGTATTCGAAATGATTGTAGACTTTCCTGCTAGACTTCGTATATTCCTGGTTTAACCATCTATGTTTTTGATCAAAATACTAAACGAAAGCTAGGCTGAAATTATACTAAACTTTTTAAATTATCAGTCTTCCTCTACTTCATCGTTTATTGTACAGTTCTGGGGTCGATGCAGGATCGAGAATTCCATGAAAGGGACAATGATCTAAAAGGTTTTTGGCGCCCCTGTTATAAAGCGAATATAGACCTGTTTGTTATTGTTGTGATAATTTTATGATAGTATAATTGTCATTATAATTATATAATAGATTATTGGACTATCAAAATCAGATTTTTAGCATTCACCTCTCCAGTCTGCGACACGTTCTCACCAGATTTCCGGTACAAGAAGTCAGATGATCGTGTGGTTTAGCTACCTGATCAAACTGACAGAAAACTGCTTTGGCCTAAAGTAAAAACCTGTGACCTAATCAGCCGTGAGTTCCTCTATACGCTGCTGTGTAATCCTCAAATTTATTTTCATAAATCGGATACTTAAAAACAAAACACGACTTATGCAAATATATAAAAGTTATTCATCATTCAAGACGTAACTCAAATAAGCAGCGGAAGCAGTACGGTCATTCAGAAGCAAACATAGTTGGTTCAGTCCACTCCTTGTAAAATAGCCAGTGGTCAAATTCAATCGCGTGCTTGCAGAAACAAAAGGAAGATGAATGAAATGCAAAGATGAAGGAGAGGTCATTAAGTTTTCAATCTATGTTACATAGACTGTTTCCGTTGGCTCTGGCAAATGCGGAGGCGAGGAAAAAAAAAGAGATGCCGTTTCTCTCCAGCGTTATTGGGAGTAGCATAAAAGAAAGACAATCTTTTTTTCCGGGGGAAAAGAAAATACCTCTTGATATCTGGCCATCATTTTTCCACGCTTTACATCTGTTATATTTTATTCTTTTTTTCATCAATTTAGATGCGCCTTTCAATAAAGTATTTGAAAGGTGTAAAAAGTTACACTCAGAAGATATGTTATGTTTAAAGTCTTTCTATGGGAGGAAACGATATTGCAAATGAAATGTCGAAATTTTTCTGAATGTTTTTTCTAGCCTTTGTAGTGATTATTTCTTTTACAAATGAAATCAACGACACCGTTTCATACAACGAAATCTCTAACTGTCTGTCAAATTATTTCTCTCTCACTTTATATATATATAAATATATATATATATATATATATATATATATATATATATATATATATATATATATATATCAGGGATGTGTGTATAAATATTCATGTTTACACAAACAAATATAAACTCGCATATAAAGAGGATACGTATGTATATTCATATCAGTTATACACACGTATATATAAACATTATATACACACATATACATGCGTGCATGAAATGGGAGGTATACATATATGTATACATATATTTATATCATATTTAAGTGTGTGTATATACATATATATACATAACGTAAATGGACACACACACACGCATATATATATATATATATATATATATATATATATATATATATATATATATATATATATATATATATATATATATGAGCTGCTACCCATAATTTCAGGGAACTTGAGGTGCGGAATAGTTTCCCTGAAAAAAAAAAAATTCATACGAAATGATTTTTTTTACCTTATCATTATTTCGATAGATGCAGGAAACATTGGGTAACTTGATAGATGTTTAAATCGATCTATCAATTTGAATTCCTCGAAATTTTGGATAGCAATTCATATATATATATATATATATATATATATATATATATATATGTATGTATATATATATATATATATATATATATATATATATATGTATGTATATATATATATATATATATATATATATATGTATGTATATATATATATATATATATATATATATGTCTGTGTGTGTGTGTGTGTTCACCTGAGCAAATATGCGATGACGTGTATTTCCTGTTATTTGCGAAATAATACGTTGCCACCTTGATACTGACGTCAAAGCACATTTTTTTTAAAATCTGGCTTTCTTGTCACGTTGTTCAAATGATAGTCAATTATTCAAGTTTTTAACTAATTTTTTTCAAGTAAAGTCAGACATACTTTACTTGACTCTAATATCCTATAAAAACCGATTCGTTCATTTTTCTTTTTTCCCCGGCTCCTTTTGGATTTTCCCAAAACGGATTTCCCCAACATCCGGACTAGGTTTCCTTCTAGTAAAAAACAAATGTTGAAGTGGAAGTAAAAATGTGAAAAGGAACTATTATTAAAGCCTGAATTTTAATGTTTTCATCCATGATGCATGGAAAAAAATGGTCTTTTCTTCAATAAACGTGGTATAAATATGGCATCACGTCAGGCAAGATTACTTCACAGATAAACAAGTCTTAAAATGATGAAAAATATGCACTCGAAGATAGGTGAATATATGAGAAAATAAAAAGGGGACAGTTTAGAGATGCCTGAGAAACTTGAGGTTCAATCCCAGCATAGGTTTTGCGATGTTCGTTACCTCATGAGAACATTAAGCAGACTTTTATTCCGATGTGCACGTCCGCCCCACGCACTCAGAAGATTGGGTGTAACGAGGGCACCCACTTGCATACGAGCGAGCAAGTAGAAAAATTGCCCAGCCCCCTTTAACAGGGTCGCAAAAGAGTCAGGGTGACTCATGACCCTACAAATCAGAGCAACGGGGAGGTTCTGTCTGGAGCGATCGATGCCCCCTTCCCGAAACTTTTTTGAGACCACAGGACGAATTTTGGGCCAAACCTATACTAAGCAAGTATATAGCACCAAGTAATTTAAACATTTTTAAACTTACATGCTTTTCTGAAAGACCCAATTATCTAATAAAGTTGAATTCCTGAAGCCAAACTTTTGATGAAACGAAATTATTCCATGTATTTTTCTGACAATAGTCTTCGTCTATATTGTTTTCAAAACAACGTTTTGTCAGATACCTTCTTCAGCCTCTCCAGTTATAGACTATCTTCGTATACCTAAAGAAGGCTTGCACTTAGTCGTTGAATTTCCAATTTTGCAGAATAAATTCGCATGTACCCGTTATAAAGATATTTGCTTGTGAACATTCTTTATATTTACTAAATTCGATCGATCCGTTCTACGGCCTTCGTCAGATGCACAAGACGCATTCTGTCGTTTTGAGAAGAATCATTCTCATTCCAAGAATTGTTTTGGCTATTGAGCACAATATTCATGCTGCCTTTCAAACCATAACGGTTCAGCCGATCAGCTGTACAGCCTTCTCTGGGTGTTGCATCCGTTTGTAATTTGATTTTAATGGTCATGAACTGATAAGAATTGGTGACAGATATACCGCTCTCTTTTCTTGCGGTTTGGACGTCTGAAGAAGGCTGTCGAACATATTAGCCGAAACGTTATGAATGAGTGCAATAGTCCGATCAACTTTTGGAATTATGATGACTGTTCTGAAAATTACAGGGGGGTATCTTTGAACATCTGATGAAGGTCGTAGAATGTATCAGCTGAAACAACAAGAGTGACACAAAGATGAATTTAATGAGTTTTAACAAATCTTGGAATGATGCTCCTTCTCAAAATTATTGGGGCTTTTTTAAAATCCCAACCATAAGCTACCGTCCATAATTTCAAAGTATGGAAGCTTAAAAAAAAAAAAAAATTCTGTTGCCTTTCCTTTTCCGCACTGACTAAAAATTCACTTCGCGGTATTTGTTTGGAGTCAAATTTTAACAGCAATTTGAATTTAGAGAATCATAATATTTCTACCTTCCTCCCGAACAGCCAGTTTCGTATATCTTTTTAGTCGGGTTCCAGATCAGTTATGTAGTTAGATTTATGCAGCTTTGTCCAAGAAAGAGATTGATGTTGTCAAATGTTTCTAATAAAAAAAAGAAATAGCAATATGAAGTATTACAATTTGGGGCTTTTTCATCAGCCCTTATCACACCAAAATGTTCATAACCAGCGGGAAATCATGTGATGAGTTTATTTCGTTAGTTACCCCCAACCCACTAAAGTTAGGGCTAAGATTAGGGGTTATGGATAGAGGTTTCGTTTTTTCTGGGGGGACTAACGATAAAGACCCAGAATTTTGTGTCTCTCTCGACGAGAAAAATGCTTCTATTTATTTCTTATTATTATGGATTTAACGAAAAGATCTCTTTGCCTTTTTTTAAAAATCTGAGCTCGAACACCAGCCCCTAGCGAGATATACGCAACTGCTTCACTCACAAGGCAGGCACCGATTCACATCGTTTGATCGGAATGCAAACCAAACATTTGATATGGTAGCACGGACATTCTTACCTGATTTTCATCTTTTCTTTTTCAGCAAATGGAGAGACTCGTCGACACACCTTCAAGAAAATATTGTCTTGTGCCTGCCATACTTGCTCTGAGAACTTGAACGTTCCTCCAATGAGACGTAACCGTCGCTAAGAGAAACAAGAGCACATCTGACCCAGATTCTCAAATTTTTAAATAATTTATTGTAAGCAGAAGATAATAAACTATTTATTCAAACTGCAACATAAACTTTCTTGTTCTTTCTTTGGACTTATTGCTCTAAAAAATATTAACTGATTTTCATTTTCCAGGGATTTATCTTTATCAAGTTTACGAACATTCGTTCAGATTTTGTATGTCATAGATTAGAATAAGTGAGGGTTTCTTAAGTTGAAAAATCACCTCCAATCTTTTCAAAAAAAGGGAACCTTTAATTCATTGTTCTAGATTCTTATACCATTTGGTGACACTAAAAGCTACATGGATCTGCCCAGGTATCAAAATATTTTAAATTTCAAACATGCTAAATTTTAACCCCCCCCCCCCCGAATACTGAATAATTTCTAACGCCCGGGCACTAGAATATGCTAAATTAAAACGGCTGGGCCGGCCATTTGACTCTTTTAGAACAATTAGTTTTCAAGATTTTAGGAGAGGAGTTCTATTTACAATGTGCGGAGGCTTGCTCGTGGTATACGACAACTTATTTTCCCCTGGGCGACGCTGCGAATCCCTGCAAGTAATTAAAAAAGCAGCCTTAACAATATCATTATCAATTTTATTCTACTATTTACCCTCATCTATCTATCTATCTATCTATATATATATATATATATATATATATATATATATATATATATATATGTATATATATATATATATATATAAAGGATAGAACCCTTCACCACCTTTGGTGGCTACGGTCGTTTAATGATGATAATAATTCCTCACTCGATGTTATTTGTTTTGGTTAAGTCGTACCAATAAAGCTAGTGACTGTGGGAGTCACTGAAAAGAATTTGTGTTTTTTACTTTTCCTTCTGTTCGAATTCGATTTTTTATGTTTTATAGTGTTATGATTAAAAACTTATCGTGTTGTTCTGGACATGGAAACCAATTACTAATTACATCTTCATATATTTCTGATTTTTAAGATGTTATTTTTGTATTAAGAATAAATGCACATTTTCATCATATATTCATGAAGGATTCAGTAGTATAGAAACCTAATTGGTAGGAGAGCATTCCTGAAAATATTTCTCTAGCAGAACTATGATCACCAGAGTTTCGGGGGTTACTAAAGGATTGCGAAGCATGTTTCACGATATTCATCTTTTGTAAATTCCCTTTTTCGGAACTTTCCGATAGCCTCTCGTAACTCCTTGGCCTCTAATGCAAGCTGTACGAAATCGAAAAATGAGGACGTAGTTCTCAACAAGGCCCAGACTCGCATCACACCTAACGTTCATGGATGTCACCATCACCATTTCAGTCTCAATTATTAAACGGGACGCGAATCTGTTCTACCAACCCTTGTTTTCCTATTCTCTTCACTATATTAATTCTTTTTCAACTTAAGACTAAGTTGCCCATCATCTCATTACGACAGGCGCCCTGTTGACGAAGTTAGAGATACGCGGCTTCTCCAGAACTTCAATGTTTATGAAGGGAGATGAAAGAAAGGTTGAACGCCGTAGGACATTTACGGAACTCAACATATTTCATTTTGGCTGGTATCCGAATTATGTTAGCTGAGATGCATTTATTACTGATGCCACGCGAGCATTGGCACGGTTCAATTTCCGGTCAGAATACGATTAACGTGTGATTTGCGTAATAGTGTATTTGAATTGTTGGTAATCTTCGAGTGAACACCCACAAAAAGAAATGAATGCACGGCGAAAGGCGTATAAAACAGTTTTCTGGAAGAAGAGTTAAAGACAGCTTTTCGGCTTGGTAAGAAGTATTTACATTAGAGATCGAGCGATTGAGGGTATAGCCCTCGAATTACAGAAATGGGCAGAAGTCTGTGTTACGTGAAGCGCCTTTAGGCAGCAGCCCTTCATTAATACAAGTTTGCCTAAAGATTGTAAACTACAGATATTTTTTTTGCTTGATTTTTCAAAAAATGATTCAAAACTCGACATCGATATTATAAGATCTGCCGTTTGTACGTTATGATGGCGTAATGCAAGAGGCGATATAAAAAGGAAATTCTTCACTGGGTTGAACGTATCAGTAAGTAAAGCAGTCAAAATCCCAGCTTCATATCTAAGGAGGATCTAATCAAGCTTCGAGTTCCTATAATCTATTATAAGGGCTTCAAGAATCTGAAGCCTTTTTACAACTAATGCAATATTGTATATGCGTTTAGTTTCCGAGTATTTTCCCGATATTAATAGAAATACCAAAGCCTAACAGTCACTGTTTATCAATATGAGCACAAATAACACTTTGATCAGACTAATGGCAACTATATCATATGTATGATATAATGCAATTTGATAGAATGTAATTTTTGCGCGGTCGTCAACGGAGGCGAGGATAGGTAGGTTAAAACTTAGGCAAATCACTCTCCTACAACTGCCTCTCAAGCAGTAATAACCGTAAAATGTTACTGCTATTGTCTACCTTGACAGATGGTCTTTTCCTACTTCATTTTTTGTCCCAAGGTCACTTATCAGTTAGCTTTTGGTTAAATCTGCTGTCATCTCATCTTCCTAAGCGTCCTTTCCATCTCCGTTTTTGTTGATGAAAACATGGAAATTAACAGATGAGAGTTTTCAAACACAACCTAGTCGCAAGTTGAACAGTTCAAGAGACATCCAAATTAGGATCAACCTATCATCTAAATACATACCTTTATTCCGATGCTACGTTCCAAAGGATGGGGTTGAGAAAAAGGTTATATTTCTAGGGTATACCTTCGAATTATATCTCAGTGATAACCCTATTACAAACGACTAATGATATAATAATTTTATGTGGGAACATTAAGTTTGGGTAACATAAAACTTGTGTATTGCATCATTATCCCTAATCGTCTAAGATTCTAACTCTCGAATCCCCTCGCCCTCGGTGATTAGGTCTGATTCAGGGAGAGGGTCGAATTCCCTATTTACCCCTATCTCAAGCGGTCCCCCATGGATCCAGTATATGTTGTATACGGTAGTGCTTGCACGCTACTACTACTAGTATTGCATGGTGGGACTCACAGGGAGAAGATAAAAAGGTGCGCATGCGTGTATCTCTAGTCTTAATCAATTTCAGTTCAAATTTGTCGACGCATGGCCAAAGATTTCTGACGCTTAAGATTTAGTCTCTTTCTAACAGAAAAAGTGTGATACAAATGGATATTGTGATATTGAAAAATCAACTTAATAAGTTTATCAGCTCTCTGAAAATACATCGTTTTTGCATCGTAAGATGAAGAATAGCATAAACAAAAGAAAAATGTGAATATTTCATCAAAATATGATCCATTTAAAGCAGTAACCTATCCACAACGATTCCTTAATCATAATATCCCATCTCTATAAAAGATTCTTTAGGTTTAGTGGTAAAAAATTTAGTAAAAACACCAATTACGACTTCCTCATTATTGAACCTTTCATTTCGGATATGAACTTCAAAATAATTTTGAAAATAATCTATAGAAGAAATATCGAGTGAATATGAAATATGTTGCAAGACTTCATATCCTAATTCTCTAAGCTTTCTCACAGTCATCTGAGAGGTGTGGTATCAGATAATGTCATAGAGAATTTTATTCTGTTCATATGGGATCAATTTTCCCGACTTTCAACCTTTCGTATTGCCTTGAAATGACATGCTATAGTCACTGCTTGATTCCTGAAGTCTACTGAATTTGCTCGAACCATTGTTCGTAGTTTGTTGACCACGGTTATCGGTAATTCCTCATAATAATGAACAGGTTTGGCCTCCTTCGAGATTTATTATGGATATCCAATTATTTCCAGAGCTAATTCGAGTCAATGCTGAAGCTCACATTGTCGTAGCCTTCACTTTTGTTATCTTATTTGTTATTTTTGTTATATCTTTTGCTGACGTTATTGGCAACTTGTTCTTCATAACGTTCTAATTTGAAATCGTATTTGAAAATTTATCTAAATTTTTTGGTAGATACTATTGCTATTAAAGACTCAAAACCCTTCAATAGTAATGAATTATATCTGCAAAAAATGCTTTTGCATTTGTAAATCTCCCACTTTTAGTATCATTCTCTATGACGTAAAAAATGATATTTCTTGTGTAACAACCTAGTATATTGCATACGCAAATAGTTTGTATTCCTGTATAAGTCGATTTTCAAGACCGAATATGTAGACTAAGAATTTGGATCGACTTATACATGAGTCGTAGTTTCGTTTGATTGAAGTTGGTTCACGAGGAGGGTTACGAACAACTCTTAGTTTCCGACATGAAAAATTATCACAAGTATCACGAAATATGATATCTTTTGTTCGGACAATCGGATCTTTTCTTCCCATCTTTGATGTCGACACAACGTTTCGGCCGACTCATTACGGCCTTCTTCAAAGATGGGAAGAAGAGATTAGATTGTCTTAACAAAAGTTGGTATTTGGTGTCTAAATTATTCAGATGAGGGATCATCAATACGTATAGATTTTTCATCTTTTGAGCACAACGTTCCAAACGTCGTACTCTACAGCCTTCTTCAGTTGGTTGCCATAAATGGGGCAGGTTGGTATGTTAATGACTCTTCTGAGAGTTTTAGGCAATGTGCGAATTAGTAATGAAAAGCTGTGCAGTGCCTTCAGAAGATGAAGCTTCCTAACTTGGGATTTTCTTGCTTGCAGTACAGCGTTATTTCCATTGTCTATGTGGAAGTTCTTAACTTGGGATAACTTGAATTATGGAATTAAGTCAATATGATAGTCAGACTTGGAAGGATATACTGTGCTCAAGGCATCTGATCAGCAGAACGATCATAGACATTAATAATGATAAATAATAGAATAAATACCTATTCTATCGGACGGAACAAATTGCTGTCCGAAAAAGAAATTGAAATATAGACAAAATTTGTTTTTTAGATTAATCTAATACTACTTTTTACACGAAAAAAAGAGGGTGCTAATGTAAAAAAAAGGGTGTTCGCCTGATGTGGAAAAAGGTTGGATAATGTGAAAAGGGGGTGACATGTAAAAAAGTGGTTGATATCAAAAAAGGGGCAAGTTGAAAACGGGTTCTAATGCTAGAAAAAAAGTAGGGCTAATCTACCCCCAAAAGAGGGGAACAGATGTTAGAAAAAGAATGGTCTGATGTTAAGAAATGGTAAAAAGTTCAAAAGGAGAGTTATAATGTTAAAATATGGGGATGTATTGTTAAGAAATTGGGGAGATTCTATTCCCTAAAATTAAAAAGAATCGACCCCTGAGAGTGGAAAAAAAATTCCTTAAATTTTGACTCCTTAAAGTCAAAATAAAATCCCCTCCGATTTTGACCCCTAAAAGAAAAAATCAAACTGAGTTTGACCCATAAAAGTAAAAAGAAAAAAAATTAAAGACTTCAATTTTTTGGCTCTAAAATAGAAAAAAATATCTCCCCTCTCGATTTCGTAAAACTAATTCCCTTTGAAAAGTCGGGAGAAAATATTCCTCACGATTTTGACCCCTAAAGGCTTCTTTTAAATTCTCTCTTAATTCGACCCCTGAAGTAGAAGAAAATTTTCCCTTCGATCTTGGTCCCGAAAAGTGGAAAAAACCAAAGCATCCCCTTCCCATTTTGACTTCCGGAAGTATAACAAAAATCTTGGGGATTTCGACCCCTAAAAGTGGGGGAAAATCTTCGCCTCAATTCTAATCCTAAGAAGTAGAAGAAAACAAAGCTTAACCGTTCACCCATAAAAGTAAAGAAAAATCCCTTGGATTTCGACCCCTAAAAGTGAAGAAAAAATTTCACCCCTGAACTCAAAAGAGAAAAAAAAATTCCCTTCCATTTTTACCAGTAAAAAGTGGGGGAAAAACTACCTGCCAATTAGGACATTTTTTAAAAATATTCAGTAATACGTTTTATTAATGAAATAATTCTCGTGATTTGTCAATCGAAAATAACTGAATCAAATCTTTCTTTCTTTCCTTTTCTTCCTTTCTCTTTCTTTCTTTCTTTCTTTCTTTCTTTCTTTCTTTCTTTCTTTCTTTCTCTCTCCTACTCTTTCTTACACTCTCTATTTCTTTCTCCTCGATTTTGACCCCCAAGGGTGAAAAAAATCTTCTAAAAAAAAAGAAAGAAAAGACAAAGAGAAAAAAATTTCCATCTCCGATTTCGACCCCTAAAAAAGAAATTTCCCTTAGATTTAGCACCCCCCAAATGAAAAATGAAAGTTCCTTATTGATTTTAACCCTTAAGAGTGGAAAATAAAAGTGTCCTCCATGTGATCGACTTAATCTAAAATTCCCCAAATTTGTGTCTTGGGAAAATGTATCTGAACCATACTACATCAAAAGATACACGAATAAAAACATCACTATTCAAAGTATCAGTGAACAACCAACAAACATCGCGATATGAGATATGTTAAAAGATGTTTTTTGCTTCTTTCTTAATAAACACCGTATTTTTATTTTCAAGGATCGATTTGAGAAAAAAAAGTATGACAAATATTCTTTTATTGCGTCACATTTTTATATCCAAGGATTGAGTCGGGGAAATGAAGTAAAAAATATTCTATTATTACGCAATCAAGAAGTAGTTTTACAAATAATGAATAATCATATAAGCAGACGCCCCTCCAGATTTGAAACCTCCTAAATGGAACCAAACCAAGAGACAGACCCGTAAATTGAGAACCATGCAACGTGCACATGAATGAATAATGCTGGGCCTCACATGGAGACACCACAAGAAAGCACAGTACATCCGAGAAAAGACAAAAGTCAAGGACATCATAGAATCCATTAAAAATCTCAAATGGCGGTGGGCTGGCCATGTTACAAGAATGGCAGACAACCAATGGACATCACGACTCACGACATGGATCCCCAGAGATCACATGCACAACTGAGGCCGGCAGAATATCAGATGGAGAGACGAGCTAGACAAGTTCAGGAAGTACTGGCTCCGCGACGCCCATGATAGAGAAGTGTGGCGAATCCTGGGGAAGGTCTGTGTCCAACGACGGACGTTAAAAGACTGAGGATGATGGTGGTGGTGATGATGATGATGATGATGATGATGATGATGATGATGAAAAACATATTTTGAGGGACGGTTTTCAAAAACTAATTTGATAAAAACACTTCCCGGGGATCAAATCCGTACCTATAGGAAATTCTATGAATTTATATCAAGAAGGTTTTGCGGTAGGTGAGTACATACATACAGACAAACATGCAGAGAGACAGACAGACGGACTTTTGGTACATTATAATAAGATGGGGAACTATTAATCGGCAGGGAGTTTAATGATAAACTTATCAGCTCTTTATTGCTTGTGCACTCAACTGTAGTAAAGTGTATTGGTCATTGGTCAACGTTCAAACCAGGGTCGGCAAACAAAGACCCATGGGTCCAAATCGGCCCGCAGCCTTATTCCAACCCAACAACTTCATTCAATATGTGATAATACATTCAATTTTTTTTTTGCACCCTTTATCTTACGTTTGCAAACAATAAAATCAAATCGGAAAATAGAGCAAATGCTTCATTCAAATGAATCAGTGTTTTATAGTACGTGAAAGTTTATGAAGGTATATACTCCTAGAAAAATATTAAAGCAATTTATAAGTAAAACAAGCTGTTTTCACAGCCTTGTTGGATCATTGTTTGAATTTTCCATTCGCTTTGGTCAGCAAGACATAAAGACATTTTTAATTTGGATTTAAACGTTTCCCTTCCGGCTCAATTAAAAGAAAATGGAAAATAGATTCACTACAAGTCGAAAACTGAAAAAATCGTCACTTTTATCACTATTGTCTGCAACAGTTCAGCCTGAACGGAATCTGCTGAGGAAAAAATTACCTCCATGTTTGATGGAATTTTAAAAGGAATTCTTTATCACGAATTACAAGAACCTCAATGAAATTTCACTGCACAGCGATTAGGTGAGCAATTAACTCATTTGAATTACATATTGAAGGACAAAACACTCATTTTTGTTTATCTATTGTCTATATCTGTTCTATTTGTTTCTTCCAATGTGACAATTATGTTATTAAGGAAAGGATATATGATCCAACAGAATGATTATAAATTGCGTTTTATTACGGTGAAACTCTTATTTGAAATTTAAGAGTTTCAATATTATAAAATGCAATTTATAATCATATATTTGAAATAGACGTTGATATCCCCAGCCACTTCAAAAACAATCAAATAACCTTCTTATAATTATTTTAGATATATAGAAGCAAACTCAAACTATAATATAGAAAGAATTAAATACAAAGAACTAATGTCAGTAAGAATAGAATACTTCCTGAGAGAAAACATATCAGTAAGAGCAGATGGATTAACAACACACTGATAAAGAAAGTGTCTACAGCATCCCCAGTTAATTTCTAACAACCAGACAGAAATTCACTTCCCCAATGAAAAATATAACAAGCAGAGACCAGCAACTAAACAAGAAAAAGAAAAAAAAAAAGAAAAGATACATAAATAGAATAAGTGGAAGGTTCTCCACCCAGAAAAAAAACTCACTTTCAATAATATCCTAAATAGGGATCCAAATAAATCCAATCATTCGTCTGAAAAACCCCAAACAGAACCTTATTTATATATATATATATATATATATATATATATATATATATATATATATATATATATATATATATATATATATAGCCACATTCTGTCAGTAACGCTTACATTGATTCCTGACCACTTGAAATCCGTTTCTCCACTCGCAATATATTTCTACAGAAAAATAATTTATCTTATTCTTTTTTTATATAACAAATGCTCTTTTATTGTGTATATAATAGCCTTATTCTGTCAGTAACGGTTGCTTCAATTCCTGACCGCTGACATTCCAATCTTCCTCACTTGCAGTGTATTTCATTAGAAAATCATTTGTAATGCATTTCTACCATAAATCATTTCTGTATTATCCATTTAGATGATGGGTGAGAGTACAATCCCTATTAGAAATTATACGTAACTTTGGTAAATATAGCTCGATTTTCGCTGAACAAATTTTATTTTGGTCCGTGAAGTGGAAGAATTGAGTGAGTATAATACTATAGAGTAAAGCTAGTTTGACAACAATCGAGCAATGAATATTAAAGTTATTACCAATTTCCAATTGGGAATTTTTTCACTTACCCTGTAGATATACATAAACAAATAGAAAGAAGAAAGGAAAGAAAGAAAGAAAGAAAGAAAGTTGGTCCAAAGACAGATAAAGTGCAAAGGGAAAAGAATAATTACAAATGAATCCAAAAGAGAAACAATTTGTTAGATACAAAGCGTGGGAGAAGAATGAGAATCTCGCGGTTTAATAAGTTCGGAAAGATCCCCATGCCGAGCAGAATGTCCTGGGATCTGCAGACTGCGTGGGCGAGGCTCCGGACCTGTAATGTTGTGACCGACTCCCACTGTCTTGCACCTCGTTCCTGGTCAGCCTACCGTTGCACGATGCGTCATGGATATTGTGAATAGCCCACAGGTAGCCATTTCCAGGCTGCACACACCATTGAGTGTGAGCAACAGATGGTGGTCGTGGTCGCCCCTGCCTTGCCTTATCCCTGGGTTAGGATTAGGTGAGGAAGTGACCCTCGGAATTCAAACTGGTTCCGCAAACAGGGTTCAGGAGATGACTAATCAGAACAGCAAAATTAACCGACAAAAAAGCGACGTTTTGGTGCAAATTAATTAGTTATAGCCACATAAGACTGCATTAACATAATTTTCGAATGGGTTATTTAGTGCTCACTTCAACGAGAGAAATGGAAGTTGCCCAACGGTTAACGGCTATGAGAATGGAATCGGCGAACCGAGTTCTAATTCCGTCTCGGACAGTTTGCGTTCACTTGACACTTGGGAAAGGCATGGGTTCACTTCTCCCCGCCCTTCAGGGTAGCTGTTGGTAAATAACAGCGTAGTTCAAGTTATTGCTTGTGTGCAGCTTTCCACAAAATGCCATTCAAATTTATTGAGAATTTTGGGAGATATAATTTGAATAGACAGAGAACTTTTTTTCAGATATTGTGTGGTACGGACATACGGCGGAGATAACTGTTCATGGATCTGCTTTAATCATTTCTCCCATCCTTCCACGACATTCCATTGAAATTTATTGAGGACTTTTGAAATATCGTGTGGACAGACAGACGGAAAATGAACAGAAGACGGACGGACGGAAAGACGCAGGGTAATATATATATATATCTCCAACCTCATTTGCAAAGGTAATCAAATAATAAAAGGCTTTATCTAAGGAAATCGGATAGCTGGTCTACTTAAAGTTCTTTTCGTCTTTGTATAAAGTTGAAAATGATGCATTTGACGTGAAAAGTGCAGGTCTTCGGCGCCTAGTGGCTGGCAAGCTAGTCTTACGAGTTGTTACTTCTGTAGTGAATCCTCACTGGGTGACTGAAACTTTTTGTTCAGCGCCGGACTAGGCTGTGACTGAAAATAGAATATCGTCCGGTGAAGTGCTGGTTTCCAGGCCATTCTCGCATGATGTTACAACAGCGGATTCCTCACCGGATGCCTGGCACATGGTCTTTTGCCAAACAAAGGTAAAGTTCGTAATCAAGACGATCACCACGCAGCTAGTCTCACACGCCTTTACTAGTGTAGTTTGTTAGATTCTCACTGGATGCTGCGTGGTCTTTTGCCAGACTAAACCAATCTTTATCTCTGGGACGTCTGACAGTAGATCATGAGTTAGCAAGCAAGTCTTACCGACTATTTCTACTGTAGTTAGTTTCGATACCCCACTTGGTGCTCTACTCTTGTGACCTTGTGCCAAACGAAGTTAATGTCTTATTTTAATAAAATTTGACAAGTTTTTACTTTGATCTTAATTTTTAGTTGCTTTTATACATTTTTCAGTTCGGAATTATATGGAAACGATTAACAGCATAGGACCAATGGCCTGAATCGGAAGTTGTATGAATACAACTGAAAACTCGGGGGTACTTCTCTGCCTACAACATCTACAGGGGAAGTAATTGAGCATGGATCCTCCAAAAATTTAATCACGTCTTCCGTAGCCCATTGCCTACCCCTCCACAAAATTTCATTGAATTCCATCGAGAACTTCTGGAGATATCATGTGAATTGACAGTCGGAAAAACTAAAAGACGGAAAGACGTGACCAGATAGATATATATTTCCAACTTCGTTGTCTGAAGTAAATTAGGATGAAAGTTAAAGCTAGTCAAGTTCTATTACTACTGTCGTTAGTTCGAATCTCACTGGGTGCTCCTGTTTTTTTGGTATTGTGCCAAACTAAGCTAAGCCTAGCAGATATCGTTATGCAGGTGAATCTCAGAATTGTTCCAGTTCTGGGATTCAGAATTCTTTTGATTTAGTGATATCTCTAAATTGGCGATTAAATAGGCAACGGGAAATTGCTATCCCAAACATTTTCCTTTGAAGAAAATGTAAGACGAAGAGGAACTTAATTTTGTTTAGCTGTGAGTTCTGAAGGTTACGGTTTTACCAAAAAACAAAAAAAACGACAGGTCTGGTTAGTAACTCAATAGAAACCGTCATGCTACCAATGCCCTTTTGGCATCAAGTCGTGTTGTGGGTGATCGATTAAAAACTTGGAAAAGGGGGTTATCAATGATTATGTTACTTCTCCCACCTTGGCAAGGATAACTAAAAGTCTGAATTTTCAACAACAGCAAAAAAACAAAAACAAGTGTGAATGCTGCCGTACACAAACTAAAGGGGAAATTTAGCATAAAATCACATTGCAAATCCCCCGAGGATATTTAAAAAAAAAAAAAGATGTCCAGCCTAATCCCATCGGTGCGGCCTATACTCGTGATATAAACACACATAGCCAGCCAGCCAGACCTACTCAGAAACTGAAGCAAACCCTGTTGATAGTTTTGGTGACAGTTTTGCTTGACAGTTTCTAATAAAAACGCCAGAAATCTCTTGAAAAGTGTTAGATGTTTTGGATGTTCCCCACAAAGTGAGCTCGATAGATCTTCACGTATCAATAAGCACTGTTTCCTTTGCTTTGGACTGTTGTCCATTTTTTCCCGGCAACGGTCAAATATTGTTTGATTTGCTGCGAGGAAACCCAGGAATATTTTGTCGGCACTGACTGGAATGGTGGGCAAGAAAAAAGCAATACAATTTCATCTTCCTTATTCTTCTGGAACATTTAACCTGCGCATTCGAATAGTTTGTTATTAAATTTCGGATGGAAAGTATAATGCATAAAGATTCTCTGTACGTTAGCAGATTCTCGTACGATGTCAGCGCGCGAAGAGTTGGTAGCCGAAAAAAAGTAATTGAAAGCGAAAAGAACAGACAGTAGTAAGAGACTGGTTGCTTCAGGGTCAAACTCTACCTTGAACACAACTATTTCTGCCACTAAGCTGAATTTTCAAAAGATAGAAAAAAAAGTTTTCTCTATCTCTCTATTTCCCTCTTTTTTTCTTCCCCCTTTTTGTTGATTAATAACGTAGGAATAGAATCTGTCTCTTTCTTTTCCTTTTTTTATCTCTACCTATCATTGTTGTAATCTTTTCACTTTTCAGTTTTAACCGGAAGTCATCCTGAACACAATTACCTTTTTTTTTTCAAATCAGTGTTAAAGGATTCACTTTCATTCAATCGATAAGATGGGTACAAACTCAGGATATTGCTTTAAGATTCGTGATTTTCTATTTCACTAATAACACCACGTTATGTGACGTTTTATAACAAAAATATGGAGCTAGAAATTCAAGAAAATATAGCGTCATTATGAAAGAAAAATTCATCTAAATCCTTCAGCATGTCATTCTTGATATGTGTTATAATTTCAACACTGTTTAAAGTGGCCGACTTGGATCAAGCCGACTGACCATTCTCTCTTCACAGACATCATCATCATCATCATCATGTCTTTCAACGTCCGTCGTTGGACGTAGACCTTCCCCAGGATTTGTCACAATTCTCTATCATGGGCGTCGCATAGCCAGTATTTCCTGAATCTGTTTAGTTCATCTCTCCATTTTGTGTTCTGTCGGCCTCAGTTTCTCATGTGATCTCTGGCGATCCATGTTGTGAGACGTGATGTCCATCGGTTGTCTTCCATTCTTGCAACATGGTCTGCCCATTGCCATTTAAGTTTTTTAATAGTTTCTATGATGTCACGGACACACGTTTTCTTCCTTATATACTGCGCTGTCCCGTGGTCTCTCCATGTAAGGTTGAGCATGATTCTCTCATGTTCATGTTGCATACTTTTCATTTTGTAGGTCTGTCTCTTGGTTAGGTTCCATGTTTCAGCTCCATAAGTGACTATCGGGAGAATGCAGCGGTTGTATACTCTTCTCTTTAGGATTATTGGGATCATCTAGTTCTTAAAAGTTGAGCTTGCTCTGCCGAAGACTTGCCATCCCAAAGTGATTCTTCGCTTGATCTCCTCCTCTTTTGAGGGTCTCATGGATATTCGTTGTCGTAGGTAGATGTAGTGGTCTTTCCCTAATTCATTAATTCAACCCAGAAAGGTGCCTGGGCTTTTACCTCCCCTCTTTCGCTTTTCTCTGATGGAGAACTTGAAACAAACACGACATACACGCAGCATTCTGTTCACCAAGCTAACAACCAGATAACAGGATTTTTCTTCATTCACATTTGAGCCATAAAACTACAATGACAGAAATTCTTGTCATCCATAGTTAACGGTATTGACGCTGCCACTCGATACAAGTATGGTGGCTCCTAGAAGAGGCCGCTGTCATATGTCCACATTGGAGCAGCTTGTGTATAAGAGAGGACCGGGTGTACAGTTTGGGCTGTCTTGGCAAGGTCCTCTTTTAATCGACGGCACTGCATACGACACTCGGTATTCCCAAATCGCATTAGATACACCGGTTCTCCTAAATCACCGAAGTCAAGCAACTTCAAGCCTTGTTATTTACCCAAATGGATTTTTAAGCTCTTATGGAGACGTATTTGCGATCGGACGCAAGTCGTTCGGACGTATGTGGACGTATGGCAAGTAATATAACTATGACTAAGAGTTGATTGCGTATACACATTGAGAAATGTTCACAAGAGGAATGACAGCCGGAAATAAAAAATTCTTATGAACTTTGTGGGCGAGACAAATGAATTCAAATAACATCAGTTTATATTCAACAAGAATAAACATTTGATTGACATAGATTAAAATAGAATAATATACTTATAGTTGGAAAATGTCACTTCAGAGTTGTATTGTTGTATTGGTCTTAGCAAAATTATAGCACAGACCTCCCTCTTCATAGCATGCTTCGTTAAAGCGCAGTTTGCGTTATAATGTGGATGGTGGTTGGCCCCAAAATATTAATATAGCTCCAAAATAGCTGGATCTAGCTCTAAAATAGCTAAATCTAACAAAACAGCCAAAATTTATCGTGGCACAGTTATAGCACGCTTATCTTCCTTTGACTTAACACCAGTGTTATAACGGGGATGGGGGCTGACTCTCAAAAGTTTGCTTTACGCCACTTTTTTCATTTTTAGCGTACAGCGTTTGTTTCGCCGTGAGTTGTTATAGAGGCAGCACACACCATTTTCCCCTCTCTCCTCTGATTCAGTCACCTGTACCCCCATCAACTCAACTGCCAACGACTCAGCCTAAAATACTGATCTTGATTAAAAATAATTACCTCTTCACCTCACATGATTTCGGCGCACGAAAGGATTTTATTGCAACTTTTTATTCTTATTGGTCTGAATAGAAATGATCCCAGTAATATATCTTTTCTGAGCGATTCTGCAACTAGTTGTCAGGAGAATTACGTTTGTTTAGCTGAGCGACAACAGTACGTAAGCTCTTATAGGAAAGACGAAAAAAGACGGGAATTGGAATTTGGTCAACGCCAGGAACTCCATAGTTGGCTGAATACATAAAATAGAAAAATTTTTTTTAAAGTCACTCAATACAAACTATCACGTGACTAACGTTTTGAGAAGTGGTCAATCAGAAACATTTTTTTCGCAATGGCTACGTGAAACTGATCATTATTAACAAAATCGTGAATATCTTTCTATCTATCCATCTGCTTCTCTCTCTCTCTCTCTCTCTCTCTCTCTCTATATATATATATATATATATATATATATATATATATATATATATGCATTCATTGAGAACCCCGATGGCCTGATGAGTCGGATTAACGGGATATTGTAGAAAGCTGAGGTTACTAAAGGGATTGAAAGCAAACAGAGTTTATGGATTAAGACGACGGAATGAATCTCTTGTATAATGCATTCCAAGCAAAATCCGGCAAAGGAAAGATAATTGTTTTCGATATGAAGCGTATTTCGGGATGATCATTTCCGTATACAGTAAACCCTCGATTCAACGGTTCCCGGTATAACAGATATCGGTTATCATTATCGGCCGTTCTCGCCGGACATGGACCTCCCCCCCCCACTAATTCGCCTTATTCGCTTTATTCATAGCAAGCCACAGCTCCGTATATGATCATTGGGGATCCACGTTGTGAGTTGTGATGTCTAGTGGTTGTCTGACATTCTTGCAACATGGCCAGCCCATAGCAATTTGAATTTTTCTAATGGATTCTATGATATTTCTGACTTCTTTTTTTCTCTAATATATTGTGCTGTCTTGTAATCTCTTCGTGTGAGGTTCATGATTCTTTCTGTGAACGTTGTGGTTAGGTTCCTAAAACCACTGGAACAGCCTTAAGTGAAACTGTTTCTATCATAGACACAATTATATAAATGGCAGTTATTTGATTTATTACAGTGTTGGGATTTTGCGACTAACTTATGTCTAGGTAGAAAAAAATCACTTATTTCACAATTCCGCCAACAATATTTTATATTATCGTATATTCGCATCCTTTCTCTTAACGACGTTGAATGAAAAGATGTTACTCGGGGACTTCCTGTACAGTCAACACTCGATTTAACGGTCCCTGATATAACAAATATCATAGATATTATTTCCGCCTGAGACGAGCGATCCCCTATGGGTGCATCTTTGCTATAATGACTATGTGCCATACTGAGCTGTGTAAATACGTACAGTGAAATAAAGGGGGAAGATTTCCCTTAATCTCTCACGAAAGTAATTTTCATTTGCACTTTCGTAATCCTTTCGCGTATGTCTACTTTAAAGGAGTGCCACGCCATGTGTTGTGAAATACATGTACGCATGTTTGAACAGTCAAACAAAGGAGTCAAGAACTGTTAGTTTAAACGGACAAGCAGTGGGATTAGTTGGCCAATCACAGACTCTCTTGCAGAGCGGTTTGGTTTGTATGGACAATTAGTGTACAGCATTAAAGTAGTTCTCTCTTCTCATTGGTTGACTCATCAAACAAGAAAGATGAGGTGTTACTGTGAGAGAATGGTGAGATTTGAATCATAATAGTCAGTTATGGTTTAGTAGTAGCCATCTCATTTCACTGTGAAATCGGTGTGCACTTCTGGAAGAAAGTATGAAAGCTTGTCCAAGGGTTTTTTTTTTGTGGGAGCCACATCGTCACTTAAACAGTTCCAGCTTAAAATTTAAAATCCAAGATGGTGATCTCTAAATATGTATTTTGGTGATTATTTACTCATAATAGTCAAAATGACCATTATAAGTAAATAATCACTAGATTATATACTAGGGGCAGCAATCTCGAATTCTAAATTAATAATTTAAGGTCAAAAATACTTTGAATAATCTCAACCATTAAAAAAAACACCCCAAAACTGAAATTGCAAAGTCGTTGCTAAAATTTCAAGATGACCACGGCTTAAAATTGCAGTGATCATCATTTGACCTGAATCAATCCGATTTTCATAAATTTGGTGTATGTACTTATGTTGTTTGGCCACAAATTCTATAAAATCTTTTATCTTATTATAATCCTAGAACAGAAATGTTCGATTGTTGTTTTAAATTCAAGATGGCTACCACCAGAAAATCCATCCTCATTGGTTATAGCGACTGCATTGGATTTAGATAAAATCAGACAACGTAGGGCTCCTTTGATAACACTAAATATCTTTAATAGCGATGGATTCTGTATTTTTCATTTACTGATACTGGATCTGCAACTGCATGCTCCTGGTGCTGGTACTTATGAACTATAAGAAAATGCAGTTTGTACCTTTGGTGACGGCTTTATTGAAACTGTGATAGCTTATTACTTTGTTGTTTACATAATCATGTCTATATGAATCGAGCAAGCACCTCACACTGTTTCAGCACCAGTCGAACCAATGAACTGAAATATCTGTGCACTGTGATAAGACAATGGTGGCATCCTTATGTCCCTCGGCAAAGGGTTATTCAACAACTTGCGACAAATCTTCTATTTCTGCATGAACTAGACCAAGTGTCATTAAACATCAATATTTCCAGATCAAATGATGGTCATGGCATTGCCAAATGGTATTAATTATGCTATGTTCTATGTAATGCCACGAAAGTTAAAACGGCCAAAAAATCTCACCGGAAAGCAATGTGTACTGAATCATCTCGGTCCTAATAAGCCTTATATTTGTGTGATAAACACTTAAACATGTCTCCTATATTACTCTATGTAAAATACAAATATTTTCTCTTTCTTGATTAAACTATTCAAGTGACAATCGAAGTGTTTTAGCGTGAACTTACACCTAATTAGGTAAAATTTTGACGTTTTCGGTATTTTAATTTGTCTTATAGAAAAATCGATTTAATAATAATAATAATAATAATAATAATAATAATAATAATAATAATAATAATAATAATAATAATACGGAGTGAAAGGAAGGATTGAGACTGTTCAGACCACAGCACTGCTAGGAACCGCACGGATACTGAGGAAAGTGCAAGAAATATAAGGACTGCAACACTAAATCTTAGCAGTGGCCTTACAGAGGAGAAAGGAAAATGAAAGCGGAGATGTGAACCACAGCACTTGCATGACAGAAGAAGGAGAGGAGAGATATTTGCTGAAGACCTGAGGAGACTTACTGTCACTCAGCCTTCAGCAATGACTAACAGGCAACTGGTGTGAAACTATTAACCAGAGTAGTACTCTAGTCTGTGAGAATGACTAGAGGATGGCTGGAGACTAGAGGAGACTTTCTGTCACTCAACCTCCAGTGGTAACCACCGGGCAACTGGTGTGAGATTGCAAATAATAATGATGCATTTTTAAAAGATATTATTCCTGGTACTGGTTATGTATAGAGAATAGCATAGAGTGAAATACCGGCAAACACTACCAGCTGTAATATTTTTTTTCAATGTGTTTATGTAATCTTGAACATTCAGTTGTTTTATTAAGAACATTGAAGTGACATGATGGTTCTCTCTATTTTTCTAAATCAGCATATCTTCGGCAAAATTACATGCTTTCTTCCGGCAGTACACAGATAAGCCCTCAAATATCATATGTCTGCTCCACCACACCCGTTGCATATTCGTAGGGTGCAAGAGAGACAGAGAGAGACAGAAAGACAGAGTGGTAGAAGAAGAAGGAAAAGAGGCCAGCCGAACATGACTACTATCCTCATTATCATTATTATCAGCAGCACCATCGTCAATCTTTTAGATAGACTAGAAATAGATTTTGGAAAAAACTTTAAGGAACTGAACTAAATTCATTACCCCGATTGTTCTGCGAATTTACACTGTACCGATGTTTTTTAACAAAAATAAACGACTGTGTTTTTCTTGGAAAAGACTGTCCCGACCACGTGGGAGAAGTTTAATTGCATGGAGCCACATTCCTTTCCTTTCACAGATACTTCTCTCCGGTAACTTTCGTTTAATCCCCAATTGATCATTCCACCTAGAACGGGTTATCATCAAGAAATGCACTAATGCATTTTGGAAACATGCTCCTCGCGTGCCTCATACGTAAATTGACAACTCAAACTGTGCAAACTCTTGAGAGTCTATTCCAAAGTTTGTAAATACTGAAGAGACCTTGCCATGACCCAATGACTAGCCAACTAGTCTTGCAGACCACTATTACTGCCATGATTTCTATCCTCAGAAGGTGCCCCACACTTACAGCCTTGTTTGAATCTAAGCGAAGTTTTGTAAATACTGAGGAGACCTCGCCATGGTGCAGTGATTATCACGCTAGTCGCGCAGATCATTACTGTTTCAAGGAGTTCAATCCTTATTTGACGCTACCCACTCTAGCAGTCTTGTTCCAATCAAAGCTAAGCTTTATAAATATTGGGGAGACCTCGCCATGGCACTTTTGGTTAGCAAACAAGTCTTGCACTATTACAGTGAGTTTTACCCTCACTTGATGCTTCCCACATTTGAAGTCTTGTACCAATCTAAGCTAAGCCTAGTAAATACTTAGGAGACTTCGCCCTGGAGCAATGGTTAGCACACTAGTCTTGCATATGATTACTTCTGCAGTGAGTTCGATCATCGCAGGATGGTTAACACTTGTGACCTCATGCCAGACTAAACTAAACTTAGTCAGTACCTATATCAACGAGAAATGTTTCTTGAGATAGTGCATCTCTGAACAGCAATTTCAATATAAGAATACGTCTTAATTTGTTCGCATAGATATTTACTCAGTTTGAATTGGGGAGAATTAGGTGTAGTATTTCAGGTGGGGAAGGCCTGCTCGTTTTTAAAATCAGCTTTCTAAATCCATATACATGTATATAGATTAATGGCGACAGTGTCAAAAACGTAATTCTCTCAACTATTGAGGAATGTCACTGTTTTCGTCAATGGGGTTTAAAAAGCAAGTCTATAGATCAGAGATTATGGGCGTGGGACACACGCCCCACAAGGGTGCATTTTGAATATATTGGGTGGCAATTTAGTATGTTGATAATGATGAATAAAAAGAATTACATGGCTCAAAAACGGAGTCGTCTTAAAGGTTAACTTAATTTCAAATTATAGAATAATATTATTATTAAATGAATCAAGCAAAAACGTTGGCCTCCACATGAACAGATTTCATGTACAACAAACATGTTGAGTACAATGACACATCAATCACAATTGAAAATACAGAGCTGGAGAGAGTAAACCACTTCATATACTTGCGACAGTGAAATCTTCAAAAGAAGAAGGAATAAATTGAAGAATAACACCAGGTTAATAAACTTTCGGTAGAAAAAACTCCACTTTCAAGAACAAGAAAATCCCATTAGCCCCTCCCCCCAAAAGTGTACAACCAATGCACCCTCCCTATAGTCACCTATAGAGCAGAAGTATGGAACCTAACCAAAAGATTGACACTCAAACTGAGAATCATGCAACGTACATATGAAAGAATCCTGCTCAACCTCACCTGGAGGGATCATCTCAAATTGTCAGACAACCGCTGGACATCACGACTCACAGCGTGGACCCCTGGAGATCATATGCGAAATTGCAGCCAGCAGAAAGTAAGATTGCATGACGAGCTAGACAAATTCAGAAAGTACTGGTTCCGCAACACCCGTGATAGAGAGGTCTGGCGAATCTCGGGGAAGGTTTATGTCCAAACGAAAGTGAAAGGCTGCTGCTGCTGATGATGATGATGATGATTAACACCTAATTATATAATAGTAATGATTACTGATTGCACAATCCTATTAATTACTAATTTCGCCACATGTTTCCTAGTCAGTAATGCTTAACTCATTAATTTTGTGCGTCATAAAAGTTATATGGCAATCGCTGTTACTAAATTTCATGCAAGAACGAAATTTGTAATATATTTAAATGCCCAGTTCAATTATCAATATAATTCTTCATTTTACGAAGAATTGATTTAATTATATATATTTGCCCACTTGTGATTGTTTGTCAATATTCTGAGGAAAACTTGAAGTTTGGCGTTGTATCTGCTGTGCATGATGAAAAGCTCAATTTCTGTCTCTCATGCTAATAATGTTTGACCAATAAATAAATTAATGAAATCTGGTTGACTCAGAGCACATTTTGAAGCAAATCATAAAGATCAGGTCAATTGAAAATTGGAATATTTTGATCCGTTAAAAATGAAGTTTGAAAATAGATCAACAATCAATTTATTGCTTTCTGGACAAACTGGAAAACCAATAATCGTACGCTTCATGTTAGAAATGGATATAGCCATACTATAGGAAAGGATTTAGATGAGCTAACAATTTCAATTTTCCTCAAGACAATTCTGGATAAAAATGACAAAGATGCCGAGGCAAGTACTGGGTAAGGATACAGTTCACGACAGAATAGATGGGTTAAGTAGAAATATTGGATAACAGCTAATTGTAGAGTTAAATCCAAGGTAATTCACGACCCAGATGGTTGAATCTACTGTTAGAAACAAAGAAGTCCCTTTGCTGGTATATATGAGATGTACTGATCTTGAAGATTTTTCTGGGCAGATATTCTGTGAATTATTACTGCCAGTGATATATATATATGTATATATATAAGAAGCCTAAAATTTATTCTAATGAAAATAATGCTGATGGAAATATTGTATTATGTACTACAGATAGTGTTACGTTAATGGTAGACAAAAGACAAGCCGTTTAAAAGTGTGCGCTGAATACAGAGAAATTCTGTTACCAAAAATATTTCATCTACTTCAATTATTGAAGTCAGTCATAAAATGTATCAACACCACGGAAGATAATGCTCAATATGTTTTGGTTCTTCCTCTTTATTAACAGATTTGTCATGATAAAAATGCAAACGATGTAAGATTATTACTTCACTCTTTTGTAAGATGATCATCAAAGGGTTACTATCTGCAAAAGATTCATGAAAGCATTCGATATCCTGGGTGACTTTGTAGACGGCAAAACTGGAATAAGTCTCTTGTTCACAATTGATGGCAAAACTTTTGTAAGTTACTTAGATAATATCTTTGAAAACTGAATATATTAAATAATTAACTTCAAGGGGCAAATATGACACTTGTTGATTCAAAAACTAAGCTATTCGTCTTTATTATGTTTCTGGAATTATGTCAAAAATATTTCCTCTAGAACATTTACTCATTTTATCAGCTAAATAAGCGTGAGGTAAATGATTCTGCTAGAATGGTATTGTAGACTATTAGGAAATACCTGTTTATTAGTAAATTATAGATTTTCTGATTAAAAATCTATTTTCCATATTAGCTAACCCAGCCATTTGTAGTAGACCTATTTGAAATGGACTAGAAGTATCAAGAAGGAATTATGAGTCTCTTAAAACTATACTAAGTAAAAAAAGCCTGGAAGCGACTTAGTGATAAGACAGTAATGAAATACCCCAATTCAACTAGTTAGTTAAGAGAGCTTCTACCATTCTCATTATATTCGTAGGATTAGGTTCTAGTGATGTGATTTTAAATCAAAAAAAAGGAACCGATTAAATCTAATAAACGGGGATGGCTGAACCTAACAAAATTAGAACCTGAAATCAAGATCATCTGTAGTAAATATAAGGCATGATGTGAGTTTCATTTGATTGCAGAACTTGAACATTTGAATTTGTTACATTAAGATGATATAAGATGGTGAAGTTATAGCATGTCATGTTAAATAGAATATTTTCGAAAAAAAATTCGTTGATTTAAATTTATTCTTCATAATTTGAAACTCCAAATTTTGGTGAATTTCTGAATTTAACATTATATCATATCTTTTCAACAACAAATTTATTTTATTATAATAAGGAGGAAAAACCAAAGTGCAAAAGTACAAGACTTGACTGAAAACCAAGAACTTAATTATACGTATGCAAAGGGACTCTATTGCCTCATGATATATAACTACATTTTCTTTTAGTAAGAGGGACAATGTTTTTGTGCTGTCAAGGTAAAGATCCGCCGCCATTAATGATTTCGCTCTATGTTCCTGTCGTGGAGCGATGGTTAATTTTACAAACTTGTTAGTTCCATCCTCAACGTCTAGTCTATGTCTCAGACCAATATAAGCTGAAAAAAGTTCATGTGTGTGTTTATAAGGGTATTGATGGACGACGATAGATTTTTCAAAAATTGATAATCACCCCAGGGTACCGCGTGTTGGTCTACATAAGAGAGAATTATGAGGAATAAGGTAGGATTACAACTACTTGCTCCTTATTCATTCGTTCAGATATCACTGGTTCTCTACCGTGAGTGAAGAAATAGATCGATCAAAAGCCAAATAAAATGTAAGAACTTATACTAAGTTGAAACTTTAAAACTTTTTAGTGTAAATACTATGATTTTCTTACGAGTCCAGGAATAGAGCCTACGGTCTGCTCTGACCAGCCTTATCATGTTAGAACTTTACCGACGATAGACCTCCAAAATCAGAATGAGGAAATTTCATCGAAAAACCTACGATCTAGAGACTATACAACCATTGCGCCACTTGTGGGACCATGCAAGTATATCATTGGTTCAAGTAGCGAAGTGGTAACACACACACTGTACTCCACTAACAAGAAGTCTTCTACGTTCCCAATCAGCAGAGAAGAGGTGAGGCCGTAAAAACGGCCTCCCCCTAGTTTGTCAGACTTTCTGTAGCTGCAGCAGCAGAACATGCTTCTCTCGTTAGGACTTGCCATCCAATGATGGAATCGCAATAGACGTAAAACCCCCTCCTAAATCTCTGACAGCGAAGTCCAACCACGATTTACTAGCTTGGCGAAGTAATGGAGAAGACTACAACAAGAGTGGGACACCGAGGGTGAATCAAACTCACTACACCAGCGAAAGGTTTACGAGACGAGCCTGGTAACGATTGATCAAAGACAGGCGCTTTTTGTATGTGTTTGTCTATATATTTGTATGCGACTCATCGTGGAGTGCTGGTTAGCAAGCTACTCTTGCAAAATATTACTGTAGTAGCGTGTTCGATCCCCACTGAGCGCTCTACACGTTATAATCTTGTGCAAGATCAAGCTACGTTTTGCAAATACGGATATGTACTTGGAAGGGTGTGCTCTGCCGTGGAGTTGTGGTTAGCAATTAATCTAGACTCAAAAACTATCATTACTGTAGGGAGTTCGGTCCCACACTAGTTGCATTTCGCCATATCTGCTAGCCATAGTGAATTCTTCGGTGCTTGGCCGTTGAGCAGGGGTTAACAATCTAGTTCCGTTGTAGTGATCCCATTCTCACCGGGTCCTCCACACATGCAGCCTTGTGCCATATGAGCTAGCGTCAATGAATTTAGAGTAACTCACCGTGGAAAAGCAGTAAGTGATCTAGTCTCAGTGTTGTGACCTCGATTCTCATCGGGTACCCAACCCTTGTGATATAGTGTCAAATGAGCTAGCTTTAGTGAATTCTCGAGCGCACCATCGCAGAAAGTGGTAAGTAATCTAGCTTTGCAGACCATTACTTCTGTAGTGAGTTCGATTCTCACTGGATGCCTTACACTTGTGGTCTATACTATGTTACTGTGCTAAGCTTATTAAACACGTGTTTGTGTACGGCTTTCTCTGATTATTTGTGAGCGTGTATATGTGTGTATGAGAGAGAGAGAGAGAGAGAGAGAGATATTAGGGAGTGTCAGAGATTAAGAGTGTGAGAGGGAGTATTAGGGAGTAAGAGTGAGAGAGGCAGACAAATAGTAGCGTGTGAGATGGTGGTATCAAGCGAATGGCCGTGCGCGGTTTTCTGATCAAGGAATGGCATTGAAAAGCGGGGGTGGATGTAACAGTTTGCCTTTGTAGGAAGAGTTTCATGCCTACCTCGTTGATGAGGGGGAGGTTGGAAGGGGAGGTGAAGGAAAAGGGACATGGAGGTAAAGGAGAAGAAATAGGAGGAGGGGGACTATAAAGGGGAAGGATGGAGAGGAGAAGGAGATGAAAAAAGAGCAGAAGAAAAAAAGAGTAGACAAGGAAGGATGAGGAGGCAAATAAGGAGGAGGATGATGATGAAGAGGAAAAGAAAAGGATGAGGAGGAGAAGAAAGGAGAGAAAAAAGAGCAGAAGTAAAGGGAGGAGGCAAACAAGGAGGAGGGGGATAATAAAGAGGAAAAGAAAAATAGAAGAGGGGAAAAAAGAAAGATTTTAAAAGAAGAGAAGGGGGTAAAGAGAAAACGGAGAAGAAAAGGGAGGGGGAAAATAAAGAAGAAAAGGGAGAAAGAAGAGGCAGAGAAAGGAGAGGAATGAAGAAGAGTAAGAGGAGAAGGATAAATAAAATGAGTCGGAGGAAAGAGGGCAATCTCAGTGAAGTTGGTAGCCGCCAACACCAACCCTAACCAACCGGACTACACTCTTCTCCTTCTTCTTCTTCTTCTTCTTCTTCTTCTTCTTCTTCTTCTTCTTTTTTTCTTCCTTCTTCTCCTTCTTCTTCTTCTTCATCATTTCCTTCTTTTTTTCATTCAAACTGAAAACAATCAACCCTTGCAGATAGTTGTTTTCCCACGTAGTAAACGCGCGCACGTACCTGTTAAATGTGAATGACGTTGTCACATCCAACTGGCTAAAAAATACAAAGGCTAAATAACGGGGTAAGAAAAACTACCTTCGCGATTCTATCATACTTTTTTATAAAGAAGCCAGGACATGAACTGAAAACAACAGCAAGAGATGAAAGTGAAACTATAAGCGCAGCAGAAAGGAAGAGACTTAAACTATGAACTACTCCTTCGACAATTTGATTTTAAAAGAATCGAATAAGTAACCACTTATCTATTACCACTTTACGAAGTGATCTCTCAACATCTGGTAACAAACCTTCCTAAAAAGAAAAATTAATGACACATCGACGGACTTTAAGATTTACTTCTGCAAAAGTATAGACTTTTTTCTCCTATATACCACAAGTTATTTATTTTAATTTATATCTTTCAAGTGTTTTTTTAAAGATTTTTTCAGGTGTATTTATCGTTTTCACGCGAGTCAAATAATCATCTTTATTAATATATTTTTCATTGTTTTTTTTGTTTCTACATTTTGATAGTCAATATACCGATGCTCATTGTGTGAGATTTACCTTTTCCAAAACACTGCTTCTTATTTAGGAATTCCTTGAATAGTGCGGTTTTCATTAGTGGCATCTCTGATGTAGTTCTGTGCAGAAAAACGTTACTAATTATAAGCTGCCAAAAAAAACGTGAAATTCTCATAAAACCTTCAACAGGGCAATTTTGAACAGAACTGGACATTTTGGAACGATTCAACCGCACTAATCAAGGTATATCTGTTCTTTCATCAATCGTCATTAGATGTTATTATCAAACTGGTACACGCTTCTGGACATCATATAGTTATGGTGAACAGCGGTTTTTTATTCTTCATTTTATAACTATTATCGGCGAACGATTGCTGGTATCGATTTAAACCCACGGAGGCTGCCTTGTCGTATGCTAATGGTTAGTGAGCTGGTCTTGTTGATCATTGGTAGCGAGTTCGATCCTCACTGTATCTCTCATGTCTATAGTTTTGTGCCAACACTAAGTTACTCTTAGTAAAGAATAACAACTTTAACTCAACGAAGATTTTCGTCCCTATTATCTGAAACTTCCCCGCACTTTTTTTGATATTTTTCTTATTTTTTATCTTCAATTCCGAGTTCTATTTTCTAGATAATACCGTGTCTTCCCTCCGTGGGAACTGGCTTTTCTCTGTGACGTCACTTGCACGTCATCAGTTACTTTTAACAATTGACTTTTTTGTTAGCTTCCATTGTCCTTTTATCGGCTGAAGATTCTTGGTTGAATTTGGCATCAGTGACAAAAGATTTTTTTTCTCTAGATAGAAATGTTTTACATCTTTTAATTACTGCTTCCCTTTGATTTTGCGATTAATTTCTTCGTCTTATGTTTCAAATCGTTGTTCGTCGCAAATCTTGACAGCAGGAATTAGATACATTTCATTGTTTTAGTATTATTTATTCTTATTTCACGGTACTATAAATAACTTTCTCACTTCTTGTGAATAATAACTATTTTCAGTTATTATTCGTAGTCGTCGAGTTTTCAGACGAGTAATACTTACTGACTTCTTTCACTGGAGATCAAGAGACAGCAAGTTTCCCTAGTACTCCAGCATTCTCCTTGGTATTCTTTATTATTTTATTGTAGTTGTTAAGTTTTCCCATCAGTGGTATCTGGTGGATTCCAATAAGGATTAAGTGACAATAAGTATCCTCAGTATTCCAGCACTCTCCTCAGTATTCTTTATCATCATGCTGTAGCCGTCGAGTTTTCACACTGGTAGTAACTGGTGGCTTATTTCACTGGTAACTGACAACTCAAAATCGCAATACAGCAGCACTCTCTTTGGTACTACTAAATATTATTTTGTAGTTGTTGAATTTCCTCACTATTAGTAACTAGTGGATTCCACTGGTGATAAAATCACAATAAGTCACCTAAATACTCCTTCAGCACTCTCCTCAGTATCGTTTATTATCATTATTATTTTTTTAACTGTTTTATCTACATCTGTTCATACTTATTAACTATAGTTATTTTCTACCTTTTCATTGAATTTCTTTGTTTTTTCCTAATTTTTCACAAACTTTCATTCATTTCTTTTTAACTTTTAAAATCTTAAGCCATCTTCCATCTTCATTGGGCGTAACGTTCAAAACTGAGAAAAAAAAGGCCGGTTTTCTCTCGGTGCTATCCACCCGAAAAGGTGTTTGTTTTCCCAACCTTTTCTTTTCAGTGAAGGAAAAAACTAAACAACGATAGAGGGGGGAAAAAAAGAAAAAAAAACAGGGGAAAAATACATGCAGAAGGAGAGCAAGGGTGTCCTCTCTGACGAACTCAAAAACTATCCTGTGATTATAATTTCATCAGAAGCTGCACATCCGAAACAAGTACCTTTATTTTTTCAAATCAAGAGCTTGGATATTTCCATTGTTGATATATAATACTTAATCATTTTTTTTTTCAAAAGTGCTACCGCATTCATTCACCCAAACAGAACGCAATGTGAAAACACACACACACAGACTAAGAGAGACAGAGAGACAAAGACACTCATACAAATTCGAATTTGGAAAAAAATATTACTGCTAAAAAATTCTTTTCTGAATAAGATCAACAAACGACCGTAATCGAACAATAATTGATAGCAGAACAATTTTTTGTGAAAAAAAAAACCTTAAGAACTTAATAGCGTTGTTTAAACTCACGATTTGAGTAATCGAACAGGGGGAAATAAAAGAGAAAACACAAGAAAGCTTTGTTTAACTAACTTTCATTTTCGTTCAATAACACCTGAAGTGCCCGCAACTTACCGCTACGCTACGCCTACAAACTTACCTGTAGTGTATTCCCTACTAATACTACTACAAACGCAATCCAAGTTCTACTACAACTGCTTGCTATAAGCAATATTTTGTCTAATCGCCTGTCGTCTTTCAATAGAGGTACATCCTCTTAGATGCTGACACCGTCACAGAATATATGTCAAAAGCGGTAAAGTGACCGTGGACAATAGTTTAAATTGGGAGTAATGCCATACTTATGCAAAGCCGTGCTAGCGGCTGGTTACCTGTACGTTATTCTTGTCACTATCAACGCCACACCACACCTGGAAGACAACGACCGCGACCTCGCCATCAACATTAACATCAACGACAGTAATAACAATAATAATTATTGGAAGCGACAATTAAAGAAGTATCACTGGCGCCAGTATCAACTCCACCAGCAACAGCAGCGGCAACTACACCAGCACCAGCGTCAGGATAACACCGAAACTCTGGAACTTCCCCGTACGGAACCGCTCTTTGAAAGGTCCCAAGAAATCTCCAGCAGTAGTGGTAGAACGAGGAGCCGCGCTCTACGACACCATAGCAGGAGTAGTAGCAGTAGTAGTCATCGTGTAAGCATCAGTAACATAGTTGGAGCCGGGGATGACGATCGCATAAGCGGGGTCGGGGATGTCGCCAATGGGGCACTCGGGCATCAGAACCACAACAAAGGAAGCCGGCTCCTTCTACAGGACCGCGAGATGCGGATCGAAGTGTTCGAAGATATCATCGGAAAACTGTTGCAACTGAGCAGTCGGCAAGGAAGCGTGCAACAGGCCCCACTCTCGGCGGGAATGCTGGGCCTGGCGATGGGCGAATTCTGGAAAGAGGGGTCACAAAATCAATGGCAACAACAGCTGCTGCAACTCTATCTTCAACAACAACAACAACAACAACAACAACAACAACAACAACAACAACAACAACAGCAACAAAAACAAGAACAGCAGCAAACTTTAGCGCACAAGAAACCCCGTCATTCAATTTATGGTGAGTACCAAAAGTTTTGTTACTTGAATATAATCGCTCACGTTTATGTATACTCATACATGTGTGCACGCGCGCGTGTGTGTGTGCACGCGCACATGTGTGCATTCGTATGTCTATGTGTGTCTCCATGAGCGCATGTATTAGATTATGATTGACTGCTACTTGAATCAATTCAGCTATATATCTGTACCAGTTTATATATATACAAATATATATTCATATGTATGAATTTTTCTATCGAATCATCGTAGCCCTCGAATGGCCCGCCCAACCAACTAGCCAAATGGGCCACAGATTTTTCTCTCTTAGCTCGACTATGTGAGTATGTCTCCGGTGCTCCTGTTCACATTTTGGGGGTTACAATCTTGAAAATGGGTACACCACTTGGCACCACCTAAAAACGGTGTTTTTGTTTTATGAAACTTTTTAAAAATGTTTTTTTTTTGGTTCTCCATGACCATTTTGAACCAACAATGTCGAAATCTTGTGCTGGTATTTTTTTAGATAGAATATTTTTTCAGACAATTTTTCAGAAAATTAGTTCAGGTACATGCGCAGGCTGCACTGATCAATTTATGCGAGGTTCGGATATTATTTCTCTTTTTATCTATGTTCATGTGTTCATATCAAATATTTAACCACCTGTCTGTCTATCTATCTATCTATCTATCTCAGTTATTTGATATTTTTCTCTATTTGTGTGTGTATTTATACATATATATATATATGTGTGTGTGTGTGTGTGTGTGGTTTAGAATATATATATATATGCTATATTTGGTTTAGAATATATATGTATACATTCTAAGCCAAACATATCAGGATTTTATTATTTATAGAGAAATTTATTATTTATAGAGAAATATCACACAAAAAGGATATTATAATATTCATGATCAAACAATGCATATATATATATATATATATATATATATATATATATATATACATATATATACATATGGATCAACAAACTTAAAACCCTATATCCTAATGGATTAGATACTAAACTGAACAACCCTCACCACACAGAACACTAATACACACAACTCCTACCATTAATATCTTCACACCCACATCTTAGACACATTCAATAATGGAAGCTTCAAAGTCACCTAGACCCATAGGAAAAACTTCACCTTAGCCTGTTATAACCCCTGTCCAAATCATAGCCAAAACATTTTCAGTAACTTTTAAGGTTGATACCTAAATAGCTCCTTGACCCCACCACCCCTCCTTCCACACTATCCCAAACATACCGAAAAATCCACCTCCACAACACTACCCCCTACCTTGACACACTCTGCCCTCCCCAAGACCAACTGCTGCTGCTTTACCAAAATCCCAATACCTGCTGGTCATTCTTACATTCAGCAGGAGGCCTCTAGTAGCCCTGACAACAAAACTTACCCACAATGCATAGCCCCTGGCAGTGGACTCTGGTTCCACATGGTACTTTTTAATTCACACTCACACAACGCACACCACTGATGATGGGAGAAATCCCGAAACATGTATGGACTATTGACATATAAGGATTAATAAACCTTACCACCAACAACTTCACTCCCGAGTCTGTCTCACTCTCTAAAGTACACATTATATATATATATATATATATATATATATATATTAGCAGGGAATTCCGGCGTTACCTGGGGCAAATAAATTACACAGCACAACTAGATGAGTGGGAGCTGGGAAATTGTTAAAGAATAGTTACTGGCAGCTTGTGCGATCGAATTTTGGCATTGGTGTCGCACACCTTTGGGTAGGTTCGCGCGCACTTGTGAAGGCCTGCACCCATCGTTGACAATGTAACCCGCGCATCTTTTCTTGTCACTTTTACTAAAATGTCTGAAGGCAGCAGTTGAGTTTAGGATTCTGATTATATGAACTTTATAAAACATTTATCATCTTAAACGACATTTTTTTTCCAGATTTAGCATTAGAGTTACAATGTGAATTTTCTTTTAAACTCCTGAAAGCCTCAGAAATTGTTATCTATTTTTTTTTTTGAATATTATGTTGACTGAAATCAAAAACTTAATTCAGATAAATTCTTATGGAGCAGCTTTGTTGATATTTTGAATTTAAGTTACTTTTGCTTCATCGAGTGGAATAAATCGGACGAAATCGACCAGATCTAGCCGAAAAAATCTAACCGAACCGGTCTGCTCACTCCCTCAGGACCGTTAGGCAGGGTTATCAGAGAAATATATCTCCCCTTCTTCTTAGTAAAAAAGCTCATACAAGTGTACAAAAATTACAACATTAAGTACCAGGTTAAAAATTATTTACGTACATATTAGTGGGTCAGTGGTTAGAACTCCTGACTACCGTCAAGCAGTTCGAATCCTGATAGAGTCATGAGGAATTTCATTTATCTATTTGGATCATTTGCATTTAAGTATTGCAGTCGTCTGGTTGGTTTCAGTTCTTCTTCTGGTTCCCAGTCCTTCCAACTTCACCACGAAGCTTTTCAGGATCGTTCCAAGTACTCCAACAATGATGGGCAAAACTGCCACCTTTATATTTCACATTTTTTTTTCAATTCTCTGGCAAGGTCTAGGCATCTTTTCAATTTTCTCGCTCCTTTTTAATTTTACACGATGCTTCATAGGAACAGCGAACATGCACTTATAGATCTTTTTTTTCTTATTTGATTGCAATGACTAGATCCGGTCTGTTGACCTGAACTGAATGATCAGTTCCCATTTCAAAGTCTTATAAATTTCTACGTTTTTTATTATCTTTGCTTTGTCACAGTAAGTGTAACCATTAAAATGAATCAATATTTTGATGTTCATATTTAAGTCAATAAGTTCGTAGCCTAATGATGAAAAAGCATTTATTTCATACTACAAATATCATTCGCTTTTTTACGTTATCTCCTTCATTGTCAATGTACTTGACTCAACACTTCTTAATTAATCGTATGAATCAAACATTATACTAAGAAAATTTCCGATCGAAATTCAGCTTATAACTCTGTCTTATTGATCCACTCTAGAATTTGTTCCAAATTACCATCGTCAAACGGTCAATATTTTGTCACTGAAGAGAAATCAGTAACTGACGATCGGAAGTGGGAAGTGAATGCAAATCTCTGTCTGAGCTTGAACTCGGCACGCCGATTCCATTTTCCATGCTGTTAACCTCTCAGCGCCGACACTTCCACACATCAGCCTAACATATGAACCTTTAATTGCATTTGTTACTGAAGTTGACATGATTTCGATTCTAAAGATCGATATAAACACCTGGAACGCATCCTTTGCATCCCATATCGATTGCGATCAGTCAGTATAGTGGCTCTCAACGTGGGCGCTAGCACCCCCTACAGGTGTCAGTTTGTTTCAAGGCTGGGAGGGGGCGTTGAGGTGACAAAGAACCTTGAGTGGGCCTTTGGACTTCTTGTGGAGATTCCATAAACATCTATAAACTGTTGTTTAGCAGTATCTGCTTGGAAATTCATTCATATACTTACTATAACATTTTCCTTCGTCATAATGACAAGCTACCACATGTTTCTTAAAATTTGCGTCGATTACCTCTCAGAATTAATCTACAGGTGGGCGTTGGCTTGTAGCTAGGAGTCATGGGGGCGTTTGGCTAAAAAGGTTTGAGAAACACTGATTCAATGGGTGAGGATATTTACCCTATTTGATGGCATATAAAACCACCCCCCGCGAAAAACGACTTAAAAGGTAAATGCATCCTTTGTAGTCCAGCCCCATATTAGCCAGAACTCGAAGAGGAGTTAAGTGAATCATCATCATCAGCAGCAGCAGCAGCAGCAGCAGCAGCAGCTGCCTTTCAGCGTCCGTCATTGAAGATAGACCTTTACCAAGTACGTTGATAAATGTGAAGAATTCCAGGAAATTCTTTTTTTTTCCCTTGATATGCCTTGCTGAAATGGACGGGGCTAGAGAAGTAAGATAAAGCTGTTACGCTGACTGCAGCATCAGCAGGCCCTGTCCGGGCATCAGGTATCATAAGTTTCTCTGTTTCAGCTAATTCTTTGGGATTTACGATATGGTAGACGTAGAGGTGACAAACACCTGGAGCGGCGTCGCTCATACTACGGAGAGGAGACGGATTCATACCTTTTCAAAGAGCATTAATACCATTTTGATTCTCAGTCGAGTCGGAGTTTGAACTCCATTTTCCGCTCTGCTAACCGTTAGGCCAGCAGGACTTCCGATGGCAAACTCCTGTCCAAGTCGGAGTTGACTTTGGTTTTCCACCGTTGGAGCCACAATAACAACTCGTTGTCACAGTCGAAAATTGAACAACCGTAGAGTCTGGAATATAGATGCTATTAATAAACCCGCCAACATTGGGTCCCAAGGGGTCAAAAAAGCTTCTTCCAAAGATTTAAAAAAAAGAAAACATCTTTGGAAGAGGTCTGACGGTGTACCGATACTAATATTCAAGTTTACAGACAATGGCCAGGAACCCTTTGAACGCACAGGTACCCGCCCACGTACAAAAGGATAGAACTCTTCGCCATCGTTGGTGGCTATGATTGTTCAACAAATATGGCTGTTACAGGGTCAAACTCCTCGCAAATTTCTATTTCAATTGATTGATCCGTGATCTAGAATCTTGATCATGGATCAGTTACTGATCGTATGGGCATTGTTTGGTCGGGGGGGGGGGGCAAAGAGCTTGATTTGCCCGAAAATTCACCCCGTTAGCCCTATTTACACTGGTTAGCCTGAAATTTAGCAGTGTTTTGCCCGAATTCGTTCTGCCCCTCTAGTTCATACTCCATAAAAGATTTTCATCATTAAAAAAGGTAAATAGGCTGTCAATAGAAGGCATCGGGGATCGATTTTATTGGAACAGGTGAAGGATGACTCTGTGTTAGAATTCTTATAGCGTTCCATCGCTTCTTGAGGGTTCGATCAGGGGAGGTGTTGAAAGTCTGAAATTACGTCTGAATCTCTGGTCTGGGAATCACAGAGAGATGTCTACTGCTACAGATGTGTAGTGTTCTTCGAAAACCTTCACAGAGAAACTTCTGGGCAGAAAGATTGTTGGCAGAAACGTTGTACACCATGGTTATGATTTTTCTCCACTCTTTCAGAAATAAAAATGAGGATAAAGATCTCAACTCTCGTTTATGTCGTATTTCTGCAGCAACTGGAAACCCCTCTATTCAAAAAGATGATCAGTTGCTAAGACAGGGAAGTACCATTGCTTGGAGAGAGAGAGAGAGAGAGAGAGAGAGAGAGAGAGAGAGGGAGATGGGTCTGTCATCGTGCGCACGCGCATCTGCTTGTTTGACCACCATATCTCACTTCAAGTCACTTTATCTGGGGTGCTCTTATTTCAACTTTCTGTCGTCCGAATATATACGGGCCCACTATCTTAAATCCGCCAGTTTTAATTAGCTGCCCACCTCTCAGGTGCTTTCTTGCTGGCCATTCACTCGGCCTGTCACTTTCAAAATTCAGTTCTGCACTTTATGTTGAAAGATTTTTGAAGAAAATGGGTAGTGATGTATTATCTAAGATACATGCAATACTTATTCTTAACTGAAACGAAAGTAGGTGGTTCTGTGAATGCCCAAAACTTTTTCGATCAGACCAAATTTGAATCGGTCCGTAGCGTTCATAAAGAAAGAAGGTTAGCGAGAGAATGGGTGGAGAAAGATGAATATTTTTACGTCACTCTCCGTCATATAATTCTTCTTTTTTTTTAATGAATTTGCAAAATAAATTTTAAAAAATGTGACGTAAGAAAAACCGTTTACAATTTAAGAAGCTAAAACATTTTTTTAATATCTCATATTGTAAGAGTTACGACCTATAGCTTATGGGGAACACATGTAAATACACGTTTCTTCGATACGAACAGATATAAGCTTCAAAAAACCAGTCGGTGTCCATTTCCAGAGACTATTCTTTAAATTCTCTCAACAGCTTTACATTATTTTCTCAATCAGTGGGAAGTGCAGTTTTATTCCAGAAATAAATGTTACCATATGCTGTCAAAAGTTGTGTAATCAACATCGCAGGTTTTGAACAGAGTCTGTTCTTTCTCATGTTAACATCTGGTTCGTCCATTTTAGTCATCTCTTGACTGTTCTTACTGCTCCTTTGAGAGACACCGACTTAGCATCAGTACCATCAATTACTTTGTTTACGAAAGTTACCCTATTCCATTGAATTATAGTATTGTTATTGTACAGATCTGGTTGATAGTAATAATCTTTCCGAAAAACAAAGGATCAAACTCCACGCCTACTTCTATTCCGACTGAAGATGATTACTTGAGTATTGTGTATATAACAAATGAATATATATATATATATATATATATATATATATATATATATATATATATATATATATATATATATATATATATTAGTATAAACGTATTTTTATTAGAATGAAATAAGCCCTTGCGTATTTGTGACATAAATTTTGTTTAGTATGTAACACTTGTCAGTTTGGCTCAGTCAGTTGAGACCCACCAGTCGGACTTTTGGTTGTGATTTCAGTTGTGATTGAGCAGTATTTTAATTCTATAAGTGCAATGTTCATTAGGATGACATAAGCCTTTCTGTATAAGTTACAAATTTTCGTAAATATGTAAAACTTGTCAGGCGCCTGTTGTTCCCTCGTGTGTGTAATTTCAGATCATTATTTTATACGATGATTGGTATACTGTAACGGAGAGTTTAATCCCCCGAATAGGATGAGGGCTACTGTTGTTCTTGTTGTTACGAGGAGAAAGCCAATTCCTTCGTCCAACTTGAACAGGAGCTTGACAAAAATTAAACGTCCCCCCATGCATTGAGGAATATTGAACAATGTTTCCATTTTGAACGATATAGAATTTGTACATCGGAGATTTATTCGGGATTTCTTCAGTAAAAGAAGGGTTTTACGCACCTAGATTGCTAACCTGATGTCCAAACATTCCCATTTCCTAACTAGGTTTGGAACCAGCTATGGCGACTGTTTGATTTTGAATATATTTCAAAAGATACTTTTTCTGAGTCAGTTCAACAGACTTGGCGAACAAAAAATGTGCTGCAAAAAAAAAATTGTGAAAAGTGTGCTGCCAATGTAGAACACTTGGAAAACTTCCTTAGATGGACTCTATTACGGGGCTAAAAGACTCCAACTACCCTGCTATTTACCAATAGTTCGGGTGAAAAGTGGATTCATGCCTTTTGCAAAGTCATTAGTACATAGCGAATGTAAACAACCTCTACTGAAACTGGAACACGCTTTGCTGATTCTGTTTTCTGTGCTAACAACTGAGATGCCACCCTGCATCTCCTCCCTATGGACATAACTCGAATCAAATTGCAGACGAGCAAGTTTGCAGTGTACACAAGTAAATTGGCGAGTGTGGATGAGGACTTGGCTTATTCACTGATAGTAAGTAGAGTTACTTCTATCCCCAACTGAATTTGATCACTGCAGCTATTGTATTGGATATATAATAGATAAATTCGTAGATATACATCACTCGTCATTTTAACTCAGTTGATAAGAGAGCCCCCTCGTAATAAATAGATCATGATTTCAAATTATGGCAGGGAAATGTGTAATCTATGTATGTTTGGTTTAACGTAATGGGATATAGAAACAGTGAAGATTCCTCTAAATTTAGTGAGGATTGTTCTTGTTCTTGTTGTTGTCAAACTACAGTACGAAGTCAGGAGTTGTTCTCCTACCGTAACAACAGCAAGAACAATCCTCGCAAAAAAGGGATGTAAACCGGTATGTAAAACATTACTTTACCGGGATTTGAACTCACAAACAGCTGATTAGAAGAGGGCTGTCTGACTGACTCGTTATTCACAGAAATTGATCTTGCAGATACGCACGGACTGGTTTCATTCTAAAATAAATTTTTTATGATTTTTTATATATCATATATACAATACAAAAGTTACAGTAATCATCTCTAGTTGGAATAGAAGTTTGGGAGGAGTTTGACCTCGCAGCAGCCAGACATGTTGAACAACCGCAGCCACCAAAGATGGTTGAGGGTTCTATCCCTTTTCAAATGTGCATGTATTTGTGTACTTGTGGGTCCCAGCGCTTTTGACAGTATTGTTTGTCTACAGAAAATTGGTGTCGGCTAGGCTCTTTCTGAAGAACTCTTTTTTTTAACTAAGAAAAGCTTTTTTTTTACCTTTTGGAGTTTTATTTTACGGGTTTATTAATAATATCTAGATTATCTAGAATCTAAATGCTTTTAGATTTTCTTTCAAATTCTATTTTATATACTCTCCAGTAGAAAACACCAGTGATGTCATAAATAAAATTTATTCTGGCCATATTCATTATGAGATAGAATTCTTTATATGACTTCAAATTTTGACACTACGGTTGTTCAATTATGGTGAGTTTCCTGTGGGGGAAACATAGTTGGACTTGAGTCTGACAAAATTCAGTGATTAACGATCAGTTCTTTCCTCTTCTACCAGAAATTGTTTCTTGGTGCAGAATATGACTAATGCTAAGCGGCAGGGAGTTAATGAAATAACACTAAAGTCAGTGGGCAGAGATAAGCCAAAACTTTGCCCACATGCAATAGGTTCAAATACAATCGGTGCTGGAATATAAGCGATTGTTTCATTTCCTGCCAGAACTTCCTGTGCTATTATGTATGTATTGATCAAGATGAATGAAACGACGTATTTTATCGACAGACCCAACTCACATTTTGAACCATAAAATTAATGCTTACATAAATATCAAATAATTAATGTACATTCCGGTGTCAAGGACGCCCTGGCTGCATGGACGCCCGGACAATTTATATTTGTAAAATTTAAACTAGAAAAAGAATAAACGATAAAGGTCTTAGTTCATTTACCCTCTTTACCAAGATGATTTGGTAATGGTTCATCCCCGTGTGGATCCTCTTGACTGCTTATAGTCTGCATTATTACAGAACAGTTGAACTCAACTAAAACTGATGGTGGATGAATGTTTGATTACGAGAACCTTGCAATTACGAGATTTATTGGTAAACCATTTTAACATATTGCAGTTTTACACAACCAAATTGCGTTGGATACGCCGGTTCTCATAAGGTCACCGAAGTCAAGCAATGTTGAGTCTGGTCATTACCCAGACCCTCTTGAAATACCAGGTGCAGTTTGCAGCAACATGATTGTTCTGCCTTCGTCTTGGCCTATGGCAGGAAAAGACTGTACAGCCGGTCCTTTCTTACGCACTCCATGGAGGACATATGGCAATGTGTCTCCTTGGGGCCACCATACTCGTCTCAAAGGGCAGCAATCATCATCATCATTGCAATTTTATTTCTTTTGTCACTTAATGATATTCCCTTAAAGTCAAGGTTGTTTGAAGAGAGTGAAAATACTGATGATATTGATATACATTTAAATTACTTTTTGCCCGTTGGCTCATCTCCGTAGTATACCAATACGAGAATTAAATTTTGTAATTACGTATATTATTTTGTATTATTTCTGATATTTTTATTAATTTAGTATTTTGTACTATTATGATTTATACACTTAATTCAGAGTTTATACACAGAAGTTGAAATTACTAACTGATTATCTTCCTCTGGGTTTAGGATAAGCCTATGAAAAAGTAACCTCTGGTTTGTTGGGAGCAGGGTGAATTTTCTGGACTTATTTCGAGAAAAATAGCCTCTTCGATAACTAAAAAGCACTCAGAGGACACATACCTCTGTCACCGCCATGGAAATTAACTCAATCGAAAAATGGACCCACCCAAAATTTAACCATTTCTTTTTTATACCCATCGACTCACTCTTGCACATGAATTTCATTGTAAGTAATTGTGAACTTTTGGAGATATCGTGTGGACAGACAGAAAGACATGGAGTAATACCTCACAATCTTCGATGGCAGAGGTAAACAGTGTCCGTATCAGTGGACTCTTCTACTTGAAGGTAACAATTTTGCTCATAAAAATACTTCCTATTTTCCATTTGGGACAATGAGCTTTTCCACTTAAACGGGTTTATTATTTCCTTTTCTAAAAAAATTATCATAGAAATTCGAGAATATCTGTGAATTTTTCACAGAGATTCACTAGTACGTAAATAATTTATTGATAAATGTATTTGATGATGACTCCCACGTCAGAAGATAAAGGGATACGAGAGACAATGTTTACATGCCACTGGAAATTTAAATCATTGGACATTATTCAGCATTCAGAAATGCTTCAGGTTGTAGTTAGAACAATTCCCAGACTCGTTAACCTTTTGGGGCTGGATTTGCTGGGTTTTTTTTCCAGTGGATGACCACATGGATCCATCATCTTTTTGCGATGACTTGTCTCCATTTGATGTCAATCGTGATCCTCGCACGTGCTCGTTGCATGATTTTTAGTTTGAGAGTCAATCTCTTGGTTAGGTTCCACTTTTCAGCTCCATAGGAGACTATCCGGAGAAAACATTGGTTATAGACCCCCTTTTCAAAACTAATGTAATTTTCTTATTCTTGAATGTTGACTTTGCTCTACCGAAAGCTTGCCAGCCAAGGGTGATTCATAGTTTCATTTCTTTTGAGAATTTCATGGAGATTCGTTGTCCCAGGTAGATGTTGTGATTTCTGTTTATAACCACTATTTGGCAATATTAGTAACAATAAAATCTTTTTTTTTTAAATTTATCATTGTTATTAGTCAACCATTAATTGTTGACTGATATTTCTCTCATCTTAATTTCAATTGCCTTTTATCACAAGTATTGTGTGACTACTTGCGATGAAAAACAACTGAAATTAAGATGGAAGAAATTCTGGTCAAAAATCAATAATGGGTTTAATATCAGTCAAAATAAATAATGCATCGATGGGAACACAAAAATTATATGAATAAAAAAAATTTTGATTAGGTACAAGTTCGATCAAAATAAGGTCGAACAGCACTTGTACCGGTAAAATGGATTGATAGAAACGCTAACAATCAGTAAATGTTAAAAGAACGTTTTTGTCAAATTCTGCTCTGATCAAAAAGAGGTCGTAAAAATGTCGATATTTGTTAATTTTGGTTCAGTCCGTTCTCTGATTCCAGAAGGTGGGGCTATAAGATTTGTGCCAGTAGAATGGATCGCTAGGAACGCAAGCAAATAGTATGTAAGTGTAAGTATATATATATATATATATATATATATATATATATATATATATATATATATATATATATATATATATATAAATAGATTGATATATATGTGTGTGTGTGTGTATATAAAGAAATAAACATATTTGGTCCGACAGAATGAATTATAGATTACGTTACATAATGTAGAAACTAATTTGAAATGATTTCCTGTCGTTACACGGTTAATATACAACTCAATTAAGACAACGTAAATAGAATAAACAATCAAAGGAAATTGGGCTGCAGCAGGAATCGAACCTACTACCAATAAGGCAGCTGCACCAACGTAGCGATGCTCTTACTATTGAACTAAACAACCGTCGGTAATGCAAAGGCATTCTGACAGAACTGATATGTCCATCGGGTTGAAAGAGACAGAAAAGACCGAGAATGAACGATTCGAGTATTTGGATTGAGAACAGTCATTTGACCTGTGCATGGCTGGTGTCTGTTGAGCTCAATGGGAAGAGCATCGCTACATTGAAGTGGCTCCCCTATCGGTGGCTAATTTGATTCCGGGAGCAGCCCCATTTTCTTAAATTGTTTATCCTATCTGCGTTGTCTAAATTGAGAGATATATTAACTGTGTAACGACAGGAAATAATTTCAAATAAGTTACTATATAATGTAACGCAATTTGTAATTCATATATATATATATATATATATATATATATATGGTTAGAATTGTGACCGTTGCAGTCAAGTTTATTACGAGGCGTCCCTTTTTCGTTAGCAGTGGTGGTCGGTTACAAACGCGTGGAAACAAATACTTCCGTCGTCTCGTGCGGAGGGTTGGGGTCTCTCTCTCTCTCTCTCTCTCTCTCTCTCTCTCTCTCTCTCTCACTTTTGCAGCTGCTACTGTTGCCGTGATTGCAGCGGTGTGAGTGAACGGGCCAGCCGACCTAACACCCGCGACCGGCAATTTGTTGCCGTCGCCGTCTTGTTTTGAATTCACCGTAGGGCGTGAGACGAAGGACGTTCGTAGACAACTTGACTTCTGAGGATGTACACAATGTGCAGTGACTACTGTACAATCCTTAGAGACTCAGCGCTCTATTGACTCGATTCAAGGCCTATTGTCGCGGTGAAGTAGTTCCTAAACGCTTGCAGATCATTTCTGTTGTAGCAATTTTGATCCTTTCTGGAGATTGCTCACCAATGTTTCCTCTGATCTTTTGTAGTCACTGGGCGCAAAAGGGGAACAGGATATGCAATCTGTTGTGTGCACATTGTTTTCCGTTGTACACTAGTTGCAAAACGTGTATGCGGGCATACGCATAGCTCACTTCTGCCATACGACCCTTAGCTTAGTAAACATGTATTCGATTTCCCGAATTTCCAAGATGAAACATAGTTAATTTTGTTGATTTTGTTCTAGTTTTTCTTTTCGTCTCATCTTCGAATCGTTTCACATTCTATGACCATTAAGCCGACAGCATTGATAAGAATTAAAGTTGTGCAACTAGAATACAAAATGGCGGTCAGAAAACGGAACATGACTCTATGAGACGCTAGGTGTTTTGTTGGCCTTCTATCAACACCATTTCATGTTCACTCTTGAATGAAAACGTTCCTCACGTCGGGACCATCTCAATTGAACTTATTCTTATCAGAGACCATTATTTTCTTCGATTGGTCCTTGGTTCAAGTCACTTTTTCTCTAGTTCACTCGATGCACTTTTATTATAGGCATCACTCAAAGTGGCAGTCTCCTTTCTTGCCAGATACTTCTTGCGGTATTAAGTTGATTTCAGAGGCCTTTAGAACACAATTAATCTATTTGACGCCTCTCAAAGAAAGTAAAGACGGCCTGCAAAGGTTAGTGATAATGAAGGAAATAGAACCAAGAAAAATGGTGTCGCAAAGGCTCACATATAATGTCCCTGCTAACTTTTTGCGGCCACAGGGAGCAAAAATCTTATGTTGCACATTTTTTCTGGTGACAAAAGTATGTGCACACTTTTGAAAAAGTATTCGACATATAAATGAAAATTCAGGAAACCATCATGAGAATTTGAAAGCTTTTGTGAGCATATCAATTTCCTTTGTTGCAAAACAAGTGCACGTGCAGAGAGAGGGAGAGAGAGAGAGTGAGAGAGAGAGAAATTGGGTGACGTGTGTATTAATATGCACAATTCAAACACTGAAACACGGAAACGCGTATAAGTAATCTTTTAGTTATTTCGTTTTTATCTGTTGTAAATTCATCTCAAAATACACTTATTGCAAATATGAGCATCCGTACGATGTCCATTCCCAACTAACTGTTTTTTTCATTAAAAGCATCGTTGTCAGTCAATTCAGCTTAAAAGCCAATATGTTTCGGTCTTTTAAAACCACGTGACTAAGTGAAAAAAGATGATTTGGCTGGACGATCCATTGAGGATTTTTCTTTCCTTTTTTTTATTTATTTTTTGGTTTTCAATTGTATACCAGAATCAGAAACAGGCAATATTATCTCATGGACTAAAGACTGTTTCGCGAATCAAGCTATAAAAGCGTGGGATTTTTGCAGCTATGGTGGAAAATGCCTCCAGCAACACGAATAACGATCCACATTTTGTGACGGGAAAGACGGCGAGGAATTCCCCTTTCTTTTTGTATGTGTCGCGTCGCGTGTAAAAGCTGGAATGGCGTCAACAAACAGAGGCTCGTAATTGGTAAATGTAACTTTGGCATTACTCGAAACGGGGAGCCGGAATGCCATCAGAATCGAAGAAGTTGTAAAACACTAGGATCTATACAATTTAACGCCGGTGAAAATGGAGAAGGTGTGTCATTTACTGCGATGTCTACTAAGAGACAATCATCTACAGACGTTTGGAAAAGCGTTGGCTGTTTCAGGCCTGAGGTAGAATCAGAAGGGAGACATGGGAGAGGAGTGGGGTAAAAGGAAAGAATAGGGATAATCAAAAGTTAAAAAAGTAAAGAAAATGTGAGAGAAAGGAAGGAAGAAAGAAAGCAAAGATGAAATAAACGGTGAGAGGGAGAAAATAAAAGAAAGAAGGAAAGAAAAGAAATGAAAGGGCTTATTGGAGAGAAAATGAAGGAAGAAAGAAAGCAAAGATGAAATAAACGGTGAGAGGGAAAAAATAAAAGAAAGAAGGAAAGAAAAGTAATGAAAGGGTTTATTGGAGAGAAAATGAAGGAAAAAAGACAGAAAGACTGTAAACAAGCAAGAGCGAAAAAAGAATGAATGAGAGAATAGAAAAGAAAGGCAAAACGAGCTTGATAGTTTTGAAGCCACGGTAGGCGCCGTCGTGGTTATAGAGTTCTAAGGCTGTATCTATTCCAAAGGTGAACGTTTGGAAGGGGTCGGACTTCATGGTATGTGGAGCAGCCATATTTGTCATATGAAATGATTTCCTGTTCATCGTAAAGAGATATCTATAAATTGTACATTCTTATTTGAGAACTGCTGACCAAAAAGAAAAAAACTTCAAATTCGACACTGCACTGCCTTTATACAAAAAGAGATTTATTCTGTTCTGGTTGTTTAGCCTAGTCGGATACACAGCAACAATGACAGAGAACTAAGTGAGAATCAAACTCTCAGTTCTAGCAAATTGGTCTACCAGACGATCTTGCTGAAGATGGCCAAATGGTAGCCACTTCAATATTCATCTTCTATAATACATACATGATCTATCAGGAGAGTACACAGCCATTTAAAAAATAACGACAAAAGTCCTACGTAGAGAAATAGAGCCTTATTTCTCTTCAAAATAAACTCCTTTGGACCTCAGACACTTATCCCAGTGTCTCTCCCACTTTCTAAGATAGTCCGCTGTCCTTTCCCAGTATTACCATCAGCTACATCGTTGCACTCTCCTTAATCCCATCCATGGTCTGGAATCTCTATGGGAAAAGCCAGAAGTCGCAGAAAGCCAAATCTGGACTATAGGAGACTAATGGACCTGGATGATGCGATGTTTTGCCAAAACGTGACGTGAAGAATTCAACAGTCATGGAATACACAAGCTCTGTAAATGGCTTCTCACTGTCGACCGAGTAACACCACCGGAGAGTGTCTGATCATGCATGGTCCCTTAGTTGCCAAATTACATTGAGGCCATGCAATCGATTCTCAAGTTATATTCAAAATGACCAGACTGGACTCTTTCTTGGCTAACCACATATTCATATAAATATAATAATGATGTAAGTGCGCTTAGATGGTACTGAGCTTAGCTTAGTTTGACACAAAGTAATAGGAGTGGATCAGCGGTGGGGATCGAACTCACTTCAGTATCTAATGTTATAAACGACTAGATTGCTATTGTACATTGATTCATACGAACCATTGTTCTTATTTTGGCTGTCGTTATAGTCTAAAGGTTTCGATTGTGTATCATCCGACCTTGTTTGAGTGATCGCTGTTCTATGGGATATCTCTTATCGGCTAATTCTTTCATCCCAGCAAAAAAAAAAAAAATAAACATATGAAGAGACAAAGTTGGATTTTGCCCCAAAACGAAACAGGCCAAAAACGTGTTTTTTTCGATAGCCCCAACCTCGAAAATGAAAACCCTATCCCTAAACCAAGGTGCAGCTAGGGGCCAACAAAATTAAGTCAACATATCAATTCCCACTGATAATGAACATTTTGTCTATTGGGGACTAACAAAAAAGACCCCGAATTCAATACCCATAATAGCTATTTTTTTCTTATTTCAATTTTTCTGATAGAATTAGCCTCTTCTTCGAGAAAAGTTGTAAAAATCTGACAACTAAAACGATATGAAATCGAATTGCTGTTGAAATTGGACCACAACCAAATCCTTGGAATTAAGTTTCTAGTCGTCAAGAAAAGAGATGCTACTTAATTGGTTTTTGATTCTTAGATTCATTTACTTTCAAATTATCGACGTTAACTTCTGGAGGGAACTAATGAAAGGGCCCCAAATATTTACAGCTTTTGCAGAAGACATCGTTATTTTTGCAAAAACTTACAGTAATGCTATACGAATTGAATGAAGAGAGCAAGAAAGTTGGCCTTCACACGAACTTCAGTAAAACAAATGCCATGTACAATAAGCATGTTACGGACGAAGACACCAAAATCGAAATCGAAAATGCACACCTGGAAAAAGTAGATTATTACATCTAGCTAAAACAACAAATCCCCGTAAAACCCTCAGAAGAGGAAATTAAACGGAGAATCACTCTTAGATGGCAAGCTTTTGGTAGAGTAAGATCAAGCTTTAAGAACAAAAAGAATTCCAATATTCTTAAGAGATGAGTCCACAGTCAATGCATTTTCCTGATGGTCATTTATGGAGGTGAAACATGGAACCTATCCAAAAGATTAACTGCCACATTGAGAACCATGCAACGTCCACATGAGAGAATCTTGCTCAACATCACACGGAGAGATCACAAAACAGCACAGTATATTAGAGAAAAAAAAGTCAGGGATATCAAAAAATCCATTAGAAAACTCAAATGGCAACGAGGTAGTCATGTTGCAAGATTGTCAGAAAACTGATGGACATTATGAATTACAATGTACATCCTCGAGATTATTTACAACTGTCACCAACAAAACATAAGCTTGTGTGACGAACTAGATAAGTTTAGAAAGTATTGGCTCCGCGATGCCCATGATAGAGATGTCTGGTGAATCCTGTGGAATACCCCAAAACGGACGCTAAATGACTGATGATGATATATTTGTACATATAATCATTTTTTTATCTCTCATCGTCCATTTCTTCCCACGCTTACAAATCCCTATCGTCTCTTTAGGTGTGTTCATGTGAGTTCGCACCAGGGAGTGGCTGTTACTATTCGCAACACTGTCGGCCATTATTCTGTTATTCCTGATTTTGTCCGACTCGGAACAATGGTCCAATTTCTTGCCAAAAGTCAACCAAGAAATTTGTGCAGAAATAATCTCTTTTTTTATGATCAAGTTAAAAATATCCCCACCAACGCAGAAAACTTGCAGTCTCGCTTAAGTGGTAGAGGTTGGTTAAGGTTATGGGTTGTTTTTTTGTTTTTTTGTTTGTTTGCTTTTTTTCAGATTCTCGAATTTGGAAGTCACAAAATCAAAAAATTATATATAAATATATATATGTGTGTGTGTGTGTGTGTGCGTGTGTGTGTGTGTGAATAGACAACACTAGATTCCCAAATTCGAAAAATTAAGAAAAAACATCTGAATAGCCAACACTGGAACTAATACCGTATCGTTGTGTTCAAACCATTTTCGACCATACGTACTCAGATGAGGTGCCGTTGCCAATTGGGTTTTACCCCATGAGGTGTGGTACAGTGCGGTGTGGCCAAGTTAAGTGGGCTCAAATCATGAGCTCTTATATCTTAGCAACAATAGTTGTGAGGACTGAAGATACTTTTTTGGTTGTTCCTGCCACACACATACGGTTTCCCTTCTTTAAACCGATCTGAAAAGAAAGAAAGGTGGATGAATCTAACATTAGGAAAACCTTTCAGACACAGAACTACTTTTTATGCATGCCGTATCTGCTATTTCTGCCAACATCAGCTACTGAACTTTTGACAAAAAAATTATATAAAAATTAAAATCTATTTAAATCTATCATAAAAAGTATCTACCCTATTCAATTTTTATATACTTCGTATTAAACTCATCTGTTATAAAGACGAATCCGTATCCACAGAACTCTTAAATCCACTGGGCCTATACTACAACAACGGCTCTGTTCAAAACCTGCGACGTTGTTTATTCAATATTTGGTGGCATTTGGTTACATTTGTCAATATTTATTTTTGTAATAAATCGATTTGTTTCCAATTGATTCAAGTTAAATCCCGTTAAAAGGTCTGAAATGAAAATAAATAATCATCACATCAAAGATAAAACGAAAAATATTGTCTGGAATGCAATCTAATTCATTGGAAAATGAAAAATTTATAGATATATTCATGAAGTGTATACATTAACTGTAAATTCTGCATCGTCTGCTTTCTTTCGCTCTCTCTCTCTCTCTCTCTCTCTCTCTCTCTTTCTCTCTCTCTCTCTCTCTTCACCTATCTTTCTTTCTTTTTATCGTGTAGTTTCTTTTTTATTCCACATCATATGACGTAGTATGGAATGAAAAAGAACGACAATGTTTCCTCTTTCTTCGTCCTCTCTCTTCATCTTTCCTGTTTTATGAACGCTATCAACCGATCTGAATTTGGTCCTTATGGAAAATGTTCTGGCTTCCCCAGAACTCACAACTTTCATTGCAGCTAAATAAGGTACTGATTAACTTCTTCCCAAATCATGCTAATGTAAAACTATGTTTCTGGAGAGAGCATTTCAACACAAGAAAAGGCATGGTTTCGAATGTCGAAAACCTGTAGCTTCAACCGTTATAGTAATAATTTTATCCTGATTTATTTTTATTAGATGAAGCGTCATCAACCATTATCAATTTTTGTACTGGAATTTCTTTCATCTTAACTTTAGTTGCTTTACATCACAACTAATCTGGCCGTCAGACAACGACTGGGAGTTAACAGATCGAGTATTGAGTTTTGATAGCTCATTAGGTAGAGCTGTTGCCATTTAAGTTTTCTCATGGGTTCTATTACTCCTACTTTTCCTCTAATATATTGTACTGTCTTGCGACCTCTCCATGTTATGTTGAGTATGATTCTCTCTTGTGCACGTTACATGGTTCTCAGTTTAAAAGTCAGCTCCATTGGTGACTATCGGAAGGATACATCGGTTATATACTTTTCTTTTTAGCACTTGCGGAATTTTCTTGCTCTTGAAGGTTCATTTTTTTTTAAAAACTCACACGATCTCTAATAGCCAACAGAAAATTATTTTATATGATAATTATGGTGGGCTGCTTTACATATCATGAAGCCAGACTCCTTAGAGATTAGAGCACCAATAATGTTATAAATGGGCACTCCGGACAAGGATAACTTTTCGTCATCAAGTCATTACGACTGAACCCCTTCCCCAAAAGAGAAGATACTCGTCTTTTCATTCTTAGCAAAGACAAATTACTCTGTGCAATGTATTTCTACTTTTCTGTTATTCTTGGGTAATAAGTCTTATTTCCTTATTGATTATGTCTAAAAAATATAGAAAATATCAATTACTCCCTTCAAACTTTGGTGATCAGGACAGGTATGATTTGAAATTTACATATTTCCCGTAGGACAATGGGCAAATTCACATACTTTTGGTCAGATGAAGTTAGAAAAACAACTACAAAGGAATAACTCTGTCCCGGTCTCAAAAGCAAAGTTTGTAAGGGGTAATTGTCATTTTCTATACTTGTTTTTACACGTAAGCAATGGGAAAATAACACTCACTACCCGGGAACAAAAATTGTGTTTCACGATGTTATTGGTTGCCTTGCCATAAATATCCTTTACTGAGTGTGTCTAATCTACAAATACCCTAATGCGAAGGACGGTAATAAATATATTTATTAGTCTGGGCTCTCATCGAGGCACATTGTTACAATCCATCAACAGTACCATTCACATCGACTAATACTTATGTTCCAGTATATCCATATTGATCTATCTCTATCTATAATATGTGTATATACTCCAACACAAAAGGGCCAGGTAGATTTTGTAAAATTTTTGCCTAAGGCTTAGAGATCAAAACACCAATAATGTTATGAATGGACATCCCGGACAAGAATAAGACACAGCAGATGACTTTTTAGTATGACCACCAATAGTTCAATCTTAGTAATCATTGATCACTTACATATACACAAGCTATACACACACATGCACATGTATACAAATACTCAAACTCACACAGACATACACACAAATCTACACAAAAGCATACTCACATACACTCACACACATACGGATACACACATAGACAACCACAAATATTCATGCAGTTGACATACGACAAGACTAATGATATATTTTTGTTTTATAAAGAACAGCTGTATTTTCAAATCTGCAAGTTTGAAGTCAACTTTTTATGATATAATAAAAAGTCTAAAAAATTGTGTGTATACATATATATATATATATATATATATATATATATATATATATATATTCGATTCCTGCAGCAGTCCCACTCTTAAATTGTTTATTCTATTTACGTTGTCTAAGCCAAATGATACATTCATCGGGATCATCATCATCATTAGTCTTTTATCGTCCGTCGTTGGACATAGACCATCCCAGCATTCACCACATCTCTTTATCGTGGGCGTCATGGAATCAGTATTTTCTGAATTTTGAGAGAATGCAAAATGGAGAGATGAACTCCATTTTGTATTCTCTCGGTCTCAGTTTCGCATGTGGTCTCTGTGGATACATGCTGCGAGTCATGATGTCCATTGGTTGTGAGCCATTCTCGCAACATCACCGGCCCGTACCATTTAAGTTTTTCTAATAGATTCTATGATATCTCGGACTCCCATTTTCTCTCTGATATACAGTGCTGTCTTGTGATCTCTCCATTTGGGGTTGAGCATGATTCTCTAATGCGTGCGTTGCAAGGTTCTCAGTTTGCAGGTCTGTCTCTTGGTTAGGTTCCATGTTTCAGCTTCATAGGTGACTATCAGGAGGATGCATTAGTTGTATACTTTTCTTTTTAGGATTAATCACCGTGTAATAACGGGAGATCATTTCACACGAGAGTTTCGATATGATATAACGCATTTTATAATAATTCTGTCAAATCATATATCCATTTCCTAATTACATAATTGTTGCGTTGAAAGAAACAAATAGAGCTGATATGGACCGTGAGTAAACAAAATAAGAATTCGAAGTTAAAACACACACACACACACACACACATATATATATATATATATATATATATATATATATATATATATATACGCTCACACAAAGGTGCAGCAAATATTGACCAGGCAGATTTTTACGATTGTTTGTTTATTAATTGGACCCCAGTACATCAGTAGTGTTACAGATGCACACAAACGCCAAGAATAAGACACGGTAGACCAGTACCGTGTTTAACGGCATATAAGACGCACTCTAATTCACTGAGATATTCTTGAAAAAATAAACCCTGCCTTTTTCCCTGATCTTCATAACCCTCCACACTATCGGGTTGTTTTAAAGAGGTTATCTATTCAAATTTATATCAAACCCCACCATTGCTGGCTTGTCACATAATTTGCAAAGTGCAGTAATGTTATCAATACAACTGTCAGAGCGGTCGCCTCCCGAGACAGAACTTAGAGAAAAGCGCATCTTATACGCTATAAAATACGGTATTTAAAATTTTCAGCAACATTTTATTCTTTAAAAGCTAGTAATCATTTAGAGTATCTATTTTGACATGAAATAATATACAAATTGTATCTACAAGCGCTCTCCATGACAAAAATATTGATACGATATCCTAACCCTTGAAAATCATAATTGAACCTGAATTGCCTCTAAAAGCTCTATCCTTTTTTTAAATACATGTGTATTTGTGTACTTGTGTGTTCCAGTATTCCTGCGCTCCTGCCCATAGCGTTTTGTCTACAGACATGAAAATTGATATCAGTGACCCAGTAGATCCTTTCTAAAAGAGGATTTTTTCATTTGTAGAGAAAAAAGCTGATTTTGACCTTCTATTGGTCTTATTTTGGCAGGTTTATGAATAATGTCTCGACTCTGATGACAGTATTTGAAGTGCTGAGAGACAACACTTTTAGATTGTATAAGGAACGAGACCTAGTACTCTGCATCAATAACAGCCAAAGCAGTATGCTTCGAAAATGATAGTTTATTAGTAATTATGATACCAAAATCCCTTTTCATAGTCTCGCTCAGTTATTGGGGAAAATAGCCCAACCTTCAAAAACAAGATGATCCCAACAATCTTAAAAAAAAGGATATACAACCAATGCATCCTCCCGATAGTCACTTATGGAGCTGAAACATGGAACCTAACCAAGAGACCAACTGAGAAGGATGCAACGTGCGAATATGAGAATTATGCTCAACCTCACATGGAGAGATCACAAGACAGCACAACATATCAGAAAGAGAACGGGGCCAGAGACATCATATAATTCATTAGAAAACTCAAATGGCAATGGGCTGGTCATGTTGCAAGAATGGCAGACAACTGTTGGACATCACGACTCACAACATGGATCCCCAGAGAAACCGAGGCCGACTAATAACAAGATTGAGAGATAAACTTGACAAATATAGAAAATACTGACTCTGCAACGCCCACAATAGAAAAGTGTGGTGGATCCTGGGGAAGGTCTATGTCCAATTTCGGACGTTAAAAGACTGGTGGTGGTGGTGGTGGTGATGATGATGATGATGATGATGATGATGATGATAGAATCCACTGTTCTTGGGCCACGAAGGATCTTTGGCAGAGAAATTCCTGTGTGTTAGATATTTTTTTCAACGCTGGCCAATGCAGTTTCTGTATCATAAAGATGACGAATTTTAGAACATGAATTTTTTTTACGTCTCTTGCTAAACGACTCAAAGGAACCTTATTATTTTTTTATTTTAATTGTAAAGCAAATTACGTACTAAAGAACGATAGAGTGTTAAAATAAGTGACAAGACATTATGAAGATTTCATTAAAAGTACAATCAATAAGATACTCGGCCTTGAATTGACGCTGGTATTAGATTATTGTTTCTGGCTGTTATTGGGTCATTGTTTCTTTATGAAATCTATCAAAATCAGTTAAGCATTATCGTTTTTGTTGTTTTTTCGACGTCATTCCGAGTCGGCCTTGGTGGCAGGCCGAATGTGGCCCGCAGGCCGTGCGGAAACTCTAAGTAGGCTGCATATAGCCCGCTAGTCACGCGTTTAACAACACCAGGCTAGATGATTATCTCAACATAGTTCTCAATCCATAAAGTGCATCAACAAATCCAGCTTTCGTCCCCTGAATGTCAAGGACCGGGGCCACATCATCAGTAATACAAGGTTTTCCCAGGTAGTCTCGTCCTTGTGTTGTGTACCATTCCCAATTATTTAACAACGATTGAAGAAATCTCTGTCAGTGTGTGTATGCATAGCGATTACTTGACAACTGGTCATTGCTCGGAGTTGACATTCGCCAGATGTATTGGTCAGCAAGAGCAAGGCAGTGTCGAGTTTGAAGTTTTTTTGATCTGCGGTTCTTGATAAACCTAATAAAAATAAATGAAGAATTAAAGATTGTAAATCTTTTTTATATTTTCTATTGATCATTCCTCTTGACTTCCGCTCTTCAGAATTATCTAAATAGATAGAGAATATCTAAACTTTTATAAAATGTCCCATAACTGACATGACTGATGGGTAGATGAGTGATCACTTGGACAAAGACCTATCCCCTAACTATCTGACCTGTCCATACAGTAATACTATAGTGATGCTGTTACCCCCATAATCAATCTTGATAAGAATGTTAAGATTGCTATTTACAAAGCATGTGGAATTTAGCATCGGCAGATTGTGTTGCACTAATCTTCCAAGCGGAAAACCTTCCAACCTGCTGTAGTATCATTATCTTTTATGTTCATTAGGAAAGCCATTGCCGACCATTCTCCATAATCCTACAAAGATGAGTATACAACAAATGCATCTTCCCAATAGTCACTTATGGAGCTGAAACATGAAACATAACCAAGAGACAAATCTGCAAACTGAGAAGTATGCAATGAGCGCACGAGAGAATAATGTTCAACCTCACATGGACAGATCACAAGACAGCACAGTATATAAGGAAGAAAACGGGAGACCAAGTCACCGTAGAAAGTATTAGAAAAATGGAATGGCTATGGGCAGGCCATGTTGCAAGAATGAAAGACAACTGATGGACATCACGATTCAGAACAAGGATCCCCAGAGATCACATGCGAAACTGTGGCCGACAGAATACAAGATGGAGAGACGAACTACAGAAATTTAAAAAATACTGACTCTGCAACGCCCACGATAGAGAAGTGTGGCGAATCCTGGGGAAGGTCTATGTCCAATGTTGGACGTTAAAAGAATGATGATGGTGATGATGATGATGATGATGATGATGATCATCATCATCATCATCATCATCATCATCATCATCATCTCACCGAGAAAGATAAGGATATTCTCTCAATGGAGGATAATCGGCCGGTGAGGATGTCCCAGTTTCCTTTCCAAGCCTCAGTTCAGGAGTCCTTGCAAGTTTCTAGCTGAACCAGGATTTTATTAGGTTTTTATGATCGCTATTTGACTGAATGCAAGTCCACTGAAAGGATCATCATCATCAGGCTTTTAACGTCAGAATTTTTTCTCCGATGCAACAATATAACGTTGGATTCGGGTGATATCTTTTTTCTTTTCCTGTTAGACCTGGATTTCTCTATATCTTGTCCCTGAAGGAGGCTGTCAAATGGATCGTCGCGTTAACAACACGAACAACACGAACGAAAAGAAGTTCAATCGTTTGAGAAATTCTTTGAATGTTAATGTTCCTTCTCAAAACTATAGATGAACTTCTGACTTGTTTTAACATTGACGCTTTTCTTGCAATTTCAAGATACAGGTTTTCATCGACTTATTATCAAGACCACTTCAAGGCACTGGTATCACTGGCAGTCGCCCAGGGTGCCATGTACTAGGAGATGACTGTCGTACGTCTGAGGAGTTATGAAAAATATGGAAATGAAATGAATGAATTGAACTAAGATTCTGATGTAGTGTCGGAATTGTTTTCTCTTACCTGATTATTGTGAAAAACATTTTGTTTCCGTATATTTATTTTTATGGATCAGATGGAGGACTAGAGTGAAGATAATTAAGCAACAAAAATGGAGATGGGCTGGGCTAGGCAGCTAGCAATGGAAAATGACAACAGATTAAGTGAAAGACAGATAGATTGATGTCCATGGGACTGTAAACGCAGTATTAAAAGATCATATACAAGATGGAGTGATGTGATAGAAAGGTTTGCTGGTTAGACTTGATGGAGGTTAGTGCAATCACAGTCATCATGGGAGGAGATAGGAAAGGATTTTTCCTGTAGTGGACTCCTAATGGCTGATGATGATGTTACTTTAAAGGGCGCCGAATGTCAGCTTACCTGGAACCCTAGGGCCGGTCCTCCCAAGTATTTTGTATATAGCCTCGAAAGAGCCAATCACCAGTCTCATGGCATGACACTTGAGCAATCCGGAGACTTGTTATCGTTGCACGGAAGTAGGAAACACTTTAAATGAACGTAAACAGAGAAGGCAGCTCTGTTTACGTTCTATTTGTTAATGAATTCAGAAGTTATGAATGAAGTGAGCAACTTTTGTAGTGAATCTATATTTAGTATAATCGATTACCAGAAAGAAAATCTATCGAATAGCACTACTGATTATATCGATACCAACAAATCCAGCTTTTCAGACTCTCGCACGCATGTAAGTCTCGTCTAAATATGATTTTATCAAACGAGATATTTTTGTACTTAGTCCATTTTTGTCAATGGCCCGAACTGTTGTCAAACTCCAAAATTAGTGTTGATCTTATTTTTCTACTTTAACAAGAACAAGAACAACCCTCACCAAAAATAGGGGTGTATACCGATATGTAACATTTACATTCGCACTCTATGATTTGAACTTGCTGCTAACTGATTTTCAGGAGGCTGTCTTACTGACTGTGCTAAATTGACAAGTCGTAAATGTACCATACAGATACAAACGGGCTTATCTAATTCTCATAGATAAACACTTCCATACAAAATTTATTTTTAAATATTTTTATTTATCATATAAACAATACAGAGGTTACAGTAATCATCTTCAGTCGGAATAGAAGTTGGAGTGAAGTTTGACCCTGCAGCAGCCAGTCTTGTTTATACATTCGGTGTATATGAGATTTCTCTGAAAAAAAAAGGGTTTCAACAGTGTATTCAGTCTATACCAAAGGAGCTTGGGACTTAATATCAATTTTTACTAAACTTAGCTTAGTACGGTACAAGGCCAAATCAGAGCGAAAAAGATCGTGTTATAGCTAGTCTTTCAGTTCAAGAGGGTCCATCTGTCGGGAGAATCAGCATTCGAAATACTGGCCTTGATCTGGGCTCGAACGACAACATCTGGTACAAGCGGGAAATAGATTACGATAATAAATGAGCTCAGCCTAGAGAGGCACAAGGTTAAATAAGGGGGATGAAGATGTGAAGATTGTTCTGCACCAATTTTCCGAAATAGAAAGTTCTGTCTAAAAAATCAGCATTCATTATGCTTGTTTTGACCTTGGCTTAAACACCAACCTTTGGCATCGTTAGAAAACTCTCAACTATGATACTGACAACCGTTTTCATCTTTATTTTTTTCTGTCAAACTCCAACTCAGGAGTTGATTTTATTTTCCCCAAATTATAACAATAACAAAGACAATAACAATGACCCTCACCAAAATAAGGACCCTTCAAGGCTACTGAGAGGCCTGGAATTTTGCAAGCAACCTTATTTCAAATCCTCTAGAAGATTTATGAGAAGGATTCAGGGTAATCCGACCACATCTCCTATACAGACCACTTTTTTCAGTTTATATTTAGAATAGCCCCGAATAATATGAAGAATTATCTAGATTTTGATACCATTTATCTAGAAAAATATCTAAATCCTATTTTATTGAGTTCCTTTCTACAGCCAAATCTTTTTGGGTTATTGGGAAATTTTTTTTTTACAAACGTTGGAATATTTTCGAACCTTATAAGCTTCTGTCGGAGTAGAGTTTGGCCCTGAAGCAACCAGTTTCCGATTTTGATTTGTTGACATTCGCTTAGTTTACCTTGGTACGGCACTGAATCAAAATTAGTGATGGGGAAGTGACGCGGTGATGATTGTGTTGAGCCAATCTTCCAATAGAACACAGTCATCCTAGGAAATCAACATTCGAAATCCCAACTTTGACTTGTGCTCGTGCACCGACCTCTGCTACTGTTGAGAAATACATTACTTGATATTTACTAAGTTTTGATTAGTATAGCGGTAGGGTAGGAAGATTGTGTTGCACAGGAAGTTTGTGTTGTGCTTCATCCTCGGATTTCTTTGAGTAAGTTTTTATTCTCAGAATAAATGATGGGGAGAAAATGATTGTCAGGGGGCAGGAATTAATGCAACCGTTACTGACAGGATAGGGTTATCTATATAAAGTAGATAAACAATTACTATGCAAATGTATTGCGAATAAAGAAAAACGAACATGTCGGTGATCAGGTATTATTACAAGCAAACGGCTATTTCATGCACAAAACCTTTACCTTAGAAATGAACTGAAAGCTGCGAATGCAGATTGTTAATGGTTTGAAATTACTGTAATTTAAGAATTACTAATAAAATGGACATATATATATATGTAGAGAGAGAGAGAGAGACAGAGACAGAGACAGAGAGAGACAGAGAGAGAGAGGGAGATGAACATTTATTATAGAAATATATAAAAAAATCAGGAAATAGCCGGGATTATACATTCATCATTGACAATATATATATATATATATATATATATATATATATATATATATATGTGTGTGTGTGTGTGTGTGTGTGTGTGTGTGTGTGTGTGTATAAGCATTTGCTTCTTTATATTGTTTATGCATGGATTTTTTAATAATTCAAATATCCTAACTTCAAATTTTTTCTGAGTCTCAAGTTGTTTTAATGAGTGATCAGACATAAAGTCTCAAGAGTCATGATACAAATGTGAATTTAACAATGAGATACGTGAGTGCAAACAGAAGAAATTTGCATATAAACTTATTACATGTTTTATATACACACTCACATCTATCTATCTATCTATCTATCTATCTCTGCCCCCTCTCTCTCTCTCTCTATATATATATATATATATATATATATATATATACATATACATATATATATATATATACTGTAAATGGTCAGGAATTAAAGCAAGTTTTACGGACAGAATAGGGCTATCATATTTTTGATAGGTGGACATTTACTATAAAAATGCACTGAAAATAAGTAAGAAATGGATTGTCAGCAAACAGGAACTGCTGTAAGCAGTACGAACGGAATATGATGATTATATGTACAACTAATTTATTTGTACCATCAAAAATGACGGCATTTGTGAAATATTGCATTTTTAAATACGTGATTAATAGAGATTTGCTTTGAAATACGTTTAGAGAATAGCGTTCTGTTGACCACAAACGGATTTTTTTCATTTGATTGCTTTAAATTTTTTTTGTTGTTGTTCTTTAAATTCAGCAGTTCATAACGTTATCAGAACGTAAAATTCTATTTCACTACATCAGTTGTGTGACTAGGTACGCACACATTCATTGCTAATTATTACGAGTGCAGATTATTATTGTTGCTCTTTTACGATTACCGTCATTTTTATTATTACTTTGAGGGGAAGAATCAGCTCTATCTTTGTATGGGCGGAAGAGAGAAATTGAAAATTGCACCGAGAGATTATTATTTTTCTTTAGAATCAGATAAAGGGCTAAAATTGAAGCTGTTGACACCATTTGACCAAAGCTTGCCACGACCGATAACTCACTGAGATTTTTTAAATATCCTTTTGTCTTTAAGTACTTCATTATAAACATGGCAGATCTGCTTGGAAAATCCCTCCGGAAAATGGAATCAGCTTATCTTATTTTTTTTTTTAGAAATCACTGGTATATTTTGTTTCTTTTTTGTTTGGGAAACAATCGTCATTCTCCAAACTGCTCCCTAAGTGTCTTCGAAATTCATTCAAAGATTTAATGATTTCGCCCTCTAATGAAATCTCCTCTCGAAAATCACGTCTGTTTTCTCCATTTCTTCCTTCTTGAGATTTTTAGTTCAGATTAAATGTCACTCAAAAAATTATCCTATTGGGATTTCATGTTATCACTTCTAAGTGAATCGTTTCTCTGTATATTATGCGAATTATTTTAATAGCATTTTATTTTTGCCAGTCTGCATTTTATATTATTTCTTCTTAATCGCATGTTTTCTTGTTTCCCACGCACGTATTTTGTATCGGTCTTGTTTTTATTTCAGAATATCTTTTTCAATTAAAATGATCACATTTATTTTGAATTACTTTCGTTCGAGTATTTTATTGAAATTACCAGTTCATCTGTGCCATCAAAACTGACGATAGATATTGAATTGGATACACATTGCTTTTTGTAAGCATAATTGTTTAATAACATAATAACATAATTGATATAGATTTGTATTGCAGCGGGCTTGGAGCAGAGCTTTCTGTTGATCACAAACGGATTTTTTTGGTTGTTTTTATTACTTTCTATACTTTTATTAATCTTTAAATTCAGTATTTTTACTATGTTATCAAAACCTGGAATTCTATTTTACCATGTCAGCTGGGTCCTTCTTTGTAACAATACAAAAACATATTGAATATTCTTATACATATTGATTCGCTATAGTCACAATCATCATTACCATCGTCATCTTCATTTCTAATAAAGCTTAATCCTTTGGGCCAGGTAGCATATAGCATATACTATTGCCCCAGGTACAGGTAAATTAACACAGTCCCTAAAAGGAAGAGCATTAATCCTTCAGTGCTTGTAGTAATGCTTTATTATCGCATCTAATCCTAACCCTTACCTAAACCTGACTTGAAACAACAGGATGGAGGCAACGTTTGGATATTTGATGTGAAAATAAAGCAATACTAGTCGAAGGGGCCTCACTTCTTTCTGGTAACCGCATGACTTGACTTGTACTGAGCCCAAAGTTAGTTCACTTGGCCAGGTAACCTATTACAATTACAGCCCCAACTCAACTGTTTTGGCCAGGTACATTAGGGTGGCGCCTTTTCTACGACTTTGCTTCCTGGGCTTTCAGTTATCTGCGATCAGCTCAAAAAATAATTTTGACATAAAAATGTTCTTGAAGCCAAAGAGTGGTTGTTCTTATATTTCAGGGGAGTGGCTTTCTTTGAGCGGAAAAGTGGAAGTTCCCCACTTAAAAAGGAAATAAAAAGCCGTGTGCTAAATGTGCCAAAATCTCGGATAAGGGCAAATCGTCTATCCGTCACATAACTTTTATTGTAGTATACTGTTATAATTGTCCCATTTTATTTGTAGTAATTGTTTTTAATTTCTTATTGTTCGTGGCACAACTTTTTATAGAACGACAAGAGTCTTTATTCTGGGCATACCTACAACTACCAATTATATAAATTATGTGCTACAGATTAATAATAATTTGATCATTTTTGTATAATTTTCTTTTTAAAGTGTAATCAAAAACATCAACAAACTCGATAAAGGGTCATTTCAATGGAAAAGTCGTGTCGATAAAAAGTTGGGATAAAATTCGGGATCCATGTTGTGAGTCATGATGTCCAGTAGTTGTCTGACATTTCTGTAACATGACCAGTCGGTTGCCATCTGATTTTTTCAATGGTTCCTATATCTTGGGCTCCAGTTTTCTTTCTAATATAATGTGCTGTCTTATGATCTCTCCATGTGAGGTTGAGCATGATTCTCCGCTGTGCACGTTGCAAACTTTTGCTTAGCTTCCATGTTCCAGCTCCATAGGTGACTATCGACAGGATGGACTGTTTGTATACCCCTTTTTCTAGAAATCCTTGAAGGAAATGAAATTAAGCGAAGAATTGCCTTGGTCAGGCAAACTTCCGGTAGAGCAAGCAAGGAAAATAAAGTTTAAAGTGAATGCAAACGTCCCAGGTGCTCTTATTTGATACACACCTGGTATATAATTTTGATAACGTAATGCATTACCTACAAAATGTATGTATATTAATTATGATAACATACAAAGGGAAATGAAACTGACATATCTGTTATTATTATTGATTAATTTTGCTATCTCTTCAGATCCCTATGGCTTTCTACGAACACAACATGATTTTTAGACTTTAGACTCGGGAGGGAAGAGTAACGTGTCAACGGTAATTATAGCAAAGGTACATGTATATGTAGTGAAGGTTGGACCTCTTTTGCTCTCATTGATGTATAAGCATCTCCTACCATTTTTACCCTTATTCATTACATTGGGTAGGTGGGGCGTTGAAAAGAGAATGGAGCGGACTTGATGGAGATCGAACGTACTATAATAGTGATGATCTACGAGGCTAACCACTGCTAAACGGCGAGACGCACTCAAATGTCTTATTTATACAGTTAGTATCTACATCTTTTTCGGGGTTTCTCAATCTTTCCTCTATCGCCTCATTTTTCATCTATCTCTCCCCTCCCGCCTGTGCTCAACTTTTGCCCCCCTTTGGGGCCATATTGCTTCTATTGTGGATGAATATTCTACATCATCTGATGCCTTTAGGAAAAATCTTGTAATTCACCAAGTGGGAGTAGATCCCATTTGTCCCTTGACTTTACTCACAAAAAACAGGAGATAACCTTCTTTAAAAGGAAAATCCATTTTGTGTGTGCAATTTCCATGTGGCAAAATATTGCCCCACCTTAGCTCAACTTTTGCCCCCTTGTGGGTGCGATGTTACCTCTTTGAGAATACCCGTTTTAGATTTTTGCCCACAAAATTAATGTAGGTTACAGGGTTAGCTTATTAATGTCCATTCCAAAATTATCAGCATCCTTCAGATTGGTATAAATTTTATTTCTGAAACTTCGAGAAAAAGCGAAAAGTCTCAGTGTAATTGTCATACACTCCTGGGTTTCATTTCTCTATCTGGCAAAACTGGCTCTTTAGTTGGAATTTGAGTATCTATTCTAATTTGAGCTACGCTCTCGTCAGAACATTTTGGGATTGTTCATTTTAAAGGTTTGGGTTATTTTAACTCGAAAAGATCTGTTTTTGCAACAAAGCATCTGTGGAGTCTTTCCTTTAGATCCAACCACACTAAATAGTTGTAGCCATTAGAGCTCACCGTATTTTTGTTTGATAAATAAATGTATTTAAAAAGTTTCTACCTTATCGATATAATGACCTACGGTTTAGCTTAGGGTTAGTCGGTCAGTCAGAGGAAAGGTTAGTTTGAATCAGGAGCTCTCAACTTTTTTATTCACATTTATGGCATTATCATCAGCATGCTTTCAGTGTCGGCCGTTGGATATAGACTTCCCGTAAGATTTGCCAGACCTCTCTATCATGGGCGTCGCAGAGCCAATACTTTCTGAACTTACCTAGTTCGTTACATCAGCCCCAATCTCGCATATGATCTTGTTAGTTATGATGTCCAGCGGTTGTCTGATATCCTTGCAGCATAACCAGCCCATTGCCATTCAAATTTTTCTAATAATACTATCATATCTCTGATCCCAGATTGTTTTTTATGATATAGCGTGCTATCTTGTGATCTCTCCATATGGTGGTGAACATGATTCTTTTCTGTACGCGTGGCATAGTTCTCAGTTTAAGGGGCAATCTTTTAGTTACGTTCCATGGTTGAGCTTTGAGGATACATTGGTTTAAGGCCTTAACAAACAGACATACAATAAGATGTAATTGCTATAACACTTTATTTAAGGTATGCATGTAAACTGTTGCTATTACCTGCTAAATCAAAAATATTTGAATTATAATTGTTGTCATAAATAAATCGTTTTAACTCCATAGTTTGTTTTCAAACGGTAATGAAGAATTTACTACTGTAGATATTACCTGTGAACTCAGAAAAATGTTCTGATTTCTGTAATAAATGTTTTCAACGCTATTTCATGCGATCTCTAAATTGTCAGATAAAGCTACATGGGAAAATTGATTTCCTAAAATGATTCACCAGAAAAAATAGTTTTAATTGTTATAACTCAATAAATTGATTTAATTCAATTTTTTGTTTTTGTTGGTCAACTAATCATTCGAGCACTGATTTATTAGCGTGGATTTGTTAGTTAGCCCTTTTAGAATTATAACTGTCTTGATCTGGCAAAAAGCTACATTACAAGAAATGGGTACGTTTAGATCTTTCAGGTTCTCTTTTTTATATATTAGCATTATGATTGCAGTGTTCCAATCTTCTAGGATTTGAATAGGAACCATCAACCAAAACTTTTAACCCCAAATGTTTATACAGGTTTCTTCAGTTTTCAAGGTTTTGCTAGCTTGCTGGCTATGTAAGAATCTTGTATACAGGCAACACGAATGGAGCTAGAGGGCTGAAAATTCAAACATTTATTCCTATGCCTACAAAAAAAACTTATTTATTAGTTTATTTATCAAGAGTTTACTTTTGTCGTGGAATCTACGGCCTGTATTGAAAGTTGTACAAAACAACTAAAATCAAGATGAAGGTAAAATGTAAAAAACGAAATTAATAAAGATATCAAGAATTTCAAATGTTGACTTTGTTTTCTTAATTTTACAAGATAGATTATATGGTTAAATGACCTGGTGAGTCCAGTGGTTATCTGACATTCTTGCAAAAGTCTATAGCCATTCAAGTTTTTCTCATGATTTCAATAATATCTCTGACCCCTGATTGGTTGTGTAGTTTTCTATTAGCCTTGCACAAGAGCGACCAGAAAGGATTGAATCCAATAGCAAAGTCCTTCCAACCATCTCGCTACGTAAGAAACATCAAAGTTGATAGCCGTGTATATGAATTTGAGAGGGACTTGCCTGTTGCTTGACTGGTATCAAAATGTAAATGAGTTGATGGGGTTGCCCCCATCCCTCATCGCCATCGATTCTGGGTCTTTTGTTCAGTGAAGCGAGACATCGAGTGAAAATAAATCCTGACGGAACTGTGCGCACAATTCAGGGAAATTGATTCCCTCCCATTATTTTTGTTTGTTTCTCTATTTTCCAGAAGGTTTCTCTTTTTCTCTTTTTATCACTGCTTTTTCATTTCTTCTTTCTTTCTTTTTTTCTCTTTCTTTCTCTCTCCTTCTTTTTTCTTTCTTTATTCACAATTCTGTATCCTTTTCCTCTTCGTCCTTTGTTTTTTCATTCCTTTTCTATTGTCCTTTTTTGTCTTTCTTTTTTGTGATTTTTCTCTTCTTACACCTTTGTGCTTTATTTTCATCTTCCTATCTTTCATTTTTCTCCCCGTCCTTACGTATTTTTCTCTATTGTCTATTTTTCTTTCCTCCTTCGTAATTCATTCGCTTTTTTCCTATTCTTTTTCTCTCTCTTCTTTTTACTTCCTTTCTTTATCTTTTTACATCTTCGCCTTCTATTATCTCTGTTGTCCCTTCTCTCGTTTTATTTTCATTTTCTTCCTTCCTTTCATTCTTTATTTTTTCTTCATTTTTCTTTCTTTCCTTTTTCTTTAATTAACCACCCTCTTGAAATTTTTACCCCCTTTCCTTCATTCTTTGTTTTCTTCATTCCTACCTTCCCTTCTTTCTTTCCATCGACTTGTCTTCACCGACAGTGTCGCGACGGTACTGAGTGCTTATCTAATTTTGCCGCCGAAAGTAAATCCGTTTATCCGGAATGAATGAGGCTACCAAACAATACTACGACAGAAATAGCAAGAGTGTGGGCGCATTTCCGGATAACCGAGTTTTTTTTTAAGCAAATTTATGCTTTTATTATTTTTTTATTTTTTTAAAACAAAAGAAGTTAAACGGACCGGAATTAATAACTGCTACGTATAAATATATATGACGATAAGGTTACCCTGCGTTACCCTGGAAAAGTAGGTCACAACGGAGTCCGTAAAAGAAGATGTCGTATTCCAGAGGAAAAGCCACTTTATCAGATGGATATAACATACACATCAAATCCATTTTGTGTCCACTGCTGGACAAAAGCCCCCTCCTTTGACGACTATGACTGTGCTATCACTCGCCAACCCCTCATCTCTTCATCATCTGTCTGGTCTTTTCTTACTGCTTTTGCTATCCTTAAAACCAACCATAAACCAACCAACCTACCTTTTGCTCTATCTTTCATCCTCCCTTTTTGCTATGTGTCCTGCCCACCTACATTTTTGTCGGTTGATCACATCCATGATATATCTTACCTTGATCTTCTCTCGGATACATATTGACACCTAACTATCTCTTAAAGTTATTGTCCCCTTGTGTATTTCCCGGTCTGTTATTAAAAATACCAGTTGCCAAGAGATATGAATAATTCTGTTTAAATATCACCTTGTGTCGTTTTTTTTTTTTCATCCTTTGTTACGCTTGTTTTCATTTATTGTACCTTTTGTGTTTTTCTACCCCATCTCTGGTCACGTAGAAATCGAATTAGAGTAACGTAAATGAAAGATAATCGATTTAATGCTAAGTATCATTAATTAAAATAAACATGGATCTCCATTGATGACTATAGGAAACAGGAATTATATTAAATGGAAGAGAGAAAGAAAGATGGTGGAAGATTGACGAAGAGAAAATGATAGAAAGAAAGACTAGCTTGACTTCACAGTTGTCAAACGCCCTTTCTTCATTAAAATCTAAAAGGTAATCAAAACGGAATTAATTTCTCCATACAAAATTATTTCAAAACTGCGCGTCCTTTTTCAACTCCTTTATTAGTAGTTTTTTTTAATGGGATTTGCAAACTTGAGCAAAAGAAGTTGATATCGGTTGAGATAGTAAATTAGTCATCAGTTTTGACGTACATGATGTCACTGTTTTTGGGTGAGGACATTATCATTGTTTTGACTTACGAAAATAAAGTCAAAGCTCAGTTGTAAGAGTTTGAAAAAATGGTAGTGGCCACAAGAAAGAAAGAAAGAAAGAAAAAAAACGGTGTGTGATTGATAGAGAAAAAAAGATAGATTGATAAATAGCCTTCATTATCTGTGATCTCAGTGATGTGTGTTCTTGTTCAAGTACAGAAACGAGACTTCGAATACTGATTTTCTAATCGGGCAGGCTGGCCCTCCACATTTGAATCTAACATAATTCTTCTACCCTCATCCCTGCTTACTCGACCTAGTGCTGTGCTAAGATATACTTCAGAGAGATAGATAGATAGGTATATAGATAGGTAGGTAGATATGAATTGACCTCGGTAGGCAGAAAGAGTCAGTCTTGGAGGTTCTACGCCCTAAAGTATAGAATCATCTTAACTATTTGTTTTACAATTAGAAAAATACACTTATAGTAATAAAAAGTTTATTACGATGACTTGGTAGAAGAAAACGGTGTTGAATTTCCTTACCTAATTATTTCTCTTAGTTTAACCCCAACATAATGTATGTTATATCCATCTGATGAATATCCTTAAAGGATCCAACTTCACAAAAAAGAACTTGTTTATTTTGACTGTTCTTTGTTATTGAATTCAATTGATTCATTTTCCCATTTTTCCACTCGTATTTGGAAAATCACACTGTCTTGGATACATGACGGGTGCCTCCTGTAATGGTCCACTGCTCGTGTTGTCGGTATTTTGAGTCGGCCCCAGACAAAAGAGCATTATAAGAACTCATTAAGAAAGGAAAAAAAGAAAGAAAAGAAGAATCTAAAGCAAAAATCAGAATGAACCAACAGAGAAAGATGGAAGGAGAATGAACGAAAGAAAGAATGCCCCGTGAATGAAAGAAAAAAGCAAGAATAAGAGGTCACCTGAAAGAAGGAAAAAAAGGAAAAATAGAAGGTCACCTGAAAGAAGGATAGAAAGAAAGAAAGAAAGAAAGAAAGAAAGAAAGAAAGAAAGAAAGAAAGAAAGAAAGAAAGAAAGAAAGAGTGCGCAGTTATGTGGAAAAAAGATAGAAAGAATAAAAGAAGGGAGGAATAGATTATGACCTGAGAGAGAGAGAGAGAGAGAGAGAGAGAGAGAGAGAGAGAGGGAGAGAGAGAGAGAGAGAGAAAGAATGAATGTAAGGTCGAGCGAAAAAAAGGTAGAAAGAACGAAAAAAGGAAGAATAGGTCACCCGAAAGAAAGAAAGAAAGGAAGAAAGAAAGAAAGATTTTGAAAAAAAAACAGGAACAATTGTGATATCAAAAATAAAGGGACAAACAAAAGAAAATTTTCAATTATATGATTTGAGGGTGAATTTACCAGTTCCTAGATCCAAGAAATGGTGACGATTGTACATTAATCAGAGTCATCAAGGTTGGGATATTGAAAAGTAAAGGAGACTGGGGCTTAGAAGAGAGGAGAAAATGCTTGCAGTTCCTATAACGGCTCGCTGCAAAACAATCACTGAACGCTATTTGCACTTTTCACATTTTCTGCGAACTTTCGGGAGATAGGGAATAACTTTATTTGAGAATTTCAAAACAAAATATTTTTCATAACCAAGCAAAAAAACTTCTCATTAGCTTTATTTGCTGATTTTTTAAAAGTGCTGAAATAATTTCTAGGTACAAACGAATTTCGTTACATACATACACCTATACACATGTACGTCACTACCGACTAAGTAACCTCACGGGAGTGTCTGTTCACGCATTTGAAGTGAGGTCTCCTCCATTAAGTTGTCAAGTTACACCAATACCACGCAACTGGGTCTCGCTGTATTCAAAAAGGCTGGATACTTTTAGGACAAGTCTCTATCTTCACAAATCATAAATTCTCTTATTACCGTGTTTTTCTATCTTATATGGATATTAGTGGATTAACAGTTAAAAGCATAATCTCGAACCAAGTTCGATTCCAGCTGAGGCTATTTGCGCTCACTTGCCACACGTGCCCTCTGATCGTTAGATATTTCAAAAATGTCTCATCACAGGTCGATAGAACGCAGGCGAGGGGGTATTCAGAAAAAAAACAACTTACCTATAATAACCTTACTTGCCCATGTAATTAACTAAGTTGATACCTTCGTTGTTAACCTTGAAAAGGACCAGTCAGTTAATCGATACTCCAGAGTAGGAATGATTTCTTATTATTAATTTTCTACTACGATTTACCTTCATAGCATTTTTTGTTGGTTTTTAGTTCAGTGGTAAGAGCGGCAAGGCGTTAACAGAGCCACCCTCTGGCGTAGAGGCTCTTGAATTCGATTCTCACCGGGAAGTGATTCTTTATTTCGTTCCGCGCTGTTAATTTATTTACTAACTGTCGAAGGGAAACTGGCCTAAGTTTAGTTGCGACAGAAAGCAACAAAAATTGAGATGAAGGTAAATTGTAGCAAAAAATTAAGAATAATGATTTACAATACTTTATCCTGTAAAATGAATAGATTAGGAAATGTTTGCTTTGTTGCACTTAACATCCTGGTATTATTTGGTTTTCGGTCGTGCAATTTTCAAAAGCATCGCATCAAAAGAATTTCAAACGAAAATATAAATTGATGGTCGAAGGGAAATACATTAAATTCATCATTGATTTCCCAAGATGATTGAGATTTCTTGATCATATTAAATATAGGAAATAAAGTTGGCTGTTTCGTTGTTTCTCCAAATTCTCTATCTGAGGAGTATGCTTGTTGTCTTATGATTTAAATATCCTTCAAAGACACGCGGGATTTCTTGATCGTCACAAGCCTCACGGTCTGCTGCCTTTTGATCAGAAAACGAAACTGCTTGCAAATGAAACAATAAAACTAAAAATTAAAATGAAAATATGATAGAACAAAATATTTTGTATAGAAATAAAAACCTTGAAACTTGGACAATGCAACACAAAAATATTCCTTGAAGAAAGAAAAGATATGAAGTGAACCTTCCAGGTATATTGATGCATACAACTTGATATCAACATCGGCTTTCAACTCGAAGTTTGCCAGTAAATAGAGTATCTTGAAACTGAAGTCGTTACTTATTTCCAGGACCATTACCAGAACTCAGTGTTCGATCTCAGGTAGAAGCCAGGATTTCAAATGCTGATGTTCAGAACAAACAAACCCACCTCACATTTGGTCTTTCATCGTACTAAGCTAAGCTTAGTGAATATGAATAAATAGACAGGTCTGGTTAGTCACTCGATAGAAATTGTCATGCAACCAATTTCTTTTGGTACCGAGCCGTGTTGGGGGAGATCAATTTAAAAAATGGAAAAAGTAGTGTTCAATAATGATTTACTCCTTTCGCCTTTTATTGGGCAGTGATCACTTGCAAAAGTCCAAATTTAAAAAATAAAAGAGCAAGCGTGGATGCAGCCAGTCACAAACTAAGAGGCCAATCTAGCACAAACTTACATTGCAAATTGAACCCCCCCCCTCTAAAAACTCACTAACTTAAGAGAAAAACTTTTTTTTCGGGACACAAGAGTAAATGCTTAAACTTTCTACCCTTTAGCTCCATCAGTGCTGTTGACTACGTGCATACACACATGAATAGACAGCCAGACCGGCTTAAAAAATAAAAAAGTTGAAAATCTAATCAGTTAAAGATATCGAAGTATTGTTCTTTTATGCTAGAATTTATAATGTAGCTGAAACTTGGCACAAGGTCAGAGAAAATAATTTAACGACAAAATGATAATGCTATGAATTTATATGGATAAAAAATGTTGTCAAAATGGCCGGAAATTTTTGTATCAGACTAATATGATGGAATACCCAATCAAACTGAAAGATGGTGTAAGGTCATAAAATTCAGAGAGAATAATTTGAACAATCAATAATGACAGTACGAATTTATATGAATTTGTTCCCAAAATACAGGAATTTTTTGCATCAACGTAATATATATATATATATATATATATATATATATATATATATATATATATATATACATACATACATATATATATTCATATATATACATATATATACATTATATATATACATATATATACATATACATATATATATATATATATATATATATATATATATATATATATATATATATATAATGTGTATAAATGATTTTTGAAGGGTTCATTACAGAGTGTACATTCTGTTTCACTTGGAAAAGGATTTTTAAATGAACAAAGATTTACTTGATACTTATACACATATTTGAGAATTTATCATTGTTCTCTTATATGTATATGTGTGTGTAAGTGTGTGTGTGTTATGTTGATACGCATGAAATGTTTTTACATCATAGAAATCAATGTTAAAAACGGGAGATTCACTGATGTAATTGCATTTTTTACAGATTCAAGGTAGAGATATGATTCGTTATTATTGAATGTTTTAGAGCCCCTAACAGCAATGGTGTTTACCCAGGAACGATTCTAAATATATGGTATAATGCTATCTGGAGCTGCTGATAACGTCTACAAAGAATTTGGGTGAACACCACTACAGTGCAATCTTGAAATGAGAATACCGATGATAAATCTTACAGGAGGTCTAAACCTGTTCTCAATGATGGAGAATTATTGATATTGGGACGTGAAGTCTTGCAGAATCCTTCATATTCACCAGTCATTTCTATTACAAATCATCGTTTTTTCAAGAATTCTGACTTTCAACTTGAGAATTTTATAGGAACGACATATTATTGGAAAATCATTTAAAAGCGGTTATTACTTCAAATGGATCATATTTTGATTGATATTTACCATTTTCTGCAGTTTGTATCATCCGCCATTTTACTATACAAAAACAACTTTTCGTACATATATATGTATATATACGTGTTCCTGAGAGAGACCAATAGAGGGAGAAAGAAAGTAACAGAGAGAGAGGCACTTTCTACTTCCTTTTCTTCATGTTGACACAACGAATTAGTGTCATACAAATAGTTCGTGATCCGCATATATAGGAGTGATGCTTTTTGATGTGGTGCCCTACCTAAACCTTGATTACGGGTATCGATTTGATGTTCGATTTGCTGGAAGCGAATGGGGTATGCGATGCACTCAGGAAGAAGTGAACGAGGTAAATGTCAATTCCGTTGATTCGCTTGAGCGATGAGCACGAAAGTCACTTCTACCTGGTAGCGATCTACTCTTTTGGCGAATGCCATGGCACACCTACCAATTGCAAATAGACATTAACAAGACCTTTCTCCCGATAGCGTCTTGTCACCTCTACCTCCTTATTGCTTTAATGGATCCTCCTACACAGAATTTTGATTGGCTCCACTGCTTCAGAGTGAATATATATATATATATATATATATATATATATATATATATATATATATATATATATATATATATATATATATATATATATATATGTGTGTGTGTGTGTGTGTGTGTGTGTGTGTAACGCTCCCTTCTTTAGGGTTGAGCACTACTAAGTGAGGCATCTGTCTTTTACTGCTATATGCAATGCTCTGGAATAGAGCACTTTGGTAGACGGGAAAATATACACTGTTTAGTTCGGCCCCGCTGCCCATCAGGTTCCGCGTAGGGCACTGGGTCTGAAGCGATGGTTTTGATCCTACCTCGTGGTACCGGATGATGGATAGTCTATAGCCACACTATAATAATTTGTAATACAACGGAACAGTTGTCTTTGGATGATACAATAATAATTTTTTTTATTTATCTATATATGTACATATACATATGTATATATATGTGTGTGTGTGTATATATATATATATATATATATATATATATATATATATATATATATATATATATATATATCCTAAAGTAATTCATTTTTGATAATACAAGTATCCTATTTTGATTTTCGTTTCGATTCTCAACTCATCTCAAACTGTTAGATATGTGTTGATCAGACATGAAGTCTTCGGGGTTTCTAAGATGTAAATATTATTGTTATGTCATGATAGGAAGGCAAATCAACCAATGAGATTATCCAATTCGAGTACAAACAAAGAAATAAATAAAGAGAAAATTTTGCATATAAGCTCATTGTATGGTTACTAGAATATAACCGTCAGATATATCGGGGGTATCAATGTATGGAATCGGCTCCAAACAGCCTAGAGCTATTTGGGGGGTAATTTATTCTTAATAATTCAATGTATATAGATAATATTCCTCCGATAGTATTAGATTGAAAAAATGATTCGGAAAACCTAAGTAAATGGCACAAATGATACTTTTTTTACCCAACTTAACATGTTCCGTTAGTTAGAGCCAACATCTTAAGAAAATATATATGTGTGTGTGTGTAAGTGTGAATTTTAAGCATTTACCCGTATACATATTATATGCAAACAATTTGAGAATACCTGCCATGGAGTAGAAAGTCGTGTGCAGCATTTTTAAAGATGTATTCTTCACTAAGATCACTAAATGGCCAGACAACATAAAGATATTCCACCTATTTTTCGGCATACATGATTCCTGAACTACACTGGATTATCCATTTTACTGGATCAACGGAGGTTAAGTAATGATAATCCAATAGTACACTTTTCCCTTTTCTTGTAAATTTCTATTAGATGAAGTATCACAATTCATTATTATTTTTTAAGTTTTTTTCACTACTTTTTATCCTTACCCTAATTCTATTCGTTGCTAATCTTATCGCCGTTTCTAATTGCTATCTTATCGAAAATTTAAGAATAATAACGATCGAAATACACCTCTGTCTCACTAATTATGTAATCTTTCATCTCATATCTTGAAAGGACAGTTAGAAACCAAAATTAAAAAGATATTACGTAAATTGTTAAGTACAATTCAATAAATTGAAACAGTTTATTAATATAAACATACCGAATAGAAACGAATTAATTAACAAAATAAAATATCGCACGTGCATTTTTTAAAAAGTACTTCTACTCATTAGTTCTAAAAAGACGGGTATACAACCAATGCATCTTCCCGATAGTCACCTATGGAGTTGAATCATGGAACCTAACCAAGAGACTGACGCGGAACAAACAATAGTCCGAAATATCAAAGAATCCGTTAGAAAACTCAGATAACAATGAGCCGGTCATTTTGCAAGATTGGCTGATAACCGCTGTACCTCGTGACTCAAAACACAGATCCCCAGAGATCAAATGCGGAACCGAGGCCGGCAGAATATGGAATGGCGAGTATCGGCTCACGAAGCCCCCGATAGAGAGGTCTGGCGAATCCTTGGAAAGGTCTATGTCCGAAGACGGACGATAGAAGACAGATGATGATGACTACTAGCGTCAAAAATTGGACTTACGAGTGTGCTCTATTCCACAAACGGACACCTGCAATTTGTTTGGAGGCCATTAAAAGAGGTAAATGTAAGCAAATTTGGCTAGACATTTTGCAAAACCGGCGGAGCAATAACAAACACCACAGTATAAACAATTGAGAGAATTGTTCCCCACACAATGCCCTATGTAGCCACTCAGTGATCTAGTGTGAGAACCAAAAATCCATGTTTCTACTCGTAATTTTGCCCTGATAAAAAGAAGTTTGTAATACTCGTTGCTGGTAAATATATGGTTAACCCGTACTTGCATTCTCTAGTATGATCTCTGGATTCTGATTAGACTATCCTACTATTTGTAATGCAGGTTTCCAGCAAAACCGACACCCTTACTTAAAAGAGATGGTAAAAAAAAAAAGATGGTGACATGCGAAAAACCCATGCAGGAGACGTTAATTTATTTCTGTGTATATGTACGTGAGTGCGCATGCCCGTATGTGTGGTTGTGTGTGTGTGTGTGTGTGCGTGTGTATGTGTATGTGTGTAAATAAATGGGGAAAATCGAACTTCCTGTTTGATTAAGAGAAGTTTTTGCGTGGGTGTATTTGATAAGAGATCGAAATGGGAATATCTATGCGCTCGTGTTGCTTACAAAATATCAACAGCCGATCAATAGCTTCTGTTAGCGACTACTTTTCAAGACTGTGCGACATCTTTTTCATAGCTATTAATTATACAGGGCTTAGTCAAGCATAGGGTTAGATTAGCGAAGTTCGAAGTGGGATTGGTCTCTCACCTTTGAAAATCAGCATTCATAATCCTGACGTTTTTAGATGGGCACGAACAACGAGACAACTGTAACCGATGGATATTACTGTATTTCACGACTGGCATTGCGCTATAAGTCGTATGATGCACCCTGTAATTATCTAGGTTTGGGGGGGAATTATTCAAGGATTAAATAGCTTACCGTAGTTGCAAGTTCAAGTCATCAACTCTTACAGTGTCATTTTCCTTTCTATCAAAGCTAATTATCACATATTTTTCAGGAAAAAAAAAATGTCTCTTACCAGCCAAGATTAAATGAAATTACTAAAATATTTTGGAATTTCATAAAAACCCGTGGGATTTCACTAAATCATTGTCACAAAAATTAGCGTAACAGCGTCGGCCGACAAAAATGGACTTGAGACGAGAATGTTGTGATCGGTGTTGGTAATTTTCATTCACCCCTACAACAATAAAAATGCAAACACAACATAACATCATCATCATCATCATCATCATCATCAGTCTTTTAATGTCTGTCGTTGAACATAGACCTTCCCCAGGATTTGCTGCATTTCTCTATCATGGGCGTCACGGAGCCAGTACTTTTTTAATATGTCTAGCTCGTCTCTCCATCTAATATTCTGCCGGCTTCGGTTGCGGATGTGATCTCGGGGGATCCATGTTGTGAGTCGGTTGTCTGCCATTCTTGGAACATGGCCAGCCCACTGCCATTTGAGATTTTTAATGGATTCTATGATGTCCCTGTCTTTTCCCCGATGTACTGTGCTGTCTTATGGTCTCTCCGTGTGAGGCCCAGCATGATTTTTTCGTGCGCATGTTGCATGGTTCTCTATTTGCAGATCTGTCTCTTGGTTAGGTTCAATGTTTCAGCTCCATAAGTGACAATTGGGAGAATGCGTTGGTTGTATACCCTTTCTTTTTTTTGGATTAATGGGATCTTCTTATTTTTTTAAGGTTGAGCTTGCTCTCCCAAAGGCTTACCATCTTAGAGTGATTCTTCGCTTGATTGAGTTGTAGCTACATTGTAAATACAGGAGACACCGAGCAAAGTCAACGAACAACTCGCACTTACTATTATAAACATTTTTTTCAATAGTGTCACAGACAGCGGTTCGTAATCGAAAAAATGTGGAAAAATGTATTTGGGGCTGAAATTTTCTAATGCAAATTCTTACTGTGCCGACTTTACATTATCGACACAAATAATCTTTATATGATAAAAAATATATTTAAAACTTATGCCGGTGTTATCCGGAAGAAAACCTTCTTACCGTTCCTGTTTTCAACTTAATCGTTTTTTTTATTTACTGAATTTTATCTATTTTCTCCATGAATACACACATCCTCCAACTCCATAGGCGACTATCGGAAGGATACATTGGTTGTACACCCTTCTTTTTAGTGGAACACTGTACCACTGGCCCGCAGCGATCGGTATGTTCATTTCTGAAAGCACAGAAAGTTTGATCAGAATCGTTATTGAATTAATCTCTTTTATTTTAAACCTCTCTCAGTACTTTTGTCGTTGCTTTTTTACATTCTAATACGATTACCAAAGGGAATTTATTTTCCAATGGAGCACCAAGCCAGTATTGAAAATAAATAAAACGATTTTTAATTTTTCTAATTAATCGCACAGCTCTCCGCATCCAATGGGATATAGACAGTCAACTGATAAAACAAGCCTGAAAATCTGACCATAAATGCGCTGATTTAGTCTTTAATGCTTTTAAAAGCCCCTTCCTTCAAAAGCACATCTTTTCGAAGCTCCAACTTTTAAAAGAGCTTTCCTCGGAAACCACTTTCATTCTGCGTAATAAAATAGAATTTCATTCATGGAATTGACACTTGTTTGTTTTCTAACGGAGTAAAATAGAATTCCATATTCATGATGAAAAGCTACATCAGATCCATAGAATGAGTAGGAGGGAATGCTTCATGGAAATAATTTGAGGCGTTTGCTATGTCGATTTGTCAGTCAGTCAATGACAGCTATCGCTGCTATAGATACTAGCACGTCTAATAATAATAGTAAAAATGTTTTATTCGAAAATCTTTTCTTTTAAATAATTGATGGTATAAAGTTCACCAAATTTCCATTTGCATGATAAAAGAAAATTATTGAATTTTACAGATCGTTAACTAAATAATTGTGTATTGAAATTGACTTTTGTCGTGTCTTCCTACCTGATACATGCTACGCTTCCTCGTGGACATACAACCACCACCACAGACGGCAGATCGTCAAAAATAGATTGAAATACACATAAAACCCGGCTCTGAAATTGCTCCAAGCCGAAAATTAACGCCATATAATGAGTTCAATCTGCGAAAGAAATACAAGCTGGTTTTGGTTGGCCCCTATTTTTAGCATTTAGCTTTTAGACTAATTAATGAACTACGATAAAAAAGAAATGTTTGGCCTTCATAAATCATATTCATTTAAAATGGATTACATTTATTCGAATTCTCATATATGGTACAGGTCTCTTTACAATAATTGTGTTTTTCGATAGCTGGACAATGGATCCCATTTTACTGATCTAGACCATATATTATTCTGCAAGAAATACGTCGGAATCTTTCTGTGGGTATTTTCTGGAGGAATAGATGTTACAAACTAGTGTTCGACAAAGAAGATTTTCAGTATTGAGAAGTATTGTTTATTGCCGATTTTACAAAGCACTAAAACGGCCGAACGCGAATCAGTTCGAACGTCAGTCGAGATTAACTGCAGCCAATGATTTCAATAAACGTACTGTTTGAAAGTAAAAGTTCCCCCAGTAGGAAAGATTTTTTTCAAGATCTCAGATCTCAAAAATGAAGTTGATGGAATATTAGGCATAGTTATCAGAAGATGAGGCAGTGGGCAGTTCAGGAGACTGGAATATAAAAGACAGGGGTAGACAACACGCGCTGCTTATATAACTATACAAGTATGAGTTGAAAGTGAAACATTAAATCATAATAAGCCTTTGTAGAGTGCAGTTTTGAATAGAACGTATTTTAGGGAGAAAAATCAACCGTACTAATCAAAGTATATCTGTACTATGTAGATAGATAGATAGATAGATAGATCCTGTGCTGTTCGAAAGTTCGATTCACGTCATTTCGTTCTTACGAAAGACTGATATCAGTAGAGCTTTCCAAGCCGTCTAAAATGGCATAAACTCTATCAATCCTAGCAAAAATATCACGTAAGATAATTTTTTGAGACTAGGAATGCTCAAAGGTTTTCCTCATGTAAGTTAATGGTAAATACTTTCGGCTAACAAATAAGGAGAGGAAGAGAGGGTAGAGAGAGAGAGAGAGATTGATATGATCATAGATATTAAATGATGGATATAGAGAGATATATAGATATGAAGGGACTGAGATTGAAAGAAACACGTTTAGATAACGAGAGATATGTATGAATCGACGAATAGATGTGAAGCGATCAAGCTAGATAGATGGATATGAACATGGATATTCTTCCTTGCTTTCTGACCCTATTGATTTCACCCCACTTATAAGCATATTCACATAAATATGTGTTTGTGTATCGGCACATACACACGGTTAAATATATATATATACATCATACGTCCAAACACCCACATATACGAATGCACGCACACATACATCAACTAACACATATACCGCCACATAAGCACAAACTTAGACAAATTCAAAGTCCAATATGTTCACACCCTTTGGGCCAGATTAGTTAATATTACCAGAAATTTCATTTCTGGTTTCTTTTCACCGACCCTCAGCTAAGAGACGGTGGTCTCCCCTTAGTTTCATCATACTTCATTAAGCCGTCTTTTCTGCAAGCGATGATAAACTGTCAGAGAGCAGTCACTTCGCAAAACATGTATTACAGAAGAGATGAATCGTTCTTCTGGTTGTCTTCATGGGAAAGGATCAAGTTTTAATAAGTTAGTTTAGCTCACTTTCTATTCTTCCGGCATGTCAGTGGAAACTTCAAGAAGGAAATTAAATATATATTGAAAGAGAGTATATATATATATATATATATATATATATATATATATATATATAAATATAACATCTTTATATGCTTGTGCAAACATATATAGATATATGTATTCCATCTGTATTTGTATGTTCCAGTTACATAGTAAACAATATATATATATATATATATATATACGTTTATATTTGTGCATATAAGTATATATCACATGTATGCACACAATTATGTATATATATATATATATATATATATATATATATATATATATATGCATATATATATATATAAACAATCATGTGCAGAAATACAACTATATATGTATATGTATGTATGCTCAAAGCACATAACTGAAAATTTGATGGCTGCCATATATATATATATATATATATATATGTATATATATATATATATATATATATATATATACATGTATATATATATATATATATATATATATATATATATATATATATATATATATATATATTCTCTTGACACTCTACTCCAACTTGAAATACTTTAAGCACACACGCACACATATGTGTAAACGTATATGTATGCATACAAACTAGCATATATATATATATATATATATATATATATATATATATATATATATATATATATATATATATGTATATGTATATGTATATATATATGTAAGTAAGTATGTAAGTAATTGTGTATGTATATCTTGGACGTATGAACTGTGTATCAAATAAAAATTGACCGTATGTTACCGAACACCTTGCTGTTGATATCTCCGAGCGAATAGATATGAATTCATCAAGCGATCCATAAAATATTGACTGTGTCGTGTTGTTGTCTTAATATTAATTCATGGGTGAATATTTTGGTGATGTCACCGAAGTGGGGGAAGGTTGTACAGTCACGAAAATACTTTGGGAAATCGTGACCTTTCCACTTCCAAAATGCCAGACGTGCATTCGTAGTTAGCAAATACTTTTTATTGTTGTGATTTTTCTGACTTCGATTGCCGTGAAAATGTCCAAAATAGTTTCAGATACCCAATGAGAAGCAGAAGAGGAAGCTTCACCGGTTATCATCCATATTCTAGAAGAGGGAGCTGCAACAGAAATTTGATCTTAGTGTATCTGTATGTTGCCTTGCCTGATAATTATATGCCACCATTTATAACTTGAACCTGTTGTCGAAATTCTATACAAACGGTGGTGTCAAGAAACTAATGAAACATAAAAATGAAGACCTTAGCGAACTCTACATACGATATCTTTTCCTTTCTTATTAGCTTGAGAACTTTCATTTTTTTTTTTTTACTTAAAAGCTGTAACACCAGCCTTTTACAGCACGTCATTGGACATGAACATTCCCAAAGATTCGTCAGACCTCTATATAATGGGCGTCGCAGAGACAATACTTTCTGAACTTATCAAGTTTAGGCGTTTGGTTCGTAAATATACTGATATTGAAAAGAATAAAAGTCAATTTTGAGCTTTTTACGGCTTCTCATTGGTAGATTCAAATTGCCATCACCACTTCTCTTGTACCTTAATATGTAAGTTATTTCAACTTGTAGGTTCAAAATATGTAAGTTATACATATATCAATAACGGATTAAAAATCATTTGGGAAAATATCTTTCTTTAAAGATTCACCGATTTGATCAAAAGTAAATAAGATAATCAATTGTCTGCAACCATTGGAATTCCAGAAGAAATAAATATTTCCTACATTTTACCTTTATTTAAATCTTTTCAGTTGCTTTTCATCAGGCACCGTTGTATATAATTTCTTTGAAAGATTGATTTATATTACATGATCTGATAAAGATAAAAGAATGGAAAATATATTACGAACTGAAATTACGTAAATGTAAAAAAGATGGCGGCCAATCGTTATGAAAGATGAAGGAAGGATGTTATTTGGACTTCTGTTTCCTGTTGAATCTTGGTGGCTTGATTGGTAATGTAAGCAATTATAGATGTTGCATTCCCTTGGTGGAGGTGGGTTTGAAATCCAATGAGGCTTATTCTTTATTTTCCAATGTACACTATTCGCTCACTGATGGGGGCGTAATCAGCGTAAGCAAGAAGTTGTGATAAAAAGTAATTAATAAAACAAGAAGGTCAAAAGTAGTCATAAAAAATCGAAACGATAATCATTTATAGCATTTCATCTAATAATACATACAAGTAGTAACATTTCATCTCGCTGCATTCAATCCAGTATTGGAGATCGTTACAGCTAAATGCTTTTTTGAAAATTTTCCTTCCCGTTGAATTTAAAGTCCTGATTTTTCAATATTCCATCCAGTTTTGCTTAAAACTATTCCA